>CM077034.1:154075345-154744537 GCA_039090855.1 Macrothele yani | reverse complement strand
GTTCACTGAGAGCCTTGTAATTGCTACTCAGAGACATTTATGCTGTAATGACAATGTTTCTGTATCTGTACCTACAATCTGGAAACTATTTACAGTACCGAATACGAGGCAAACTGAGGACGAAATCACTTAATCTCGATTTCTGCTGTAGTGCTCTTTGTTGTGGCTCCTGATGAGAACAACACAATTTATACCTACTAACCTTCCTTTATTTTTACAATGCAGTAATCTATATATACCTGCATTCTATTTTCTTTATTTTCTTTATTTCATGATACATGCCACGTCATTTGACAATTTGATGCCACGTGGCATTATGTCATATTCATATCTGATATCTATATTATGTTCACGTAACACTTTATTAAAATTTATTCCTTCTCCTGTATCTGATGATGGGTTCTAGGGAACCCCGAAAGTTCTTATATACAATAAAATCTTTAAATTCAGCCAACGAATTTAAATTTGTATTGTGAGTGACTCTTGTTTTTTAAGATCGTGCATTGAAGGCAACTACGTCGATTACTTTGGATGTCATTAATGATATTTAAATTCATCGGTATTTGTAGACGATGTCTGGCTGAGTGTGTTGCCGAAGAATACACAAAAAGCAAAACAGTGCGAAGCCAGCTTGAGAAATCCGTAATATTTTAAAGAACAAGATGTGCGATTATTTCTCAGGAAAACAGATCCAGCTGCCTGTGGTAGAAGGCTAAAGGAATTAAGAAAAAAATTGAGCAAGCGTAGGAACGAAAACAATGGTATGAGCTGAAATATACACTGGTTAGAGAAGTTTGCTCGTTTCAAGAGAGAAATACTCCAATAACCGAAAAGTCACCATAAAAGTTTAAGAATCGCAAAGCACAGGGATTTCTACAGAAGTTATGCGTTTCTAAACAACGGAAAAATTAATGGAACACACGAGGTTGCACTGAAATTACATATGATGTCAAAAGCCCTTTCTTTAAGCGAATTGCATTAAATATAAAAACCAAGCTATCAGCGTTGTTACCAAAACAATGGGTCACTAAACTATGAAAATTATATACAGTGGTAACTATGTTTTGCTATGAATATCTGTTCTTTTCAGTGATTAACTCTCGCTGTTAACAAACATGACTCTTCAGCGAAATCTTTTCTTTTGAATGTAACACAAACATAGATCTCAAAGGTTTTTAAAACCCGTGAAGATTTCACGAATGTTGTTTTTGATATTGCTATCTCCTTAGGGGTATATATGAGTTTTGTAAATAATTTATGTCTCCTCTCCTGTGTCAGTTCTTTACTGAAGGAATTACGACACAAAGTTCTCTGAATTAAAAACTCCTCGGAAAACATATTTTATCTTGCACAGCTTTTAAAACGATATACGATATTCAAAAACATCTCTTTCAAAAACGGAACTTATACTTTATTTCTTGTCAATGACAAGGTTGTCATGATCAAATTTCCAGGAGAATAAACCTTTAAGACATTTATTTCTCCTTATTAACTATCATGTGTGTCTTTGTTTCTTAGATTCGTCATTCTAAACGCTAAATATTAGTTTTACAAAGTTCAGATACATGTAGAACACTTTAAAACGAAATGTCTTTGCAAATAAAGGGATATTTAATATTATTTACCGCATTTTGTTTAAATACCTATGATTTTTCGGCCGAGTTTAAGAAGATAAGACGCCTTCTCGATGCAGTATCTTATTTGTTTTCCAATGTGAGTGAATAAAACGAATTTGATCGTTTAAATAAATAATAACACATCTACATAGTTTTGGTGAGTAATAATAAGAGATATTTTAAAAAAAAACTAGTTTTAATATTTACAGATGAACGTTTTTTTTATCATTCCTTAATACTGACCGAGGCCAGTGGAGAGTTACTTGCGTTTGGTACGATGGGAAACAATTCTAGTTACTGAACGCCTTCTCAAGCGTTTTGATAGAACTACATCGCCAAAAAGTATGATGAAGTGAGTGTGTTTCCATAGAATATGTAAATTATTTTGCGAATAAAATACTAAACAAATTTTAACTATTGTTTTGCTTTACTAAATTTATCAGTGAAATATGTGGAATTTATAGCTGAATGCTAGTATTCAACCATTATTCACATACAAACATAATAATATATGAACGTCTGCCAATGCTTTACTGTACGTGTAAGTTAGTGATTCCGTTTGAATGAATCCTTGAATTTAAATTATTTCGATCATATGGAGATAAATATTTTAATTTCATTATTTAACTCTAGCAGCAAATAGTCCCTCATCTGCAAGGGGATCCTAAAGTGCTGGATCACGCAATGCAATTTCACTCAAAGACAAATGTGTGTAGCACGTCTCCAAAAAAGGTCCTTGTATGTCCAACTGGGCTAAGATCAGAGGAGTGCACTGTGTGATCTCAATATCATCGAACAAGACAAATAGGTAACAAAAAACAGATAATTTAAAGATTTTAAATATCTAAAATAAGCGTTGAGCAGTTGCTTTAAACCAGTGTTTTCCATCCTGTTTTACTTCCCGGAACTATTGAAGTTAAAGCCATTCGCGGCACCATTGAAATGCTCCTCCAATGTTAGCGACGAGTACATGTCTTTCAGCACGCCAACTTTAAAAACAACAACTTTTCATCAAATAAATCAGAAAAGCGTGCCTTATTGTTCTCCTTAGAGAAATATTGTAGTTGATCTGAACTTTCCAACACCCGTGTCAATTTTTTTCCCGCGAAAGTCACAAAACTTACGTGTGTAGAAGGAGAGTGACATGCCCTTTCCCATTTTTTCACAAAGCTTTGTAAAAGAGTGAGGATGAAATGTCGATGTTTAATGAAGTTAACAATTTTACTTTTGCATCAAACACTTCCTTACGTTCCTCATTGATCATTCTTGAGAGGAGAAACCCCAAATGAAAAAAAAAAGATTAGTGATAACATTTGGATTGTTATCTCTAACAAGAGTGACCAGTCCTTTTATCGAGCCAATAATTGAAATAGTGAGATACATGAAAATTCCAACACAGATATCACACGATAAGCCAATTGGCTGGACATACGAAGATAAAATATCCAAACCATCTTGTTTTCGGTAGTTTAGCTACAGTTCTTTTTCTTAGAATAAAGAAAGTTTGAAAAACTTCTCTCTGGCACTCAAATCGTTCAAATGCCAAAAATTGAGCCTTATTTGTGGTGTAAATCGACTTGTCAACTTGTAACGCAAAGATTTTATTTTTAAGCAACTGTGACAAAACTTCTCTAATGTCAATAGACATATCATGTATTCATTTGGTAAAAGTATTATCGGAAATGAGATTTTTCCGTATTTTATTTTCAGCCTCTTTCCTAAGCATTGTTTTGACCATAATTTATGATGCAATCATTTGGATGTTTTCTACACTCGTATAACAACACATTTCTGAGCAACTACTTCTGCTATTAAATAACTTGCTTCTTGATCTTTCTTACTAACGCTTACTGTTTCGTGAAAGTCTTAGATTGTTTTTTCTTAAATGTCTAAAACACGTTTAAAATAATTTGCAGTTTTGTTGTCAAATGACTGTGATCAATTATAAAGTGTCAATTCCGTTCAGCTAGAACCAAATCACTGTTTGTTAGTTTTTTTCCACAAATAATGTACAATGGAATCCAAAGAGCTCCACACCAGAGTAAGTAATTGATAAATAGCTTTCAGACTGAGTGCAATTCTTGCTAGTGTCTATTAATTTGCGGCTCTCACTATTTGCACTTGGTGTGGACATCGAATCTTTACCACGTACCATACTTTGGGCACTGGTTGGTTTATTATTCTCTTCACTGTTTTCTAGATTCTGTAACATACAAACTTCCTCAAGTTCAGAACAACAACGTCGTAATTCTTCGCTGCATGTGGAACACGTCCACTCGCATACTTTTGCTGTGATTTTCCGGAGAATAAATATGAACAACACACAATGATGAAAGTAAACTTTTCCTTGCACATCTGTAGGAGCTGCCTTGCAGCGCTTTTATTTGAACATTTCCCTTGCACATGTGGGAGCTGGTTTTAGCCTTGAACATGTGGGAGCTGGTTTTAGCCTTGAACATGTGGGAGCTGGTTTTAGCCTTGCACATGTGGGAGCTGCTTTGCAGCGCGTTTTTTATTCCACAGCAGGAAATTACAAAATAACAAAAAATAACTCCTACAGCAGAAGATTCTGATAAAAAAGATTAACCGCTTCGTTCTGTTTCAGTTCGACAGCTCCGAAAACTTAAGAATGTACCTATAGAAATGGAAAATGGATTCACAGATATTATCCCAAGGACTATGAGCCCAGTTTTTCTAATAAGTACACACTCTTTGTTTTGTGATGAGAATGTCAGCCTTTATTGTCGTTTAGTTAAGTTCATTTAAAAAAAAACAGGACGCGGAACCTGCATTTCATTTCAATAATTGAATATCGCTCTCTACATTTGGTCATTGGTAAAACGTTGATGAATACAATAGAAAAAAGATAATTAGGTGTCTCGGAATTGATCATATAGATATATTGGCCCTACGCATATTCGCAACTTGCCAGATATCATTTAATCAGGAACGTGGCATTTCCTTGGTGTTTAGCTTTATATAAAACAAAAGGAAAGACTCCTTCAATATTTTGCTTTATTCACTTCAGTCCTAACTTGCGCAAGCCTCTAAAAATAATTAAAAACCTGGCAAAATTCCGTGTGTTTTTTTTCCAGATTCCAACTGTATACTTTCTAAAATTTGAAAGGCGACAACAGAGACATATTAAATCATGTCCTTAATATATTTTATGACTCTCAAGTTTCATGTCAGTGAAACTTGAGGGTCATCAATTTTATCATGATGTCCGCAGATGTTGTCAGTTCACAAATCTATGTGTTGTCCTTTCTATATTTTCTGATTAACCAAAACCTAAATTTCTCCATGTTTCTTTCAGTTGTTCGCTGTCACGACATGTTTATCATATTTGAAAATGTCCATGTAATACAAAAACGTATCATAACATACGATACGTATAAATACGTATTAGTACGTGCATGTACAGCTAACATTATATTTATGCCGCGAAACCCTAAGGGTAGGTCATAACTAATGGGAATTAACCGAGCCGTGAGTTTTACCTATTATACACTTCTCTGTTCCTCATTTTGATCATCCTACGGGGACACATTTCCTTTCATATGTCTCTCTTGCAATGTCAAACAGGTATTATATGTAGACCATTTGGACATGCGTAAACTCTTAGTAGCCCGCAATATTGTGTGCATACACGATCACACACACACACACACACACACACACACATACACAGAGAGACTCTGATTCCTAAAATGGTGACACCCTTACGACGAAGTGCAGGGGATGTTGTGTAAAACTTCGAGAAGAATAAAATATAGATTTAGCAAATCGGACATTTAATAAAAACAGAAAGATGTAAAATATAAATAGCGCTGTCCTTCCTCTCTAATGGAAAACTCAATAAAATCTGAATAATTGATCAACAAAAATTAGTTTAATTAAAGCCGGTTTAAGAAAGACGCTAACTCTCTCTCTCTCCTTCTGTACCAGAATACTGGAAAAGTAGAAGTTGAGTTCATATATCTCAAATAATAAAAATTATGAAGTATCACGGAAACGCAGCAAATTACTTATCTTGTGTGTCTGAAAGAATTACATTTCAATATCTAAAGATTGCACCACAACACAGCACGACAGAGTGAAAAAGACCAGATACATTTTTTCACACTCGTCTCTCTGTCGTCGGCGAAGTACCTCTATCAAATATCTTATATATTTTGGTGCGCGTGATGTAATAAATATTTCCTTAGCAAATGGCAATAATTTCTACCCTATAGCAGTCTGTGGGAAATAATAATTACAGCTCGGTCGATACATAACAGCCCGTCTGTGCTTACAGTGTGTGAGCTGCTTAGCGCTAGAGTGTTTGTAATGCGGGTGTTTTTTGGTGGGAATCCTTATTTCGTTTCGTCTTACCTTGTTTTAATCAATTTTCAAATATTCATTTTGTTTACGGTGTTAATTTGTAGATTATTTTGTGATGAAATTGCTGAAGATGAGAACACGCATTTCACGGAGTGAGCTGTACGGTTCGGTCCCAACGTCAAGATATTTCGAGGTAAAACAAATGATTCTCCGTGTGCATTTGTCGTATCGTTTTCGACAAACCTGGTGTCAAAAGAAGCACGTAAAGAATTTTTCAGATATGCGTCCAGCGGTGTCATCTAGTTTGACAGAATAACTCCCGTTTCGTCGTATCTTGATGATCAAACAAATTGTGGATTTGAAATGTAATGGACAAATTCTTTAATAAAAAAATTCGTGATTGTAATAATATAGCTACGTTTTTTTTTTGTTTTCCGGAGAAAAAAAAAAAAAAAAAAAAAGAAAAAAAGCATGCAGCCAATAGTGTGAAGTTTGCAAAAGGTAAAGATAAGCACTGTCCCCAGAAACCATATCATATTCCATACCCGAGGTCGCACAAAACAAATCAAATGAGTGATGTGAGGTAATGTGTGCTGCGTTCTAATGAAAATTCTATTGAAGATTCGTTATCCAGTATCATCCATCTAAAACTATAAAAGTATGAGCATATACCACAAGGGTAAATAAATCTATCACTATCTCCCAATTTATTTTAATCTCCATGTGATCAGTGATAGATAAAAAGGTGCAGTTTTGATAAAATTGCGTCCTCTTGATCATCCACATGGGAACAATGAATTTACGTTAGCGGAAGAAATTGTGTTGTGATAAGGAATTGTGGAAAACCTCACCAAGTAGTGAATAGATAATAGCTGATAACCTTTCATTATGTCAAAATTGAAATTTGAAAAGTTGGGCGACTTCCTTCCGCCCACGCTGTTCCTAGGTCCAAGAATACCAGTGCATCAGAGATTGGATGCATTAATTCCTTACAATTTTTAATTACTGGGTGAAATGTACTCTGGGCTAACAGCATCAAATATTTACAACGCAACATGTGCATTTTAGTTCCAACACGACGACGAAAAGTACAGGATGAAGGATGAGTCCAGCTAATGTGTATATGTTCATGGATTCATGGAAATATTGCAAGCACCGGGTACGACTAATGTCAAAGCTCTCGTCGTCGATGACAGTTCCAAAAATTCTGTGAATACAAGTAATACTTTTCTTTCGGGATTTCAGCCGAAAGAAAAGTATTACATTGGACTGTAAGTAGTACCACCTCTCTACTTTAGGTGATACGGTCCTAGGGACAGCGGTATAAAAAAAATTGGTATTAAAAGGAACCTTGAAGTATATCAATGATATATGAGTGACTTTAGCTCTTATAATTATTTTTATATAAATATCTCCAAAACGGTAGGCTAATCAAAGGAAAAGGTATATGTACATTACCTACATGAAAGGTAATCGAACTCCGTCAATGATTCGGAAAAATTGCCTTAGGCATCATGCTTTTATAATACAAATGCACAAGTCAAAACACAAAATTGAATGTGTTCGACAAAATATTACTGTACCGCATTTAGTAATATGTTGTCGAAAGTGTTCGACAAAATATTACTGTACCGTTTAGGTAATAGTACGTTCCTTGTCTGCTGTCATTAACATCATTACACAGGGTGTTTCACTAAGTAGTCCCTTCTCAAAAAAAAACATTTAATATTTTCTTCTCACCCTAAACAGAAACACGAGGTTTTCGTTAAAAGTGACCTTGATGCTTGAGAAACGGACGGGGGTAATTTTCCTTGAAAGCCGATAACTCTTTGTGACGCCACACCACCAGATGGCTTGGCACGCAAATTCTGTCAGGGGGCACTCGGCGTTTTATACTGTGTCGTTGAACGTCGTTCAGGAGAGATGTGTATATCGTTGCGGAACTGGTGTTTATTGTGAAATGTTATGGGATAACAAAGTCTATAAACGTAACACAGCGTGAATTCTGAAAAAGTATCGGAAGAATGCTGGAAAATAGCGTTACACCTCCAGTTTAGCGAATAAATTTGAAACAATGTGCAGTATTTTAAACCAATGCAGTTACGGACTTCCTCCTTTAACGAGGAAACAATTGAAGAGATGAAGCACATGCTGCCGGCATCGCCAAAAAAAAAACACTAGGACGTGTTTTACAAGAAACTGGGTATATTTTTCCACCTGCTAATGAGCCACGAAGAAAGTGTTGCTTCATCCGTAGCATGTGACTGCTGTGCAAGGGTTGCATGAACCGGATTTTGAGAAACGTGTGTTTTATTGTCACTGGTTTCTTACAGTTCTACACGCAAATTTAAACATCTTGGATTTCACATGGTTCATAGACGAAGGATGGTTTCATTTGGACGATCATGTCTATTCCCAAACACTCTCATTTGGGATACAGATAATCCACATGGATTTCACGAAACAACATTCTGCGACTTGTTGTGTTGCCGTTCCTATCTCACCGCCGAGCAGTTTTGCAACACAATAATTCCCAGCTACACAATGCATGGCTCTCACAGACCTGGCTCCGTAATGTGGACTGCTTTCCGTTGCCTGCTCGATCGCTCGGCTTATCACTGATCGAAAATGTTTTTGATACGATGTGACGCCACTTACTCCCATCTAAAAATGTCGGTGAAAAGGCCCACATTTTGTACACTATCTGGCATGCTCTACGTAAGAACAGTATCCTTGAAGAGTATGCGTCTACTCCCCCCCCCGAAAAAACGAGCTAGAGTTGGCGCTACAACGTACTTACGTGTTCCATCGTGAAGCTGTTGTTTTCAGATAAAACGTCCAGGTGCTGGGAATTAGCGATAATTTCGTTTTCCATACATGTCCATTGCACATACCATTTTATATAGAGACGATTCGATGATTCCTTTTCCTTGTTGGTGCTCCGCTTCTTTTTACTGGCAGTGATTGTATATAGGCTATGAGCCCTAAATGCATCAACAGCGCATGAAGTATATTTAGTTCCGCAGACGTTAAGGGTTAATTGTACCCAATGTAATCAGCTCTTACATACGACCCCATTAAGGAATTCTTGAAAACAATTTGTCAGACGCGCAAAGTCCACACTAAAAAACTTCTTTATTTTTTTAAATAATTTTGTTTTAAGTTATATAGTGAACATCTTTGATCGAAACATTGATGATTATATATATCCCTTATTAGAATTCTTCTTACATATTTGAAATAAACATAATTATATCAAAAAACAATAACGTCTCCTTTGGTGGTGTTAAAACTGTAAAACACATGGCGCAACATGTACTTTGATGACGTCAGTAGACAAACAAATGTTGAATTGCATTATTATGGTTATGTTTTAGAAAATATTAAGTATTGCAAGTTATAAAATGAAGATATTTTAATCGATGTTCAAATTTTCATCCTTGGGAACGCATTAATTGTGAAGGAAATGTGTACAGAAGTTTTTCCATTGGAAGTATAGGAAGCAAAATTACTTGACGTCCACCTTATAGGAGCAACTCTTGTATCTATGAAAAATTTATTTTGAAAACGGCTCTAAGGATTTTGATGAAAGTCGTTAACCTACCGTTTTCTCGTACAAGAAATCGATTTAGCTTGATCTCGACTTTAGGGAAATTCGTTTTTTATGTTAAATAACGACCCCGTGTTACCACGTTTTCAGTGTCATGGCATCGTTCCATTAATGTTTCCCATGCCTAGAAATCTTATGACGTCACACTCTTTAAAGCAGATGGTCGCGATTCCCATTTGCCTCATAACGTCACGCGTTGTGTACGTATGACCTTCCGCACGATAACTTGCGTAACAATCGTTCGATTTCGATGAAATTTTGGTATGTAGTAGGGGACCACCTGGGAAGGAACCCTATTGAAAGTGAACGAAATGGGGTCAAAGGTCAGGACATAGGAGCGGGATACCTTCCCATGCTATTATACGTCATAACTAACATAAAAAAGGCTCGATTTCGATGAAATTGTAGTATGTGGTTGGGGACCACCTGGGGACAAAGCCTATTGAAAATGGGCGAAATGGGGTCAAAGGTCAGGACGTAGGAGTGGAATTACTTCCATCGTCATTATGCGTCATAACTTACGTAAAAATGCTTCGACATGACTGAAATGTTAGTATGTTGTAGGGGCCAGCCTGGGAACAAATCCTGTTGAAAATGGGCGAAATGGGATCAAAGGTTAGGACACAGGGGCGGGATCTATTCCATAGACCTTATGCTTAATAACTAACGTAAAAATGCTTCTATTGCGACAAAACATTATCATGTTATTTCAGAGGTACACTGAACCGGTTCTGTTGAATATCATCGAAATTGGAGCAAAGGTCAGGGCACAGGAGCAAGATTTTTTCCACAGCCATTATCGTCATAACTTGAGTATTAACTTGAGTAATGATTTCTGGTATGTTGGAAAGCATATTATAATCAATGAACTGCATGATTTTACTAACTTGTTGAGTAGTGGATAGGGAATAATGTATATGAGGTATCTATGCGGCAACATTTAAAAATATTACTTAGAGTGTGGTAGAAAGAACATTGCGTACTGGAGTTACAGATTTTCCTGTTTGTTTTTGTAAAGCTGATAAAATTAATTTGAAAGCCGATTGATAACCGATTTCGTTACATATTTAACAGAAGCACGCAAAGAAGCAGGAATTATTTCCCTTCTCGGGAAAACATTTTCCCTTGGATGTCTAATGAAAGTATCTTTCTTTTAGATTCCTGGCAGCTATTCGTCCACTGCCATGTGCTGCAGAGCCTCGGCGAAATTACAGTGCTGCGTTGTGACTGAAAAGTCTCCTGCAGTGTACAGCAAACTGTTAGATTCCTACCATGGCACCGATGACAATCCAGGCTACGTTTTGCTAACACGTGAACTCAGATGTTATTTTGCCGTTGTCTATTAGCAGCCCTTGATCTCCATTTTGGCATATTACTGTTGGTTCCCAATTGTTCAAATATACCCAATGGAATCTGTAATAGTTTCACAGTGGGTTATTATTTTCAGTCAGTGATGTTGTCATTTTGTATGATATGTCGTTGGCCGTTTTCCACTAAGTGATCGTTGGAAAATTGTTTGCAAACATCACAATATCCTGACTAAAACGGACGAATGTATTCCATGTGCAACAGATGATCTATAACATACTGCACATCAAAGAACATATGAGATGCCTATGGACAGCACTTGCAAACCTCTTGTGGATTTTCTGAGACTGCAGTAGTGATGCCTTCTCCAAGGTATGCACGATATCAATAGAAGTCGTTATCACTCCACGGAACGCTGTGTTTTTGATGAAACTGCAAAACATGGAACAAAGTACTTATTCCTAACACATCATAATATCTATCTGCCAGTCAAACCTATGTAATATATGTAAAGCCTTTGCTATTAAAGCGTGTATCATACTCATATTCAGGACATTTCTGGGGTTTTACGAGTCATATGGCTCAGGTTTTCTAGGTGGGAAAATTTTAATGTTTTGCAAGGATTTGTGTGCGGAATTGCAAATTGTGTACGGTATATCGAAAATTACTTTTAAATAAATGTTAAACACAGATTCGTAAAGTCATTTTAGAGTGATTACAATTTATAATTTCTTATAAAAATCATTATATAAGAGGATATTCTTAAGGGTAGCAATACTCTGTAAAAAAGAAAAAGTTCGATGCCTTTTTTAAGCACGTCTTTTGTAAAAAACTATCGTGCTGATGTTATCGGGTTGTCCACCGTCTGTACCCACGATATCTCTGCAACTATTAGTCCGATTTGAAAAATTATTTTTGCACTGGGAAGCCTGAAATATGAGAATGATGATCCTTCATTTCGTTTTTTTTACGATGTACTATTTTGCCGTTAAAGGGCGTAACTGCAGATGATGTCGAATCCAAAAATACGTTTTATTCCACGTATTTGCTTCTAAACATCGGATTTAAAATATAATTTTACCTTTCCATTCCGTTCCTGTCGAAGAGTATTTTAGATATAGTTAATTTTTAAATTACGCATATGTTTGCCGCTAGGGGGCGTAGAAGTAAATTACATGTTTCCCAATATCTCTTCTTCTAAAGCTCCGATTTGAAAAAAAGATTCCTTCAGCGCATACACCTCCTGATGGATGATCTTTTGCATACTATTTCTAATTTTTGGTAAATAATGCTTTAGCCACCATGGGGCGTAAAAGTTAATTTTTGCTTCTGATGTGTTTGCCATAAAATCTGAGCTTCTAAAATATCGATTGAAAAAATTCTTTCGGGGACTGATGCCACTCACATCGATAAACCTTTTCGGAATATTTTCTTCTTAAAATATTCCACAGTTTCTCCGCCATGGGCCGTAGATGTATATCTTATTTTTGTCAATGTCTCTACTTCTAGGAGTAAGATTTAAAAAATTCCTTCTTTGTTGAATAGTGTTTTCAGTGTGACATGCTTTTCATATAATTTGAAAATTTTCAAGTAATTCATAGACTTCCCGCTCGCTGGCGCTGAACCTGCTTTCAAATCTCCGATTTAAAAAATTCTTTCTGCACAGGATACAGATCCTGATGGGGAATCCTATGCTCAAAATTTCTATTTTTTGTAAAAAATAGTTTGTCCATCAGGGGGCGTAAATTTTAATTTCCGCTTCTGATGTATTTGCAGCAAAATATGAGCTTCTAAAATCACGACTGAAAAAAAAAACCGTTTGTTGACCGATACTACTCATGTCGACAAAACTTTTTGAAACATTTTCTTCTTCAAATAATGCATGGTTTCTACACCAGGGAGCATAGATGTATATCTCATTTTTGTCAATATCTCTACTTATAGGAGTCCGATTTGAAAAATTCCTTCTTTGTTGGACAGTGTTTTTAGTGTGACATGTTTTTCATTTAAATTTAAAATGTTTAAGTCATTCATAGACTTTCCGCTACGGGGCTTAAAAGTAAATTGCTTTCACCCTATATATCTGTTTTTAAATCTCCGATTTGAAAATTTTTTTCTTCAGCGGATACACCTCATCATGGAAAATCTTTTGCATATAATTTCTAATTTTTGGTAAAGAATACTTTAGCCACCAGGGGGCGTAAGCTTTAATTTTTGCTTCTGATGTATTTGCGATAAAATCTGAGCTTCTAAAATATCGATTGAAAAAATTATTTCGTGGACTGATGCCACTCACATCGATAAACCTTTTCGAAATATTTTCTTCTTAAAATATTTCACAGTTTGTCCGCCAGGGGGCGTAGAAATATATCTTATTTTTGTCAATATCTCTACTTCTAGGAGTACGATTTGAAAAAATTCTTCTTTGTTGGATAGTGTTTACGATGCGAAATGGTTTCCTTATAAATTCAAAATTTTCAAGTAAATCATAGACTTTCCGCTAGGGGACGTATAGGTAAATTGCTTTCCCCCTACATCTCTGTTTCTAAATTTTCGATTTGAAAAATTCTTATTGCACCGGATACAGCTCCTAATAGGAAATCCTTTGCATATAATTTCTAATTTTCGTAAAAAATGGTTTGGCCACAAGGTGGCGTAAGCCTTATATTCTGCTTCTGATATATTTGCAGCAAAACATGAGCTTCTAAAATCTAGATAGAAAAAAAAACGTTTGTTGACCGACGCTACTCATGTCCACACACCTTTTAGGAACATTTTCTTCTTGAAATAATGCATGGTTTCTACGCCAGGGTGCGTAGATGTATATGGTATTATTGTCAATATCTCTACGTCTAAGAGTCCGACTTGAAAAATTCCTTCTTTGTTGATAGTGTTTCGGATGCGAAATGTTTTCCTTATAAACTCAAAATTTTTAAGTAAATCATAGAATTTCAGCTAGGGGGCACAATGATAAATAGTGTTTTCTGCGTTATTTCTGCTCATAAAACGCTGATTTCAAAAATTATTTCTGTATCGCATACAAGACCTGATGGAAAATATTTTTCACATAATTTCTAATGTTTGGTAAAGAATGGTTTGGCCAACAGGGGGCATAAGTGTTAATATCTGCTTCTGATGTATTTGCAGCATAATCTGAGATCCTGAAAACTGAAAACTCTACAATTTTTTTTTTGATCGATACGGCTCATATATATAAACCTTTTGGGAATACTTTCTTCTTAAAGGAATGCATGGTTTTCCCACCAGGTGACTTAAAGTCACATCTTATTTTTGTCAATGTCTCTGTTTCTAAGAGCGGATTTGAAAAAATTATTTCTGTGTTGGAAAGCGTTTCCGGTCTGAAATGTTTCTGATGTAAATTCATGTTTTTCTTAACGCACAAGTCTGCAACCAGAGGGCGTAAGCTAACGATTCCGTTTACAGCAATATCTGAGGGATTAAAAACCCAATTGAAAAACTCCTTTCTTCCATTAGATACTATTGTTTTCCTTACAGGTTCCATTGACTTTGAATAGCTATGATAAATTTAATTTTCGTAGAACGGATTCAAAAGACGTGCTTATTACACCCGAAAATTCAGTGTCATCTTTCTTGTTACGCTTTCCAACCGAAGGTTGACGAAGCATATTTGCTCCAGTTTTGCCTGTCCGCACGATAACTTAAGCAAAAATGGTTCGATTTCGGTGAAATTTTAGTATGTGGTAAGAGACCGCCTGGGGACGAACTCTATTGAAAATGGGACAAATGGGATCAAAGATCACGACATAGGAGCTGTATCCATTCTATAGCCTTATGCGTCATAACTTGCTTAAATACGGTTCAGTTTCAATGAAATTTTGGTATGTGGTAGGGGATCCACTGGGGTCAGACCGTATTGAAAATGCAGTGAAGTAGGGTCAAAGGTCAGGACATAGGAGAGGGATGCATTCCAGTGCTCTTATGCATCATAACTTGCGTAAATATGGTTCGATTTCAATGAAATTTTAGTATGTAGTAGAGGACCACTTGTAGGCGAACCCTCTTGAAAATGGGACAAATGGGGTCAAAGATCCTGACATAGGAGTGGGACCCATTGTATAGCCCTTATGCGTAATAACTTGCGTAAGTATGGTTTGATTTCTATGAAATTTTAGGATCTGGTACGGGACCACTGAGGACGAACCCTATTGAAAATTGGTGAAGTGGAGTCAAAGGTCAGGACATAGGAGCGGTATGCAATCCATTGCTGCCCTTATGCGTCATAACTTGCGTAAATATGGTTCGATGTCAATGAAATTTTATTATGTGGTAGAGGACCCACTGGGGACGAACCAGCGGGTCCTCTACCACATAAGATAGGATCGCTAACTTCCAAAATTTGCCGCTAGGGTTGCTGCAATCGGTCTCATCTGATAGAACATAGTCCCTTTACTATATGTACACACTACTTCCGCAACTCTAGCATTTTGCGTTCAACAGTTATTTCCCAGTTTAAGGACTTTCCTATACCCCCTGTATAGCAACTGGCTTTTGTGAAGTAAAATATTTCTCTTCGGATACGTAATGCCAAATTAAAGCAATCGCAAAACGGAGCAGGATTGGCAGGCTTCGTACTTCTACACAATTTTTGTTTGGAATAGGGATGCAAAAAATTTAAAAATATATTACATTTTTCAAGTTATTTAGTCAATAATATCTACTCCATATTGTGTATAAAAATTGAACTCTAAATTCCCTCGGGTCAACTCAATATTGAAAATATTTCTTGGCTTTTAATCACAAACAGATATCTTCAACATTAATAATCGCAACGGAGGGTATCTTTGAATAAATGATTATATTGGCAACGGCTCGTTTAATTTTAAGTCAAATCTCCGCGTTCAAATTCCTGAAGGATTTTATTATTAAGTTTACAGTTTGCTATCTACCTTCTTTGAAAAAGCCATCTGGTTGCTTAGCGAAATCGTGGAACCTATAATTTCTATTCCATACCTAGAACTTTGGATAATTAATTACATGTGGTATTTTAAATTACTGTATTACTTGTCCTATGGCAATCGCCGGCGTGTTTCTAAACGATTCAGAAAACGGATAAATAAATGCTGTAGCTTCTCAATTATCAGTACGTGACCTAGTTCCTAGTGTTTCGTGCGAATTTTTTGATGGATTTCTTTAAAAAGCAGGTCATTCTTTTGTTATCGCTTTGTCAGTTCTTCCGTCTATATGTGGACACCTATGTGCTGCAGCTATTTGTCTGATTTCGGAAATCCTTTGCCCATTGGTAAGCGTGAAGAAATGCATATATGGTGAACCCTGCTTTCTGAGTTTTTCCGATGCGCAACTTCAGAACTAGAGGGCGCAAACGTTTATGGTACAGATATCAAAACACATTTTATTACATATATTTGTTTCAAAATATCCGATTGAAAACATTAGTTTCCCTTTGGATCCCATTTGTATGGACGACTACTTTAGGTGCAGTCACGTTTTTAAGTAATGCTTTCATATTTAATTAAGGCTAAAAGGAAATTAATTTTTACAGGTAACTCTGCTTCAAAAAGTCCGATTTGAAAACGTATTTCTTCATCCGACGGATGGAAAATATTATGTAATATCTAATTTGTCCTAAAGGATAGTTTGGTCACCAAGGGACGTAAGAGCCTTTTTTTATTTCTTCTGTATTCGCAGCAAAATCTGTGATATTGAAAACTTAAATAAAACCTCCTTTAGTTAAAAGACAGATACTGCCCACTACGGAAAACTTTTTAAAATTACTGCAGCTTAAAATGTTCTCCCAGGGGCCAAAGATTTATATCACATTTTGTCCACATGTACGTCTAAGACAAAAATCATATTTTTGTCCATATCTGCTTCCAAGAGAAAAATCCGTACTTTGTTGAATAGCGTCCCGGGTGTGAAATGTCTCCTAAATAATTTTAATATTTCTTAACGCACAAGTGTGCCACTAGAGGGCGTAAGATTGCATTTCCATTTACAGCAATATCTGAGGTAAGAAGCGTGCAAACTTGCTAAGTCCAAGCCAACAGAAAAATTAACGTGCTCTATCTACCTACCAATTTGTAATCAATATGAATTACATTATTTTGGGGAGTGAAACTATAGCCTAAGGAATATTTAATTCCTCCAGCTTTTGTATGGCAACTAGAGTTTTTATCAAGACAATTGCATTAGAGGAACAATAATGACTTTCGAGTTTAAAATTGAAATGCCGAGATCCGAACGAAGTTTGCATACACGTGACTTTGCGGTTATAATATTGACGATATTTTGTACTTCTGTAGACCTGGGAGGAGTAATATAAATAATTACTTTGAACAAGATTAACTTTCACCAGTAATCTGAAAGAAAGTAGGAAAATATTACTTCTAGATTTCTACTAAACGGAAATTACAGCTATTCCTTAGGTATTCCGGGGTAAAAACTAAAAGCAATTCCACATACCATTCCGCAGAATTCACCTGCCAGAGACCTTACAAAACCGCTGTGTTTACATCATGAATGCGTGCGACTGTAAGTGTATGCTAATAAACAATAGAGAAAGGAAACTACATCACAATAGAAAAAGGAACCTCAGCGCTTCTTCAAGAATGGGAACAACGCGACCTATTCCGAAAAATGAAAAGGAGCTACTAAAGGTTAATACAAAGGAAGTATTGTACATATGAAATTTGTCAGTGGAATTCCGTATGTGTCTCAATTATCATTCTGTATCAATAATTTTCTAAGGAAACATAAAACTGAACTGGCAACCAAACTGCCTAGATCTATTATTAAAACGTTAATTACATGTACCAAAAAACAGAAAAAATAACGGATGAAGACTATGCTGTAGGTGTATATAATATTTTTCTGAAATTTCGGGATTCCTCAAAAAGTCCTACGTTGGCAGGACAAAAAGGTCTTTATATGTGCAATATAAGGAGCACATCTCGGCCATACTTGACATAAAACAAGTTCGAAAAGTAGATATTTAATCAAAATATAATGTAGTTAATTATGTTTCAATACCTAATTATCTTCTGCTATATAGGGATGGCTCAGTAGTGTTTTTATAGGAGTTAGTACACGTGCTGTTATATTAGGATATACAATATTTAAGGTGTTATAGAGGAAAATTAATTTTTAGCACTTTTTGCCCTCATTAAGATGGTTTTGATTTTTAAAATGTGCATCAGGACAGTTTCCTGTAAGCGGTATAAGAGGAGGAGACTCAATTACAAATAAAATAATACCACAGCCGGAAAAATTTTCCATTAGCAAAAATATATATAACTAATAATTGTAATCTCATTATGTTTAGTAAAAAATTACGAAAACGTGTATAAATAAACAGAAAATTGTGTTTAACTGGTAACATAATTTGGGTACAAAAATGTCACAGTGGAATTTTTTATCGAAGTTCCACGAAGAAGGAAAGGAAAAATATAATTCCATTCGACGGTTTTCAAATATTCTCAAAGAAACTGAGTTCATTTGCCCTGGACTTAACTGTTTTGAATGAGTAATACACACAGACAAAATATTACTTTCGTAAGTCTAATTCTGCACTGCAGAAGGGACAACTTTGATCGTGTTGTTCTCTCTGTGAATCCTCCACCATGCACCCTCCAGCGGATGTCAGATGCACTGCAGTCAGCATGGCTCCACATACCTGTGAACACCTTCCAGCACCTTATTGAGTCACTCCCAGCCCATCTAGCTACTGTCCGCGCTGCACACGGCGGTTGCTCGGGATATTAGCTGGTGGTCACAATAATGTGACTCAACCATGTATAATGGCTAACAAAGATGCTATTAATTCATATTGTCATAGAAAAATAAAAAGTAGTACTTTCTGTAACGCGCCGATCAGATAATGTATCCACAGCAGGAGCTCGCCTTAGGATGATTTTTTTGTGGTCCATTTGTGTCGTTCTGCGGTAAGTGTTGTTTTTTGCTGGCATAATTAAAGGGCCCTTTTTCCTAATTCTCCGAGAAACATGGTATTCTACTCTCAAATTACTTTTCTCAGTAACAAAGAACATTTCGGATTTGTTCTTGATTTTCTCTTTACCTTCTTTTATTCAGTCTCAATTTCCGATTCCCGTGTGAGTTTATAAGATTCCCCGAATCGATCTAATAAATCGGATTATTGGTAAAATTACACGTGTCGGAATTGAGCAAATGAACAACACTGAAAAAATTCCTTCCGTAATGAAGAAGAGAAAGATCTAACGCGAGGAAATAGAACTGTTTTGCGATGATTGTCATTGCGCTCACCCAGATTTCTTCTTGCAGAAATGCATATTTTGTACGTTTTCGGCCCTTGAGAAATTGTAGTGCCCGTTTAAAAACATCTTTGTTTCGGTCTATCATGTGCCTGACCGTCTATAAGTGTACATAAGAGACAGAATGAAACGAACAAATCGCAGTAATCAACTAAAACATTTAATCAAGAATTTCGGAATGCAGTTTTTTGGTAACTATCAGGTAACCACGAATGTATTGACGTTTTCAGACAGTGAGACAAAGTATGACATATACGTTGATACGTAGTAGAAAAGCAATTTACTCATCAAAATAATTACCATAAGCATCAACAACGTTCTGTCTACGTGTTCAGAATTCATATACACCCTTGCGACCAAATGCCGAGGCACGGAAACAAAGAAAGTTTTGTAGGGCAGGATGACACTCATCAAATTTGGGGAAGTCGTATCCACGATTTCAAATGATTGTCGAGTGAAAGAAACAAGTGATAGTCTGAAGGAGAAATATCTGTTGAGTAAATTGGATGACATATAGGCTCCCAACTCAGCTCTTTGATAGTTTTTTCTGCTTAATGACGCGTAGTGGCTCGAGCGTCGTCTTGGAGGAGAAGAACACCTTTCTTTTGATCATTGCTAATTCCTTCTCTGTATGCTCTCATGCAAACGTTTCGGTTGTTCATAATATTCTGTTGCGGTGATCGTTTGGCTGCGTTGCAGAGGTTCATAGTGAACAACACCGCGTGGTGTCCATCATACACACATTTACGTTATGAAATTCTGGCTTCTATGTGTTAGAAATTTTGTCACTGGTAGATAACCAATGTCTGGAAAGTTTTGTGGTGCTGTACTGTACCCACTTCTCACCACATTGATTACCCTATCCAAAAATGTTTTCTTGTCATAGCGAGACGGCAATGTAAGACAAGCTGAGAAACGTGGCTGTTTTTTCACTGCAGAAATTTCGTGGGAGACCCACTTCATCAATTTTTATGTCTTACTTATTACATGCAAATGATTTCGGATGGTGTAATACCTAACACCAAATGACTGTGCTAGTTCCTGTAATGTTTTTCTCTTGTCCTGCTCAGTAGCAACTTTCGGGGCTTCTGTGTCGAGGCTGATAGGACTACCACTCCATGACTTGCCTTGAAGTGATTCATCTCCGTTCTGAACTTTCCAAATTATTTCTAGTTGTACGTTCCTTCACAGCATCTGCCCCGAATGCTAAGCAAATGCGACGATTTGTTTCTGCAGCAGATGAACCGAGTTTAATTCGTATGACAAATATCCACGAATAATCCCTACTGATACCGCCATTGTAATCGCACGTCTTTCCACTACCAATCTGCTTACTCATCTGATTCATATGCGCAGGGCATCTGGGATTTCAACTGACGATATGCCGCAGGAAAATGTTACCTCTCCCCAAATTCAATCACTGCCAGGTATTTCTTTTGCTCCTATGAAAAAAGGCAAATACCTTTGTAGTTACCTGATATTTAAAACAAAAACGTGTATTTTACTTGATATTCAGTCTGTTTATGGCAGACAGCAAAAGACAGCGCCGCAAACAGATTGGCATTTCAATTTAATACATATTGAAAACATGGCAATCAATTTCCTTACTATTGTATGCCTAAGAAACAACAAACTTTTTAAGAAATGCTCCTGAAAGAGAGGCAAAATACGATTTCACCTAAATCATTATAGGTGAAGTTCAAGAATTGAATAATGCATAGTTGTTGCCACGTCCTAAACCAAATGGTGAAGATACTTTAAACTATTTGGAGACACTGTTTGAATGTCAACTTCCTCAGGAATTCTTCCTCAATGAAAATCATACAAACAAATATTTGGAGTTATTTTAATATAATTTATTAATCGAACTAAATACTAAAAATCTACCTAGTTGTATAGAGTTTAATTTTGTATATATTGCGAAGTATTTTTCGTTTAGTTGTTTATGAAACAGATTTCTACAAATTGAGAAGGAAAGTAGGGTCTCCGAGGATACTTTATTATCCTTGCGAAAATCAGATGGGTTGAACAAATCCTGCACATCCTTGGGGAATTAGAGACATGAGTGCTTCAGGCACATAAAATTATTAAATGTCTAACAAATAATTCAGTATGCTTTAAATTATACGTTCCTTCGAAATAAACTTAGAGAGTTCGTCAAAGGCGAGTTTCGTGTAGCATAGTCATGGAACAAATTCTAATTAAGTGCTACATTATTTGTTTCTTTGTCTAAATAGTAAATTTCACAGGATTACGAGCAAGGGATCTAGTATTTAAAAATATAAAGTGAGTGCAAAGGCTCAAGCTGTCTAACAAGGAAGAACGAATGAGAAGCGAATGAGTTCTATAATAGCTAATATAGTGTAGCCTAGGTTAATCTTGTTTCGCTATTACTATTACATCCTAGTACGCAATGCATTCATTGGTGTTGACCGTTTTAGTTTAATTTTTGGATGATTATGGAATACTGTTCTGAACAATTTGAAGTTTTAAAAATCGGTAAAACTAATTTCCTACTTAAGGAGTTTTTACAGGAATATATGAGAAAAGGTTCGCATCACGTTTGCCATGTAGTCCAAAATTCGACTTAAGAACCGGACCATGTCTTCGCCAGACGGTATTCCTTTCTTTACGAATCATCCGAACTAGCAGAGTACTATTTAAAGCCTTTTATACATTAGCTTTACTTACTGCTTTTTATTAATTTTCTTGACGAGCGTGACTTTTAATTTCTGTAAGACTATTATGTTTGGTCAAAATAACGTATCCGATGTGAAAACCAAAGATGGATAGGTCAATCTTGTGAGAAACAAAAAAACGAGTGCGGCAACTATGTTGTAGATTCTGCAACGATGTTTTACTTAAGACGTAAGTGGGAATACTTCGTAGTAGTACAAGAATTTGCAAAGATTGTACTACGGAACTAGAGGTAAAGTCCGCAGAAATTAGCTCGATTCCTATAAAAAAAGTAAACCACTTTTTAAAATTTAGTTGATTGCCTGAAATGCAGCAAAATGGTTTCAGAAGCTTGCAATTTGCTCATCACGACGATGGCTGTCATATTTTGTATCGCACAATATCCTCATTTTAACATTGTACTACCTAAGAAATATTTATAATACAAAAACGAGAGTAATAATTAAAAAAGTAGGATTACCTCCGCCGTACATTATTACGGATACCTCGGTCTGAGAACTAGAAAGTTAATATCGGCTCAATTGTCAATACCACAACAACAGTAAGCCAAGTTTCATAGTGATATGTATGTTCGTCAATCGTAAACAAAATCATATTCCTGCCAGCTATCTCTACGATTCAAAAAGGAACTTCTAAATCAAGTACTTCTATTTCCGTATAACGAAAAAGAAACCCCCAAAATATACCATTTCGCATATATGAATAATATCATGAAGACGTATCTGTTCAGTAATACATTTATGGGTTTTCAATTTAAATCTTCGTCAGTGGATCACTGTTCATTTTATTGCTTGCCACTTGTTCAAAAATTTGTAACTCCTATGCGTTGAATTTTCACTACATCTATGACGTTTTTCCACATGAGCTTGTAAGCATCCGCATGGAAATGTTGATCTGCGTTTTCTAGCTTAAAATCAGCTGGTTAGAATACCGAAACAGGAAGATAAGATAATCTTTGCCAAATATGAGGAATCTACAAGAAACCAATGACGCTGAACATTCCATTTCCGGAGTTGGTCACTTTGTTCAGACAAGTTTATCTGAACAAAGTGAGAGTTACTGTGTATGAGTGTTCTTGGCATTATTTAAAAGACAGTGTTATCATTTAAATGTTGACTCTTATTCATTATTCATTTATATCTTCAATGTGTTGTTTGTTCTTCTACAGGTATAACCCTGCAAACATTTTTACCTTTTTTTACTCTTATCCACCGGTAGTGTTAAAAACAAAATTTTTAATATTATTTACATGTTTTGCAAAATCTTCGCCCAAGGGGTGTATAACTTTCTCCCTGACCCATGGTGCTGTTACAAGGCATTGGGAAGCCGTTACCGATTAAATCACGGACTGAATTAAACACTTTAACCGACATCCATAAATACACACTCATACGATACAAGAAGACACACTGACTCCAACGTAAACCTTAGTACAATAAATCACATACTACTCATTATTTATTTCTTACTTCCCAACTACGCATTTTTTCTCTTTCCAACTTCATCTCCTTTTCCCACGTCGACGCAAAGCAGAAACAAAACCACCAGCACCGCGCGGTTGCTGTTCTTAAGTTACCTACTATCAATGAGCAATTCCCAGCGTGTTGTGCTGCATCAATTCCAAGTTCGAACCTTATCAAATTTCCAAGACACTAAAACTCCGTTACCTAACGGAATTTAAAATTATTAATCAGAAAACTTTAAAAATGCATTAAAGTAATTATAATTATTATTTTTAATAATTCACTAATATTTTATATAGTTTTATAAATAAAATGATAAACGAAAATGTAGATCTCTCTCATAGCCAAATTTGATATTTTCGTATTATTTATGATGACAAAAGCTTACAAAAAGTTACTGTAAAACGTTTTGCTTAATGGAAAAGATATTCTTCACTTACGAAACTTAGAGTTAGCTCAGACGAGATGCCTAAAGCGTTCTCGCTCATTTGGGATTATATTATGCTACTTGCGGGCCTTCCTTTGATGTCTTAATCAGGAAACGATGAAGAATGAAACTGAATGGTAAATGTGAAGCGTCGAAGTTCTTTGCAGATAACAATACACTTATCATTTTGGAATAAATATTATTTCACATAACTTGTCTCGTGTACTTTGCCACTAAAAGATGACAGGGCAATCACTGCTGTGTTTATTGTAAAACTGTAACTTTAAAACTAGTGCACAAATGTTTTTTTACTAACAGAACAGCTTCGTTTTCGGTGTAACATCAACAGGATGAAATGGAAGATGCAGAAAGCTGATATTAGAAATACTAATAGCTTACGATCTTGTTCCAAAATACCGAAATAACTGTTTAGTCTCAACTTCCACAAAAAATGCGTTTCAACAGCCGCTATTTTAGCTCAAATCGGAAAGTGCTTTTTTGCGAAAAAATAAATATCATGTGATTCACATTTCACGCCATTCGAACATATCTTGGTTTCTTTACAAAATTCAGAGTTGTGTGCCGGAAAACGGAACAAACCGATTGTAAAAAATACACTCGTTGCGCAGCTAATGAAGAACGCATGGCCAATCCTGCCAACACAAGAAAACAACTTACGAAGAGGAAGCTACATTGGTCTCCAAAATTAACATGACAAATAGAAAATCATGAATAATACAAAACCTACACGGCAGAGTCTAATTATATTTGCTACGAGCATACATGTAGCGATAACGCAGCAATTCACAACAGAAAAGAAAATGTCACCGCATTAAAGAGGAAGAATGCGCAAATTGCGCATATCATCATCGAAGTCCCAAAGTGCTGCAGCAAGTGGTGCGGAATTCCATGAAAGGTGTTAAGGAGGGTGATTACCAGGAACAGCGATAAAACTTTTACAACTTGAAAAAACTTTGTTTACATAGATGTGAATCAGGTTTTGAGGAAATATTAACTACTCATCTACCAAATGACGTCGTGGTCCCGGGAGGCTTCTAGGAGCGGACTGCCGGTTAGCGATTTATGATTCCATGGCGTTCCAGATATGCTCCATCGGGTTCATGTCCTGACATCTCGCGTGCAATTCTATCCTGTGTACATCCTCATTCTTCAGGTGTTCATCGACTGCCCGAGACACATGGAGTCGGGCGTTTTTGTTCATAAAATGGAAAGCCACCAACAGCTCCCACAAAAAATTCGTTTTTTTTTTGTTCTGAAAGCTGAGTTTTTGCTGAACGTGAATATTTACTGGGATTAATCCTTCTTGGTCTCTTTTATATATATATTTTAGAGATAATTATGGTAAAGCTCCAAAATTTATTTTGTTCAAATAGGGTCATGTTTCACAGCAAACAGCTAAATTATTCTTAAAACATGGCCTCTATGTAAGAAACCCGCATCAACTTAGGAAACAAAGATCCATTTCCTAAATGATGTAACAAAAAAAAAAGAAATGCGTCAGTTATCTTCCTCTAGTAAGAACGTTTCTGCATGAATATTATCACTTTTGATAACAAATATTACGTTAACACCTTTTAATGTTGAATTCCCAACCCTCCTGTGTGAGCGCCATTAAAGTAATTTATTTCCCAAAGTATGCGACCACATTGCCCACATTTTTTTATTCCACTTGCTGTGTGATTCCAGACTGCGTGCATAAATTCTCAAACTCCATTTACGCTGTCGTGTTTACCAGAATCTGTCCAAACATAAAAAAATATATATATTTTGAAACATCACTTCTCCATTTTGAAATGTTAGCATTTATTACTTTTACTCATCACGCAATTCTGAAATTAATGCTCCGCATCTACATTCAAGGGCTCCACATTTTATATTCGCACGTATTTATCTGTGTACCACAGCAAATGCCTTTAAGAAATCGGACAGATTTGGAGGGGGGCGGGAGTTATTTCTTACTTTGAAATGTCGTTTTCTTTTAAATAAAATACTTTTAGGTGTTTGGGTTATTTTAATATATGTTCTACCGAAACACTGATACCTGTTCATCTGAACGGTGAACTTGTCAACTGCAGTTCATTGGAAGCTCCATTGCTTAAAAATACATGACGGTGAATGAAAGTGACTGTGTTTAAAAACGATGATACGTTCAGCATTTGAAATACACTATCTACCAACAAGTAATTGGACACCCCTGCAATCGACGATATCTGCGGTCCTGATACACGTAACGGCCGCCGCCGTTAAATAACGTGTGGGAAACAACAACGCAACCAGTCCCATGCAAGTTGCCACGTAGTTCGGAGCTCTGTGATTTTGAAAAAGGTGTAATCGTCAGGTATCACAGAAATGGCCGATCCATACGTGGCATATACAGCGAGATGAAATTTCCAAAATCAACAGTGTCATACGTGATTGGTAAGTGGAAGTTGAGAGGTAACGGTGGAATGTGCCCCGACCCGGCAGACCCACAAAACTGGAAGATAGAGACCGACGGGTGCTGGCCAGAGAAATTCGAAAGAATCGCACCAAATCGATGGGCTACATCCGCGAGGTTTCAATAGACATCCGGGAGTGTTCTTTCGATAAATACCATCCGTAAGGAAGATCATCTGCTCTGTTATCATATACGTGCTGCCGCCCACAAGCCTTTGATCACCAAGTCCAATAGCGCTGCTCGGCTAACGTGGTGCAAAGAAGGTCGGCAGTGGACCGTTTAACAGTGGAAACAGGTTCTCTGGAGCGACGAATCAAGGTTCACCCTCTACCGTTCGGATGTCAGGGTCTGAGTTTGGCGTCTGCCTGGAGAACGCCTCCTGCCGGAATGTATTGTGCCGACTGTGAATTTCGGCGGCGGTAGAATTATGCTATGTGGGTGTTTCTCCTGGTATGGCATAGGACCTTTAGTCCCAATTCCTGGTAGACTCAACGCCGAGACCTACTGCACCATTTTGGATGACCATGCGCTCCCTACGTTGTGGCAGTTTTACGGGGTGGACCCATGTTACTTTCAGGATGACAATACCACCTGTCATGTTGCTAATTCCACCATGGCTTGGTATTGTGACAATGGGGTTAATCGAATGTAGTGGCCTGCGCAGAGCCGGGACCTTAACCCTATCAAGCACCTCCGGGACGAGTTGGAGCGTCGACTTAAGGGGTGCCCCCACCGTCCGAAATCGGTGAAGGAACTGACCTGTCTTCTCCAAGCCGAGTGGAAGAAAATACAGCAAGCCGTCGTATAACGCCTGGTTGAGAGTATGCCCTGGAGGTTCGCAGATGTAATCGCCAATCGTGGAGGCTCCAACAACTATTGAAGGTGAATAAACTTGTTTTACTTTGTTATCACAGGTGTCCAATTACTTGTTCGTAGATAGTGTAAAAGGAACAGGAAAAAACATAACTCTGCGATAATATTGCCGAAATTTCCACAAGCGGGATATAAAAAATTATTTGTAACTTTAGGTATGATAATTCCAAGAAAAATTTCTTTTTTCAACATATGGGAAGATGTCGATATCGTAAAATTTAAGTAAAATTCGGAACTTACAGATCATTAAAGTTCCCGAGATTCAAATTTACTTGGGCTAAGCAGAAACAAAACATTTTCTCTGTCCGATATTTCACTTACTTTTTTAAGTATTGAATCCGATATTGTTACTTCCAAATTTTTAGCTAACCCCACCCCCAATCTGTATCAGTCCTCAATTTTTAAAAAATGAAAATTGTAAATTTCATATGTTCTAATTTTTTTATTCCATCTTTGGATACGTTTTAGAATTATTCAATAAGGGTGTAAGGATATATTCTATCGTTATAACGGAAATATCTTAAAGATTATTTGCAAACAATGTATATTTATGTTTTTATTCAAACATATATTGTTGTAATCTATACAATATATTTTTAATCGCAAATTTCGCAAATGTGTTCTATCTGTAGTTGTTTTTAAAAATCCTCCTGAGAAGTTCATCAATTTAAGCTGAATATATCCGAAAATTTTCGGATGGTAAATGAATTACTTAATGCGCCATTCATTTCTTAATGTGATTACCTATTACCTAAACACAGATTAAAGTAAAGTTACAAACTTTATTTTACAGATGAGACATTAGACAAACTTCCCTTTCTATGATGGTCAGTTTTTTCATTGAAAAATATATTAAATGAATAAAATGTAACTTTAAGAAACCTGGGAGTGCATATGGAAAAAAACATTCTTATAGCGGTGTATCACTGCGAATACATAAAAAAAGGAAATTAATGTTCATTCAGCACATCATTAGGTAATTCGCAATTAAGCACAGTAGTTGCACCTGTCAGATCTACACTAATAATTTGTTTTGCGAAACGAAAAGTTCGCGTGCCATTTATTATTAAAAAAAGTGCGCCGTACTGAATTAGGCCTGCGAGCACTAACAAGGGCACTGAAATCCTAAGGTGTAAAACTGGGTTAGAAGAGTAATATTAACCAAACTTTTGCTTGTCTAATCCTGATCGAACGTTTCGCTCCAGTGTTGTCCTCAAGACCCCCAATTATGCACAACATGTTTTGCAAAACCGGATCTGAATTCGCAACCCCGCTGTATCGTTTAGTACGAAAATTCGCGTTATTAGTGTCATTTAAATTTTTAAAATTTCAATACTTTACATTCTGGTAAGTTTTTACTTAACTTTTCTTTTTAATGAAACTCTAAAAGTTGGTTTTCGACAAATATCTTACTTTCCCCTCGCACGTTAGTGTCGAATAAAATATCTATATATATAAAAATGTTAAGTTGGTTTGTGTACGCTTCATAAAACTCAAAAAGTTCTGCACCGATTGAGCTCAAATTTTGACATGATATACAACCCGCTTCAAAGATTGTTTTTATCTATTTTTCGCGTGAGTAACATACCCGCGATCGCGAGAAAACAGCTTTTTCCTTCGACCATATATACTAATGGACTGCGCACTGGCAATAGCTGCATTAGAGCGTAATAAATGTATTCACGAATAAAAAGTCGTAATGGGATTCTAAAAAAGAAACTCCTAAAATTCATGATGAGCACAGCACGAGTTAACCATCTTTTTGCTCGAAGTCACGTGATTTCGTGGCTTGCGATGTTGGAGCCAGAAATTTTGATGCCACGCGCAGTCTATCAGTGTATATGGTCGAAGGCTTTTTCAACGGTCAGCTGTGTACCAGCAAACGCGCCATCTGCCAGAAGCGAGGGGAACAATCTCCATACTAGGTGATCGTGTTGTTTTTATCTATTTTTCGCGTCAGTAACATACCCGCGACTGCGAGAAAACAGCTCTTTCAACAGTCAGCTGTGTACCAGCAAACGCGTCATCTGCCGGAAGCGAGGGGAACACTCTCCATACTAGGTGACCGTGTTGTTTTTATCTATTTTTCGCGTCAGTTACATACCCGCGACCGCGAGAAAACAGCTTTTTCAACGGTCAGCTGTGTACCATAAAACGCGCCATCTGCTGGATAAGAGGGGAACACTCTCCATACTAGGTGATCGTGTCGTAATTGAGCTGCGCCGTTCACCAAATCGTAAGTAGAGGTTATGTTTTGTCTCTTATCTCTCATGGTTTTCAACCTAGAGCTGTGAGAGCCATAAGAGGTTATAATCTTATCCCTTCCTTCTGTTCCAGTGAAAACCGAAATAATGCCTCGCAAAAAAACGAATTTGGGTCGTCGCACTCGCCACACAGAAGGATCGATAAGACGGCTTTCGAATATAACTGAGGAAGAGCGGGTATACGTACGAGAGAGGAACAGACTAAGCACCATCCAGATGCGTAACACGGAACCAGCAGAAAGACGAGCAGCCAGGCTTGAGGATGCACGATTGCGAGCACGGCAGCCGCGTTCTGCAGCAACAGATTTGGTTCGTTCTCAACGGAATGAACGCGAGGCGTCGAGGATAGCTGAAACACGTACCCAAAGAACAGCAGATCTGATTCTGCAATACAAACGTCTTGCGTTCCGGTACAATCCAGCTGTTGATTATAGGTCAAGTCCGCATGTTGTCATTGGCCAGATGAGTCGTCATGTCTGTAACTACTGCCAGGCTCTAAAGTTCAATAATGAAACGAATGGGATGTGTTGCGCTGGCGGAAAAATTAAATTGCCTCAACTTGAAGCACCACCAGAGCCGTTGAAAACTCTACTTGCTGGATCTTCCGCTGAATCGAAGCATTTCCTATCGAACATCAGGAAATATAACTCTTGCCTCCAAATGACGTCATTTGGTGCGGAAATTGGGACTGCTCAATTCATGCCAACTTTTAAAATCAAAGGACAAATATATCACAAAGCTGGCTCCCTGCTCCCGTTCCGAGATAGTGACCATAAATTCCTTCAAATGTACTTCATCGGTGATGATAGAGATGAAGTCGATGCACGTTGTGGAATACATACCTCGCTAAGAAGATACAACATTTCGGAACTACAGGAGCTCCTTCACGAAAAGAACAATTTGGTGCGTTTGTTCAAAACGGCAATGGATATGATGCCATTAGATACCCACAAGATTGTCATTCACGCCGAGAAAACACCCGCTGGAGAACATGTCCGAAGATATAATGCTCCAACTATAGACGAAGTAGCAATTGTCATAGTCGGAGATCAGTTCCAACTTAGAGATATTGTTCTCCATCGAAGAAACGATCAATTGATAAACGTCGCAGAAACTCACCGTTGTTGCGATGCTTTGCAATATCCAGTTATCTTCTGGGATGGTGCCGATGGATATCATTTCAATGTGAAGATGATAAACCCAGTAAATGGTGCAGAAATTAATAAAAAGTGCAGCGCAATGAACTTTTACGCCTACCGCTTAATGATTCGGAGGAACGAGGACAATTATATTTTGAAATGCCGTCAGTTGTTTCACCAGTACATTGTGGATATGTATGCAAAAATTGAAACGGAACATTTGCTATTTCTTTGTTTGAATCAGACCAAACTGCGCTCCGAAGAATACATTCATTTGCGAGATGCAGTTGTGAATGACGGTAATACAACCAACGTTGGAAAGCTTACTATTTTGCCATCTTCATACATAGGCAGTCCACGTCACATGCAGGAATATGCTCAAGATTCAATGGCATATGTTCGTCATTACGGGCGTCCAGACTTATTTATCACCTTCACGTGCAATCCAGCTTGGGACGAGATACAGCAGCTGTTACTTCCTGGGCAATCATCCGTGGATAGGCATGACATCACAGCACGTGTTTTCAGACAAAAGCTTAAGTCGCTGATGGATTTCATTGTGAAACATGAAGCGTTTGGATCTGTGCGCTGCTGGATGTATTCAGTAGAATGGCAATAGAGAGGATTGCCACATGCGCATATACTAATCTGGCTATACGATAAAACAACTTCAGACGAAATCGACGATGTGATATGCGCTGAGATTCCACGGGCCGACGTCGATAAGGATTTGCATGCAGTTGTTATCAAAAATATGATACATGGACCATGCGGTACACTAAATCCGAATTCACTATGCATGGTAGACGGGAAATGTTCTAAGCAATATCCTTGAGCATTCGAAGCCAACACAGTAACAGGAGACGATGGATATCCTCAGTATAGGAGACGATCAACTGAAGATGGCGGTAATTCGGCAACTATACACATGCGAAATGGTGATATTGATGTAGACAACCGTTGGGTGGTCCCATATTCGCATCTGTTGTCAAAAACATACAATGCGCACATAAACGTAGAATATTGCAATTCGGTCAAATCGATTAAATACATCTGTAAGTATGTGAATAAAGGCAGCGATAGGGCAGTTTTTGGTGTGCAACCAGAAAATAGTGACAGAAATGCAGTACGAGTTATCGATGAAATTGCACAATACCAGGCTGGAAGATACATAAGCAGCAATGAGGCTGCATGGCGAATTTTTTCATTTCCCATGCATGAACGCAATCCAGCTGTGGTTCACTTAGCAGTACATTTAGAGAATGGACAGCGTGTTTATTTCACAGATGCAAATGTGCAACAAAGAGCCCTTAATCCACCTGGTACAACTCTGATTGCTTTCTTCACCTTACGTCAGGAAGACGCTTTTGCCAGAACACTGATGTACACAGAAGTGCCCTCTTATTACACGTGGAATGTAACTAAAAAAGCATTCGTACGACGCAGACGAGGGGAGCCAGCCTACGGTCAACCTGGCATTTTCAGAGAAAATACAATTGGTAGACTTTATACAGTGCATCCTAATCAAGATGAACGTTTTTTCCTTCGCATACTGTTGGTAAATGTGCCTGGTCCTAGATCTTTCCAGCAATTGAAAATTGTTGACGGCGTCACATATGCCACTTTCCGCAGTGCGTGTCAAGCTCGTAATTTATTAGAAAACGACCAACAGTGGGATATATCGTGCAACACTGCACATCCAAACCAAATTCGAGCACTATTCGCAATTATATTGACCGCTTGCTTCCCTTCATCTCCCACAGAGTTATGGAAAAGATATCGATCGCAGATGGCTGAGGATATTTTGCATAGAGTACGCCTAGAAAATGTTAATATGACCATGGAATTTACAGAAGGCATTTACAACGAAACATTGATAAATATTGAAGACAAGTGCTTAGCTATTGCAAATAAAGTTCTTAGTCAATTGGGAATGCCAGCACCCAACCGAACTGCGACTGCTTCATTTGATGTGGATTTGCGCCGTGAACAGAGTTACAACACCGGTGATCTCCAGTCATATGTCCAATCAAACATTCCCAAATTAACGTGTGAACAGAAGGGCATTTATGATCGCATAATGCAAATGATAAATGACGGAGTTGTGGGGGCTTCTTCTTGGATGCGCCAGGAGGAACTGGGAAAACATTCCTTATCAGACTGATTCTGGCAACAGTTCGATCAAAACATGACATAGCCTTAGCTCTCGCTTTGTCTGGAATAAGCTACGACATTGTTACCAGGTGGAAGGACTGCTCATTCAGCTCTGAAGTTGCCATTAAACATGCGAATCATCGAGACTCCAACGTGCAATATTTCCAAAGCATCCGATATGGGAAAAGTATTACAAAAATGTAAACCCATTGTTTGGGATGAATGCACGATGGCACATAAAAAATCGCTTGAAGCTCTTGATCGATCGTTGCCAGATTTGCGTGGAAACGTTCAACCATTCGGGAATGCATTGATATTGCTCGCAGGAGATTTTAGGCAAACATTGCCTGTAATTTCTCGATCGACACCAGCGGACGAAATAAATGCTTGCCTGAAATATTCAACATTGTGGCGACACGTACGTCAATTGCAGTTGACTACGAATATGCGTTTCCAGCTGCAGAACGATCAATCAGCAGAGGTATTCTCACGACAGTTACTGGACATTGGGAACGGACAACTGCCAGTCGATGAGACGTCAAGACGAATATCATTCCCTGATAATTTTTGTAATTTAGTAACATCGAAAGAAGAATTGATCAAAAAAGTATTTCCTAATATTCAAATTAATTATAAGAATCACGATTGGTTCAGTGAACGAGCTATCCTTGCCGCGAAGTATAAAGATGTCTATCAAATTAATAATGTTATTCAATCCAACATTCAAAGTGAGGAAATTACATACAAGTCGATAGATACAGTTGTGGAAGCAGATGAAGTAGTTAATTATCCAACGGAATTTTTGAACTCACTTGATCTGCCAGGGATGCCACCACACATATTATAATTGAAAATAGGTGTGCCAATTATCATGTTGCGGAATATTAATCAGCCAAAACTCTGCAACGGCACGCGACTCGCAGTTAAAAAACTGATGAAAAATGTTGTGGAAGCAACGATTTTAACGGGGCCTTTCGAAGGTGAAGATGTCCTCATCCTTCGAATTCCCATGATCCCGACCGATACACTATTTCAATTTAAAAGATTGCAATTCCCAATTCGATTGGCTTTCGCAATCACAATCAATAAAGCTCAAGGCCAATCTTTAGAATTGTGTGGTTTAGATTTAGATGCGGATTGTTTCTCACATGGACAACTGTATGTTGTGTGTTTCCGTGTCGGCAAACCAGATAGCCTTTATATCTACGCAGAGAATGGAAAAACAAAAAATATTGTATACCCTCAAATATTGCAAAATTAAACTTCTATGAAACGTATGCTTTGTTTTGTTCCTCATTTCTCATCCATGCAACCACAATGTGCCTCAGCTACGTGTGGCCGGGTATAGCTAGTATTTTATATTAGAATGTGTTTGGCTATGGTGGGTGTGTTTGGAGGTACCTGCAAGGATTCCTGAATATCGTATCCACTGCTAATGCGAGTGCCAGAGTTAATAACTTCCAAACATGACAGCGTCACTAAAGTGAAAATAATTACAAATTAATACCTACTCTTCTTCTTTTCCTCCTTTGACTTCATGAACGTTATAGAGGAAACGGTTTGCTTGGTGGATTACAGAAAACATTGGCTGTATTTGTTTCGTAGCAAATAAAATAAGAGAAGGTATGGGAACAATTATATCATATCGTTGCACCATTTGTAGAACATGTGGTGGTTTAGAAGGAAGTTAAACATCAGAAAGATTATCTATTTTATAATTGTTAGATATTGCGTAATTTATGTATTATTGGATGGTATGTGTGATGATAATTCACAAATCAAACGACCACCGAGAGATAAGAATATCGAAATTGGTTCTACAATCTTTTGAGGAGTGTGCTCCCTGCAGCATACTTGGTCGTCGTGAATTAATCGTGTTAATACAAGACAGTTTTCGAATCTCTTTGCAGTAGCATATGTCCTACACATCTACGGAGATTGACAGCAGCTGAAACGCTGGTTAGTTTCAAAAATTCGCCAACAAAATAAGAGAACAAATTATAATATTTATTTCGAGGTAACTGTCAACTTTGTTCTTTACAATATATTGAACACTTAATCCGGCTGATTAAGACCTACTATTTCAGGAGACAATGAAATTTTATTTTTCTGCCAGGAGAGTAATCTTCAACAGTGTCTGTTTTTTCAGACAAAACAAGAACGTAAAGAATCTCATGATGAGACACAAACGTAACTGCAATTCTTTTAAGAGTATTCTTATACAGAGAGATATGACATAAAACTTCTCATGTAGTAACACGACAGTGTTGGTAATGGCGATTATGACATGTCACCATTAATTCGGCATCTGTTGTCTTTACAAGCAATGTAAGACAAGGGGTATTGTAAAACATTACAAAAATATTTTTCCAAAATATTTCGAGATCTGTACTGTGTAATAGGGAGGTCTTATAGCTCACAAAGTGAACTGCCAATGAGTCATTGACTTCGCGTTATTTCTCTCAAGAATATTACAACGAAATTTTAAAGAAGATATGAAAATAAATAAAAGAACGTTAAGCATTTAGTACTAGTATATTCGTCACCAAGTTTGTAAATATCTCAAGCTCCCGTAAATTATTGCAGCCAATGTCCTTCTCCAATTTGTAATAGGAAGGAGAAAGTAACAGTACACAAAAGCAAAACTGTAATTCTACCTGTGAGAAGGAAATATATTCAAGAGCAGAAAATATTTCTTCTTTTTCTATCCAAATTGTTCCGTTTAATGGTAACGACTAGAAGCGCACCGATATCCTGCGACCATTTTCTGGGTTGTACCTGATTTATTAGTGCTATTTGAAACAACCGCTGAACTCCAGATTACACCCAATTATTTGTTTTGCCGTGTAACGGCATTACGTGCCTTACAAGTGTTCCGCAAGTCTGATCTTGTGATATCAGTAGCTCAATGTTTTCTGTTTTTTTTATAGTTTAATTATTTCTCTTAATTATATCGTAATCAGTTTTCAATTTTCCAACACAGTGACAGCTTGATTTCTGATCTCTCGATAACTGAACGACGTTTTGTCGGACGTTTTTAAAATCAGATTTGTTAGTTGGTCGGATGAAATCGAAACGGATCATTGCGCATAATACATAAAAAGAACAAACCATGTTATTGAAGAAACTAGTATCGAACAAGGAATAAGGGAAAATACCGTCTTGAAGGTTCTAGTCCACTGAAAGAGAAAACTATATCTCCTTCTTAAGGATAGGCACTACCACTTTAGGGCTATTTCTAAGGAACGCTTCGCTAAATTCAAAAATTTAACAAGCACCTAGAGATCTCAATTATTTTAAAATCAGCTATCAGAACAGGGCAACCACCATTAAGAAACTAAAAAACTCAACTGAGACAAACTGCGTCGCTTCACAGAAAAACATCTGCTCCTGGCTACGGTTGATGATGTGACGTCACAAAAATGTGAAATGCAAAGACGAAAATAAACCAAGCTCTATCACGTTTGAAACAAAATACGTCACAACCCCCGGTCCACTTACCACCCAAGGGCAGGCTTGAAGAGCGCTTGGCTTCCTTCTCTATCTACTCACCTTGTGGGTAACAAATCGGTGTGTAATACAGCATTCAGTGCAAATTTGGAAATGGTTCCTCTATTCAGACACCAAGTATGCCGTTCTCTGTTGTCTCACAAGTGATATATGGGATTGACGTCGGAGCTCAGAGACCAACCGATATACTGGAAGTCTGAACTCTATTCCTCAAACCGTTAGTGCATAGCATTGGACTTGTAGCACGGCGAATTATCATTCAGGAAAAGTACAACAATGCTGGTGGTACACTGTCAGCAAGCAATTTACGATAGTGGACACCAAACATACGTTGTAAAAAATTCACCAGTGGTTCCTGCTAGGTGAACATGCTCCACACCACACAACGGCCTCCACCAAATTACACTGTGAAAGCCATTCAAGATGGATCGAGTGCCTCATGTTGTTTGCGCCAAATATGTACACGACCATCCACGGAGTTGGGTAGAAAGGCGACACGTCAGACGAGCACAGTTTTTTCTAGTCACTTCAGGTTTAACTTGCATGACCTTTACACAAGGAGAAGCTTTTTCGCGGAAGAAAATTTGTTAGGAGATGATGTCGTTAGTGTCTTCTACTGTCGTAGCCGATACGTGGGTGTGTCTGACATATTGTCATAACATATACGGTTCCGGGTTGATCTCTGTTGTATTGGGTAGTCAATTGTTCAGCAGTGCTATATTTGTTGCCCTCTGCGAGTCGCAGGATCCAGCGCTCACCTCTCACATAAACCTTTCGCTACCCTGTGCTGTTTTGCTTTTGGATCGTTGTTTGACCATTTTCACGCCAGTCGTGATACCCTTTAACTGCGGCGGCTCCCGATAACACACGAGTTCAGCTGTTTTGTAAATCGAGACACCCACTCTCCAAGATCCCACAAAATGTCCTTTTTCAAAGTCCGAGAAGTCCTTTCATTTACCCACCATACTCCAAATTTTACAACCAACTGCTCCACGCATACTTTGTATATGCTTCATTATTTTCTTTAATGAAAATAAAACTTGCTTGCTACAAAGCACTTTCTAAGGGAGCCTATCCTCTATTGTTTTTTCCATATCCTCCGTAAATCCAATGAGAAAATCAGCTGATTCCAGAAAATAAAGAACAGATAAAAATGCGATAACCAGTATAAAATAAAAAAACTACTGATATTTTAAGGGTTGGCTGCTATGCATATAGTGTATTTACATTTTGATACAAAAAAATGCAATAAAAAATGCAGTAAAATTCTTCAGAAGGAACACCCCTTACCTCATGCTGTCCATTAAGCTAATTATGACAGTGCCGCAAATGTCAAAGTTACAATAAAAAGTATATTTCTAATTTGCAGTGTAAAGATAGAAAAAGCTTGAATGCTCATTCAAAAATACAAGATGCACAAGATTACTTATAAAAAAGGATTTTCTTCTGTATAAAACTACCGAAATTTTCGTCTTCTTGTTGAAATCGTTGACTATTTCAGAAAAGTTCCAAGCCTGCGAGTGAACAGGAGGGAGAATAGTAAGACAAAAAGTTTTCCTACGAAAGTAATGGCGGATCGAATGGTTACTCTAGCGGTGAAAAAAGAATCAATTACCATTCAAGGTGAAAATTCATTCGTTGTGAACGAATCGTTCACGAATGGTCGTGACCAATAGTTACATCGAACTGAATTACTAATCTTGGCCAGCCAATATTCACCTATGGTTCCAGCGACATCTCCATGAAGGCTTCATTGTATGCAATGGAATAATTAGTAATGGAATTCACAGACATGCGTTTTCTTCCACAACTGATAGAACATTCATCGTTGAACTCGTCTGCCCAACTTTTGTTGTTAATGACATTTGTACGTATTTCGAAAATAAATTATCTTAATTTTTCACATTGTTTTCTTTACAAATCGCCGTTTCTCTGGTCAAACAGTCAAAGATGCTACTTAATAGAAAGCTGCATACCTTGATCAGCCGAGATTTTATACGAACAGCTTCAAAGATCGCACGTCAAAGGTATTCTTCAGACTTCAGGTGAAAATTACGTACGTTCCTAAATGTAATTGTGCCATCACTAGGATAATCACTCTCAAAAATATAGAAGAAACCTGTTTTGAAAACCACCCTGCGGTACCTTTAGTAGCCATTCAGAGGCAAAAAAACCGTTGATTTTTATTTTGCAAAAGCATGCTTGGCAAATGATCTGAAAATTTTACCCATTCCCGTTCAAATACATTATCCCTTTCGCTTTGAATTTTAGTTACAAGTGCAAATTTTTTGGATAAAGTAATTTTCAGGTTTTCATTATTTTGCTGAGAGTATTCGTTTTCTGTTTTTCGTATCATGCATAGGCTTTAGTCTTCGTTTCTTTAACAGTAACCACTGAACTTGAAGTGCAGATTTCTAATAAATAGCAGTTTCAGCATACTCCTTATTCTTCACATAGTTAATACTTATCTATAAACCTCCGTTCTCAGCTGTGAGGGATATAAATGATATTCCCTAGTTCATGTTTGCGATTTTCAGTGTTATGTGTAGATCGGCATTAACGTAGTACCAACCGGTTGTAATAGAACGGTATCTCTACGACTACTAAAAAACATGTCGGAATCAGCTGAAGGATAAAGTTTAGAAATCGTCTAGAAAGTAAATTCGCGCCAAATTCCATTGGGCAGGAGATTCTGAACTGCTATGCGGTATGGTCTCAAATATTGAGTCTCGGAAATTCTTCAATCTGCTTTTCTTACATTCTTTAGGTACTGTAAGGCAGAAAACATGGAAAACCATATATTCTCCTCATTCATGTTATGTATTCCTTTTTGGTTATGGCTGATTAAAATTTTACTTCCCTGTATCATGTAACAGGAGGTGCAGACCTCTGGGTAAAATTAAGCAGATTTATGAATAGAGAAAACCGGTAGAGTAACAAGTTTTTTAATATAAATATTTTAAAACAATAAAACCTATTGAGCGATGCCTATTAAGCAATATTTTTGTACAAAACTTCTAAAGTAAAACTACTTTAGTGGTTTTAAAACCTAACTTTATTTGTGCCATTGTATTGAAGTAAACCATAATTATAATATTAGTAACTGTTATTTTACCATGTTGTTTTTCAGGCGATGACCATTCCCAAAAAGTAAAAGAAAATCTGCACAAAAAAAATGTTTCAGCAAATCTTCTCAGGGCAGACGCCCAATCCTCTTAATTATTAACTTCGCACATTTAGGGGAACGAAGCAGATTGTATTAAAAGCTGGTGCAAACATATTTAAATAAAAAATATTCTAATAATAATAGTAATTTATTTTTCACATTAATTACCGCGAAACATACCTCGGTTTAGATGAGTTAGTAAAAGCGTTTATCGAAAACCATTTGCTATTTAATTACCCCCACATGCAAAATTACGTCACTAATGGAAACAAAAGATCTCTGCCTTCTGCCCATACGTATATCGCTCGATACATGTATGCTGAACTGAGGATTCCTTACAGAAAGGGATTGATTTTCTTAAACGAATTGCAGTACGCAAAGTATAAAACCCTTCCGTTATAGACAAAGCTGTCCAAAAATTTTGGAAACCGAAGCCTGTCGGCTCTCTCAATACAAAAGACGTTCCGATACGAAATAACTGGGTGGTAATCCCACATACTCCTCAGATTTACTTTGGAATTTCAAAAATCTGAATTTTTTTATTCCAAAGGTATTATCAAACCCATAAACAAGATGAAGTTTTACGGATCAAAACACAACGTCAAGGATATAAATTCTTGTGGAATTTATAAGGTACCTTGTGAATGTGGACTTTCATGTATAGGACATACCCGGAGGGATTTAAATTTCCATGTGAATAAACAAAAGAACTACGTACGGAACTATGAACTGAAAAAGTCGTCTATAGTTCGACCTTGTGGCGAAATAACCGTAAATTTTGTTTGGAAAGGCTGTGCTTATTAAAAACCCTGATTGTACTATGACATTTAATGCATTACAAGCTTTTCACATAGAACGGAACTTTTCACGGTTTGTCAACAACATGACGCCGACGCCATTTCTTTCGTGCAAACAACTCACCAAAATCCATGCCCGTCAGAACGCTGATGATATCGCGTTCTGACGGGCATGGATTTACGCTGCATTCATCCTGATGATGACAAACCAAACGCTCTGCGAAACTATAGTTGATATACAGTATGTATTTCATTGAGTATAGGAGATTAAGTCTTTCTTTTATGCCAAACGTACAGTTCGATTGGTGGGTGCCCTATCATTGTTTGAAGGCATGTCACTATTCATGCTAAGAAACTAGAACGCATGTCACTATTCAACTTTAAGGCATGTCACTATTCATGCTAAGAAACTAGAACGGTGCACCCTAATCCTAAACCTGTAAACTATTTCGACCTTACATCTTTTGCGAAAAATTGAAAAGGAATGTACTTAAGTTTGTTTGTTTTTTGCGTATTATTTGTTTGATTCTAGAGTTCAGCCGCTGTATTTGTGGGCAACTACTATCACTATGTATAATTTACTTTTATTCAACATACACGAAACACAGCGTATAACAAACAAAAATGAGCAAAAAAAATTATCATTGCCTGGTCTTGTTGAGCTGATATGAGTTTATTTCACTAGCTATAAGTGCTGTGGTTAAATAATGAACATGACATATGAATAATATATTTCAATATATTGCTTTGAGTGTGGTTGAGAGAACATTATCAACTGGGGCCATGTTTTTCTTCTGTTGGTTATTGTAAATCTGTAATTGGTTATATGAAAGCCAATTAATATATAGCAGATTTCATAAAATTTTTAAGCACTCAAGAAAATAAGAATTATTTTAATTTTTCAGGAATTAACTTTCTCTGAATCTAATCACATCCTCAGAAAAAGCGTAACTAAATAATACTGCTTGATCCGAAATTCTTCATTCTAATATTATAACGTTACTGTAAAATTAAGTTCGCTGTATTTAGTAAGAAGTGTGTTCAATATATTTCCAGGATTTTATTCGTGCAGGAAGTGTATGGTTTCCTTGTATTGAACTACAGTATATCACTGTAATACGAGAGTTGCAGCAGATTTAGTCAGAAGTGAATTCAATACATTCACACAACTTTTTTCTTGCAGAATGTGTGCAGCTTTGGCGTTCTGAACTGCGGTATGTCAATTTAGTTATAAACCCACAACACATTTTTTTAAATACGTGAGAAAGAAATTTTAGAGGAATATCATTAGAATACACAAACAAAGACTCCAATCAAAGAGGAAAATTTCATGAGATGTAGAAAGTCGAGAAAAAAACTGAACACGAAATACTTCACTTCAGATATGAACTGCCATTTCCTTGCATTTTTAATATCTAATCAAACATTCAAACCTTCTAACAGAGTCTCCACATTTTACACGCATCACAATGCTCTGTACTCGTATAAAGCTGATGTTACTTGCCACGTGACTACAGCAAACGCCTATCATTCTGTTTAGCTAAGTGTAGTAAACCAATTTTACGTATAGTGAGAAATGAAAACACACCGCGCATTGGTGGGAATGTACAGACTGCTGTCCCGCGTTTTCTTTGCTACAAATAAGGCAATGCCTTCCACTGCTACACTTCAGAATTTCGCACTTGTACCGTAAATGTGTTCTAACCAGTTTCTAAACAAATCACACTTGGACAGCAGACACAAACGCCGATTGAAATCCCGTGTAAACAATTTCTGTGAGGAACACCGACGAGAAACAAACTACTGTACTCCAATTAAGGAATACATGTATGTAATATGAAAATGATAGAAATAAACACTGTTTAAGCATATCATTTTAGTTTTAATTTTTAGTAGCTATGCATCTATAATTATTAAAAATTTTCCAAAAAAGATGTGCTTGTGTCCAGATTAACAAACATTTTTAAAAACCATTCAGTTTAATATCCATAACTTGGCATATAGCATTTTGTTTTCGCAACCATTGCTGGATTTTGACGGCATTCGATCATGTATCCTTAACGCTTTATAAAGCATAATACCGTCTTTGAGAAACTATAATTAGTTTAAAACGAGTCTGTGGACCTGTGACCTTATGTGTAAAGATAAATCATGTGGTTTAAAATAAAGGTACAATCACTTCTGATGCTATAAGCTTCCTGTTTATCTGAAACCTCTAATCGCCTGGATCATTAATATTACAAAACAGACCAGCTATTAATTTTTCAACATAATTACATTCATGCTACTTAGAGGTTTATTTGTCGACACATCTGACGTATTTCAGTAATTCTTTTAAACCACACTTTCAAACTTTGTCCTACGACAAATATCTGATGAACACACAAACATGAACAATACTAGGCGGAATAACTCATTTTAGAATTTCTTACATGTTTACTTATAATCGAATAGTCGGGAATGCTACTCGTGATACATGGATTTGACTGAGCTTATATAATACAAAAAGAGTTTTAATGTTAAATGGGATATCATATACCTTATTCCTTTCACCACGCACTAAGTACGTGGGCTAAACAAGAAGTCCGAAGCCTGACTTTCAAAGTATTGGTTGGAGGCTGACGAAATTATTGCAAATATTGAGTCATCCTTCAGTTATGAAACAGCCGCACCACTTCCACGGGTCAGTACTTTACACGGTGTCACAGTGCATTGAATTCTATGAGGTGAAAGTGGATGAGTGACAGAATAAATTGTGGGACCGAGAGGTGCATTTATTTCTGACAAAGGAGGGTGAGACGCCATGCGGTATTCATGAACGGGTGGTCCGTGTATACATTGGTGATTCACATAAATATGCTACATTCAAAAGATGGGATTCTCTCTTTTAACAGGGAAGATATTCGTTGGAAGACAACCCTCGCTAGGGATTGCGAGTGGATGTGACCTAGATAATATGCGCCAGAAAGTGGAGGACATGTTGATGTCAAACCAGCAAATTCATGTCGCACAGGCTGCGGAAGAACTGAAGTTAAATACTAGCAGTGTTCGGCCCATTTTGCATGAAAGTAAGGGATGACAAATGTCTGTGCCAGATGAGTTCCACGAATGTATATACCTGAAACGAAAAATGATTGTGTAAAAATGTGGCAAGTCGGGTTCAACTTCACGGTATTAACAGCCATCCATATGAAATCTGTTCCCGCGATGCGAAAGATGATGAGACGTGGTTTCACTATTGAGACCTTGACACTTAATAAGAGAACATGCAGTGTAAATATCCTCCATCACTACCAACAAAAAGATCCGAAATACAACCATGTGTAGGAAAGGCTATGGGTAAAATATTTTGGGATCAGAAGGGTAAGCCTTAATTGATTACGTAGCCTCATAAAAGGATTATGAATGCCCTTTATTGTGTCACGCTGTTGGAACAAATGCGTGAAGCCATTAAGATTAAGTGGCGAAGAAACTTGTTAAGGGATGTTCTGCTTCTCCAGAACAATGCTGTAATTCACACCGGCGTGGTTTCATTGTAAGCTGTGGCACAACGTGGTTTGCAACTGCTTCCCCTTATTTGCAAGATTTGCAAGCTTCGGCGTTTTGTGGATGATTCTGAACTAATACAGGCAATAAAGTGTTAAATCAAGGAGAAAGATGAAACAATTTTTCTCATTGGGGATACGCCAACTCTATGATAGGTACAACAAGAGTATCGAAGTCATTAGAGACTATATGGAAATATTTCATATAGGTGCATTGTTAAAAAAATAATCTATTTATATATTGAGATTAAAAAGATGTTAACGCCCAATGTATTGTGTAGTTCATGGATAATGTGTTTTAAAATATTGTAAAGGAATATGCGGTTCTGAAAGACCTGAAACCGTATTTGATTCGGAGGAGGGAAATGTTAGAGAAACACATCTCTTTACATCTTACAATACTTTCTCTTCCTATAAGGATGCATAATAAGTTTCTGATATTCTAACTTTTTTTACGCTAGCATAATGTCGCATTCCAAGTTTCCTTATTGTATTTTAATACTTACATTATGTGATGGAGCTCCGAATATCCAGCAGAGTCAGCACTTCGTGGAAACTTATGCTTTTCTTCAATATCATAAAATACACTGACAAAAAAAATCCCAACACCAAGAAGGGCTTGTGTTAGATAAACGACAGTTGGTAGGCGGTGAGAGTACATCTGTAAGATGATGTCTATGCAAATTTCCCGTTCGGCGCATACCTGTGGCCCTAGTAGCTCCCCTCGAAACATGCAAAGCAAGTTTGCTATAAATACGCGCTGTAACGTTCGTGAGCCTTAGTTATCGCTGAGATTCGACGTAGTGTGTTGATGTTAGTCAACAATGCCTTTAAGAAGACAAAGAAGCCATTATCAACAGCTCACGGAGTTTAAACGAGGTCCTGTAGTAGGGCTACGAGAAGGTGGATCTTCTTTCCGCAATATTGCAGAACGACTTGGCAGGAATGTAGCCACTGTGCATGATTATTGGCAGCGGTGGTCAAGGAAAGATACTGCCTCAAGAAGACCGGGTTCCGGCCTGCCACGTGGCACTACTGAGAGGAAAGACCGCCGTGTACGGTGTACGGCCGTGGCGCATCGTACTGCGTCTGCGGCAGCAATTCGAGCAGCAGTTGCCACCACAGTGACACAACGAACTTTTACAAATCGGTTACTTGAAAGACAGTTCAGGGCCAGACGCCCTGTGGCGTGCATTCCACTTACTCCAAACCACTGCCGTTTGCGACGTCAGTGGTGTCAAGCTAGAGCTCATTGGAGGACGGAGTGGAGATCTATTTTGTTTTCTGATGAAAGCCGGTTCTGCCTGGGTGCCAGTGATGGCCTTGTGTTGGTTATAAGGAGGCCAGGTGAGCGCCTGCAACCAACCTGTCTGCGCCCGAGACACACTGGACCTACACCTGAAATTATGGTCTGGGGAGCAATTGCCTATGACAGCAGGAGCACTCTCGTGGTTATCCCACGCACGCTGACGGCACAGTTGTACGTCGGTCTGGGGATTCAACCTTTTGTGGTGCCCTTTATGAACAGCATTCCAGTTGGTGTTTTCCAACAGGACAACGCTCGCCCGCATACCGCTGTTATAACTCAACATGCTCTACAGAGTGTCAACATGTTGCCATGGCCTGCTAGATCACCAGATCTTTCTCCAATCGAGCACGTATGGGACATCATTGGACGACAACTCCAGCGTCACCCACAACCAGCATTAACCGTCATTGTATTGACCGACCAAATGCAACAGGCATGGAACTCCATCCCACAAACTGACATCCAGCACCTATACGACGCAATGCATGAACTTTGCATGCTTGCATTCAAAATTCTGGAGGTTACACCGGTTATTAATGTAGTAACATTTCACATTTAAAATGGCTCTTCTCGCGCTTACATTAAGCTGTGTTCTTGAAACCTTAACCGATTAAATATGTTACCTATACAAATGTATTGCCGCCATTTCATTCCTCAACAACTATTTTTTCGTGGTGTTGGGACTTTTTTTCCGTCAGTGTATTAAGTGATATTCATTTGTTTAGTTTTAAGTTCTGTAAGAAAGTAAATATTATGAAAATAACTGTGATACACATTATGTTCCAGAGATATGTTTTTAAATGTGTAAAACAATAATAAAAGAAAAGCATTTCTTTTAAGTTTCGCAAAAACAAGTGTACTCTTAATTAAATGCATGGCGTAATATAGTTTTCAGTATATAATTCCGAAAATAAATGTAAATTTACAATTATTTCAACACTTTTAACATCATTTTTGAAATTGAGTTTACTTGTGTATTTGAAGGAAATTTATTTCAATGACTGTTATTCCAATTTTCTCTCAGCTTTCCTTAATGCTGATTATCAGATAAAGCTTTTGCGCCTGAAATTTGTGTGCCAAGTAGTAAGAAATTGTTGTAAAGCAGCAACAGCTATTATTAAACTTTCGCTATATAATTTCCCTTGCTTTCATATGAAACCCACCCAGAGTATCAGATATAACTCAAGAACTGATAGCTTGGATTTATTATCTCAAATATCTATTGCACAGTTCATCACATGTGCATGGAATTTCGGTTATTTTAAGATAATCGGCTAAGTAGCATATGATAAATTACATATGAAATATATGAATAAAATTTACGGCCTAAGAACTGATTTTTAATTTCAGTAATCTTCAATAGGAAATTGGATTTTCTTCGAGAGTCATCGTTACGTTGAATGCATTCCATTAAATTACCACTGCGCAACGCAACATTTTTCGCTTACGAAGCAGATATGTATGTACCTAGACACTGCTGTAATGCTCTTTTCAGTGCGATAAATTTGCTGAACAGATTTCACTTTTCTCCATTGCACTGTGATATATATTTCGGTTAAAAAGCTGTATATACAATATTGTAAGGCGACTTTTTTCAATTGCAATTTTATTTCTGTTTGTAAAGTGATAGGATAAACGAACTTCCTTGTCAGGCAACTGCAGTTCTAATACACCACAAAAATATACCATGTATTCTCACGGAATCTTTGAAAAATAATATAAAATCGTAGTTACACGATTTTAACTTTAACTGCTCTTGTAACTATTTCATGAAAGCCTTTTCCCGCGAACGTTCTTAAATTTAAGATGTCTGTTTTGTTTTACTTTCGCTTCTACAAGTCGGATAGGAAAGAAAAGAATAAGACCAACAAATATCTTACGCTCTAAACGTTACTCATCTTCCTCAGATTTCCTATATGTTTTCGAGTTCATACCAAAAAGTCGAAACGAGATCAGCAGTGGGAAAGTTTAAAAAAGCATGTGAACTTTTTGAAGGCCAAAATATATTTAATGCCAAAGGAACTGGGTTGTTCTTCAAAAATGCATTTAATAAAACAATCTCACTGAAAGGGAGATGAATGCATTTACAGAAAACGTCGACGGGATAAAATTTGCGGTTATTATGCTGAAAAACGTGCCTAGAATGTCAAAACATTCTAGGCACGTTTTTCAGCTCCCGTGCGGGATCTACTAGATCCCGCACGGGAGCGGTATCACCAGTCTAATACTTGGTAGATACCGCTCCCGTGCGGGATCTACCAAGTATTAGACTGGTGTACCAGTTTTTCTGGCACTTCAGTGTACATTTATTAGAACAATTGCTGATTCACGGAAACAACCTACTATGGAATTTCCTTAAGCACATGATAAAAACCAAAATTCCTTCATTCTGCACAATGACGAGCACGTTAAATATACAGAAGAACCCTCTCAAATAAAGATAAACTCAGAACAGACTGAAGCTATCTTTAAATCTGAGCGTCATCTTGCACACTCTCCAGTACTCAGCAAGTGGTCTGGCTGGAAACAAATGGATCATTCCTCCCTACAGCCCTGACGAAGAGTAAAATGACTATCACCTGTTCTTACATCTGCTGTTCGGCGTTTCTTTCACCTGCTTATAACTTTCTGGTCGATGTTACTTCGACTATGATAAAGTCAAAGGAGTAAGACAAATATGTTTGCCTTCCGGGTGACACATATTTAGAAAGAGAACATATAATAGCTGGAGCTCCGTTAAGTTAAACACGTCAATAATAATCGGAGGTACATAGAAAAGTTATCACATAATAATATGTTCTTGCAAATATATCTTTATTTTACTTTGATAGGCACACGGTACTTGATTCCCCAATGTGTCTCACATATTTCAATGCATATTCTGTAACCAATTTTACCTGCTTATTCAATTACGCGCTTTGCCTCAATGAATATTGAGAACTACACATTATGTGGTCAACGACAGGGAAAATTCTAGTTAATTATTCAAAAGAATGTACATTTTGTTTTCTTCGGGTGGGGAATCATCAACTTCATTCATCATCAGCAAGTTGTTTACAGCTTTTTTCAGTATTTTATCTGTAAAATCCTTTATATAAAGTACTTCAAAAAGAACTTTTAATTATTATCTGTTCGTAATGTGTGTGAAATATGCCTTTGCTGAGGCTTGCAATCATAAATAATACTTCTGTATTGTGCTATTCAGTTGCAGTTCCTCGAAATGTAACCTTGTGACCCATTAAAACCAAATATATTACTAGAAGATATTAAAGTTATATCTGCGTTTCTTTACTTCACAAGTTTGCACTGCAATTTTGAACATCAATAGCCTCAGCAAAATAACATACAGAAAAATCCTTGTTTTCGAAATTTGTTTGACTATATGTTGTACCTTTATTTTCATCCCCTGTGTGAGATATCTGCAGTATTTACATCGATCTCGAAGTGAGGCTGATATATCCCTGTAAGCAATATCTTAATATCAACAAGCGTTCGCACCCTCGGGTCAAAAGTATTCAAGATCTTTTCAGAATCATCGAAAGTGTACAATTCACATTTTGGTTCACAAGATCCCTACAGACTATTTTCCTGCAAGAGGCGCCGAAGTCTTGAGAGACAATAAATGTACGGCCAATTAAGAAGCACCGAAGTTTCGAGGTACAATAAATGTACGGCCAATTAATAGGCACCGAAGTTTTGAGGGACAATAAATGTATTACAACAATTACTGGCTAAACATGAAATTCATGGTGTAAACTTACCCGCGTTTCCTTACACCTGCGTAAATCAGTGAAATTTCCTTTTCTATGTAATATGGATGAAATCCTTTTATAAAAAACTGATAACATCATAAAAACACCACATGTTATAAGATCAATATTCTATATCCACCTTATAATGATTTTATATATTGTTAAAGTATAACTTTTAATTAATTAATGAAAAACAGCGCGTGGGTCTCAAGTAGATGAAGACCAACAACAAATATGTCCAGAAATCTAGCATGATAGCAAACAGCTTTCTCAGATGTGTCATTAAAAATTTCATTATTTACATGTATTCTTAAAGTGTTTATATATCTCCGTTTCTTTTCTTCACAAGTTTATCTTTGAGCTGAGAAAATAAATTAAAATTCATTTCAATGAATAAAAAATTATAAATCAGTGCCTTTCTTTTATGTTCTACAGCTAAATTGCAGATGGCATATTAGTCCTCTAATCTCATAGTAAATTAATATTTTCACAAAATTAAGTTTAGGGGAAATATTACTGATTTATCGATCAGTTTTCTAAAAACTACGTGACATATATTTAATATTTTGGTTTAAAACTTATTTAATTTGGTAACCCATTCAAGACATCACTGAACATAAATATGTCTTTCACATTCTTTGATACTCAAATGAATCAACATAAATATGTCTTTCACATTCTTTGATACTCAAATGAATCAACATAAATATGTGTTTCACATTCTTTGATACTCAAATGAATCAACATAAATATGTCTTTCACATTCTTTGATACTCAAATGAATCAGTCCGAAAAAAGGGACACTTGATTCGAATTTGACTCACAACGAAAAAAGAAAGTAATAGTTTTTCAGTAGAGCGTCAATTATGTATATCTCGTAATGCACCTATGACTTAATACCTTGTCTGTAAGTATCTCGAAATAGCTAAAGTTAATGTACTACATTTCTTCCGATGTATAATTTAACCGCTAAATATGGTAAACTCAAGTGCTGTCGAATTCAATTACTTTTTCTTCTAAATCACTACTTCTGAATTGCCCATTGAAAATATTTCTTTCCTTCGATGCCATATATGTCGATTACTAATTTGGGTACAATTTTGTCGCTAAGAAATAAATACAAATTACTCTTTCACGGATATTTCTGCTGCTAAACGTGCGATTTTATTTCAAAGTTTGACTTTCCAAAGCTGTGGCGCTGAAAATTGTGTTTCCCGGTGCTATTGTCATGCGATCTTGAGGGTGGAATTTATCAGGAGGGAAGAAAACCTTCCGTAATTTATAACGAGCGGGTCAGCAGATGATTCCTCTTGGGTCCTCCCACTCTCTATGCGGCCAGCGCTCGGCACTGGCGTCTGCGCTGGAACAACTGTCGCAAGTCTAGCGGTGAGTTGGTATTCTACATTTTCATGTACAACCTATTAGAACTGGGATACAAAATACAAAACTTTGTCTTAGCAATTTACAAATTTCATTTATGGAAAGGAATTCAACATAGATTTTACAGCCATTCAAATGGAAACAGCTGAATAACCAGGGAAATGGAAATCATCTTGCAACAATAGAAATTACAAAGTCATTTGAGCATGTCACTGCAGTATCGTCTCTCGTCGATAAAAATTCCTTTTGGCGAACAATAGAAAGTGCTAGATGAAAATGTCATGTGATGTTTAACGTTGATTTATAATTTAGGACCAATGAAAGAGTAGTCCTTAAACAAACCATGAAAGCTATTATAAGAGACTGGCGAAATATCGAGTTCTAACTAAAAGCTTATATGTTGTATTGAGGGCAATGAATTACATGAGAAAAAACAAAAGGCCTTTCAGGTGCAATGGTATGTGACAGGCGAGTAATCCCTGCTTTCTTCCTTGTATTTTGGACATGTCATTTTGAATTCCATTCAATAACTGATTTTTGAGCAACTTCATAACCAGAAAGAGAAACCTAATCAAATTATCTCATAGGTTGATCAATGGGGTAAAAGAAATAGAAAAATATTCAATATACAGTATTATGCAAACAATTTAGTACAATTACTGTAAAGCAACGTTTGACTTGCTACTAGCTGCAATTTGTTTCATAAAATTTCGCCTTTAACTAGGCTATTCTGTAACAAGTGTCTTTCAGTCCTTTAATTAAATCTATGGTCAATAAATTCGCTGGAGTACACGAGTTCGAGGTGAGCTTGGACTGCTTAGAATTTTGTTAAATTCCTGAACACTATATGGCTTCCTTATCCCATTAATATTTGCGATTTTGCATGTTATATGGATCCCTTTGTTTAAGCAGAATACAAGACAAAACTATTCCGTCCTTTCTAAGCATTGCGTTCCAACGGAAAAGAAAGAAAGAAAAAAAAGACTGAGTCACAAAAAATGAAACTTGGTGGATAAGTATTAAGTACAAGGGACGTGAAATTAGTGCTGTTACACAAAGGTGGAAAACTCGAAATGATGGCCTTATGGAACAGTTTTCTAAGCGAAACCTATAACCAACAGTCCGAGATGTGTCCAAATTGGAATATCCTGTAAATCATGAAGAATGTGTTTGTCTTACAGCACTGGCTTTCTGTTTTCTCAGGAGCAACTGGCCCTAAAGTAGGGGCAGGCGACTGCTTACCTCCCATTTACTTGCTCATTGTGGTGGTAAAATGAACTTGACATGATAGAAATCCTCGTATTTTGAAAAACCAAGAAAAATATTCGTTTCTTCTTTTTAGTTTTGAATTGTATTTGCTTTACGCGTTCTGTTTTGTCCTTTTATACCTGTTTGCTCATCGTATATCATTTATCACCCTTTCTGTCCCTATTGTAAAATCGCCTTACACCATAACCGTGTTTTGGCTTTCTCTATTATCGTGTCACAGTTCAAAGCTTCGTATAGTTGTTTTGAAGCATTTCATCTTCCTACCAACTTAAATTGAACCAACTTTCTATTTCAAAAGTATGTGCACTAATGTGTCATACCTATCTAAATAATAAGTATTTGATCAGTAGAATCGAAACAACTGCCTAACCACAAACTCCCTATAATGCGATAGGAATGAATATCGGGTTGGTTCATTGTCTTTGCTGCTACCGCAGACTTTACTCTGAATGGAAAGCTTCCCCATAAATGATGATATGTTGCTTAGAAAATTTAGTAAAATTCTGCCGATCGAACATTATTCAAGTCGGTGAGAGATACAGAAAGGACTGATGTGGGTCGTGGTCACCAGTACGTAATATCCCAAAGGTGGTCCAAGGGGTAGAGTTCGAGAGACATTCCGGCCAGGTAAGTGTTTCTACAACAATCTCATCAAACAGTTTCTGCCCGCACCTGCATTGCAGACGATGGCATTGGCATCTTGGTAAAGAAAATGACACACGACATTCACTTAACTGATCGAAGTTCAACTTCCCAGCGTTATATAATTTACAGTTTATTATTTGTAAAATAAAATACATTAAGTATCTTTATTTTCAATTTCCTAATTCCTAAACGACTGGTTACAAACCATTCAACATCTTTTATAAGGTCCAAATTCATGTTGTTTAGTACAGTATCTTCAGTTTCCATCTCGGTTTACCCTTGGGAAATGTTTTTGGAATAGTTGTCGCAGCTTCTATCGTTGCCGGAGACCTGGAAATTCGTAGTGACTGTTGATAAAGCTTGAATCTTCCAAAGCGACGGTAACAAAAAGCAAGAAAGATGATACCGAAATTCGGTTGTAATGAGCACATGTTTTAAATCAGTTATGACGCCAATTAAATTTATCGAAGTTATTTATAGTAAATGGAACCGGTTCGGAAAACATTCAAACGGTTTCCACAATCGATAAATTATACAGAAGCAGAAACATGTACTTAATTCAAAAAGCGGAAAAAAAGAATTCTACGAAAGTTAACCAATGGCGAACAAAAAAGGTTATCATAGCACAAGAAAGGTACCAGAGACAAAGATACTTTCAAATCGAGCAGTTAAAAGACGAAATGCAGAAAAAAAGGAAATATGATATAAATCTACGTCTGCTAGGGTGAGAACTTTGCCTAATGGAAAAGTTCAAAATATGCAAAAAATGTTCTTCATGGAAAAAGCTAGGCAAAACCAAAAGAACTTGGAAGCAGAGATTAAGATAAAAAAAAGTTAATTCCTCTACACACCTAGCGGGATATTAAAAGAGGATAATGCTGAACATATCTATTGAAGCGAATGGCATTCAACTACACCAACCCCACCTACCATCAGAACTGTGAGCTACAAATTTCATCATACATCAGAGTAAATTTTCTACGAGATAAATGGCGTCCGGTGTTGAAAGACTTCTATAAATAGCACACGTGGAATCAGATATTGAGAAAATCAGAAAAGCATTCTACCTCCTGGCTGCGAAATTGTGTATTTTGGGGGAAAGACAATAGGTACACAGAGTTTGCATATTTAGTAGTATCTGACCGAAGAAAGCAGTTTTTCAGAGTGGATTTTGTCCCGCTTATATTGATGTAAAGGGAAACGTTACCTTACAGATTCTCCTTGAAAGCAGCATTTGACCTGTATATGCCTCATATGATGACTTGCGTCAGTGTTACACGGAATATGACACCACTAATAATGAATACATTGATAATAATTCTTGATGTATATTGTTACGGTAATAATATAATAAACTTTATAATTTACTATTTCATAAATAACGAATGAGATACGAATCGCGCAAGATAAACAAAAAAGTCATATGCATGTTGTTATTGGTGTGACGCAAATGAAAAAAATCGTGAACTGGATGAAAATTTTAATTAAAAATATGACATACTGTATCAAGAAGTCAAACATTATATATATTCTTGCCAAAAGATTGATAAATTTCAAGCAACTTGCGAATATTGCAAATAAAATATATCTTACTGATGGCAAATTACGGAGGATAAGATTCTGAAAGTAGATTGGGTGATGAAGTATCAACAACAACGGGCGTTCCTTGAAAGGGGAGCGACAAGAAAAGATGACGATTAAAAACACGTTTTTGTTTAAACATTTACTATGAAATATATTTACCGATATGTTAGGGTTGACCTCCATACGTTATATATCCGTCCTTGACGTTTAGTTTTAGATATTTCTCAGAGTTCATAAGTATTTTAAGTGGAAAGTGTTTTCCAGTATAAGAAGCAAAAATATTTTCCCATACCAAAAGGGAAATAATTTTTTAAACAGCGTCATTTGCAAGCGAAACTTTAGTGTCCGTATTAATTTAAAGATCAGTAAAAACTTGTAAATTTTGTCTGTTGATATACAGATGTGCAAATTTGCGAAAGGAACTTGATTTATTTTTGATAAGCACTGGTCGTGCCTATGATACTACGCATTATATTTGTTATGAACCAAACCTAGGATTTGTTACTTGCTTTCTAGTTGATGGTTATTAAAAGATTAAATTACAAAGGAAAACCTTTAAAGGAAACCAAAAGTATTCATCCACCGACCGGCTAATGAAATCAGAATCTGACGCTATGAAAACATTGCAATGATACGTAAAAGCCGTTTGAAAAACGGCTGTCATTTTAAGAGTGAAAGCAAAAAAATTCGGCCAACGCGAAAACCGGTCATTTACAGTGAAACTGTCACACGTTTCTAAGGTCGGCTTCACTGCACGACGCTGAATTGGTGATTTGGTAACTTACTTGAGGCCGAATTTTATGCGCTGACAAAGAGCATGCTAGATTGCTTAAGCATGGCCCTTTAGAATAATCTTTTGATAACAATTAGTATATTGTAATTAGAACTTGTGCAATAAGATGCTACTTTCAGTTAATATCAGTAAAAGATTAAAAGTCAAAATTAATACACTCACCCTACTTTTGAAATTGTGTATGATGAGTATTTTATTTTAACATAACTTATTCTGAAATATGTTATATAATTTCGTTTCATTTCAGCAAACGAACAGTTTTCAAATCTATTTAGATTGAGAAATGAAACCTTTGCTAAAAAAAATAGGGCGGAACACAAGAATCCTCAGTTTCCGATTGGTATGAGGCGATGGCTACAATTCAAACTTCCGAGATGGGTGTTGGTATTTGAATGCTGGGGAAGAGTAAAAATATAAATCACGAGCTTGCCCTTCTCTGGAATCAGCAGTCCCAGATTACGGACGGGTGGAAGAGTTGCTCACTGTGGTCTTTAAATCCCCCAGACAAAATTCCAAAAAACGTTTCATTTTTTCTGGCCCGCAGTACGTTCAAATGTATTCACAAAAATGAGGACAATGAAAAACGAGCAGAACTTATTCCAAACTTTACTACTGGATAATTATAATATCACATATTTATTCAATTATTTATTGTGACGAAAATGAGTGCATAAAAGGCACTGCGCATTTTCATTTCGAGAATGCTCTGAGTTTTAAAAAATTCGATGCCTATGAACCGAATCACATACTGTATTTCTGCAAGAGAAACATATTCAAGACAAATTTCGTCATTCATTTTGTGAAGTTTCAGTATATTAAAATTGAACGCATCGCCAAACATGCATACCAAGGATGTAGCTCCAGCTCAAATCATACACTTAAAATTCTGCTTCCAGAAATAAGTGAAACACCGTAATTATGATTGAAATATTTTAGCATGTTGTTTGTACGAATCTGAAATACGTTTAAGTTATAATATATTTAATTAAAGTTTATAACCTACTATAAAATACTGGTAGTTATCTTTAGACTTTGTTAATTGAGGAAGCGCTTACCGTACACAAAAATGCCATAACGCAACTGAGTAAAAGAAAAGGAATATAGATATATCATGATATTTCCAAAGACTCCTTTCTTAGTGTATTTAAGGATTGTAATGACATCAGATGTATCAATAACCCACTTTCGTAATCGAATGTATTCATCATCTGTAGAAGCTGTGAAAAATTTCGCAAAACATAAGAATAAAAACGTTGAAAGGGAAATTAATTTCACCTCTCGAAGCTGTTACTCACAAGCAGAAGTGCTATTTTGCCAAGGGAAAACAAAATGGTGTTTCTCCTTTGTGAAAGGAATATTGGGAATACCTGAAAAACTGTGCTCTTCAAACACAAAAAGTGTATACTACAATCCACATCTGTGCAAAAGTGATTTTCATTTGAAAGAATGTAAATTAAGGAGACTAGGGAAACAGCCTTTGAGTACAAAATAGGGATTACAGATTTCGGAGTTCCCTACCCTAAAAAGCCTTAAAAACGCCCCCAGTGCGGCCGAGCCTTTAATCCCCAAGATAATATTGAACGCCTTCCACGCTTGCAAACCGATTTAGGAAGTAGTCAGGGAGTTGCGCCTGGTGCGGTCAAACCGCTTTCGGAGCAGTAGAGAAAGAACGAGTCTTCCGCGGCCCAGCCGTTTTAGAATAGGGTGATCTTGAACGAGCACAGCACGTTCAAACCGCTCGGAGGGTTAAACCCTGCAAACGTGTTATTAGTCTTGCATACACTGAAGAGCAATTGAATTAGAGATACCTGTCTAGTAACGTGTAGCAGCACATTTCGCCCTGATGACGGCGGCGATTCGTCTCGGCATGGACTCGACAAGACACCGGAAGCGTTGGGAAGCCATATGGATCCGCTACACCTGAACAAGCTCCCACAGTTCACGGAGATTTTATGGAGGGGGTCAGAGCCTCGAACATCTCTCTCGATGGCATCCCAGATGCGCTCGATGGGATTGAGGTCAGGTGACCTAGCTGGCCAAGGAAGAGAGGTCACGTCAGTGGAGTGTTCATCCAACCATTCCGATGCAATTCGGGAGCGATGGCACGGTGCATTGTCTTGTTGCAGGATGAGGTCCACAATGGGATGTTGAAGACGCACAAACAGGAGCAAATAGTCGTCCAGGATATCCCGGTAACGTTGACCTGTGAGAGACAACGTCCAATGTACCAGGGTTCCCATTTCAGTCCACGTAAACAGTCCCCAGACGAGAATGGCACCCACACCAGCTTGATGAGTACCCTAATGACAAGAAGGATCCATCGCTTCATGTGGTTTGCACCGTACGCGTACCTGCCATCCGCATGTACCAACGTGAATCTCGACTCATCAGTCCAGGCAACATTCTTCCACATGTCTAGGGTCCAATGACGATGTTCCCACATCCATGTTAACCTTTGCACCCTGTGATGTGCGGTCAGCAGCGGTACCCTCGTGGGACGATGGCTTCTGTACCACATAGCGAGGTGATGGTTCTAGATGGTGTGGCTGCTTACACGTTTTTGTGCACCAGCGTTAAATTGCCGAGTGATTTCTTGCACTGTGGCCCGTCTATCCGCTGTTACAGTGCAAGCTAGCCGACGATGACCCTGCTCATTCAGACGCTTTTGTCCACGGCAGTTGCCCCTTGCAGGGATGGTTTTACCGGATTCTATGTACTCAAGGGGCACCCGTGACACAGTGGCTCGTGAAAATCCCAGTGCCCGCACGACTTCCGAGATGGAGTGACCCATTCGTCGGGCCCCGACAATGACAATTTGCCCACGATCAAATGCGCTTAGATCCTTCGTCTTACGCATACTGCGTCCGACTCTTACTGGTTCCCGTCGCATCACTCCTTATATTGTCGCATTGCTGCATACGTCATGTCGTTTCCGTTTACAGGGCTGCCCATAGCGCCAGATTTGCATAACGCCAGCTGTCTCTAATTCAATGGCTCTTCAGTGTAATTATACAATTGTACGTTCTGTTAAACAAAGCTAAATTATTTGACTACCCAAAAAGACATAAATTTAAATAAAGCACGGCTTACATAATGTATATTTAAAAAATTCTGCTTTTTTAGATTTTGCTAGTCGTAAATCTTACATTATGGCGACTATATCTTCAAAATATCGTTATCCAATTTAAAGAACAGAGAAATGTTTTCAGGCATTATGTAAAAATGTATTTGAAAAAGGCTTTACAAAATAGAAGCAGCAGTAACATGATTAATCCGACTGTTCAGATACTTTTGTCGATGGGACTGGATAATCATCAATAATTTTTACAGCAGTAGGAATGATATACTCAATTTAGAAGCAATATTTTCTGTCCATGTTATTGTTTGAAGATGCATTTAGAGTCGATTTAGGTCTTGCAAAACGAATTTCTTAAACAAGTTAGATTTTGTTAAGAAAAGTTTTGTTTTACGGACCAATTCTGTTTAAACATCGTTGTTGATCGAATTGATTGACTTTTTGTTGTTTCATACTGCCATGATGAAATACTGTTTCATTTTGCAACGTTCTACATCAGAAAGCCCACGACATCTCACAGTAATTTGAACAGTATTATTGAGCAACACCTTTTTGTCACTAAACAATTGCTTTTTGTCTGCAAATAAAAATTTCACGAAATTTTCGATAACAGACCTGTCAAACATAAATATACTTTAAAGCATATTACGTATAGGTTTCGGTATTATATCTGAAATCATAATAAAAAGAAATTTAATAGAAATAAGGTATTTATTGTTTTATTGGTGTTTGAACTTACTCAAAGGCCGTGTATTGGAACTTGCTAAATACTGATTATTAAAAAATGGCATTTAGACCCATGACCTACATGTGCAAATTTGTAACTGACAATCTACGCAATGCCCCTGAGTCGATAAATTTCGATTTCATGTACTTGAGATGATAATGTACTGTGCCGTTCTAGATTAAATATCTACGGTTTACATCAGTTGTCTCGAGAATAAGAACGAAATTTTCTCCTGCTTCTTTTTCAATGGCTTTAGAACTCTTTTTCGTGGAACACTTTTCCATGAATTAGAATGAGAAATATGACGTATACATCCAGTTACATAAATCAACTGGATGGGTTGTCGGATTCTTCTACTAAAGTCTAATTGTTGTATCCCCATAATAAAAATTTACGTATTGTTCCGGCTGAGAAAATTGAAAAATAATTTCCACTTTCACTTCAGCATAATAAAAATACTTGGTAAGGAAGATCACACTCGTACTAATTGCGGTGCTCGGCAAACACGAACGCACAGCTAGTGCTTTTCCCATTACGTCTCGAGCTGATCGTTTCAGGATTGAGTCCCGTTGTACAACTCTGGAATTTCACCATTAAGTAGACAGATGAGTCAATGGAATGTTTTGATTCCATTCAAAACCATCTCATGAACAAGATTCTACACTTCAATATATTCACGCACCCGAGAATATTATCTCTTACATTTTATGCAAGTTTCAAGTAATGACGCGCATAACTGAATACAAAAAATCAATTCATTTAATAAGTCCCTCGAAACAACCTATTACTTCGAAATCACTCGAATTAGAAAAACCTCTGATGAAAGCTCTTGATTGCTCCTCTGCTGTCTCGCCTCAACGACTGTGTTCCAAAAACGAGGAATTCCAATCAATCACCGTTCTAATTCGGTTGTGTTAAATTGCTTATCTGTTCTCGATGACTATCCGAGGGGTTCCGAGATCCGAGTTGTGCTCTGAATATTTTTCGTGTGGTCGAATGATATCTAAAGTTCGCGCGAAACATATCTCTTTGATACTTCTAGTAATTTTTGACCTTCTTCGGTTATTTCTACCTTGGTTAATTAAGGTATTCGAAAATATTTTAGGGTATTCGTGTTTCATTTACCGCTTGAAATTCCATACTTCTGGCAAGGAGGGGTAACTTACAGCTAAATTGCAAAATTAAAAATTATTCGAATGAATATCTCGATTTGTCAAAGACAGAAGTCGGGTCTGGACGTATCGCGCTAAACAAAGATAAATTCTAAGATTATAAATTATTTGAATGATCATTTTTGAATGAATAATTCGATTACAAACGTCCGCTTTCTGAATTCAATAGATTATGCCCAACACCAGTTTCAAAAGTACCTGCGGAGATAGCTTTTAAAATACGAGAAATAAGGCAAGTTTTTGGATTTAAGTACAGATGATCGTTATTTTACTCACAGGTAGCGCCTGTTACTGAAAACCGTGAGTAACAGTGATCGTCCAATAAACGTTCCTCATTCTTTCATTGCTACCCATCATGCTCTTCGTGATTTTTCACAGCTCCGTCTTAATTGTTACCGAGTGAATTGTGCTCCTGTAGCTGTTAGTAGTTACTGGTTGTTACTCGTTTTCTGCTGTTGAGATTTGGCAGCTGCCTGCTTTTCGTGATTTTTTCACAGCATTGATTGTGAGCTCACGGACGTCGTTCTCTGAGTGAGTCAGGTTCAATTTTTTGGAATTTGCAGAAAATAGTGAATTGTGAAAGTTACTTAGTAAATTTTTAATAGCTTCATCCATTTCAAGGTTGAAAAAACTGCGGCCTCGTTTCTTCCAAAGTTGTAACATAGCATGTTAGGTATAAGAGAACAGTGCATTTTCTGATAATCTGAATTCAAAATTTAACAAACCGTAAAAAACGTATAAAAGTATTACGCATAATTCAACTGAAAAAGCAGTAAAAACTACAACAAAATATCAGGATTAGCGCACAATTACGTATAAAAAATTATATATAACTCATGACCCGCTCCATATGACCACGACACACACACACCCTTCTACCGTTCTTCTACGTATTTCTACTATTAGTTACTTTACTGGTACACAGAAGTGAAGGAACTGGTCCTAAACTGTAATTCCAATCACGGTTAAAAATCACTCTTACTTTTGAGTAGCAGGCACAGTTATCGCCGTGATCACCAAGTACTATACTGTGCAAATTAATTGGGGCAAAGTAAAAAATCACTCTTTTTTTCCAAAACTATGCCTTTATATCATTCTGTGCCTTGATATACACTGATAAATACATGTATTAGTATGAAGTATGTCCTCCTTTAGCAGAAATGGCCTCTTGAATTCGTTTTCGCATTGACTCCACTAATTGAGTGCACATATATTTGACTTCATAATCGTGGAACCACACTTTTATAGCATTCGTTATCATGCGTTTTTTTTGGTTGTTCAGTCCATTTTACCTAAACGTCTCTTCAAAATATTTAACAAGTTTTCGATGGAATCTACGTCTGGTGAATTTCCAGGCCAATTAAGCAAATGAATTTGATTTTACAGCATAAAATTCCTGCCCAATTTCGAATTGTGACATGTGGCCAAGTCATGTTGAAGTGTCCCGTCAAATGTTTGCAAGAATGGAACAATCCTACGTTGTAATATTTTTACGTACTGGGCTGAATTCATCATACCTTGAACAAGAACTAAGCTTCCAGTGCCATTTGATGTGAAAAAACCCCCAAAAGATCTGTTTCAGAAGGTGTTTTACAGTTTGTTTGATATGCTCAGATCCTAAGGGTTCACAGTTGCTTCGTCTAACGACATTTGCTTGGTGACCCTGCACAAATAAATGAGTTTCATCACTGAAAATTACCTTTTTCCAGTCGTCAGCAGTCCATGATTTATATTTTTTGGCCCATGCTAAACGTTTTATCTTTATTTTCGCATTCAAATAGTTTTTTTTCGTTGGTCTTCGTGCCTTTCGACCAACTTCCAGAAATTTACGGCGTACAGTTAAATCACTAACATCACAACCACTATAAAAAAATCTCATTGAAGGTCGGTGCTTGTTTTTTTTTATTTATTTTACTATTTCTGATTAGATATTTATCGGTTCGTGGAGTTGTTCTTATTTTTCTTCCACATTTACCTCTCCTTCTTGGAGACGATAATCCAGATGCATTGTATCGCGTAAGCAGTCTTGATACACTTGATTTGCATACACCAACTACAGAAGCGATATCTCTGACTGTCATGAAAGTGTGATCCTTCAGATTAATTATTTTTTCACGCTTCCTTTGAGAAATATCCATTTTTCAATACAAGAAAGCAACACGTACTTACAGAGAGCAAAACCTAACATCCACCTGTCACACACGAAAGCTGACAACTGAAGCTCAAGTGCCTATTTTCAGTTTAAAACAGGTTTAACAACATTCGTACTATCACGTTCTAATAGTCACACCACCTCACAGCAAAGAAAACCGGTTTACGTGAGTTTTCGACATCAACTGGCGATCACATTACAATTCTGAAATAAAATAGCTTGTCCCAATTAATTTGCACGGTATAGTAGCAGTTAAGCTCATCACTAGATTTAAGTGGAGTATGTTTTCATTGTAATGCCTAGTAAAAGGCGGAATGACAAAATGCAAAATCTTTAGTCGATCAGTATTTATCCAAAGAACACATATAAATTATACTCTTTTACAAATATAAAACCAGAAGTTAAAAATCTCTCTTTTTTTATTTTACTACTATAATTACTTTGACATGGTGATTCTCAGTCAGTCTGATATGGTCAGCAACATGTGGCTCGCGAAAAAGATATGTCTCTTTTAATACTCAAAACGATGACCGAAAATCTTATTTTCCAATATTTGTGTATTTGTGAGTAACTCCGGGATGCACAGCCGGGGCCCGTCTTTTCAGCTCGTTCTTTCTCTCTTCGTTGCGGAAATCTCTGCACCAGTTAAAATTATAAACACAATAATGGCAAGAATCTTGTATCACCGCTAGTTTGAAGGACTATTACGTGAAGTGGATAATTAATATTCCGACCAGCTAATACACAATAATGTCAGATGGTTATCACGATGCGAAGTTTTGAACCGCTTCGCACTATGTCTGGATGAAATAAAGAATTCTTAGCGGATAAGAACATGGTTCCTCCTGAACTGTCGAATGACAATAGGCTATCCATGTCCTACTGTTTGGTTGATATAACATCGTACTTAAATAGATTGAATTTGAAACTTCAAAGAAAAGGAGGCACTGCTGTTTCATACTAAAAGACATCTGCAGTTTCAAACAAAATCTACTTTTGTTTGCTTCTGACTTGCAACGGAGCACCTGCTTGCATTTCAATATCTTGAAAAACCGTCTGGATTCTGAAGTTTCGATAGATATCAAATGCTTCAAAGGTTGTATCGATAGATCACGGAACAAATCCATCATAAGATTCCAAATGTTCAGGAATTACAAGGTCGTAATTTAGTTTTTGACACAACCGCTGATTTGCGATTTAGAATCATTAGATTTTTCAAACTTTCCTATTTTACATCGTGCAATTATGAATTTCAATTTATTGGTCTGAAATCTAATGAAATATAGGAATCAAAATTCCATTCTCAAATTCGGGATACAAATTGGAAAACATGAACAAGAAGTCAGTAAATAAATTTCATATCACAGATGGACTGAACTGAAAAACATTACTCCAATGGAGAAAAATTGCTTTCGAGACATGGAACAACCTTCCTGAATCATATTTGTCTTTGATGAAGTACGCACAAGGCGTATTAAATATATTTGGCTCAACTTATTGCTTTGCGCAAACTTCTTCTTTCATCATGAATTTGATATAATCCAAATTGAGAATCTCACTCACAAATGAGTCTCCATGCTTGTCTGATGATGAAAAAAAAACAATACCAACATGGAAAATTTAGCAAGTGAGATGAGGGAAGAGATTATCATTGGTCACTAAAACTAAAGTTTGCTGAAACTGGGACATTTTTTTTATTTTTCACTTCGAAACGTTTCTGACGAACGAGTTGGAAAACCTGCGTCAGCAAAAAATCGACTTTTGAATATTTTTCTCCCTTCGTTTTGTTGCTTGCTCTGCATTTTCATTTTAAAAGACATTTGCTATCGGTACTCCATTGACTACGCAAGTCTGTTTCATCCTATTTTAGAGTAAACATTTTGTGAAACTTCAAATCCGCTATATATTTTATTTCAAAGCGGATAATATTAAACATGTGTAATCGAGATCTATATTAAATAGTGTGCATACATTTCACAAATTCTGTTTGTGTCGGGCGGGGGCTGCGGTGGATGTCACATTTCACACATATTTCCGGCATTCGTAGGTCTTCTAAAAGTAAAAACTGTGTATGTTACGACTTTTTGGCTCTTCTTATGTGCTGAGTTGCCGACCTCTGGACCAGTCCTTTAAGTGCGAGATACCATACGATCAAAATGCTCAGTGAACATGTACAATGCATTATTTCTCTTTTTTTAAAAGGAAGGAAATGCACCCGAGGCTTGAATACCACAAACATTGGATTCTTATATTTCCTTTCGCAGTACATTTTGTCAAACAGTGAAATATTTCTTATTGCTTCGAAAATAGTGTTCATGGCTGTCTATAAATTGTCAACTATTATCTAACTCGCTGGCCGGTATTTAAGACTTAACGAGGGAGAGCATCATTGCACATAAAATTGTAAGCAGTTACTCGGAAGATGAAGCCAACATGCTGCATTAAAACATTAATGTTCAAATAGTCCGGCACTTCCTTATATGAACAATTTGCATATGTATAACCTCATACGGAACAAATGAATTGTTACTGAGAAATCCCTTGTGTAATTTTCGTAGAAAGGCAGATAAGTTACTGATAAACACGCAAGCTAATGCACCTCAGCATATAAAAATGAAATTGTTTCGGTTGAAAAATGAGTTGTTTTCCGGTAAACTTTGGAAGTGGTTCCATAATGCTCATATTCCTTTTCATAACGTCATTTTAGTAAAGTGTATTTCGCGGTGAGAACGGTAAGAATTGGTACCAACTTAAACAAAGTTTTCAAGGGTTACCCTATGATTCTCCGAGTGGATACATCTCATTGTTTCGTAAAATCCATGTGTCCGAAGAGAAGCTTTTCAAGGGGAAGTGATCTACGTTCCCGTACACTTAGGACGTGTTTCTACATTGCTCTTATTCCACTCGATATCATGACTTTGGCTACGTGTACTTCGGGTGATAACAACAAGGTCTGCAACTAACTTCAAGAACATTTCAAGGGTCATCCAATGACTCTAAGAGCTGATATGTCTCCTCGTTTTGGGCAAGTCATGCGTCGGAAGAATCAGGTTTCAGGGAAACATTACATCTGTTCCCGTACACCTGTTTCGTCATTCAACAATAATCGTATTTTCTGTTTATACTGCCATTACATGGAGAGTAGTTGACGTACACGCAAACGGAATCTAAGAAAAGGAAACCAAAATTTTCATTTAGCACACAACACTGCCATATTTATCTCGAGAGAATTGTTGTTTCTCAAAACATCACTTCCATTTTCTGATTTGCATCATCAGACCGATCTTCTCCTTGGCGGGTGATCAGTGTACCTGATGTATGCTGCCTGGTTGAGCGGTAATGATTTATGAGGATACAAAACTTAAACTTCAGAATAAATAATCTGGACACAATTTACATACCTAATTATTGATTTAAGGGACAACCGAAATAGTATTGGCTCAATCGATAAGGATACGTGGTTTTGTGTTTTACATCGGCAGACAGGGCAGCCCTTCAGCGCCAGTACGTCGATCCTTCAGACAAGTCCCAAGATGGAAGCGCAACGTTAACAGACACACTCTTATGGAATAAGGCCTCATGAAAGGGGAAATCAGTATATTTTATGTAAATATAATTAATATGGAAGATTTACGAACGATAAGTATTTAAAACTAATTGTATTAGTGAATAACTGAAAACTTTTAAAATATTCCAATATATTTAACAACCAGACATCACCAAAAGAAATAATTAACTTTAATAGGTATCTTTAAAATATTGAAGAATTTGTTAAAATAGGATATATATTAAAAATGTGTATTGAATAATTTAAAAAAAATTACAATAGAATAAAAAATTAGGACAGATTTAAATTACCAAACTACAGAATTAAATTACCAAACTATGTAACTCACCTAGTTAGTATCTGCAAGCAATCTGTGGGAGTACCTAGTTAGTATCTGCAAGCAATCTGTGGGAGTAAAATATTCTACTACTGTTTATAACCTTTTACTCTTTGAAAATTCATTTCACTCTGCACTTTTTTTACATTCAGGTAGCATGTTTCTCTCGACCTTTGTTCAGATGGTTTTGTTTTGCTATTTTTGAAAAATAAGTACAAAATTAAACATTTATTTCTGTCGTACCTTAACTCCCAGGAACGATGGGTGATAAAAGTTATTCAGACATATAAAACATTTTTTATTACATTTTCTCCTATTCTTCTATTACATATTCTCCAATACACAGGAATGTTCATTGAAAATATGAAAAATAATCAGCAATTTTTATTTCGAAGACTTATTAAAAATTGATTTATCTACGAATTAAACTTAAATAGCATTTAAACTATTCAGAATGTGAGTAAACTCTGAAAACCTCGAAAAATGACAGGAGTAGCAAAATATATACCCACCGAATACAGTAAGATCCTCATAAAACTAGAAGCTCGGGAGTGAGAGTAACACTCCTTAAACTTGTGTTATCGCTAAATCTATTTTAGGGTTGAAATTTTCAACAAGTAAAACAATTCACACGCAATAATACGCATACACGTTTATATTATGTATAACTACAGCGAAGATGAAAAAGCCATGACCAGCGTTCCTCTGTGCAAATCAAAGGAGCTGCAGGTAAAGACCGTGTGAAGGTCATGAAATGGCATAAATAACATCTCATGCTGAGCTGAGTTAGAATTGTTCTGCAGATGAGAAACACAGCGGTCTGAACTGATTGCGACAAAGGCCAAATTGTAACGCTAGACCACGAGTTCTGAACATTTATGAGACAGCAAGGCAGGTGGAGGGCTTACTGGTTAGTACATTTCTAAATAATCCGAGAGGAATAAAGCGACTCACTGATGAAAATGTTTGGGGTGACTAAGTGTCATTGATACCAGAGATAAGTGAAGAAAATCGAATGTGGTACGAGCATAAAGACGGGATACTATGACGAAAACCGCTTAGAATTGTATTGATGCTGTGTATCAACTTGCCAGTGAGAAACGGGAGTAATGATTCGCAACACATAGTACACCGAACCATACTGAAAATGGTGTTGTGCAGAAAAGCCTCACCGATTCTCATCCTAACATTGATTTATCCTTGTAGCAGAAAAATGCAGCAGTATTATTTGAAAATTTTAAAGACAAAATGCACCGATGACCCATTACTTAATGACCACCCCCAGCCTAGAGAAATGAACGCGCCTGAAGACCGAACGGTGGCACAGGTGAAGCTCACAGAGCAGTATTTATACAAACCGAGGACCGGCTTTCCGTAAGGGGAGTGCTCGGAGTCAGAATAGGAAAAGATGCCGATTTATCTGAGTTTGATAAAAGACAAATTCTGATGGTACGACGCCTCAAAACTACGATATCCAAAATAGCGCGGTTTGTGGCTTGTTCACTTGCAGCTGTAATGAGAACGTATCAACAGTGGTGCACACATTGCCAAATGACGAACCATTGTCCAGCCGTGTGTCGTTCTAAGCGCATTTTCCAGCTAACATAAATCGAGCCAAACCTACGAATGTGCCTCTTCTTCTACAGTGCGGAATAATTTTTATTACTACAGTTTGTAGATACCGTTAAATACAAACCTGTATTTCGACTATTATTACTGACGTCACTTCCCGATATTTTGGCAACAAAAGTACTAACCATATGAAATATATCGTTCTTCGAGCCGAGTAAAACATCATTGTAGTTGAAGGAGTAGCAAACGCACTTTTCAGCGATCAAATGGACACAGGGCACGAGTAATGTCTTTGAAATCTAACTCTAATAACAAAAGGTTTGAAGTGCAGGAGAATATCTTTTTAATCTAGTTAGAAAGTTTGCTTTTCCACAAGACTAAGGCAAAAAGTTATATTACAAGTGACTAAGGCAAAAGTGATGTAAGACCAAAGTGTTATTATATTAAATACGCCCTAGTCATTTCAATAACCATTTTAATGGCACTGCGCGGAATTCACAGAACGGACAATCTATGTGTTGAAAAACATCATCACGTTGTTTTATGGAATGCAAGGTTCTTGTTATACTTCTTTTTCAGTAACAGTTTCTGGTATCCTAATAGTACTATCCTACCATCGCTTTTTATATTGTCCCTCGCTATGAAGAGTTGCACATAAATTCGATGTTGTGAACATTCATTATCTTAACCATTTATACAACTAAATACGATCAAACACATCTGCTTACAATTTTAGAGGCGTGTAATAGACGCACGTTTATGTAACAGACAGGTTTCGAAAACAATATTCTTTACACTATTATGTAATACAAGGTACAATGTTTTTAAGAAAAAAAATTTGAAGCTCTCAGTTTATTAAGGGTATATAAATTTATATGTATGTTAAATAGTTTTCAAAGTTGTTTAATAGTTGTTAGGTTCGTTTTGCATTCGCCTGTATTAAGGCTTCCAATTTGAAAGGTGTGTCTACCTCAAAAACTGAATCAGTGGGTTGTTAGCCACAGGGGCAACCCATAGTAGCTTTCGGAAATTGCACAGTATCGCTCCGCTAAAGACGCATTAGCATTACATCATCTTTATTTGATTATTGTTGTTTCACAGTGGTAAATCACCCGTAGATTCATATAATAACAGTTTGTCGCCAAAGATCTGATTTTAAGAGCGATCCAAGGGAAAAACATGAAACTGAAATTTTATTCACTTTACATGGATTATACCTTTTATTTTCTTATTAGGTTTGATGATGGCAGATTACAGGAAAATAGTTCAAATTTGTTTTGGATTATTTGTTGTAGCTCTACATGTTCTGCACCGATTGTACTTATCGACTGCATTTTAGCCATTCCTTCAGGGCAAATGTGATTTTGCCCACTAACTCGAAAAACGTGGTTTGCAGGAAATATGGATGCTGAAGAGGTATGAGGTAGTGAGATAAATATTGAACTTGAATCTCCCTCTTGGATTACAACATCAATATTTTGTGAATAATGGTGTTTTTAATATTATGCGTTATCTGTTGAGTCATTAGAATAAATGAAGACTCATACACTGTAAAAAAAAAGTTGTAATTTTTACAGAAAATTACTGTAAATCGCTACAGAAAAATGCCGTAACCACATTTAACAGTTTAAAACTGTAAAATCTACAGTTTTGGGGATGGCAACGCGCCGAGCTACTGAACTACTTAACGCGCATGCTCAAACCACTTAGCCTCGTGTTTCGAAGTAGTTTGGTAGAACTTAGCAAAATAACGAGCAAACGGGATTTGTAATCTCAGCATTACAAGACATATTAATCATTCTCAGTTCCACTAAATTATTATTACGAGGTTAGAATTTCCGTGTTCCACTTCCGAGATTTATCTATCTTTGTTTTTCTTTCAATTTCAGTTAATTTTATTTGGCGTTGAGCACTTCGCCGGATTGTTTGTATGTTAGGCTTAATTTCTACGTTAAGTTCGCTGCATATCACTTCACTTTATTCCTATTCAATATCTTTCCCTAACGTTTTGTATCTGTTTGTCCAAAGTTTTTCTGTACTGTAGGAGACTAGTGCTTTTTTTCATTTGGAAACTTTTTGATTACAGTTTAACAGGAAAGTTCATGTTAACATATGCTAACTGTTAGGTTACACGTTGGTCTAGGCATGAGTTAAGACTGGGCACTTATCTGCTTTTAGCGTATGTTTGCCGCTAACAGATATAAAGGACTTTTAACGACTGCCTGTACTATTAATGGTACAATCGTGTAAGTGATGGAATTTTACGATAAATTCATAACTTTTGGACTGGTGACATTTTGGATTGTATGTGAGAAACAAACGAATTCTACTACGTAACTTTGCAGGACGCTAAAGTACACATTTACCCATAATTTTGTTGCTTGGTTAATTCTCCAGGATGCAGTGCATTTGTTTATGGGATGCATGATCATCATCTGACAAATTGCTTCATCCAGGCAACTGGCTTATTCAAGGAAAATTGAAAAAAACAACTTGTTGATCATTTGCATTTACTTCTCATAACCTTTTTACATACCACCCAGTAAAGACGGAAATTTACTTTTGCTCTGTCCGAATTTTAAATTAGTCTCAAATATCAGCTTTGTATAATAACATGGCCATGTAGTTTTTTTGCTTTCTACGTGACTCATTAGTTGAATGTGAAAATTATTAGAAGAAGAAGAAAGCATGGAATACCTTCCAAAAAAGTCAAAGCCTGGAATAATGATACAGGTAAGCATAGTTTTTGCTGCTAAACTTTTGAAATGTTGTACAGAATGTAGTTACATGCCTAAAGTTTTGCTGAATGAAAGTTTCTGAAGAAAGTACTCTATTCTTGCCTTAAAACAATTCTAAATTTTAGTATGCTTGTCTAGTAACCTTTTAAAAATATACCCTTATTAAAATAGTTTCTTTTAGTGTGTTTTTTTCCAATATCAAAATTATATGTTCAGTTCCAAACTAAGAAAAACCTACTTAACAAAATACAAAAGGGTTATAATGCAATTGAATAACATGCACCATCTGAAACATGGTTTTATTCAGGTGATAAATTTATTGTGAGAACAATATTTCTAGATATTGTGACCACGATAGCAGATGCATACACAATTTGTACTACTTGACTCTATTTCTGTTTTCACTGCCCCGGTGACGCAGTGGTCTAAGCAATGGCTTCTGATCATTTCATTCCACAGGGGACCTGGTTCAAATCCCGCTGAGGCATGGATGTTGTGTTTGTCTTACGGCACTGGCTCTCTCCCTTCCCTGGAACCAGTGACCCTAAATTAGGGACGGGCGACTGCTTATAGCCCATTGAGTTGCTCGCGGTGGTCGTTAAACTTCCAATCAAAAAAAAAAAAAAAGCCCACCCAAAAAATTTTTATTATCATAACTTCCTCAGAGTTGCATGATGAATCACTTAGTTTTGCATGCATCTATAAGTTTCCTTGCTCAACCCACGCTCGTCATCTGCCACAAAAAACAGAAAAACGATTACAAAAACCACAAGTTGTGAGAGTCTGAATAAATCATAAGATATATATATATATATATATGATCAAATGTAGATGAGAATTTAAACATTCAAAATGCAATTTCACCTTGAAAAAATGTAGGCACAGAGAAAAACTATCACACTTTAGAAACACTCCTGTTTTACTTCCCGTTTGACACTACCATGACTGAGTTACAAGAATTAGAAAATAAATTTAATTTAATGAAATAAGCGAATAAATCATACTTTCTTACTCTGTTGTGTAAGGCATCATTATGAAGAAAGAAAAACATTGGTTTATAAAACTTGATTGTTTAAATAAAGGAGGCCCACAATAACATAGCTGATTAATATTTTTTTTAATTATTTTTCCTTGTTATGCTTTTAAAACATAATTTAAATCTAAAAAGCTTAATAAAGATATCTGAATACAAATACATGCGTGCAATTACTTAGACATTTACCCTTCATATGGCACGTAAACAAATATTTACAAAGTGAAATAACTGTTCCTTAACTGACATTTTAATCAAGGAAAAAAATGCCACCATTTTCAGTTTCTTTTCTACCTTACAGTCTGCTCATTACTTCCTAGTGCTAGGACTGTATTTTTTTTCAACTACTCTGTTGAAAAAATACAGGGTGTTTTGAATGGGGCTATACAACTATGCATATCTGGAATAATTGTGGAATGAGGTGGCTATGCTACTGGCTCACCTCTACCAATCCACCCATCTGGAAAACAGGTGTTTGGGTACGCCATCAAATGACGAATATAACAGCCCGTTTCCACAAAATTATTGTGCCACACACACAGAATGTACCCCTATTCAGAGGTTATTTGCCATATTGTGTGCGAAAATTCCTTTGAACTTTGTGCGGCAGACATTGTTTCCTCAAACCAAAACACACAACATGCTTGCTCTGCACCTTCGAAAGTAACCATTTCGCAAGCGTTTGTTGTGGAACAAGTGCTTTAATGCCAGTCCAAAAGATATCTGGCTCCTGGATACAAGAAATTCACAGAATGCAATTTCAGCCTCCTCTCGGTTCCTGAAGGTCCTGTCCTTGACGTAATTGCTAAAATGCATGAACAAGTGGAAATCCGTAGGTGCCAAGTCAGGCGCGTAGGCAGGATGTGGGAAGGGTTTGAACCTCAGTTCGTATCATTTATGTTTTTTCATATGTGACACATGTGGTCTTGCGTTAACATGGCGGAGAAAAGGACCCTCCCTGTTCACCAAAGATGACTGTTTGGAACACAACTTCTGGTGCATTGTCAATTTCTTTACAGTATGTAACTGAGGTAATGCTTTCATCAGCATTCCAGAACCTTTAGTGTATAACACTGAGCAATCCCACACACCGTCAAGACTTTTTGCATCAACCTTGGTTTAAGATAATGTTTTAGTGGTTCAACAAGGTTCAGCCACTGTCCAGATTGCTTACAGTTGTCACATAGCACCCACTTTTCAACACAAGTTACAATGCGAACAAGTAGGGTCTCCTTTTTGTTGTGAAGCAGAAGGTTACTGCACTTTTTGAATCATTGTTTCTGATGTTCCATTAGTTTGTGTGGGACCAACTTATCGAGCTTCTTGGCCTTACCAATTTGATTGAAATGATTGGCACCAACACCTTGTACTGTTTGGCGAGTTCACTGACTGATGTAGGGATTTGCCTTCAGAACATTGTTATCAGTGACCGAATGCCGTACTCACTCCTCAGCCCTCCTTATCTCGTTGGCTAATGTCACTGGAATGAAACTTTGCAAGCATTGTGGGAAAGTTGAATATGGCATCTCAGAAAATCTGCCATTATTTTCTGAACAACCTGATAATTAGTATTATGAGTGAACTATCAATTAGCATTATTAGTAAACTTCATACTGGACCACCAGATTTTGTTAATCAGTGGTACACAAAAATCTTTACTTCCCCACGGGTGGAAAAAAAAGGGTAAACCTTCCAAAAGTGGCCCAAAAGTAGTTTCTGAAGCGACGATAGATGGCGACACGTTATCGCTAAATCGTGAAGCGTAGCGTAACGTTATGAAATAGGCAAAGGAAGTGAATAATATGGGTTTTAGGTGGCCCTTAAAAGGGCCCTCATGAATGTACATTCTTGCATATGTGTAAAATATTTATTACGACGGAAGAGTGAGTTTTCCTCATGAATCTGAAACTGTCTACTTAGCAGAATAAAAGCCAGAAAACCTTTATCTGCCGGGGAAGAACTGCCTGATCACACGAATCAGGACTTCAAAGCAATGTTCTGAGGAAATTGGGCAATTCCGTCGGAATAAATATTCCATAATATGGTCTGCCAAGTACATTTTGTGGTTGCCCTGTGTTAACTGATGCCTAAGGGGACGCCAATTGCTCTCTACTCCTTGTGTATGCGCCCCTGTGATGGGATCAATGAAGTTGAGGGAGTGGTTGACTGTGAAATGTGCGTAGCCAGAGCGCCATCTATCGGAGCGGGCCACTTTCGGAAGGTTAGCCAAAAAAAAAAAAAAGCTTGTCCTTAATGTACTAGCTCTGAAAAAGGGAACCATTGATTTTTATGTATAATGGGGGGGAGCCCTCTCTGTATTTATACTTAGTGAGCAATCAGACTGTGAAGTTAGAGTTCACTGTAAACTTAGCCCTGTGGCACAAATTGGGGCGAGGGGGGGGTAGACGTCTGCACGGGCAAGGTCAGGCCTTTTTGTAGTTTAGAGAACAAAGCAACGGGCTGGGCCAAGTCGACCCATTCTTTTTATCGCAATGGTAAAGAAGAAAAAAATTCCTGGATTTCCTGGTGTGTTAAACTGTTTCGAAGGTTTTACTTACTTCCATGACAGCCCAGGGCGTCGTAAGAAAAGCAGCAAGAGGCAGAGGCATGCACAGTGTTTTCACCAATCTAAAGGTAAGATGGTAAAACCATTTTGGGGCTTGTTGACAGCAAAAAAATTTGCCACACTCCGTGAGTGTTGTGTAGGATGGGGGTTGGGGCAGAGGGTGTCTGCAGTAGGGTGAGGGTGTTTTTCTATGACGGTGGGACGGCATGGATTTTTTCTCCTATCCCTAATCTGATCTTTTGTAGTGTTACAGCTTACTAGTTCAGAGAAATGGATATTCTGAATGCATTTAGTCTTCCTTTTTCTCTCTTTTTAAAGTTTATGGCTGTCTACTTTCCTTGAAAAAGCCATCTGGTTGATGTGCGAAAGCTTGGAAACTTTGATTTATATTCTAAACCAAGAAATTTGGATCTCTAGTACTATTTTAATTGTAATTGGTGTACAGTTCCTTGTTATTAATTAATTATATTTTTTGGTAATTGTTAAAGTTTAGTTAATATTTTTAGGCTTACTACATTCAACTTAAAATTTTCAATAATATCCCATTTCATTACTTAATTTTCACATTTTCATAAAATACAATAGAAAAACAAAATAATACCAAATGGCACATCACAAGCCGAGTCAAGACTAAATAAGAGAGGCAATTGATGGGCCCGGGCTGAATGTCTGATATTTGAAACGGGCTGGGTCTTGAATGCCAGTGCTTGGGCCAGGCTCACCAAATTAGGCCCTTGCAGACCTCTAGAGGAGGGGTATTTTTGTCTACGTCTGGTGGTGCCCTAGGAAAATCAAATCCTATTTCTAGATGAAATTGACCCAGGAACCTCCGATATGGTATCCTAGTGCCTTAACTATGTTTTATAAAGATTTGACCACGTGCAAATTTGAATAGTTAGAGCAATCTGTTCCATTTTATAATGTAAACTTAGCAGGGGTCGCACTGCCGATTGCCATCTTAGCAATTTGCGCAAAACGAAATCATTTTGGTGATGGAAAATACCTTTGGCGATTACCGTTTCATTATGTTATAACACTTTGGTGAAAAAAAATTGAATTTGGCGACTAAATTGGCAAAAACTTTAGAAAAGCCAGTGCAACCCCTGCTTAGTATTAACATAGTTGCTATATATGTATATCCATACTTGACATATCCTGGGTGCCAGGCACTTAGATTTTTGTCCCTGGCAGCAAATATTTTTTATTTCAGACTTTACAATTTCTAGTAAATAATGTAATTTGTGTTGCATAATTTGCAGATTATCTGTTAAGAAGTAATAAATTTAGGTACTGCAAATACTGGTAGAGTAAAATAATTTAAAAAAAATTGGTACAGCATTTAAAAAAATATGTGAGGGTGTTGTCAGGAGAGGTGGGATTGGAAAAGTACCAAAAATGTAACAGGAAAAACGTAACACAAACGCCGCAATAGAGGACCGCCAAGAGATGCAAGATTTTTTTTTTAGTTACAAGCATTCTGACATAAAATATGATGCAACGAAGTCTATATATTTGTGCATGTGGGAGTCTGTGTTGTGAGCAGCACACAGAGCTATTCCATGGCACTTAACCATTTTGCAATATCACATTCTCATTTTTTTTTAATTTTTTTTTTATTTTGAGACATAAAAAAAAAAAGATAAATACTACAGATTTATTAGGTCTAACTAATGAACTACAGTAATGCTGCAAAACCCAGGGATATGAGTTCCTTTGTTTATTTAAAAGTAACTCAAAAGTACTTAAAAATTAGTTACTTTTTTATAAGCTGATAGTTTTTTTCTTCATCTTTGGACTTCTGAGTCAGTCATCCTGTGAATCGTGGCTTTTCTGCCGGAAATTATGGTTCATGATTAACACGACAGATGGTGGCACATTTTCTATGGATTATATGTCACATTTTTTTTCACAGCCTTGTGTATTATACACCACCGTGGATCTTAGAAAGAAACTTTTTGTGTGAATTTTGTGGTCTGCAGGTTACACAAAGGTAAAAGTACAGTACTTTGAATTAATATGTACAAAATATGACTTCTGCAAATAGTATTTTAATAAAATCAAAATCTTAAATTTTAATTTTTTTAGATCAGCAATGGATGAGTAGGAAAACAAAATTATGAAGCAAATTGGAACTTTGTTTTGCAAATAAGTGCTTTGGGTTAAAAAAAAAAAAAAAGGAAATTGACAACAGATGTAGTTATTATTTTTTGGCTTAGCATCATCAACAGACATCATGCATTTTTTTTTTAAATTTGACTTCATTCATTTGGCTTCTAGATCTGGAACATATTTGTCAAGTGCTGTATGTATATATATATATATAATATATATATACATACATACATATATATCTCAATTCTAGTTAAGAAATTCTATACATACCTAAGTAAAATACTGGGGTAGGCATTCAAATTTTAGTATATCGAGTAGTCTACATTTGCATTAGACTTCTACACACCCACAATCACGGGCCACAAAAATTAGCTCCACTGTTACACTTTGTGCAGTGCATTTGTTAGAATGATATAATTAAGGTGCTGTTATGTGTTTTTTAAACAACAAAAAAAAAGCTGTTCTTTTTTCAAATAACAGCATGCCCCCAAAAGATCATGTTAAATTTTAGAGCTCTAAAGCAAGCATTGGGGACATTTGCACATCAAAACATTTGGCACACACAGCCTGATGCTTCCTCATGCCTCAGGGTTTTTTTTCATTTTATGTATTTGTTTGTAATAGCTCTATTTAAAAAAATAAAATAAAAACAATTTCGAATTGCGTTTGGCCATATTTTTTGACATTCTTTAGCTGCAAAGTAGTTTGTTTTCCCTTTAATAGTAACTGATATAGATTTGTGAACTATCAGTTATATCCTCAGTGCAACCTACCTCTGCCAGCCATGAATAACACCTGGAACAGGTGGAAAGCTCTTGAAATAAAATTATTGGTGAATAACATAGTTCAGTAATATTTTTTTAAAATGTGTAGCAGAAGATAAGCAGCAGGCTGATGGCTAAAACCAAACTGTTCTATTATCATTCAGTATTTCCTTTGTGTAAAAGAACTTGCATTTCTATTTATGAAAAAACGGGTAGCTATTAGTTTCCTTTAACGGCTTTGTGTAGTTTACCCGAATTTCTTCATAAAACCCATGTTTTCCCATTATTTGTGCCCATATAATAGCACATGTTTCTGCAGAGCACACACTTTTGGTGTTTAAAATTGTCAAAATGAAATTTGAAAATTGGTACCTACACGCAGCGGCAACCATCATTTGCTATATAGCACATCAAGTTGTTTTCACGGCATAGGTGTCTTCTGCTACATGGAACTTCCGGTTACCAACTGATAAGCAGTGTATGGGTAAAACTCGAAGCTCCATGTTATTGCAGCAATTTCCACGAACAACCTTGGCAAGATGGCATAATGAAGCAGAATTTCGGAAAGCTCAAAACAAAATGTAGCTGAATATACAGCCCACAAAATACGAAGCTTTTGGTGGGAAGCGAGAATCGCCCAGTCAAACTGCGCCACATAATATCGCAAATCAAAAGACTTGAAGATGATCTTTTGCACAGCAAGAATTCCCAAAGCAACCAGAACTTCCAGTATTTCATTACAGTCCCACGCCCTTTCTGCAGTCGAAAGGAAATATTTACTGATTTTTAAAAGCATTGATCCTATCTTATTTAAACTTCGCAAGATCTATTCGTAAAGTAGAACAGACACGCGTGGCAAAAAGATGAATATATAGATTAATATTCAGCTGGGAGAAACAATCCATTTTCCTGCGACCTTTGGTAGTTGAATGCTCTTTCGCTGCCCTGGTGGCGCAGTGGTCTAAGCAATGGTTTCTGATCATTCGTCCGACTTGGGTCAGAGTTCAAATCCTGATTAAGCATGGATGTTGAGTTTCTTATGGCACTGACTCTCTCCCTTCCCTGGAACCAGTGGTCCTAAATTAAGGAAGTGCGACTGCATATAGCCCATTGAGTTGCTCACAGTGGTTGTTAAACCTCCAATCAAAATAAAATTAAAGAAAAAAAAAGCTCTTTCTGCTTAGCTGTAATATGACAGCGTGCGGCTCAGAGGTTTACGCATCCACAGCTGATCGGTTGGCAACCAGCAATTGAATTGCCAAGAATTACCTGGGCTGTGAAAACAACTTTACGTGCTATTGCAAATGGTGGTTGCCGAAGCATCGCAGTGGGTAAGTACCGATTTTCTTTCATTTTGCAACCAAATTTAAACTCCAAAAGTGCATGCTCTGCAGAAACATAGTATCATGAGATCACAAATAATGGGAAAACATGAGTTTTATAAAGAAATTCAGATAAATTATATGGAGCTGCTAAAGGAAGCTAGCACTAAAAAATGTTACGACAGCATTGAAATTTTTTCTAAGTACATAGCATAAAATTTACAGCTGTCCCAGTGACGCAGTAGGCTTAGCGCTGGCTTCTGACCATTTGTCCACAATGGGTGCAAGTTCAAATCCCGGTATGGCATGGATGTTGTGTTTATTTTACAGTACTGGCTTCCTTTCCTGGAACCAGTGGCCCGAAATTATGTAGCTCATAGCCCATTAAGTTGCTCATGGAAAAGTTGCTCACATTTACTGCTTATTCAACTTTCTCATGGTAGTTGTTAAACCTCCAAACAAACAAAATTATTACGAAGCATGCATGCAAGAATTGATACATTAAATTACGTGTTACATTGAGATTCAGAAGTCCAGCCAAAAACTGCTACCTAATTTCTGGATGAGAAGAAAAGTTATAGTTTTACGTAAATAAACAACTCTCCAAGAGGACCAATAAAATAAGTAGTTTAGTGGTCCTGTGCAGTATTTATTTACTAATGCCAACAACAGATCATTAGCAAATCCAAAGTTCAAACCTCTGATAGCCTCATGCATATGTAACTGAATATGTATAAATTTCCTTCTATTAAAAAGTGTCAAAATTATTTAAAATAAATTTTTGTGTCAAAATTATTGTAAATGGTGCTTTAAAATAAGTTCCATGGTGGAAGCTTTATTTTTAAAGCATCATTTACAATAGATATTTCTCTCTTTCTTGTGAGATGTATCTAATGCATAAAAAGCTAAGATAAAGAACACTAAGAAAAATACCTTGTAGGATATTTTTATCAACTTTTAACAGCTTTTTAATTCTTATGTTTAAGATTCTTGTTTTAATCCATTTCAGAAGAAACTTGTACTCTCACCCGACACTCATGCTCAGCATTGATCAAAAAATAATAGACTGAATTTCAAGTTCTGAAAAGGAATTTGCTATGCTGCTGCCAACTTGGAATTCATTTAGAGGTGAGGCTTCAACTTAGTTTTGAATTGTTAGTTTTGTGTGCATGGCTAGTTTAGTGCTCATCTTATTACAGAATGAATAGTTCATTGCCAACTTCATATGATTTGTTTTTTAAATAAAATATGTTCAAGGTCGTTTGGAAAATTAAGTCTAAAAAAGTCTGGTATCCTTCTTGCAAAATTGCAATAAATAAAACTAAAATAGCTCTGACGTTTGAAAAAAAAAGCGAAGATCATTCAGCATTTTTCAAACAACGGTATCTCTTGTTCCTGTAGAGAAAGCCAAGACGAGCAAAGGTTTTGGTGTGGAAATAAAATTCCATTATAATGTAAACACTAAGTTGGCTTCAAACTTGTGTAGTGAGCAAACAGCATTTACATCTAGGTTGGCAATCAGATTGCAGAAATATATGCTCTATGCACACTGATGTGTACATCAGTTGTGGAACCGGTACTAAAATTTCTCGTAGTTTTATACAGTGAAGCTGCTAGCAAATTTATTTTGCAAGTAATGTGTGTGTGTGTGTGGGGGGGGGGGGCTTGAATTTTAAAAATGTTCTAAAATTCCATTTAGTGAACAGGTTTTCTGTGTTTAAGTTCTGCCCATTTTATTTTTATTTCCTATACTCAAAATTGGTAATAGATTTTGCTGATGAAAACATTTTACAGTGTGTTCAGAAAAGTTATTTCTGATGAGTCTGAAAAACGTTTTGTGCTTCAAGCCCCCCCCCCCCCCCACCAAAAGAAAATTCTTCAAAATCTTATCTGTAAAATTCTCTTAGATAATATTGTTGTATTTTATATAGGTATGAAGTCTTAGAAATGTACGTTATCTATGTTTTCTAACAGTACTGTTATACAAAGATATTAAATTACTTAAATTGAGAATGGTCTCAATGAAATTGACTGAAGATTTCAATGAATGTTAATAAGACTAACTCTGTAACTGTTAAAGTTAAAATCTTTAATAAAGGCTGGCTTTATAGTATTAAAAATTTTCACATGTTTCAAATAGTTTACTAATCAGATGTTTGATAGTATCGACAAAGCATGTTCTGTATTGTGTGGGGGAACACATTCCACGTTGGGATTTTTCTGTACAGCAATATTTTGTAATATTACAAATACTGTGCAACTTTTTCACTAAGAAGAGCTTTCAGTGTGTTAAATATCCTCTCAGTGGGCAAAACATTAGAGATAAGGGTGATGGGCAGTTGACGTAGGCATCCATCGCGCGAAGTGAAGCAGTTCCAAACCAAACACAGGTAATAAATAGGTGGTCAGCGGGGCTTCTCAACAGTGCGTTGGAATTGATGAACGTGGGTAAATGCGTAGGTCTAAGCGCTGGCTTATGATCTTTCGTCCGTGAAGGGTCCGGGTTCGAATCCCGGTGAGGCATGGATGTTGTGTTTGTCTTACGGCACTGGCTCTCTCCTTTCCCTATATTCTGTGGTCACTTCCTCCTCATAAAGCACGGCTTTTTTGCACATCAGTCTGCGTCCTCCTGTTTCAGGGCAGTTTACGCATTTTGTCACTAAACACCGGAGGCTAGTTTCAATCCAGGCATGGCCGCCCCGGTGGCGCAGTGGTCTAAGCGATGGCCTCTGATCATTCGTCCGACCGGGGTCCGGGTTCGAATCCCGGTGAGGCATGGATGTTGTGTTTGTCTTACGGCACTGGCTCTCTCCCTTCCCTGGAACCAGTGACCCTAAATTAGGGACGGGCGACTGCTTATAGCCCATTGAGTTGCTCACGGTGGTCGTTAAACCTTCAATCAAAAAAAAAAAAAAAAAAAATCCAGGCATGCATCCTGTCGTTAACTGTAAACGCCATCTGGAGCAAAACTACGCATGGCCCCAATTTCTGGATGTAGAGCATAATATAATTGAAGAAGCACTTCCTCCCATAATAATAAAACAAATTCTGGTGATTTTTGCAGTAAAATGAAAAACACGCGACGACGGTCTTTTTTTTTTTTTTTTCTAGAGTAGAAAATTCTATATTACAAACTTTTTTTTTCTTTGAACCTAGTTGCCCAACCGGGCTACTAGATTTCATTTTTACTTACCCAGGCCAATACTTTACATGCCTCGGGCATCTCTGGCATAGTATTTTTCAAGCATTGCTAGTATATGAATCATTGACATGCCAGCGATGTGTTGATGAGATCCTACCACCCCATGTGCTCCCATTCCTGGCAGGGATTCCAGGTCGGACTGCGTGCCACAGATCCCTCTGTAATTGTCCCCGCACGGGGATAACTGCTAAAGTTAAAATCTTTAATAACTCTGTAACTGTTAGGGATAACTGCCTCGGGCATCTCTGGCATAGTATTTTTCAAGCATTGCTAGTATATGAATCATTGACATGCCAGCGATGTGTTGATGAGATCCTACCACCCCATGTGCTCCCATTCCTGGCTGGGATTCCAGGTCGGACTGCGTGCCACAGATCCCTCTGTAATTGTGCCCGCACGGGGATAACTGGTTTTCCAGTTATTTGGGGAGCGGCGCCCCCACGGCCCGAGCTGACCTTGTGACTGGTCAACATCTGATGGCATGCCACCGCTTGTTTTTTATTTCGGTGCTGTTAGTGTTTGCAGGGACGGCTGTTCATCCAGCTGTTGGGGAGTCGCGGCCCCACGATCCCGAGCTGGTCTTGTGTCTCGCTTTTTCGTTTTTATTTATTTTCTCCACTGGCTAGTTGCCCGTGTTGTATTCTCTACCTAATCGCTACCACGTTATGTACTAACACCCCGGTCTTGTGGTTTTGTTACCCTCCACCACTAACTGATTTATATTAACCGCTCAGTTCGTAGGTTGCTGAGATTCCGTTTAGGTTCCCTGCCAGGATTTGTCTTCTTTAGATTTCTTTTTTCCTTTTAGCTGGTTTGGGTGCTAGACCTACCTGCATGTTTGCCGCGTGCGGAGACCCGTGAGGCGGAAATGGGATGTCTGGCGGCTGAGGTCGTAGGAGACCGGATAAGTGCCTCCTGTGTACCAACACTCCTCTTCGACCCCGGCTTCGCTGTAAACGGGAGGCTAGAGACTAACCCACCTCTAGTCAGAAGTCCTGTACCAAGTTGTGTGCAGGGCTTTAGCGGCTTTTTTGTCGTATAGCACGGCAGGGTGAGCCCGGGGGCTGTGGGATCATGCCAAAGGCGTTGGCATGACGGTACCCGGAGGCCGAAGTGTCCGCCGAGTGCGTGTGTTCACAGCCAACGGACTATAGCTCCAGAACTGTGTCCAGCGTCATTTTCTTGGCTTGCAGACCTCCAGTTCTCCCTTGTAGGGCTCGGTGGTGGGTGGAGTAGTCTGCAGACGAATCTTCCTCCTTTTTTCCATGGGTAAACACAAAAAACAAAACTCCAAATTTAAGTCGCCTGAGAAAATGATAGTTGACAATGACTCTCCTTCGTCTTCTCAACCTACCAAGTCTCATAACCTTAAACGATCTTTAGACCTTGACCTGGACCAAGAATGTGGAACTTCTTCTTCGGCAGCTGTACCAGTCGCTCCGAAGCGTCGTCTCCCCTCGATTGCTGTGGCTACGCATGCTACACACTTACTTGTAGAATCCATCGATCCGAATAAGAGACTGTCCACCAGATCTCCCTTTTTCATTTCTAAAGCTTTGGACGCTGCAGTTGGCCCCTTGAAGTCTGTGAGGAAGCTTCGCTCTGGGGACCAGCTTGTCCAAACTTGCAGTGTTTCTCAGAGTAACACTTTTCTGCACCTCACTAGTCTTCAAGGCATTCCTGTAAAAGTGACACCTCACCCGTTTCTTAACACCTCTCAAGGTGTTATTTCGGAGTTTGATCTCTTGCCATGCAGTGAGGACGAATTGGTGACTGAACTTGCGGATCAGGGTGTTCTTGCTGCACGTCGTATGATGTTCCGGCGTGATGGCTCTTTGATTAAATCTAAAAATGTAATCTTGACTTTTAACTCCCCGAAAGTTCCGACCGAAATCAAGGCTGGCTACTTGGTCTGTGCAGTTCGCCCGTACATTCCCAGTCCTCTGCGCTGTTTCAGGTGCCAGAGGTACGGGCATTCACAACGTTTCTGTAAGAGTTCCGCTCGTTGTGCAAATTGTGGCTCCAGTGAACATGACGGGGATGGTTGCATTTCTGCGGCCTGCTGTGTTAACTGTGTTGAGGCCCATGCAGCTTACTCCCGCAACTGTATGAAATGGAAGGACGAGATGGCGATCCAGCGCCTCAAGACCCTGGAGGGCCTCTCGTACCCTGCTGCCAAGGCCAAGTTGGGTATACCCACCACCCGGCAGCGTACTTTTGCCGCAGTAGTTCAGTCTCTGCCACAACCCGTGCAGCCCTTTGTTCCGCGCCCTGTAGCTCTCGCCGCCCTTGCCAAGCGATCTACAGCTGACCAAGCGACACAGGTGTTTTTCCCCGAGCTCGAGATTTTTCGAATACCTGATTCTGGGCCTTCTCTTTTGCAGCCGACCATCTCTTCCAGTTTCCAGCCGAAAGCCTGCACGTGCGGAAGACCCGGCCCTCAATCCGCAAAGGTGTGCAGTGTCCATCCAACTGTCTCGGCGTCAGCGAGGTCCCCACCCTCAACCAACATTATAGAGGAACATAGGGGGAGGAGAGTGACAGTTCGTCCCCAGCCTCAAACAACATTGCAGAGGAACATGGGGGGAGGAGAGTGACAGTTCGTCCCCGCCCTCTGCCAGCATTGCAGAGGAGTGTGGGGGGAGGAGAGTGACTCATCCTTTGTGTAGTTGTGTTTAAAAAAAAAAACAAAAAAAAAACATTATCATTATAATAGTAAATTAATAAATTTTTATATAAACCTAATTAACTACCTTGTCTTCACAGCTTTCATCATACTCTTTTTCAACTTTTACCAAGCCTGTCTGCTCTTAATCATTTTCCACGATTTTAAAAATCTGTGGCTGATAGTTCTTTGTCTGGCGCTCTTTGGCCAAACCTGGCCCTTGCGCCACTAAAATCCACCAACCAACCAACCAACCAACCCTCTGTAATTGTCCTGCAGCTCTGTTTTTGCCATTTGTATCCATCTGTATCATTAAGTCCATAAAATTTCAGTTCAATGCGATGTTTTCTTCTAAGTGCACAAATTTCATTGTCCGTGAGTGTAGTTGCAAGGGTATTGTATTACTGAGATTTTCATATTTTTTGTCTCTCTTTAGTATATAATTGGGCATAAACATTTAAATATTTGTTAATTGACCTTGATAAACAAATTCATTTTGTTATCAAGTGTGCAGCTCAGATTGCAATGCTTATACATTTGGTAATGTTTTATGTGCTATATTTCCGAGATGTAAGCATTTAGATATAAAATGAATGAATATATATATATATTTCTATATGTTTCCTAAACTTGATACTTTTTTTTGTATAGGTGCCTTCTCAACATCAACCCTGAGCATGGAATCAAAATTGAGAGATAAATTGACCCATACAGTCCAAACATTCTTTTGTTAATGAATGACTGACTTTGAGTGGACAAAACAATATTGTTAAATGAGCACTAAAACAAATATTTCAACTATGTACCACAATTTCTTTACCACTTATTTAATAAAAACGTTATTTGTAAAAGATAGTCTATTTCATGTTTAATATCTAGTCTGCTTAGTTACTGATGTTATACGACTTCTCTAAAAGAGAAACTATTTTGAATCTGTGGTCTACATCTTTATTGTGGGAATAAAAACATACCTTTGACAGCAATAAAAAGCAATTATCTTTGCTGATTTCTTGGGCCTTTCAGCATTGTCACCTTTTTAAAATTGTAACCAATCAATATAAAAGTAATTTTTAATGCATAATCCTTTGAACAAGCTGTACTGATGACAGGTTGAAATTCTGGAATTCTACTGTGCCTCGTGGTATAATGGTTTGGATGGTAATCACAAACTTTATGATTTGGTGATGAAAATTCAAAAGTATTTCTCAGTAAAGAGCCATTTTTTTAAAAAATAAAGTAGCCCTTTTATTGCTCTTTATGAATGACAGTATATAAATAAGAAAACACAGCTAAACATCTTATTTTGTAAAGAGGGAAACCATTGGGACAATTTTTTAAAATATTTTCTTTAACTTTATGTGGCAGTAAAATATGTATGAGGCTCTTATAGATATGCCTATGTGGCTTTCTTGAAAAGCTCTTTATCTTTGAAACATTCTGAAAGGTAAGTTGTGGCAAGGTCTGGAGAATAGAAAGGATGAAGTCCCTATTACCATAAAGCAGCCTGTATTATGTTGTCGAGGGCCAACAATTCTCTATCATTCCTGTGTTATTTTGTGAAGAGGGAAACCATGTTCAGGCTGCCAAATTGTAATGCAATACTGACAAGATATGTCTATTATCTTGTGTTATTGCATCATGTTGTGACTGTGGTCTATGTAGCAAGTTAGATACTTCTAACATTTCAGATGTAATCAATGATCATCCTTGGGCAGCTCAATATTCGTTTGTGCTTTCCCTCCATGTTGTTGTCTGAAAATCTGAGCTTCAGCTGTTTTTCAACCTTTGTGTTTTTCCACACCTCGCCACACTGACTGCAGTTGTTCTCAGAGAACACATTTTTATTGCTTTTATACCACACATATCCTACTTATAAGACTACTTTCACTGAATCATGTTCAGAACTGACTGATGATGCTGAATTTGCCAGCACACAAAACAAGTAAGCTTATAAGTAGCATATGTTTAATATAAGCAGAATAAAACAAGTGTGTATTCATTGTTATACATTATCATTAAAGTTTTTTGTGAGCACACTGTTTACTTCACCTGTTTCACAAGTGTTTGTATTAAAATAACACATTATATAAAGCAAGTTTTACTATTCATTCAGCTGAAGATGCGTTCTTCCCTTATGTGGAACAAGGTCACAGGATTATTAACCTAGCTATCAGATATGCCTGAATTGCCTGTTTTTTACTGTTCAGTATGTAATATCGTGTACGAAAACTTAGAAATTATGTCACCCTGGATTGATCAAGTTTTCTGATGTGATATTACATATTGCACAGTAAAAAATCACACGATTCAGGCATATCTGATTGCTAGGTTAATAATCTTAAAACTAAGATTTACAGTTTGACAGTTTCTTCTCTCTGTAAACAACATTATAAAACTGTAAGAATTACTGTTTGTAATTCTTTCTTCACAGTTCTTTTCTGTAAATAATACAGTACAAAACAAAGCTGTAAAAATAACAGTTCCTGACTGTTCCTTCCCATAAAAAATACGGTACAAAACTGTAAAAATTACAGTTGTTTCCGTAAATAATACAGTACAAAACTGTAAAAATAACGGTTTCTGACTGTTCCTTCACAGTTGTTTTCTGTAAATAATGCAGTACAAAACTGTAAAAATAACGGTTCCAGACTGTTCCTTCGCAGTTGTTTTCCGTAAATAATACGGTACAAAACTGTCAAAATAACAGTTCCTGACTGTTCTTTCGCAGTTGTTTTCCGTAATTAATACAGTACAAAACTGTTTTTTTTACAGTCAAAGGATGGCAACCTTGTTAACGGTCCAAAACTGTGAAATTTACGATATTTTTTTTACAGTGTAGGTTTATACGAGTAAGATAGGCGGTTCAAGTAACACATGAGTGATACGCAAAGGTACGTGAAAAGTTTGACCGTACGCATCTAAAAATTTAATGATAAATAAAAAAAACATACACGCTTATTTTAATCAAAGCAATAAAGAGCGCTACTTTCCGTGGTACTTTTTCAAAGTTCCCGCAGAGCCACGACACTAATGCACCACCATCCGGCCGATATCACGCACCGACGATTTCAGATGCCAGATTACGCATCCACAGCTTAAGCAAACAGCCGTTCTTTTAGGAAACGTGACAGCAAGATAAGGAAGTGATTGTCAAATGGGTCAATCTTCGGGTTGTATGCTGGATATGGTACGAGATCGACCCATTAAAATTCCTGTAATTTTCGTTAGGCAACTGGGAAGGGTGGAGTTGGGACGATGCCCAATTTCAGCCACGACCGCTTCCTGTTTATGAGCCCTAAGTAGATTTCGCACAGATCATCATGGACCTCCTGCAGTTGTCCTGCATAAAAGTTTCCATCCACAGCGTGACATATGGAAATAATTTCGAGGGAATGTGATCCACAGAATTCCATCAAATGAATTTTGCAATTCCATCAATTAGTTTTCGTTAGAATATTAGAGAGGATGGAGTTTGGATGATGCCCATTTGCAACCACTGCCGTTTCCTATTTATGAGCCCTAAGTAGAGTTCGCGCATAATATCATGGACCTTCTGCAGTTCAACGAACTGCAGAGAGGTTTCTGTACAGAGCGTGACGATCTGGAATGAATTTCGGAGGAATAAGACCCACACAAATCCATCGCATACACGACGGCTCAGTGGGGCGGCGCATAGTCCTCCTGATACAGACCAGAGGGTGCAGGATACGGAAACACCATGAAACCTTGAGATCAGACGGTATGTCCTGGTAGCGCGAAGCTGTTAAGGACCTATACAGGCACACTAACGGACCTAATGTGTTCCACGAGAAGGCTCCCCAAATCATCACTGAGCAGACCTGGCACGACGGTGCCATGGGCTCATGCTGTGGATATCACACTAATACTCTTCCAGCAGCACGGTATATCTAAAAACTGGATTCATCTAACCACATGACACGTCGCCACTCTGCAGAGGTCCACATGTGATGTTCTGGATACCAGGCGAGGCGTAATTTCCGATGATGAGAAGTAAACAGAGGCTCACGCGTAGGTCGTAGGCTACAATACACCAGAATATGCAGCGTGCGTCGTACTGTTCGCTCACTGATTCTGCTTGCGCGTGAGATTTTTTACCTGGACGTGATGCCCAGCCGTGGCCAAGCGGTCGGTGTTTACGAACCTGTATTGTCCATGTTGACAGCGGTCATCATTGGCGTATGATCTTGGTCAACTTTCTCTCTGGGCGCTGGTACTTCCAAACGTATAGCTGCACACGTTGAACACGGTTGTCTTAGGGACCCTAGTGTTGTTACCACTTGGACGGTAGAATGGTCCTGCTGTCTTGCCCCGACAATGTGTCAAAGATCAGAGTCGCTTATATCACGATGTTTAGCCATGTTCGTCGATTACAGTACTTTCTGGGTAGCGCTGCTGTCAGCCTTTTTATCGCCTGCGTTCGTTTTGGGTGTGTTCCACTCTGTGCCGGGAATGTCCATATCAACTGCACATCACACTTACTTCTAATGTGTTGTCTATTGAGTGTACATATCCCCAGAACTTTGTGTATTTTTAGCCCAATTCTATGTCCTTAATACTCGACTGGTCATCTTGGAATGAAAACCTTGTCAGGCCTTCGATTTCAGATTTATACACTTTCTGTTTTACGCAACCTCATGCACATTGCTTTAAGGCTACTTACATGCTTGACTATTTCCCTCGCACGCACTTTTACATTCAAAACGCCACCACACTGGAATTCAAGTAGAAATGTGCGCATCAACATATCGAAAGTTGTTGCCTCGGAGATGCTTACCTAGCAGCCTCTGCTCTACGACAAAGCTTTAACACAATTTTTCCTTCTATTAAATCGATTGCGAAGTATCACACTTAATATAGCTTTGTTTCATTACATCTAAAACCTTATGCAAGAGTTTTATCGAATTTCCAAGCAATAAAATCATGTACTTTCCTTGTTGCTACTTTTCAGATTAACTAATGAAACAAAAATCTTACCCAGGTAACTGAGTGAACAGACACAGCACAGACTGATACTGTCTGGACCAAATTTATAATTCACTCTTAGTGAAATTCAGAAAAACATAATCTCATTTTAAGTGCGGATGGTGGAAATTTGTCCATCACACGCTTAGCAAAATTAGTTATTACCTTACCTTGGTGCAAATCAATGCAGCAGAACAATCTCCTCTGCCAGTCAACCCCAATTCTTTTGTTTGTGATCTTCCAAGGAATGCGTACCTTACGAAGTAGGTAGCTTCCTAATCTTTACAAACACAGAAAGTCGTAATGCATCTGACATTTGATGTATAGGAAACGACTGTATAAGCATTTATGGCATCAAGGCCCATAATTACTTAGCACAAACAGCAGAGTGCCTGCAAAGGATTCTTGTGAACGCAAGATGGCGAAGGCGGTTAAATCGAGGGTTCAATATTTCCTTACTAAAAGATTTCCTTCTGATTCTGAACAATCGGAGAGCCAAGGCCGCCTATGTTTTTTTATTACCAAATTGATGATGCCTTGACGCAATGGTGTGAATATCCGTCCTTTTTGCATATTACCAAGTAGGAAATAAATTCATTGAAAAAAATGTAAATATCATTCAGTCATGTTTTTGTAAAATCATAGTAATAAGAAAAATCCGTGAAATACGATTTCATGCATTTCATAATGCAAATTCTCTGGAGCTTTGTCGGTTTCGGACATAAAGCAGAATCTACTAACTTGGAAGTAGGTCTGTAGATTTTAGTGGAAGTGTTTCTCAAACCTAATTAATTTAGGAGAGCCAGAATTCTACTTCGGAAATAAATCGCAGGTCGATAGTGTCATTACAGTTATGTTGCCTTAAATCAGAACACTGGAACATGAATTATATTGTAATACTATTCATTCAAGTTTAGTTCATTTTGCAGAGAGACCTTCTGATAATATTATTTACATGCTGTCTACGGAATTTCAAAAATCACGAAATGAAATTTGAGAAAAATGTTAACCTAGTGAAAGGTGTTTAACTTTTCAAAGATAAAGCAAGGTTGAAACAGAAGAAATATCTTGCTAAATACATATATATAATAAATTTTAAAAATTATATACTGCAACATTAAACAATTCGAAATCTGCTTTTACTGAATAATTACCCTGGTATAATAAACGTTTGATTATGCAGAACATATTTAAGAATTATTTTTTTTCTCAAACTATCACGCATAATGATAAAAAAGATCAGGAATAAGATATATTGCATGTACAGATAAAAAGGATTTATCAAGTCATTGAAGAATTTAAGGAATGTCACAATCAAGTCTTTGTGTATCTTTTTGCATATTCATATAAGCACACTACAGATGATTATTGTATTGTGTGTATTTATTCTACAGAAGTTGCACGGTACAGTAATCGTGTTTCAGCTTTTAAGCAGTGTTTAATGCATGCTGCCTTTTATAAAGTATACCACAACAATCATGACTTATTCCTTACTTTTTTTTTTTACTATTAAACTGTTCACTAAAGAAACAACGTGCCAAATGGGGTGCAAAGGCCTTGCAATATTTCTGTAGTTAATTCCTCTACTGTGCGACCAAAGAATAACCGTAGAGTTGCATGGGTGCCTCTTGGTAAACACCAAGTAGATGTGTTAACAAATGTAAAACGATCACCAAGGGAGTGTGGTTGTAATTTATGCAAAACTTCAGGGTCTTATTTCTAAGGTATTGCAAAAACCGGGGAAGCTTTGGCGTCGATAGCGCTTTGTTCGAATTCATTTACTGATGCCTCAGCAACTGTTTTTTTTTAATAATTCGTATGAACTTTATGCGCATATGAAATATATACCGTATAAAAATTAAACAGCGATCGCGTTGATCACGAGGTTAACGCCATGAAGTACACTCATTTTGCAATTAATTGGAATCATGGTGTACTACTGTGTTTTAGATTGAACATTGACCGCCATTCTTTTTTTTTTCTCTTCAATCATCAACACTCAGCTTATCGATTTCAAATCCTAGCAGTGCATTTCATCTTTTTTTTTCAACAATGCAAGTTCACCTCAGTCAGTCCCGAAGATAGGCGCCTCGTTCGTATTTGCTTCTCGCAGCAGCAAAAAACTCTCCCTGCTTCTACCGGCTGTAATTTTTTTTTAATTTTGTATTTTGTATAAATTTCATCCTCTCGTTTAGATAAGTAGATGTACAGAATAATTAATTTGTAAAAGAAGTGACGTTAATTATCTGCCACGAGATGAATCGTAGCATGGAATTCTAGCTGTGTCTGCCATTTCTTTAGCGAATAGTTCAAATATTGATTAGTATTTGTCGTTGTGTATAAGATTATGTAAGATTCTTTTTGAACTCTCGTGGTATTTTCAGTGCAAAGAAAGATTTTAGATATCAACATAAGCAGATGTGCAAACCTTAGGACGAGCCAGGATTAGATTTTTGGAGTCGCACAGGACAGGCCTAGATATGTGAAATACAAACTGTAAGAACTCCGTTAATTACCGAATTGATAACCAAAACAACACGGACACAACTGAAGATAAGGAGAGAGTGGAATTTATTCAGAACTGGCTACATAGAACTGGGTGCCTTAATATACACATCACTGCCAAAGACGATACAAAGGAAAGTTAAGTCTCTGAGTAGGAGATATGATTACCTCTAATGTTGATGCATGATTTGAGCCATCTGTTCGTACTTTGCACTGGGTCGTCTGTGAGGAGTTGCGGTAATTACAACTGTTTCCGGCGTATCTTACCGTCCAACAACGCGTCTTAACAGAGCATCCCACTCGTGTTCTATGGGACTTAGGTAGGGTATACATGCGGGGTATTGCCCAGCATGTATATACGACCAATATGCCATCAATTTTAACAGCCCATCAATAGCTACCGTACTATGTGTTGTGGAGTTATCGTCCATTAACACAAATCGTTGGCCAATGGCCCTTCATGACAGAAAAACATGAGGAAGTATTACCTCACTAAAGCAGTGCGCACTGGTTACAGTACTTTTTTTCGGTATGTAGAACTCCGTATGTCCATCGATTATACTGCATCCTTCCCCAACATACAGTATAAGAACACCACGGCAGCTTTATGTAACCCTTCCATTGCTGCTTTTGGGTTGATAACGTGTGCCTCACTCAACTCAGATTGCTGAAGTCCAGAATCGATACAGAGATTAAATCTACTCTATTAGTAAAGAATACCGTACCTCACTGTTCTTCTGACCAGCTCAAAAGTTTTTCGGACCACTGTAAACGGCGGTGCCGGTGACCAGTTTCTAAGGGAATACAGCGTACTAGTTGTCGGACAAACACTCCGCATTTCTGTTGACGCCCAGCTTCGGTAAACCGCGATTTTGGGCGTCTTGTGCGAATGTTCAGTTGTTTTACAAGGTGACTTGCTGCTGTTGTCGATCCCGTTGGCATTCAGGAACAGATAGTTGTCCCCACTAGGGTTGGTTTGTATTGAAAGACGGTCGGTCCTTCGTACAGCTGTACCTGGATTCCTGTAGGCCGGCTATGCACTTTATACGATGCTATAGGCAATAGAGCAACTCTTGGTCTACACCCATCACAGTTCGTCACTTCTTCATCCTCCCAATTATTCGACCACGAATAAAATCATCGATATCTTCTCAATGGGCAATTTCGTCGTCTCTAGCAGACAACAATCACAATCGAAAAAGTCATCTGACGTACTTTCAACTGATTGTTATTGAACTGCATGAGCACATTTTATTCTCACGTCACTCAAACCAGACTCCATTATTACGCATGTCCTTTTGATATCGTTCACAAATATTGTACTGAGTTAATTTGTGTTTCGGTGCTGATATTATATCCGGCACATATTTCTTTTCCACTTCTTCCTAACGTATTGCACAATAGTATGTTTCAATACCTCCGTTTTTCGATTTTTCAAGTTCAATAACGAATTTAGCATACTTAAAGATTTTTCATTCTGAAGCAGGGTAGCCCATAAAATCACCGTGACGGCGTAGAAATCCAGGAATGAGCGGTAGTGTAATGTAAGTAACCTGATGGGGAAGTAAAACAGTGCTTGCAGTTTTTCAGAAAGTTTTAGGAAGTTTACCGTAAATTGCTGTGTGTTCGGCGTAAGATGACCTATTTTCAAAAGTCCAAATCTGGGGCCTCCGCTTTGTATAAATAATTTAAAAATTTCTAGCGGCTGAAAGGGATTTTAAAAATTTTTTTCTGTTCATAACAATCATACATGTTTATGCTTAAAAGTGCATGCAAAATTTTATAATTCGTTTTCAACGGCTGTTCTGTGCATTTTAAGAAATGCGTGGAACTCAAATGAATCAACTGCAACGCATGAACGAAACCAAAAGATTAAATACGGACTTAGTAATCATTTCGGTTGTACTTTGCTGCACTTACGCAAGTTACGTAATTCAAAAATCACTTTTAAGTGTCTCTGCATATTTCGTGGATGCCTAATCATAGTCGTTCTTTCATTTTATGGAATGTATCATGACAAACAAATTTTAGGTGAGGAAAATTTTATATATAAGTTAATTTCTCTGATAATTTAATGAAAGTATCATTTCCGTATCGTTTACTATCATAGGCATTCTTGAAGTGTCGTTAAAAAATAAAAAAAATTATGTGTAAACTTTATGTCTAATGTGTCTTCAAATTCTAAATATAACAAATTTAAATAACAATGCTAAAAAAAATCTTGATCAGGTCTTAGTTATTTTTAATTTATAATTTTAATTTTTATTTTCATTAAGATTTTGTTAAAGCAAACCTGTATACCGATACTCACTTGTGAAGCATTCGTTGAGCGAATATATTGTCCATCCTGAACGAAAACTGTTTTCATCGCTATGTTTTAATGGCATTCCTTTCATCGGACCCAGTGGCAAAGCAAGTTCCCGAAGATTGGCCAATCATTTCAGAAACACCCTTCATAAAAGGACGAAAACACAGGTATGTAACAGAAGTGCAGAGAAAAAATGCAAGTATACTTTAGAACCAGATACATAGACACGATGGGTATCACGATATTACTTTAACGTAAATTACTACAAGGGATGTTGTGGGTGTAACCTATTAAAATTCAGTAGTCAGTGTTAAACATGTTATTAATGCGTTTTCTTGATATGTTACCAAGTAGGAAGGTGGATTGTATAGAAAAAATTCTAGCGTAGTCTGTAAACACGAGCTCAACCTGAAAGAACATCGACTATTCCTCTCTGGCGAACTGGTGTGAGAAGAATGATATAAGCTTCTAGCTGGATCCAAAAACATTTTTCGGGATTATCGAGAACTGTAAGGAAATGTGCATTCATATTTACCACTTTCTCCAGCATTTAATGAGACGTCAAAGTGTTTATGAATTACTAGCTTACATTTTGTCGGAATCATCATGTCTTGTATAAATTTCTTCAGCCTCTGAAAGGCGCATGCTCTGTTCCAAGAGCGAAGACAATCCACAAAACGCAAACTTTTGGATTTCGTAACCAAATTTCAAGACCAAAATAAACATAGTAGAATGAGTCCTTTGCAAAAAAATTCGTGTGAAAGCATTATCTTCTAAAATGACGCAGACTTAGTTTTACGAACTAATAACTTTTGACTGGACTGATTTCTTTTTCTATTTCAAAGCTGATAAGTTTATGTATAATATTCTACTAGATTTTTTTACATATTTTAGTGTTTCAATGTCCGTGGTAATAATATTTTTTTAAACATGGAATCTTTTGCTCAGAAAGAATTATGTATCACAGTGAAGAACGTTAAATTCAGTATACGTAGTTTTGGTCAGTAAAGTATGTCGTGAATTTTTCTATCGAAATATATAGCATTAGCGTTTGAAAATATTCGATTTCTATGCCTATTTTTAGTTAGAAATAGTTTATACTCTCACAGTATGAGAATTCCTTAAGAAAGTATTTTATTGGACAGATAAGAAAGAATACCTCTCAGTAACAAGTAGATCTTATCATAGAAGCCAAAGAAATGAATGGAAATGAGCGTGTACGCTTTGGCAGTTCTGATTCGTTTCAGCTAATCATCGAAACCTTATCTGAAATCGCTGTGAATCAAACCCATGGATCTCTACAAAGAAACAAATATTTCACAACCACAAATTTAGATATCTTGTTTTCAATTTCGAGCATTTAAAAATCGATAGAGCAGTGACTCGCGGAAGGGCAGGGGAAACATTGATTTATTTATTAAAACTCGTGAACATTGACATTTGAGCACCACGAAGGAAGCATCGGATTGAACTGAAATTTCATGGGCGTAATGATACAGATCAATGATACACATGATGGAAAAAACAGAGCAGCAGGACAATTACAGAGGGATCTGTGGCACACAGTCCGGTCATCTTCAATAGCGCGTCGCACCGATTCGTACGTCGATGCATGCTGCAATACAGACCGGAATAGAATCAAACCAAAGCCTGATATTGTCCTGCGGCAGACTGGCACATACGTTTTGGACGGTGTGCCCCAAATCCAGGATAGTGCGGTGCGGAGTCAGCCCGTGTTTCAATTGGTCACACACATGCTCCGTAGGGGACATGTCTGCCAAGCGGGCAGGCCATGGGAGTGTCTGGACATGACGTAGGAAGTCCTGAGCTATCCGACCCGTGTGAGGGCGGGCATTATCCTGCTGGTATAGCACCCCTGGCATCACCGCAAGGAATGGGAGCACATGAGGACGAATTATCTCATCCACATACCGGTGGCCTGTCAATGATCCCGTACCACTACTAGAGCTGATCGGCTATCGTAGGGTATGGTTTCCTACACCATAATGCCTGCAGTTTGGGAGGTCTGGCGCTCGATCGAGAGGTTGGGATTGTGCCGTTGACCGGGAACTTCACAACCTGACACGATGATCATCTATCCCTAAAACGAAGCGACTCTCATTGCAAAACACCACACGTCGCCAGTCTGTGGTGTTCCACGTGGATCTGGCTTGGTACCAGAAAAAACGGAGACGACGATATTCCGATGTTAATGGCAGCACACGTGCGGTGGTATCGTAGGTTCGGTTCAGCGAAGCGTCGGGAAACCGTTTGTGGGCATACAGGAGCAGCTACATCTGCCTGTATAGTGGACGGTGTCCCCGGGGGATCCGTTCGTGCCTGTCGCACGGTACGTCGATCCTCTCTACCGGTGACACTCCTGATCCGTACGTGGCAGCTCCGTCGTGTGGCAGTGCCGTTACGTGTCCACTGTCCTCAACAAATTCGGACGGTGCTGTTAGAGAATCCACGTGTCGGGATATACGGCACGCTGCCCACGCTGCGGGTTTCAGCCCGATGATCAGCCCTACCCGAAAGTACGTACGTTGTTTAAATAAACGTCTATGGCGGCTACCCAGCATTTTTTTCACTCTGTACTCCTGCTTACGTCGGCCGGTGCTTTTCGTTTTCATGGGACATCGACTAAAAGCCGGTTTATAAGGCTGCCGGTTCGTTCTTGCAGCGCAACCACAGGGTGTGCCGTCAAATGCACTTGCACCTAATGTAGATCATTTGCATAGCAGCACGCACTCTAGCTATTTACAAAGTTATGCGGTTGTAGCATGTTTTCTTCTACGTGCTCAAATTTCATTGTCCTAGAGTGTACATTGAATTGAAGCAAATGGCATCGGCAATTCAAAAATTCAAGAACAAGACAGACTTTTGTGAAATAAACTTGGGGAAACTTTCGTCCAACAGTCAGCTGATAATTGCTGTTATTGATGATGACAATGATGATGATTACTTGATCCGATTTGTGTTTGTCTGTTCATGGAAATTTTTCTCAGACTTTGGGCAAACACTGACAATAAAACACATTACGGTGATGTGCAAACAACACACACATTACACATATATCTCTTCCGCAACTTTTATTTACTTTGAAAATTCAGTACGTAAAGGGACCTGAAACGAAATGATGTGTGAACAGTCCTGAAACTGTAAAGTGAAGTATTCATAATGGGTTTCGTTTATAAATGTAGTTATACATTCATAAGAGAAAAGTGCTAATATGATGCATGTGGCATACTGTATAATAAGATGCTTACTCTTTTTCTCTTGTAGTACCATATAAAAATACATATATCTATTTTTCCGTTTCCGTCGAAACCATCAGCGTTTGAAGGTTAAACCAAATTTTCTCATATCACGAGAAACGAAATCTATAGATGAGCTGGTACATTCTTTCGATGATCGTCGAGAATTTCTCTACACTAGAATTCTACGTCAAACAATAAATTATTAAACAAAATTCTAAGAAACTGTCCTTTTTAAAGTTTACAACGGCCCAGCCTAGAATAACGAGCACAATAAAAACTAAAAATATTAGTTATCGGTTGCGTGATTTACCAAAAACAAAATTCTTATTATGTATCTATTTGTTACAATGGTATTTCCTGTTTTTATGTGGGAAGCAAACTGATGAATTTTTTAAGTGCACATCTCAAATCAGTGAAAAACAATCCGCTAATATGCCGCGTTTTCAATGTGCAGAGGGTTTTTTTGTTCGGTTGTACAAAGCAATGTGCAAAGTATAAAACTAGCACAAAGTACAGTTCAATGTACAAAGAGTTTTTTTTTATTTAGTTGCTAACAGGAGTTACCAATCTGTTAGGAACTCGATGGGTTATAAGAAATCTCCCGTCCCTGATTTAGGGCCACAGGTTCCACGGAAGTGAGATAGACGGTGCCTCTAGACCAATACAGTATCATGCCTCAAGGGACTCGAACTCGCACCCACCTCGGGTGAATGGGAAGAATCCAGCGTTTAGTCTAATGCGCCACAGGGGCGGAATACAGGTAGCAGTAGTTTTGCTTTTAAGGCAGTGCATGCTCAACAGATCTTCTTGTTGGCTGCCCATAAAGTAGGTACATATCGACTTCATTCCGACTTAATAGGAAAACCACAGCTATATCTTAGGCAATCATATTGTGGAAAATGTTTCCGCTGTTACAATGTAAAAATTAATAGGAAATTGTGCTAAAAAAATATCGGATGCACAATACAACACTGTATTTTCGTGAACCAATAACTGAGTTTCAGGAACCGGATCGAGCTGGAAAAGGAACATTAATCTATAAATTCTGAAAATAAAAACAAACAGAAATAATTATTGTATAAAATAAAAGTTTTGTATTTTAGGGAAAAAGAAAGATGTGTAGACATCAGATTTCTAAGCGAAAAGAAGAGAACTGTTGCAGTCTTGAAAAAAGTGAATTTCATTCTTCAGTAGGAAATAATTCATAAACATATAAAAAATTATCGATTGCCAGGGTAGGCGGCGAAATGATTTCATCGTATGTAGTCCCCTTGCCTCAAGTCGTTTGACACTTGTCCCGATGGCCACTTCTGTACCTGTAGACGATGCAACATGGCCTGGTAGAGTTCATAGTGACGTGTTCGGTTCTATTTGTTTGGCTCTCACAATCTCTCGATCACCGTGTTCTGATGTGCCCTCGACCGTCCACTGAACGCGAACCGTTGGGTTAAGATCAATTGGCTCGATCAATTGGCGCCAACATCGTCCGATTGCCAGGTCAATTCGACCCAAGTGCCTTGCGATACGGCGACTTGACCAAGCGGCTTCTGCCAACCGAACTAATTGTACGTCCTCTTCGAAACGTGTGTAGCTGCTCGAATTGTACCCCGACCTTACGTTCAGATGCCCTCATAGGTTGTTGAGGGTAATGCTATCAGCTGTCGCAATTGTCTCTGCGTCCGAGCTTTGCTCTTGATAAATCCTCCTCGATGCGCGGTCCCCATGCACTGCCGCGAGCAACTATTTATTTATTGGTAGTTACTTTTTTTGTTGTGCATGTTCGGTCCTAAGGTGCATGCATTCTGACTTTTAACAGATCAAACGAATTTCTCGAAGTACTTCGTTCTTTTGCAAAAAACTGTATTTTAAAATCATTCTTTCTTTACATTGGCCCAACTATCTATTTAATTTATCATGCCATACATTTTATTCATTAACGCGCTAAAGTAGCAATGATTACATTGTAAACTAAAAAAAGTTGGGCCGTAGGATTTTGATCAGAGTTTATTCTTCTTTAAACGGAGTACATTAATTGTTTAGTACATCACTACTTCAGTGTGTGATAAACAATTCATTACTTAAAAGCATTTCAGTAGGTTATTCTATTGACGATAAGAAACTGTAGATGCCTGATTCCCTTACAGACTGTTTAAGGAATTGCTTTTTAAGTTATATCTCATAAATCTTGGTCCGTCAAACTTCATGTCTCTTTTAGGTTATAAATCAACAAAGATCCCAAGTACTTCTACGATTGGTAATCATCGCTTTCTGCCATAGTTTAGCTGATTTCTACAGCACGCAAACTCGTTTAAGGATCAAGAGCTGAACTGCATTTTCTTTCATTTCGTTGCAATGTCCTGGCACTTGTATGAGAAAGTCCCGAATTTCTTCCAAGGACACATATCTTCTACTAAACCTTCGTTTTAGTTCGCTTTAATTTGTACATTACCATTTGCTTTGTGAGAGTCCTATTAAAGCAAGTACGAATCTTTGACTTAAAAGTGAAAGATACTAAAAAAGAAGCATATAAGTCTAAAAAATATCTTAGATGATCTGATGCATTCAGATTGTCGCCCATTCAATTCAGCTAGTGCTCTGCACAGTCGCCTAATATATCTTTTCGAATTTTCAAAGTAAATTTTGTACAATTCTGGTTCCTATACCTTTAGTGGGTTAATATTTAAACGGCTCAATCATGAACAGCGATTAATAAAATTAAAACACTAATGAAATGCATTCGCACTCCACATAATTCGAAAAAAATCTTACTTGCTAGGGTACACGAACTTTTGCTGAATCCACTGTAGTAGGCAGTATGATACTAATAGGATTCACAAAGGGTGATAGCAAGATTAAAACACACCTTTTTGAGGCCGTAAACTAGATTAAAGAACGCCGCCAAATATCTCTATCATCAGCACTCTCCACTTTGTCACAGTCCAAATAAATATTTATTTGAAGCTTTTATTAGGACACAGCCTCCTTCGAAGTATGACTTTGAGTGCTGTACAATTTTTTCACGAGCCAACAGCTTGACCTAAAAGTTTGTCATCTTTATTACCCTTCTGAGGACAAACGCTTGTACCACAGGTATACTCCTCTTGTTTTCTCTGCTGACATTTGAAATTGTTGTAATGGACTTGCTTGATATTATATTGCGTTTTCAGGGTATGTTTTTCACAATATACTTAATTTCAAAACAGATCAAACATACAGCGTCTCTGCGTGACAAAAAAGTAATCGTCAGTCTACTTCCCTTGAAATACACGACACTTATTGTTCACTTTCCTCTTCTTCAAAGATATCATCGCCGGTCCAGTGACGCAGTGGTCTAAGCGATGGCTTCTCACCATTCGTCCGAGATGGGTCCGGGTTCGAATCCCGGCGAGACATGGATGTTGTGTTTGTCTTTCGGCCCTGGCTCTCTTCCTTCCCTGGAGTCAGTGGCCCTTAATAAGGGACGGGCGACTGCTTATAGCCCATTTAGTTGATCACGGATATGGTTACACCTCGATCCAAAAAAAAGATGTCATCTTAATGATTCAAAACGCTGGTACAATTATAGCAAAATAAAACTAGTATAAAAATGGAAATATTTCATTAGATATCAATATAGTTAAATAAAATAAACTTGAGTATGGACTGTTACAAACTTCACAAATCGCTCAATTCAATACTGACATTTGTGTGCGACGGTGCTGCTTGCGTGCATCACGTACAACAGCGCCAAAATGGCGGTTTCCCGCCCCTTTTCTTCAATCGATTTGCTACACAGTGTCCTCTTTCCTGTAACTATCTCCTCTTCCCCTAATTTAAAAATAATTGCAGCTGTTTTCTGTCTCTGCCATCTATCGGCACTTCAGGAGTCCAAGCAACATGTTTCTCCTCCCGTGAATCAAAGGCAGGTGTTACTGTCGACGTGCTGCCGTACATCTGCGTGATTATTTTACGGGCCGACATCTAAAGTGCATGTTCCTTTTGATTACAGAAAAACTTCAGTCCGTATGTGACTGGCGTGCAAGATTAAGGGAAATTTAGAAACGTGCTCGCAGGCCGGGTGAAATTAACGCAGGGGCCGGTTGTGACACGCGGACCATACGCTGCACATGCCCAGACTAATGGTTTTGTAGCATGTACGTGGAGTGAAAAAATATTTTTTTTACTTAGAAAATCCAACTGAATTGTCACAGAATGCAATGGACAGATCAATGCCTTTTTTTAAACGTAATGCGAAGGTTCCTACTAGATAAGGCCTGCTGCTCATGATTTTTTCAGTTACGCGTGTATTGATTTAAAAAGCAAGAACAATACAGTAGTTATTTTAGGTGTTTACTACTGCCACTTTCACACATATAACATAAGAACTTTTTAAAATCGGGAACTACCACGAAAGGTCTGTTGTGCTTAACCTTAGACTTGATGTATTTATCACATTCTGTAAGTCGAACTCCTACCTCAGAAAAAGTAAATCAACTTGTTTATCTTGTTGTGACCGCCCATGTAAGTCGTAATTTAATTTTACATTATACTTGTTTCCCATATTACAAAAATGCGGATCTACCCATTTCCAAGTCGCTTCTTTTAAAACACTATATCACAAGTTCTCATTAAATTCTTTTATTATGTATTTATTTAAAAGGGAAATAAAACACTGAAGGGAAATAAAACATTTTAAAGAAAGAGATCCAAAGAAAGCTTCCGACAGAAACGGTAAAAATTATATTCGTCCAATATTTTTTATTTACCTGATATTATCTAGTGTATACGTGTTGGAAGTAGATTATTACTCAGACACTGTTTAAAATTTTCTTCATGTGGATTTATAGTACAATGTAATTAACCTGCATATTTGTTATGATTGTTTTAATGCTGTATTTAAACATCTCTTTCATGCAACATTTTATTAAGTCAATGATATTCTTATAGTTTTACATACATACTCACATTAATTGACGCCTTAGAAAATAATGTCCTTATTATAGATTCCTTTATTATATATGGACTTTGTAAGTCTAAAAAAGGAGGAATCACAAATACACAAAATATTCAGTTCTCACAATGAATTTGAATTTCTGTCTTGCTGAAACATAATCTGTTCTGACAGTTGTTATGATGAATAAATCTTTAGAGAAGACCTCTCATTAGGTAAAATGCGGTGTATCCTAAGCTATACCCAATAGTTTTGCTTTATAATATGTGCTACTTTCAAAACAACTGAGCAAACAACATTTTATTTTGCAGATATTGAAGTGTAGATGTGGTTTCTCGGATATATTTGTGTTAATATGCCACACATGTTAGTTTCTTTTTTCCAAAACTGATGCACACAAAACTCTCTCCAACTACAATGTATATTTAATATTATGCCTCACAGTATATTTAATATTATGTCTCATCCACTTTGTAAGCAGAACTTGTGATAACTGTTATTTGCTGGTTATTCTTCATTAGTTTGAAACGAACTAATACTGTAGTATCTTTGCCGCCGAGGTTAAAACTTTAGTAATGCTTTCAAAGAAATTAGCTATATTGTTGCCGAGTTATTCCATCCAGTAGCATTGATTGTTAATAATAAAGGAGATAAATACTTCCAGCAAGACAATGCCCTAATTCATAATGCTCATATGGATTTCCAATGATTTGAGTAACATCATGGAAAACGTTTCCCGCTACAATGTCATCCTAAATCACCAGATAGCAAACAAATAAAGGCATGGTGTAAAGTCAAAAGGGACATTTGACAGCTGGATCAACTACCATCAAATATCTAAGAGCTGTAAGTTGAAATGCATCACATATGAGCTAATGTACCCAAAGTCAATAGCATACGTTTTCTAGAACCCATATCATGGAGAATTTAAGCACTATTAAGTGCAAAACATAGTATAAAGAGGTGGTCGTAACAGTTTTGCGACTCAGTATATAAATAACATACACTGCTGGCCACCCAAAATGCAACGCCAAGAAGGACACGAGATAGCAAAGCCAGATTTACAGGACACATAACAACAGATACAAAGATGAAACGATTGAGCTTACAGGCATATGCAACTTGCGGAAAACGCAGACATCAGTAGTTCGTGTGGCTCCCATGGCTGGCAATAACGGCCTTTACACGCCGCGGCATCGAACGAAAGAAGCTTTGGATGTGGGCTCGGAGTATGTCGGTCCAGGCTGCTTCCACACATTGCCACAGTTCATCAGGCGTAGCAACGGGTGATGCTTGCTGTGCCACTCGGTTGCCGATCAGCAACCAGACGTATTTGATGGGCGACATATCGGCAGAACAGGCGGGCAACGGCAGCAGTGACACATAGTGGGTCATGAAGAATTGTTGCACGATGCGTGCCACTGCAGGCATGCATTGTCCTGGTGAAACCTGGCCGCTGGCAGGTCCTGCAGGTAAGGGAGGACTACAGGCTCCAAAAGGTCGGAGATGTAACGGTGGCTGTTAAGTGTACCGGCGATGCGTACCAGAGGTGTGCGGGTGTCATATATAGTTGCGCCTCAAACCATAACGCCAGGCGACGGACCGGTATGGCGAACAATAATGCAGACTGCATACAGTCTCTCGCCGTAGTGCCACCACATGCGGGTACGACCATCGTGGTGTTGCAGACAGAAGCGCGATTTGTCAGAACAGGCAACGTCGTGCCATTCCCTTGTCCAGGTGCTGCGTTCAACGGCAAATTGACGCCACACACGCCGGTGGTGTAACGTCAATGGTCATCGGAGCAATCAGCGCCGTGCGACAAGTTCCCGCTCCTGCAGACGACGTCGAACGGTACGTGCTGACACAGGTTGTTGCGCAACACACTGTAATTCCTGCGCTAACGCTCGTGATGTGGCGGTGCGAGCCGTCCATGCCCGCAGCACAATATGCCGGTCCTCTCGTTCGGTGGTGTGTCTCGGCTGCAGCAATCACTCACATCGGTCCGTCCGTCCCTCCTGTACCCACCGAACCCATACTCGCCTCACTGTGGCTGGATGTCGTCGCCCACGGGCGCCGTTGTCTCGTTACGATAAACCGCTGTCGCGATAAGCCACTATTCGTCTTCTGTCGAACTCTGAAACGTGCTGGAATGACTGCCGTATTCTGCGACGAGGCATCAGGAATCTTCCCACGTACAAGTCCGGCAGCACAACACAGGTCCACTACTTACACCCCACTTTCTGTGCACTCTTCTTATAGTGCTTCTCGGTGGCGTGCTGGACGCAAATGATTTTCATATGCCCTGCAGTGCTACTCGTTTGCATGTCGTCTCGCGGGCAACCCATGCGACGAATTTCAGGCCAATCGGATGCTTCCTTCTTGGTGTTGCATTTTGGGTGGCCAGAAGTGTAGCTACAAACAGTCATTTAAGATCACACTTCAGTTTTTTCCTGTTTTTCTGGAACGGGGGATAATTATCTACTGAAAAGATACATTTCTTCTTCCACTCACGCATGCATGTCAAAGCGAGATCACAAAGCCGCACTTGGATAATAGTTTCAAAGAATGGTAAAAATCTTATGTCATGTTACATCAGGGCTCCTAATGATTATAAAGGAATGGTTTCATTACTCGGGCAACTTTCCTAAATTAGTACGCATATATGTGAAAAATTCAGACCTGAGGTCCTGCCTAGCAAATTACTTATATTTGTGCACCCATATTTTTCTTGTTCAGTACCGGACAAATCTGGACATAATTTAACATGATTGGGAAAAACTTCCTGACAGATTTTCAAAGTGTTATAATCAAATTATAATGACACTATTATAAATTATCGAATCATTCATAGAAGTAAATCGTATCGTCACCATAACCCATACATTTATGCAGCTAATAATGATTACTGTTAATTAGCTTTATTAGTTTGCATTGCTGATGTTAGGCACGAGAAAAACGAACGTCGAGAAGTCAAAAGCGTAAATATCGTAGTCAGTAATGGGTTACTGAAACGTTTTTCTGGCGACATCTAGTACCACAGAAAGCTACCAATATATTTTTACTACTAATGCCAATAGCCATGAAATCATCCTAAATCCTAGAAGAAACTCAACGAAATATTTAGCATTATTTTTTCCTGTTTAATAGTGTAGTCTACAGCAGCAGCAGATATATTAAAATCACAGAAATATTTGAGCTACATCTTTGAATATTTATTCACGATCTTTACCAAATATTGTATTCCATTTAGCGCTTTCAACCGGTATTTTATGCAAATATTAACTTTTAGATATCAATTTAGTCAATACTTTTCACACTCTATTGAAGATGATACTATTCTCATTTAGTCGAGTACGACGTTTTATATCCTTTAGTTTGTGACCCTCAATGTCTCCCAATCTCAATCAGCCCATGTCCAGCCCAGCGTTCATTTCGCTTGTGTCCTGACAACATGTTCTTTTTCGTCCTCGTCTTTTCGTTCACTCTGCCTTTCCAAGAATATCTTTCTTTAATGAGTCCTATCACATCACATGACAAACGTAAATGAGCTGTAGTCTGATAATGTTTCCCTGAAGTGAGATTTCAGGTTTGATATGATCTAGATCTTTGTCGGTAATCCCTGGTATCCATGGTATTCTTAACAATCTTCTCCAGCACCAAAGCTCAAATGCATCAATCCTACTTTGGTCAGTTTTTTATTACATTGATAATGATGTCGTTCTAAAACTGGGTGTGAAATCCGGACGTCGTGAAAAGTCCAGGTTTCACAGCCATATGATGCTATGGGAAACACAATACAATGAGTCAGTCTGAATCTGGTGGTGACTCTGATTTCCCTAATCTTCCGTAGTTGATGTAAGTTAAGTATCGTGCAACAGTCTAATAGAATTCGCCGCGTGATATCACGGCCACACTGTCCTGTCATATTAGGATCAGTCATTCAATGTAATCTGGCGATTTTTGGTAATAGTTGTAGTGGGCTGGCAGTTAAATCAGATTTACCTTACGTGCTCTTACCATGTAGCTGCGTATGGCTTAGTGGTTAGCGAGTCAGACTGTCAATAGAGAGTCGTCAGCTCCAATCCTGGGCCCTCAGGTTCAATCCTGGGTTGATCTTCCAGAAATGGTGCGATTTGTTAACAGTTGCTGAATATCCGCAGTGCATCGGACGAGTATGTTAAATGACGGCCCCCAGGTTGGATCTCCCAGTTACGTTGGGTATCCATTCCTACTCCCCATGACTTTCTCTTACCCCTCTATGAGCAACATCGCACTTGTACTGTGGCGCCATCTACTGTCCTTTCTCTCACTTACAAACTGTTCTGTCAAAGTCGATAGACTTGCCCTCACTCCTTCCGTTTCTGTTCCCTGCCAGAAAAGCAGACCCGCAGTAGGTGGGTTGGGCCTAAATCTTATCTGTGGACGGAAATCCTACACCAACATGCCTGGCTGTCTCTCACAGGATGTCTCTGTCTGTGTTCTTACTACGTCATTTCTAAAATAAATTTTTCTGTTCCGCTGGGACCGTACTTCCGTGCGAAGCCAGAAATATTTTCAATCGTTGTCGTACTACGTTGCAAAAATTTGTGTAGACCGTTCTGCAACCCCCAGGATCGAAAAATATTTACATAGCAATCAAAGTGATTCTGCCCCCCCCCGAATATTTTTCTTTTTTATGTTTTTGGTTAAAATGTCACTTACATTAAACAAAAATGCTTTAATTTAATAATAATTCATCAACTTACGTTAAAGAAGCAATACTTTAATATTTATTTTATTTTGCATTCACTTCTATTTTCTTACGATGGATTTCAAAACTTCCATTTTCGTCGAATTAGTCCTCGAAATAAATTCTGTATACACCCTGCTCACAAACGTAAAGAACAATAACTGCTGTATTCCATACCTGAATGGAGTTTAATACAGAAAACAATGATTTCGTTAAAATGATGTAAATCTGGTTCGTGATATGCTGCGATTAAAATTTTTAAGCGAAGTGCATTTCACAAAATCCCGACTTTCCCATTTTGTGTAAATGGGATCCGTTTGCAGACCGCGAAAAACAGCGTGAGAGAAAATGTAAAATGGAAATGAGCCTGAAGTACAAAAGAAAAGGTAACAAAACCCCAACGACCTTTCGCAGAGAGATTCAACTCCCTTAAATATAAAATATACACAAACCAAATGCCAATAAACCGAAAGAACTCGAACGAAAAAAATATACCATAAAAATTCCAGCACTTTTTAAGAAACCGGTTTCTTGAATTTGTTAAGAGAAATGTCTTTTGATTACGAGAGCTCATAATTTCAGTGGGAGAAAATAATATAATACCAGGTAGTCAATAATGACGTGGGACTATAAAATATGTAGAATTATTTTTAGTTATTTATGTATTGAATATTTTTTCGATCACAACAGTTTTTTTTTTAATGTTAGTTCATCACCGCTGACCTTACTTTGATATGGAATGTCACAAACATAAACGAAATAATGTTTCGTCAAAGTGAAACACATGTGTTCTAAAGAAAAGGTACAAGGTGTGATCAAAAATAAGGTGTATGTTTTTACCAAAGATAGCAATTTAATAGTAGATTTACACAAATTAATCTTATTCAAAATAATTCCCCTCAGCACCCACACTTATTCCAGCGGATCTACCAATGTTGGAAACACCAATAAAAGTCCTGTTTCAGAATGGCGTTAATATCATCGTTACATTACGTGTGATTGTCGTCCACACACTCAAAAGGTTTACCTTTCACAACTGTCTTAAGTTTCGGAAATAAATTATCTCGGTGCTAAGTACTAGGAATAAGGCAGAAGCGTGAGGGAGCCTCGGAGTGGAATTACAGCAAAGAATTGGATCGTCAGAACAGTGTGACTTCAGAAGACCAGGAATGAACTTGGCACTGACGTCATGTTCAACGTTTCGGTGAATATCGCTTGCACAGCACTAAATGACAAAACAGTCTCAGCTGAATTTTCTCTGCTGGTGAGGCCTCGATTTCTCTGATCACAGCTCGAATTTGCATGGCGTTGCCATTGGTTAGCGTCGTTGATGGGTTTCTAAGGATAGATTTATTTTCGATGGAAGAAGCGCCATCTTTAAATCAGGAAAACCTCTTAAACACTGTCTTTTAGGTAGCAATACTTCCACCACAAAGAGTTGTCAGTTTTTCGTGCGTTGTTCTCACCTAATATCCAAGGTGGAAATACAATTTCATGTTTGCGCATTGCTCAAACTTCGACATCCCGATAGCGTTGAACAAACGAGAAGAACGCGCATACACCCTTTGCTTTCTGGAGGACGTTGGCATTTGCTGCAAAACCGGTTTCTGGCCAGGCTACACGTCTAAGGATTGAGGGGTTATTGACGGCTTACGTCAGACACTTCTCCTTTACTTCCTCAGCAACGGCAGCCCCATTCACCTTACTTCTTTTATAACCCCTCGTACGTTTCGTGAAATGTACTGCAATACAAGTATATTGGTTGAAGCAGGGATTTGGCAGTTAAAACAGTCGAGCCCTCTTTTCGAAGAACCGCCGAAGTGAGTCGTGGGACAAGTGGGTTCAGACAAAGGAAATTATATTGTTTCAGATTTCATGGATATATTTCTTCTTTTTTCCTGAGATTAATTTCAAAGTACCACTGGTGTCCAACTGCGGTATACTCCGACGTGACACGTTTGTTCACATTTGTGATCGTGGCTTTGCTGGCGCCACTACGCGATATAGAATATTTTGCTCACTGAGGAAGTGTCTATAACGTTCTATTGACGAAATCTCAGCAATTCCCTCGCGGTACGTGCCGGACGGGCTAATTTACGATTTGCAGCACGGGTTGTTAATTTTTAGGAGAGTTATTTTCTCAGTTGCGTTCTCCACTCTTCCTCTGCCGCAAGGGGAGACTCAGGTGATGATATAACAAGAACACGCCGGTCTAAAACGTAGGTGAAAAACATATATAAAAAAGTAAAGAAATATATTTCAATTCAAGATAAGTCAAAATAAAACGACGTAAGCATTACACATATCTGAAATCGCAACTATCTTATCATTTTTTTCAGTTCAGTTTACATATATCAATTCACTAAACTACGTAATAAAGACCATTTAAACCATCAAAGAATGTAATTCACTTTATGAAAGCGTGACGTCCATGTCTCCTAAAAGAAGCAAGTTTGGCAACTTCAACTGCATATTAAAAACCATCCAGGCAAATGAAAGCTATGTGCCTTGTTCGCCTCGCGTTGTATTATGGCATGGATGTTCGGTGATTGCGCACACGCAATAAATTGTTTATATTCATTTTTATATTGCTTAACAAGAAATCAGGCTGCAAGGGCTCAGGAAAATCACGAACGTTCCTATTATTAATGACATGCCTTACATAGTACATTTAGTCTAAAACAGTGGTTCTCGAACTTATTACCCTGTGGAACCCTTTTTCCTACAATGTCTAGCTATGGAACCCTCTATAAAGACTATTTTAAAATTAATATATCTATATGCCTATTATTTCTCTCTGATTTGAAATAAAAATAAAATGAAAAAAATAAGCAATCAATAAAAAGGTTATACATACAAAAAGGTAATGTAGAGCCAAGGAAATTTATTATGCCAATGACGCAAGAATTCAATAATGAAAAATAGTAATGTGACAAAGGGCTTAGCTTTTTATTGCCACATAATTCTTTAAAATTCGGTTCTATCGAAGAAAAATGTAATCTTGTATGGGGCTCTGTATTCAGCTTATTCCGGTGTTTAGTATGTGTTGAGGCATACATAGAAAAGCATGTTTCCCACAGATAGGTTGTCGCAAATGGTAACAGTACTGACACACCTTTTTGCGATAATAATGGATATTTTCCTTTCAAACTGCACCAAAATTCTGTCATTGGCCCTGTTTTACAAAGGGATGTCACTGAAGAATCTGACGACAGTTCAATACATTTTTCATATTCATCAGATGAAAAGTAGGGAGGTTTCTCATTTACAACAAATGAATTTTTAATCCATAATTCACTTTTTATTTTTTCGTGCTGCTCAATAGGAAAATAGTGACTCATTGAATCGAGGAGATTTTCTAGATGTTGGGTGATTTCATCATATTGTTTGTTTTCCATTTCTGAGTCCAACTCTGACAGAAAGTTTCTCACGGTTGAAAAGCAGTCAAGTTCGTGGCTGCAGACACAACTGGTCCAAAATTGTACATTTTTTTTTAATGCCACAATTTTGTCTTGGTAGTGAATACATCAATTTGCTTTCCTTGAAGTGCAAGATTCAGTTCATTCAGTTTTGAAAAAATATCAGATGGATAAGTCACTCGAAATAACCACTCTCTATCATTTAATCGATCTTCTAAATAAAAGTGGTTATCTATGAAGAAAGCATGCACTTCAGCTGGAAGTTCAAAAACCCGTTCCAATATTTTACTTTGAGATAACCACCTCACTTCCACGTGTAAAAGCAATGACGTATGCACACTTCCGATATAATCGCACAAGATTTTAAACAATCTACTATTTAGAGGACAAGCTCTTATGAAATTTATCATTTTACCTACTTCATATAGGGGGCTTTTTAGATGGAGAGGCAAATTTTTTCGCAGCAAGAGCTTGCCTTAGAAGCATAGTGACTACTGGTACAGTGATTTGCAATCATTTTGATGCGTGCGACAATACCAGATGTTTTTCCCACCATAGTTTTGGCACCATCTGTACAAATATGAACGCAATTTTCCCAAGGAATTTCATTTCCTTCAAAAAAGGACTTTAAAATATTGAAGATCTATGCTGCAGTTGCACGCGCTGTTAGCGGCTTGCATAAAAAATCTTCTGTTAGAGATGCTTCATGGTCCCTATAACATACTAACATTTCATCCAAATTGAAAATTTTTACGTAAGTTGTGACGCATAATGTGATGGAAGTGATTCCGCTCCTATGTCCTGACATTTGACACCCATTTAGCTAATTTTCAATAGGGTTTGTCCCCAGGTGGTCCCCTACTACATACTAGAATTTAATCGAAATCGAACCTTTTTTACGTTAGTTATGACGCATATGAGCAGTGGAATGGATCCCGCACCTATGTCCTGACTTTTGACCTCATTTCGTTCACTTTCAATAGGGTTCCTTCCCAGTGTTCTCCTACCACATACTAAAATTTCATCGAAATCGAACGATTTTTACGCAAGTTATCGTGCGGACGAACATATGCACACAACGCCTGACGTAATGAGGCAGATCAGAATCGCGACCATCTGCTCGCAAGCGTGTGACGTCATAAAACTTTAATAGGATCCACATACAACGCGTGACGTAATGAAACAGATGCCGTGACTGCGCGCCAACATCTAAAACGCGAGATTGTGAATCATCAATTTTGAAGCGAAAACAATAGAAAGTTTTTTCCGAACTTGTACAGAAGAACAGTTGCATGCATGAAGGACACATTTCTCTAGAAACTGACCATATTTAGTTTCTTACATTCAGGCCATGCTGGCCAGAATTACGGGATTGTCAAAAAGCATTACTGCATAAGTTTCTATACATAATACACAGTACAAGATTTATTTTACATACATTGACTAGTTAGGTCTACATATAATAAGTTTTTTTTCTTATTTTTTACCCTCTTTCTTTGCTTTGAATATTTTTCATATATCCTTTACATCCATTTTGGTTGCTTTTAATCGTTTCATTCTTTTTTACGGTTTCCAACCGTAGGATGAAGAAGAGTATATGCTCCAGTTTTGTCCGTCCGTCCGTCGGCACGATAACTCGCGTTTCCATTGGAAGTATAGGAAGCAAAATTACTTCACGTCCACCTTAAAGGAGCAATTCTTGCATGTATGTAAATTTTATTTTGAAAACGGCTACAAGGATTTTTGATGAAAGTCGTTAACCTACCGTTTTCTGGTACTAGAAATCGATTTAGCTTGATTTCACTTTAGGAAAGTTCGTTTAATGCGTTAAATAACCACCCCGAATTAACACGTTTTTAGAGTCATGACGTCGTACCATTGATGTCATCCACGCTTAGATATCTTATGACGTCACAATCTCGCGATTGATATGTTGGCGCGCGGTAACGCCATCTGTCTCATTACGTCACGCGTCGTGTGTGTATCCTACTAAAGTTTAATGACGTCACACTCTTGCGAGCAGATGGTCGCGATTTCCATCTCTCTCATTACGTCACGTGTTTTGTCCGTATGTCCGTCCGCACGATAACTCGCGTAAAAATCCTTCGATTTCGATGAACTTTTAGTATGAGGAAGGGGAACACTTGGGAAGGAAACCTGTTGAAAGTGAACGAAATGTGATCAAAGTTCAGGACATAGGAGCGGGATCCATTCAACTGCTATTATGCGCCATAACTAGCTTAAAAAATTTCGATTTCGAATAAATTTTAGTATCTAGTAGGGGACCACCTGGAGACAAGTCCTGTTAAAAATGGGCGAAATGGGGTCAAAGGTTAGGAAACAGGAGCGTGATGTATTCCGTAGCCCTTATGCATCATAACTTACGTAAAAATGCTTCGATTGCGAAAAAACATTATCATGTTATTTCGGAGGTATACAGAACCGGTTCTGTTGAATATCATTGAAAAGGGATCAGAGGTCAGGGCACAGGACCGAGATTTATTCCACAGCGATTATCCTCATAACTTGAGTAATTATTTCTGGTATGTTGGAAAGCGTATTATAATCAATGCATTGCATGATTTTACTAACTTGTTAATTTTAAGATGACGTCATCCCTGCATTCCACATAATATATGAGGAAGGACGGAGTTTGTGCTTACATGTCCATCTGCGAGAACTAATACCAATCTAACTTGTCGTATAATAGTGTCGGGTGCCGTATAGTATTATACCTTCTCTACCACAATTGGCAATCCCATGAATTACCTACGTAGATATTCGTGAGAGTCAACAAGATTCCGTTATACCTATTCTTTGGGGGAAGGGGTTATTATTACAAATGAAATAAGCAAGAGAAATTTATGATTTACCAAAAACAGTCCATCTCATCACAGAAATGAAGAAGCACATTATTTCATTTTACAACAGTTCAAACGTTTAAAGTATATTTGACAAAAACTTCTATAAATTTTAGTTATGCACAAATGACATCACCAAACGGTATTTTCATGTTATTGTACGCAAAAGATTTTTGCCGTTTTTTACCGGGATAGTGTTGTTGTTTCCTTCATAGTAGAAACAATTACACTTTCATGTGCAGCAATCACTGCTATGAAATCTACCTAAAGCAGCTAAAACTTTCAGAGAAAAATTCACTCGCCTACGAATTTCGCCATCTAACTTGTTCTGTCAGTCAAACAGACTTTTTAAATATACAAATTCATTCAGCTGATCAATCTCTGTGTACTGGGCAAATGCGTTATTTACGGCGGAAGGGAGAGGGTTTGTGGTAAGACACGTTCTGATCATGTGAGTAATAAAGATGTTTTGTAGATGTGTAATGTGAGGCAAAATATTGATACAAAAGTAGAGATACATAGTTTTAGGTGGTTTGGCCAAATTAACAGAATGGGTGATCAGGTGCTAGCTAAAAGTATTTTTTCAGCCCAAGTGGCAGGAAAACATGCTAGAGGAAGGCCAAGAAAACAACGGGAGGAAGAGATTCAGGAATATAGGCTTCAGAAAAAGATTATGACTATGAAATTCAAATGTTCTTTTGTGCTACGTGTGATGAATATCGATGAACCTCGAGCTGTGTGCCAAGATTGTTGTAAATGGAGAAATTGATCAATTTCTCCATTTACAACAATCTTGTTATATAAACTCTAGTTCCATCAGTTAAACGTGTACAAACTCTAGTTCCATGATATAAACTCTAGTTCCATCAGTTAAACGTGTACTTAGCATGACCTTTCTTTGTCGAGATAAATTCTGAATCTCAGAGAACAGCTTACTGGTATGTACGTAAAATTAGTTTTCGTGATCTCTCCTTTATTTAAAAGTAACCACTAGGAAAGGGTTTCCTTCGGCCTTTACTCATTGTGGGCAAAGTGCGATCATCGATGACAGATAAGTTCACCATAGGGTAAACTCCCAAATCAGTTTCCCTCTCAGATGTAAACCCCACAACACATCATCGTCGTTGTATTTTCTGCAAAGTTGGGTGAGTGAATTGGCAAATCATACTTTAGAAATGATCCTATAAAGTATGACCTTAAAAAACAGACCTTTAAAAAAATACAAATTTTAGAAATGAAAATCCGTTTTTGGTGTAAACATAAAATGAATGGTAAGTCATATACTACCCGAAAACTTGAAATTTACTTTCAAATTAACTGGAAACTTTCGACTTGGTCGTTCTACTAGGTGTAGTGGTTAGCATACTCGGACGCAGTCTGGAAGACGCGGGTTCGATTTAAACTCCAAGACGTAAAATTTTCAAGTTTTCGGATATTATCTGACATACCACCCATGCCATATTTACACCAAAAAACGGACTCACATCTTTAAAATTTGCATTGTAGGGCATACCCCCGTATTGTATTCAAGATTTATCTGCTCCTGAGGGCAATCACGGGATATAATTCTTAAACTCCTGATTAGCTAAAGATAAATTCCGGTAGCTTCGACTAGCGAAACCTGTGATGGTTATATTCAAATTACACTGCTAGCCACCAAAAATGCGACACCAACAAGGAAGCATCCGATTGGACTGAAATTCGCAGCATGCGTCGCCCGCAAGATTACATGCAAACGATCAGCATTGCAGGACATATGAAAATCATTTGCGCCCGGCACGCCACCGAGAAGCACTATAAGAAGGGTGTACAGATGGCGGGGTGTAAGTAGTGGAAAAGTGTTGCACTGCCGGACCTGAGAGTGGGAAGCTTCCTGATGTCGCGTCGCAGAATACGGCAGGCATTCCAGCACGTTTCAGAGTTCGACAGAGGACGAATAGTGGCTTATCGCAAGAGCGGATTATCGTACCGAGACATCGGAGCCCGCGTGGGACGTCATCCAGCCACAGTGAGGTGAGTATGGATTCGGTGGGTGCAGGAGGGACGGACGGATCGACGTGAGCAAATTCCGCAGCTGCGGCACACCACCGAACGAGATGACCAGCATGTTGTGAGGCGGGCATTGATGGCTCGCACCGCCACATCAGGAACGTTAGCGCAGGAATAAGGGTGTGTTGCGCAAAAACCTGTGTCAGCATGCACCGTTCGACGTCGCCTGCAGGAGCGGGGACTTGTCGCACGGCGTCCATTGCCCGGGTTACCAATGACGTTACACCACCAGTGATTACAGCGGCAGTGGGACGTTGAAGACCGCACCTGAACTATGGAATGGCACTACATTTTCTTCTCCGACGACCTCCGCTTCTGCCTGCAACACCACGATGGTCGGATTCGCGTGTGGCGGCACCTCAGCGAGAGACTGTATGACGCCTGCATTATGCACCGCCATACCGGTCCGCCACCTGGCTCTATGGTTTGGGGTGCAATTGGATATGACACCCGCATCCCTTTGTTACGCATCGCCGGTACACTCAACAGCCACCGCTACATCTCAAACGTTTTGGAGCCTGTAGTCCTTCCTTACCTGCAGAACCTGCCAGCCGCCATGTTTCAACAGGACAATGCGCGCCCGCACGTGGCACGCATTGTGCAATAATTTTTCACGGCCCACCAGGTGTCACTGCTGCCGTGGCCCGCCTGTTCTACCGATATGTCACCCATCAAACACGTCTGGTCGCTGATCGGCAACGGAGTGGCCCGGCAAGCAACACTCGCGACTATGCCTGATGAACTGTGGCAGCGTGTGAAAGCAGCCTGGACCGACATACCCCAAGCCCAAATCCAAACCTCTTTCGTTCGATGCCGCGGCGTGTAGTGGCCGTTATTGCAAGCCATGGGGGCCTCACGAACTATTGATGTCTGCGTGTTCCGCAAGTAGCACGGGCCTGTAAGTTCAATCATATCATCTTTTTTCTGTGGTTATGTGTCAAGTAAATCTGGCTTTGCTATATCGTGTCCTTCTTGGTGTCCCGTTTTGGGTGGCCAGCAGTGTAATTGGAAACTTGAGACTTGGCCTTTTGGGATGGTTCAGTGGTTATCATATTCGGGTACAATCTGTGAGACGGGGGTACGATTCTCGCTCTTGGACGACGAAAGTTTCAAATTTTCGGATAATATTAGACTTACCATCCATGTTATATTTGCCTCAATAAACAGATTCTCATCCTCAAAATTTGTATTGCATGGTGTAATCCCGTAAAGCATTCTCGCTTGAAATTAATACTTATAATTTAATTTTTGTGGATATTATTAAATATCACGTGGTACGAGCTCATAATTGCATTGTCTGTGAGTCATTAATGCCTTTAACTATAATGTCTGTTAAAATTAGATATAACATTAGCTTGCAAAACCTCAAAAAAAAAAATAAAGCTCAACAGTGTTACATTGCCACCCCGGTGGCGCTGGGGTCTAATCGATGACCTCTGATCATTCGTCCGAAAGGGATCCGTGTCCGAATCGCGGTGAGATATGGATGTTGTATTTGTCTTACGGCACTGGCTCTCTCCTGTACCTGGAATCAGTTACCCTAAATTAGGGACGGTTGACTGCTTTTAGCCCATTGAGTTGCTCATAGTGGTCGGTAAACCTCCAATCAAAAATCAAAACAAAACAGTGTTGCATTTTGTAAGCTGACTTTTACTTTAATCTGTGATTAATTACAATATTCGTAAACCAACGAATATTCAGTGAGACGAAATACTTGTCTAGATGATGCAAAATGCCTTAACATTCAAATAACTGTGCTGAATATTTTCTAACCATTATTTTCGATGAATACAAGATAATTGGGTCAAAGTCTTCGAAAACAATTTCTTTGTTGTGCTTCAAAGGTTTTCCCAATTTAAAATTTTAGGAATTATTTCTGGAATGTTAGGTGTTTCTTCTGCAGCTGTTAGCATCTTGTCTTCCACTGTGCCTCTACGAGATATAAATAGTTCCATAATGAAATTCAAAACAGTGTTTTTCTTCCTTTTTTTTTTTTTTTTTGAATGCGCACATGTATTTCATTTGAACAAGTGAAATATGTAGAACGAAATGAAAAAATATCTCGAATTAAAGTTTTTTCTTACAAATTCGGTGTGAAATCAGCGTGACGTTCTGTGATGCAGGCATTGTGTTGACAGTTGGAAGGAATGGCCTTTCGCAATAATGTGTTGAGAGCAGAACAAACATCTCCACCGGTCATTAATAATTATCCACAGAGGTACTTAACTATGTACGGCGTAGCATCCAAATTTTTGGGGACATGGCGTACAGTTCCTTAACTTGAATACTTTAAAACACCGATGCACAACCATCTTTAAAATAATATCCCTCGGCGACGATGCAATTTTGCCAGCGCTCGTAAAACTTCTGGAAGCATGGTATTAAAATTCATGGCTTGCAACCCCAAGTAATGCCCCTGCGTTGCTCTTTTTACCTCATTTCTTGACACAAAAAAGACTTACCTGCAGATTTTGTTTTATCGGTGGAAGGAGGTAAAAATCACAGTGGCCTAAATCGGGCGAAATGGGTGGGATGTGGAAGTTCATTAGTGCGATTTCTAGCGAGAAACACCGTGGCCATTAGGGATCTATACGCAGGCGCGTTGTCATGGAAAAGGTACCATTGTCCACTTCGCCATATGTCCGGCCGTTTACTACGAATTGACTCACATATGCTGCGATTATAATATCCAGATAACGATCATTGTTTTTTGTTGTGCACTCAGGAATACATATAGAATGGATAATGCCGTGAGAATAAAAAAATACTTCCCGTATGACTTTCCTTTTGCTGCGATCCTGACTGCATGTCTTTGACTGGGCCGAGACGAAGATTTCCATGTTGAAAAAGCACGCTTTAGTTAAATCTCACATAAATAGCACCACGTTTCAACACCTGCGATGATGTTATCCAAAAAAGGTAGGATCGCTATCGGCATTGTCGATTAATTCGCCCGATATCCGCATCCGTTCATTCTTTTGTTCGGCGGTCAAAAGGCGAGGGACAATATGCTGGCACACGCGGTGCATATTAAGAGTCTCTGTCAAAATGCACTAGCATGTGGTCTCCGATAAGTTATTTGCATTAACGATACGGCGATGATCCTGGCGAACACACTGCGCTACCATCGTAATGTTTAAATCCCTCCGTGCAGTTACGGGTCGACCACAGCGCATATCATCTGCGACGGCTTCTCGGCCATCTTTGATACGCCGATACCCTCCTACACTTTCGATCTCGCCATCGTAGACAACGTGTTCACAAGCCGATGTGAGGTGCTCGATACGATGTCGTTGTGTTTACAAAGGTACTCTGGTGGAGCCTCTGCTGCCATATCCCATGGACGCTACATTACGCTGCACTGACCTCACGGATATGTGTCTGGCACTTCCAACATTGAATGTGGATGTTATCTGAGCCAGTGTCACTTGTCTGTTAGCATGGACAATCCTGGTCAGACGCCGCTGATCACAGTACTTCATCACCAGTGGTCGGCCAGTGGATTGTCCACGGTAGGTTTTAATGCATTCTAAGAGGTATTCTCGGTACACACGTGACACAGTAGATCGAGGAATATTGAACGTTCGCGCAACTTCAGAATTTCAATATTCCATCCATCTGGCCTTCACTACCATTCCTCGTTCAAGATCTGATATTTCACGGCGGCCTGCTATCCTCCTACTATCGGTTGTCCAACCTGACTCACGAGTTTACATATCGTAACCGATAAAAATCTTGGCATGTGTTGATGCATTTGTACGACGGCAGCGCCAGTTAAAATTTGCATACTGCTATTCCGTGACTTTTGGCACTTCAGTGTATATTAACACATTTTACAATTATGGAACAAAACATACTTTGGAGAAGTGACTACCTGGTATTTTAATATTTGTTTAGAGACTAAGGCATCCAAAGACCTCATTCTCTCCGTTTAATTTACCTCAAACATACGTTTCTAATGTACTAACAGTTCTGAGCCTAAAAAAGGGCGATTTTGTGATTCCTTTCAGATGACCATTTGAGATTCAAATCGTGTAAAATTTTTCATATAATTTTTTTGTGAATATCAAACTGAAAACTTATTAATGCAGATCTGAATGAACAATTCACAAATTATCTAACAGCGTATTGCTACAGCTTCTATTTGAAATATATGCATATTATAAAATAAATTTTTGTAATGCCCTGCTAAATGCCTTTTTGAATGGTTTTCAACATATACTTTAATTCCAATTTTTTACTTGAAATGAATTTCGAAGCTATATAATAATTCATATCTGTTTTTCAGGTCGACATCAACATACATATCTTATTTTAAAATCACCTAAATTAATTTTAACCATATCGCCTTGGTTTGCAATGTCCTTATTTTGAAATAAAATTTGATATGAAACCTAGAACAGTCATCTTCTTAAATGTGGAAAACCATTGTCTGCACTTCAGCATATAAGAATTTCAAATCAATGTAATTTTATGAACACTAAATACAAAGAAATTTGAAGATCCAGGAGTGTGCTACCCTAAAAAATTTGAACTAATGTGGAAAATGAAAGCAATGCGAAATGTTACTAAGTTTGTTTACAGGTATGTCAATTTTCGCATTCTATGCGATGAACTAAGTTATATTTTATAATTTTGCAGTTATTTATCATTTACGTTATACTTCGTTTCTAAACTTCCGCTTTCTTGTTATTCCTGATGTAAATAATACTTTGTACTGAACACGGTTCTTGTGTTTTTGGAATCACACAGCTAAAAGAAATACAAGCTATTACGGGAGCCAAATATAAAAACATAGTTTTCACTAAAATATGTCAAAAGATAATTTAAATTATTCAAATCATGCAATAAATTTTAAAATGTCTTAAAGTATCCAATACATTTGTACATCCCCGTCACTGACCTAATATTATGACCTAATATTATGTTTGAAGCCAAATTCGTTATCAAAGAAGAATGAAAAGTTTCCTAAACGCAAACATAAATCATTTTTTTCACTTATACTGAGAGATATGATCGTAACAATCAAAAGCTCCACCCACGGAAATTTTGCATTCCATAAACCAATCGTTTCGTAACATTGACGGCTGATCAGCTGGATCCCTTTTTCGTATACGTACTTTCTTTTTGCGCAGACCTACACTTCGTACTTCATATATCATTATATATCATGAAGTTCTGAAGTGTTGGCCAGAAAGTAAATTACAAAATTAAATCATGGATTATAGAAAGAAAACGTTCTGCTCATTGCAAACTTTTGGCGATATATTTATACAAATTGGGAAACGTAGAATCCACTGTAGAAATCATTGCAACTAGTTTCTTTGCTTTAGATTTTACAGCAAATAAATTTCTGCTTAATACCGAAAATTTCATGAACGGCTGTGATTTTTACGGGCATGCTTGAAACTTTTGGGGATCTAACTTTTACATTATCTCACTGTGCAAGGAATTTCCGGAAATCTGGAAAAAAAAAAAAAGAAAAAAAAATGTTCTTATACCCTCACTATGTGCGTTAGCGTCTCTCCGTGTTTGAAACCAATATCACTGAACATATTAGTAGGCTTTCAAACACCCCGCTTTGTATTGGAAAGCTTCATATCTGAAAATGATAAACCTTGACCTCCAGCTTTTTTTTTTTAAATTTTCAATGCATTTCTTCTCTGCTAGGAGCCGTAAGAGCTAAACGTAGATACTCTCCATTACGGAACGTGTTTATCACAATTCCACAAAGAAAATTTTATTTGCTCTTCGCTCATACTGTTCATAGGTTTCCAGGTAGTAGAAGGAGCAATCGCATAAACTGTATTTGTTACAACATTAATGCTTCTAAATGTCAGATCTGAAGAAAAAATATTATTTGAATAACATTCGGGGTGCAGAATATTTACATATAATTTTTAAAGAATGAATTCTCTGTTTCCTGGATTTAAAATTCATTTATGATTTTCTAATTACAAGATCTGTCACTGTAATAATGACATTGTATATAATTTACTTGTTGAATATACAGGGTGCATAGGAAAGTCCATTTAGCCTGGATAAACTTGCAAACGGAGAAAGGTACAGTTATGCAAGTAAGATAACGGTATAGTAAAGCGAATACGCCCGATCGAATTTACCAATAGCAGCGCCCCTAAATGCGAAATGCGGAAGTTAACCATTGCAAATCGAAAACGAAAATAAATAGAGAAAAACTTCCAAATACAAAGTTCTAGAGCATCAACTAATTAGTACAAAACGGCATTTGTTTCACACGGATAAGATACATTATCGCCTGAATACCCTACAATGTCCGAAATCGATGCCCGACCTTTTGTGTTAACGCTTGAAGGGAAGAGGTATATGTATGAGCAAATACACACAATGTATTGCATAAATGCGCACTTATGTCAAAACAGTTTAATGTCAGAAAAAAAAAGCAAACTGGCGCATAGTAATAAAAAAATAATATCGAGTATGTTCGAAGAGTTCGCCATTGCCCACGATACATATTTGTATTCGTGAAAGTAACTCTGCATGCACATTCCTCAGCATGGAAGGTGTCACACTATTGCAAGCATCTGTAACACGACGACCTATATCCAGCAGTCTTGTAGGCGCTGTTGCATACACCTGATTTTTTTACGTAACCCCAGAAATCCGAGCTCGCCATTCTCACACAGCGTACGTAGACCTAAACTACTGATCAGCGTACATCCTGCTAATGGTGTTAATATCGTAGGTACGGTACAACGTCACAATCTGCAATTCCATATGGCTACATTTGCGAAATGTGAATATGCAGATTCGAATAGTCGCGAATTGATTTCGGACATTGTAGGGTATTCAGGAGACAAGTTATGTTATCCGTGTTAAACAAATGTCCTTTTTTACTAATTAATTAATGTTCTACAACTTTGTAATTGGAACTTTTGCTCTATCTCTTTTCCATTTTGATTTGCAATGCCTAACTTCTCATTTCGCCACTAAGGGCTCTGCTATCGGTTGCATTCGATCGAGCGCAGTCGCTTTACGATACCGTTATCTCACTTGCATAACTGTACCTCTCTCCATTCGCAAGTTATTCCAGGCTAAAGGTACTTTCCTATGCACCCTGTATATAATTTACTTGTCAGGTGATGCGCAATATACTACAGCCTCTCCTTGACAAATGTCAACCCCGCCTTCTCGTGGTGCATCCTGTTCCCACTAAAGGGGCGCTGACGACCGCCAATAGCGGTATAAATATACGATCGGGATTAAAGGAAATCCTATCACACACTCACCAACCCGCTTGGCCAGCATGGTGAGATATGGCCAAACCTCTCAGAAATGACTCCACAACTTAAATCTTGGCCCTCAGTCTCCGGCAGCTGGAATGTAACTGACCAAGGCAGCGGCCAGGGCGACATGAAGGCAGAGGGTGCTAAGAACAACCTAAGGACCGGATTAGGCTGTCATTTGATGTTGGCTTTGGGTACGTACAATGGACACTCCCTATCCTTTGATTCAAGGCTCCTTGAATTGGAAGATTAGCTACAAAGGATCAAGTGGGTCATCGTCGGGCTAAGTTAGTTAAGGATAAAAGGAAATCTCATTGAACTGAAAAGTGGACATCCCGTCTATTATCGTGGGACTGATACTGGCAGAACAAGTGGTGTTGGATTTATAATAAACAAGAAACTGAAGGATAAAGTTGCAGAAGTTAAAAGTTCCTCTGACAGAGCTGCAAGACTCGTTATCCAGCTCTCGAGGAGATACCAGACTCAGATTATTCAAGCCACTACAAGTAATTCTGAAGAAGAGATTGAAGACTTTTATGAGGAAATTCATCATCTAAATAATAAATGCAAGCAGCATTTGAAGATCATTATGGGATATTTCAATGCGAAAATAGGGTAACAGCAACAGAATGAAACTTCAGTAGGTAAATTCGGTCACTGCAACAGAGACCAGCGTGGAAATACTCTCGTACAGTTTTTCCACGCTGGTCTAATGAAATAGACAGATCCCTAGGAAAACTGGTACATTTTGTTTTGTGCAGCTTATTTTGTCCTAAGTCCTAGTAATTAATATTTTATGTCTAAGTAAGAGAGCAATATTAATAACTTAACATGTTATGTAAAAGCTCTGAATATTTAGTGTAATCGATTAAAACCTGTTAGGAAGACCTAGGATCTATTAAATAACGGTTGGTGCCAAAGTACATGCGCAACATTAATACCCTGGCTTTATATGTAAGCGTTATTAATATACAATCAGCGGAATAAGAACTGTGAAAAGGCCTAGGCCAAGGGCCTATAAATAAATATTTGGAGACTAAGTAACAGCGCGGCATTATTAAAAAAAGTCCATCTTATCTTCCTTTTTCGAACATAGCATAAGCCATGCTGCAACTCTGCTGTTTCGTATAATACCGTAGTTTTAAAAAATGTACTAAGTCAGGGCAATTTATTTCCCCGGCTAAAAGTGGAATCATTACTTGACTGACATAGAACGTTTTCTCAAAATTAACTTGGAGTTCCGAATTCACTTCTCTTATGGGTACAAGAAATTGCAATTTTTATACAGCCCCTTAAACCTTTATGGCCATATGCGCGAACTCAGATCTGACCAGCTTTGTAGTCTGCTTAGTTGAAATTAAGGCCTTTCTTAGTGAAATAAAAAAAGAAAATTTTTTTAACAGACGTAAGAGCATATCAGTCGACAGTTGCCGTATTTTTCAAAAATTGGCCATTTTTTTCCTATTTTCGGGAAGTGGACATTTTTCCGTAGACATTATTTCACACATTTCGTAGTTTGCTCACAAAATTGTGGGAACGTTTCATTGTCCGAATGAATACGTGCTCCTAACTTGCAGAAACATGGGTTCTTTTTTTAATTTCATGGAAAAATACCGAAATTTTAACTAAACAATGGACAAAACTAATCAGAACCGTGAGTGAGCTGAACCTTATAAAATGATCGGGTGTAGAACTGGCCACCCGGAGAACTTGGCCACAAACATTTTGAGGAACCGTATAAAACTTGCGTTTTAAACAGCTTCTTGGCCATGTCCCCATAGGTTGGTTAGGAGTCACAAAATTTCCGTAATTTCGTATTTTCTTAATCGCGATATTTAATGTAATTCGTTATAAAAAAATGCTTATGATCTACATCTCGACAAAAGAATTTCATGGCGTAAAAACTATAGCTAAGCATATTCTCTGTGGACATGTGAAAACTCAGAAAACCTATCGGGCTTAATACTAAAAATAATAAACACAAAGACTTTCTGCTGCGGTACTGCGGTTTTAAGCGTTTGAAAGCTACAACCCTACAAATTATCTGAGGGCACGTGCCAATACAGAAAACCTGGGGAGGGAGGGGGTTAAGACCGTAATTTTTTTTGATTGAAGTTTTAACGACCACCGTGAGCAGCTCAATGGGCTATAAGCAGTCGCCTGTCCCTAATTTAGGGTCAATGGTTCCAGGGAAGGGAGAGAGCCAGTGCCGTAAGACAGACACAAAATCCATGCCTCACCGGGATTCGAACCCGGACCCCGTTCGGACGAATGATCAGAGGCCATCGCTTAGACCGCTGCGCCACCGGGGCGGCTAAGACCCTAATTACAAAACATGAAGAATATGTATCCCAAACGGGAGTTTTCAGCGTCTACAACTCAACAAATGCTCTGCGGGCAAGTGTAAACCCATGAAAGCAGGGGGGGGGATTCATGTTGAAAATATGAAATATAAGGAACTTCTGGTCAGTTTAGGAGATTTTCAGCGTTCACAAATAAAAACATAACGAATTATCTGAGTGTGCCTGCAAACTAAAAAAACCTGTCGAGTGGAGGGGGGCGCTTAATACCGAAAAAGTAAAATGTAAAGATTTTGTAACACAATCGGAAGACATTCAGCGTTCACAATTTACAACCCGAGAAATAATCTGACGGAGCGTGCAAACGCAGAAAACCCGTCTCAGGGGGATGGGGGCTTAATACCGAATCAATAAAACATAAAATATTTTATGTTTTATTTAGGGGCTTTTCGGCGTGTACAGATTTCAGCTGAACAAATTATCTGATACGGCATGTGTAAACGCAGAAAACCTGTCGGGTATCAACCCCCCCCCTGTTTCTCTGCGTCAGCACATACCCGCAGAGGATTTGTTGAGCTGTAGTTTAATTTATATACCATGAACCTCTTTCGTTGAGTTGTTGATTATAAACATTTTTTTATAAACAATTGAATAAAATAGCGCAATTAAGAAAATGCAAAATTATTGAAACTTTATGTGCCTCAAATATTCAACATCTGGAAACGTGGCCACGAAACGGACGAAAACGCAATTTTTGCACGACTCTTTAAAATTTTTGAGGCCACTTCTTGTCTTTGGACAGAAAATCATGGAAATGTCTAAAATGTCTCGCTTTGTCTTTGGACAGAAAATCATGGAAATGTCTAAATTTCTTATTCAAAACGAAATACTGAAAGAAAGATGTTTTGTGAACAATATTTGCTCAAGAAGTGGGAAATATGGCCACGCGATATTTGTTTATTCAAAACAATTTTATGGCACTGAAATTGCAATGTGACCAGTTCTCCCTACCGGAAAGTTATTTAGCATTATAAGGCTATCACAGTGTGTTTCCAAAATGGCAGAAGATGTCCATTGTTCGAATGAACATGTGCTTTTTACGTGCAAAAACATGAGTTATTTCTCAATTTAATGGAAAAATATCTTAATTTCAACTAAGCAATGGACAAAACTAATCAAAACACTTCTTCCGTTCAACCATATAGAGTTATCTAGCATTAAAACACCATCACCGTTTGTTTCCAAAATGGCAGAAGAGGTTCATTGCTCGAATGGACACTTGTTTTTTGTGTGCAGAAACATGGGGTCTTTTTTAATTTCATGAAAATATATCTAAATTTCAACCAAACATTTTGCCGACAAACTTTGGTGTCTTTGTAATGATTGATAACAATATATGGTTTAGAAGAGGAAAAGTTTCGGACTAGTTTTGTCGACTTATTAATTGAAATTAGGATATTTTTTCATGACTGTGTTGAACGACGTTAGGTTTTAAACAAAACATTATAGTTAACAGTAGGCATAATTTTCCTATATTTGAGTAGTGGGAATATCCTCTCACATACCAAAGAGTACATTGTAGTGCATTATTCCTACCTTCTCTAGACCGCCAAAATATTTCAAAAGTTGTAAGAATTCGCTTTTTAAAATAACGACCAGAAAAATGAAATATTTTTCCTCTTTAGAAGAAATGTAGCTTCGGACAGTGGAAAAAAATGATATAGTGGTAAATATGTAACAGAATGTGACATGTACGGATAAATATATTAATGAAACAATCGCCTTTCAGGACCACAAGGACAGCACAGAACTTTGGATAGTGCCTTTAAGTTGGTACTCTTCTTGAAAATGAGTGAAGTTCTCCTACGCTAAAAAACAACAACAATCATTACGCTGAAAATATAAATGAATGAATTATATGAAACTGACATTTATGTAAAATACCTCGCAATATTGTTAAATTAAAAAGAGAACCCTTAGTTTCACATCGCGCAGGAGATAAATTCAGTTTCAAGCAAAGGCGCGTACGTGCTAAACCAGTGTTGTGGTCAGTGCAGTCGCTTTCCAAGCAGACTGTCGTTGCTTCGAAGCCATCCAGATCCAAAAGCACGTTTTCCGGGACTTGTTGAGAAAATTTCCCCAGCGGCGTGACGTCATGCAAAAGTTTCGTAGTCGGGAAAGGAAGTGTACTGTCAGACTGTCCTTGATTTGATGCCAGCCAGATCCAAAAGCACGTTTTTTTGGACTTGTTGAGAAAATTTCCCCAGTGGCGTGACCTCATTCAGAAGTTTCGTAGTAGAGAAAGGAAATGTAGTTGTGCCTTCGGGAAACTGCGGTTTACTTTTTCTTTTTCTTATGGCTACTGCTGGAAAATTGGTGGACAAGATGCGGCAATGATTGTCACTGCCGGGAAACTAGCGGACCACATTAGGCTAGCCATCATTTATGTCACGTGCTTGCAGCGCCGCTTGTGGCCGCCGGGACATTTTATTGACCGTTAGGCAGCGGTAACATAGTGCTGGGCCATTGCTGGCTGCTAGTGCTGGCTTGAGCGATGGCCCAGCAACACTATTTTGGCTGGATAGTCAATGGATACCGTCATAAAAAAATCAACCGGATTTCTAGAATTCATAAAACATCCACAAACAGAAACAGCTGCTTACGCACACTAACTTTTATAAAACATGTTACGAAAATTAACAAATATGCACAAAAATTGGAAGTAAGATATTTGAAACAAAGGGACTTTCATATAAGCAGTGATGTATTCAGGCATTGTAACATATACTCTAGATTCACTTTCCTTTTGATTTTTACTATCTCTGGGTATTTTATTTTTTATGTAAATTATCTTCTTACTGAACGAGATGTTATTTCACCCGCTGAATGAGGTCTGGCAATGAGTGTAAGTCATGACGTGGTGGTAGCCTGTATAAATAGGCGCGTTCAACGATACCAGAGAGAGCGTTTTGTTGATGTGCGTAGGGAGAGCTTTGTTTCATGTGTAAAGAGATCTCCGTTATATGCGTAAGGAGAGCTTCGTTTATGTGAGTAGAGCTTCGTTCATGTGCAAGGAGCTACGTTTTATTGAGTAGCTGTGTGTCCGGTGAAGTGTATGTTGGATCATATCAAGAGTTTATCTAATAAAAAGTGGTTCTAGTAAGTACATTTTTCTCAGTTCATAGTTTTGTCAGATCTCTGTCTGGCTGTTAGGTTTATTTCATTAGTTGTTATTATTAACAACCAGCATTAAGACTTTATTCATCTTAATTACTACTACAACATTACTAGCAGTTAAAAGCTTGTTCATTATTATTACTACACTACTAACAGGAAAGTTTATTCATGTTATAAATAACAAAACAACAACCATTAGAAGAAGCTTAGAAAAAGCATATTCATTATAATTGGCGCCCGAACTTTTCCTGAACACGAGGTCTTGACAATTATTACCGATGTCTTCCTTACCTGAGACAACTTCAATTTTTCACCCTAAATCAAATTTCGATGGTGATGGTGTTTTTTTTTTTTTGACAATCTGCAAGAAGCCTGTGGGGCTCACTTTACTGATAATGATTTCCAAGTGCCCAGGCATTCTTCACAATTTCGTAATTCACCAGCTTCCTATTACTCTGAGTCGCGGGTCGTACCTGATGGAGTTCAATCCTCTCAGCGAAGCAGAGTGCTTGCCCATTTCGTGCCGCATGCAGGAACAATCAATTTCAATGGTGTGGAGGGATCCTTGAAATTTCTCGAAGATTTGGAAGATCATTTTGATCTCTACAATATTCCTCAAGACTGCAAAGTACAAATAGCAGGCACTTGCTTGAAGCATACCGCTAAGACCTGGTATCGGCAGTGGAGAGTGTCGAACCCGGATTCTCATTATGAGAATTTCCGTGCGGAATTTTTGTAAGTCTTTCCTTTCGGCCTCAGTCGAGCTAGCCTTGCACAACAACTTTTTCTCGTCAGCAAGGACCCAACGATAGCCCTGTTGCATTTGCTTTGGAAACAACACGCTTGTATAACTTATGGGATCCACATGCCAGTCATGTCGACATGTTGGACACCCTATTGCAGCAGCTCGATCCATTTCTACAGGATTTTCTTGAGGTTCGACACCCTGCTACAATTCATGAATGCCTTCGCCTCATACGAACGTATGAAGAGCGACACGGCAAACATGGTCCAACTCACCATGCTCGGGCACCCCGCGAGGCTTATTACGAATATCCTCAGCGGCATAATAGGCATAATGACTTTCAACGCGAGCGTATACAAGTGCACGCCCAAGCTTCATACGTCCCACCACATAGAAGAGTGGTACACCAACCGCTTGTTTCTGAACAATCTTCTGGATACCGTACAAATGCACAGTATGCTCGACCCCGTTCCAATCCGCAGCATTCGGAACGTTTTCATGCTCAGGGCAATGATGATTTTTCTGCCCGTGCTGAGGGAAGAAGTAATAGAAATGAAAAGGTCAACAGACATCCGGAGTTCCCGCAGCAGTTTTCACGCAGTTTTCCTCATCGTGAAAATTTTCCTGATACCCGGCAGGGCCGAGGTTTCAGACCGCATGATAATCCAACCAGAAATCCTTTAAACTTCCATAGGAAGTAGACCAAGGGTCGGTCCTGCTTCCTGATACCAAGCATTCTGACCCTAAAACAGTATTAGTGACTGTTCAAACTCCTCAGTTGCCTGATGTGTTCTTGACAATTGAAGATATTATTGTCGAGACAAAGTTCGACACTGGTTCTGAAATATCAGCCCTAAATACGAAGTTTTGCACTGAAAATTTTCCTGCAATACTCGTTCAGCCTGCGAAGCAGTATTTGCGAGGTGCAAAATAACGAAATCTTCAGTATCACAGGAACTGTCACATTATCTCTAGGGCTGGGAAAGGCTCGTTTTACGCATTATTTCCTGCTTATAGACGAACTACCTGTTAAATGTCTAATGGGAATGGACTTTATCAATACTTTTCAAGTTACTCTGAATTTTGAACAACATGTTATTTCCTTTCCGGAACCTGTCGAAGTGATTCCTACGGATCCTATAGATATACCGAGTTTGTTATTGAGTAACCAATTGAATGAGAGGCAACGAAACCAGCTTTCTCTAATTTTGCAGGAAAGCCCTGGTTTATTTTCTGATCAACCTGGTTTCACACAGGTGGTTTATCATGTCATTGACACTGATGGTTAGAAACCGATAGCGACGAAACCGATAGCGACGAAACCTTACCCTTGTTCTCCCCATAAAAAACAGGAAATGCAACGTCAAATAATTTCTGAGATGATGAAACAGGACATAATAAGGGAATCAACAAGCGCCTGGGCTGCTCCTGCCTTTTTGGTTCCAAAGAAACAACCCAATGAATTTCGTTTCGTGACAGATTTCCGCAAGCTCAACGAAGTCACGAAAACGATCAATTATCCACTACCTGTCATGTCTCATATTTTGCATGACCTGTCATCAACTAAATGGATGTCAACTTTGAATTTGGCGAGTTTATATTGGCACGTGGCGGTACATCCGGACTCTGTCGATAAAACAGGCTTTGTGACTCCTTTTGGGGCTTATGAATACCTGCGTATGTCCTTTGGATTAGCTTCTGCACCTGCTACTTTCCAAAAGCTTATGGATACGGTTCTCAGGCCTGTTCTGGGTCCCCATGTGCATGTATATTTAGATGACATTATTATTACATCCGAGACTTTTACGAGCACCTTTCTCTGCTCAAATAGGTGTTCCAACTCATATACAATGCTGGCTTGACGTTAAAACCTAGTAAATGCCAGATAGAGAGGGACGAGATTGCATATCTGGGGTTGAAAATCACTCCCCACGGCTTATTTACGGATAATGAAAAAATTAGGCCTATTGTTGACTTTCCTCGGCCTAAAACAGCAAAAGAACTATTACGCTTTCTGTGAGCCCTTGTATGCTTTGAAACGTAAATACAAGAAGTTTGTTTGGACACCTGAGGCTACCGCTGCATTTGAAGCACTGAAGTCAGCATTGACTCATCCTAATGTGTTGGCCTTCCCGGATCATACTGAGGAATTTGATATTTATACTGAAGCATCCGGAGTTAGTCTTGGTTGCGTTTTGTCACAAGCTGGGCATCCAATAGCTTTTGCGTCAAGTACTTTGGCCAAAGCTGAACGCAATTATTCAGCTACGGAACGTGAATGTCTTGCTGTATTGTATGCTCTTGACAAATTTCAATGTTATCTTAACGAATTGACAGTTAACATAATTACGGATCATTCTGCCCTTCAGTATTTGAATTCTGCTAAGCACCTATCTCAAAGACATATGAAGTGGGCTCTGAAGTTACAAGAGAGCAATATCAAAATTTCGTATCAGCCAGGTCATAAGAATCAATTACCGGGCGCATTGTCTCGCGTTCCGATTAGTGGGGTCCCCACAGAAACTACTCTTGGATGTCCGCCTTTACTTCTAATAGCTGATATAACATCCAGAGAGCAGATAATGGCAGAATTAATAAATGATCAAGATTTTGGAGATATCTATAATTTTTTGCTTGCGGGTTCGCCAATACAAAGTGATCCTTCTCTGGCTGGGAGGTCACAGAATTTTGAAGTCATAGAGGGTCTTCTTTACTATACGAAATCTAGGACTACTAGGGCAGAGTTTCGCCCATGTATTCCGCGAACCCTTGGAATGGCCCTTTTAAACGAATTTCATGACAAACCTCTTGCAGGCCATTTAGGTATTCGCAAGACCCGTTGTAAATTGCGGGATGTTGCCTATTGGCCTGGCATGTACCAAAGTGTGCTCGCATACGTTCAATCATGTCACTTGTGTCAGATTAATAATTACCGTAATGTAAGACCGGCCGGTCACTTGAAATCTAGTTCAAGTTCTCATGTTTTTTATATTATTTCAATAGATTTATTGGGACCTTATCCTTTATGTGTTAAAAACAAAGCTCGTTACGTTCTAGTCTTAACTGATAATTTTTCTAAATGGGTTGAAATTTGTCCCATTAAAGCCGCTACGGCAGAAGTTATTTGTAATGTATTAATTAATGAAGTATTCTCTAGATATGGTGCACCTAATAAAGTAGTTTCGGATAATGGTCCCCAATTTATTTCTGACATTTTTGAAAGAATGTGTGCGAGACTACACATTAAGCATAAATTCATTTCCCCATATCATCTCCAGAGTAATCCTGCGGAACGAGTAAACCGCACGCTAGTTAAAATGATTGCTACATCTGTCATGGATCATCACGAGCGATGGGATGAACATCTTGAGCTTTTTTCGTTCGCCCTCCGCTCGTCTGTTCACGAATCTACTAAAATTACTCCTGCAGAACTTTTTCTGAGTCGCAAAATTAAGACCCCTTTTGAAAATTTAACGGGGATTATCGACGAACTAAATCAGCGACCAACTCCGCAATCAGTACGAATCATGGCAGAAAAAGCTCGTGTTGCAATGCTAGGAGCACAAGCGGCTCAAGCAAGATATTATAATACTAGGCGTAGGGAACCAGATCTTGTCGTTGGAGATCTCACTCTCGTGGAAACGCACTTCCAGTCTTCTGTTTCTCATACTTTAGTGTAGAAATTTGCCCCCAGCTACGAAGGTCCATATCGGGTGGCAAATGTGTTTGAAAATAACATTGTTCTTGAAAAACCTGACAATCAATTTCAATACGTACACGTTGCTCAGTGTCGCAAGTATCATGAACGAAATATCGATTTTATCATCAACCCTACTCAACCTTCTGTTCCACAGACTCAAGAGTCTATATCTCGCGATCAACCTGCAGAAATTTTGGACGAACCGACAAACATTTTTGAAGAATCTCCAGTGATTTTTTCTTCACCCTCCCCTCCTCACGACGGGCTTCCAAACACGCAACCTGATTCTCCCATGAGACGAAGGCTCGAATCAAGTTCTTCAAATACTAGTATCGTTCCTTTCCCTCCAACCATTGCCAAGACTATTGCTGCACCGTTTCCTGATAACTCTGCACTAACACAAGCTCCTACTTCCTTGAATACCTCGTCAGAGAGTATTCCTATAGGCAGAAATAAACATCGCCCTGCACGACCACTAACTTACAGCAGCGACTCAGAGTCATCAGATATTTCTGATTTATCAGTTATGGACAATAGTTTGACGATTCCTAAACGTCAGACACAAATTACAAACCGTCCAGCAACACCAAAAGCTGGTCGGAAACGTAACTTGTCTCCCCAATTGGCTTCGCCGCAACAGCGACGAAGGCAGAGATCCTACGCTCAGGGCAAACAGCGCCGATGCCTGTTTCTACTCTCATGCACAGAGGGAGAAAGCGAAAACAAACGATGTGGCAGGAACCAAGTCCATCCAAAAGAATGCTGGAAGGACAACACGGGCCCCAGCACAAAGGGACTACATATCAAAAGCCTGGGGGAACCCGTTTCTGTCAGCCGCAGGGATTTCCGTACCGACAGACTTCGGCCGTTCCTGACCGTTCCTGTCAGCCGCAGGGATTTCCAGACCGACAGACTTCTGCCGTTCCTGACCGTTCCTGTCAACCGCAGGGATTTCCTGACCGACAGACTTCAGCCGTTCCTGACCGTTCCGGTCAGCCGCCGGGATTTCTTGACCGACAGACTACAGATGGTCCAGATCCAGTCACGTCCTTGAAGAGAGCTACGCCACCTGAATTTACCAATCCGATTAGGCCTGGAAAACGTTATCATACTAGATTCTTTTATGCGTCCTCGAGATAAGTAAGTTCTCGTGGACAGGTTCTTTTCTCCGTTTGTTGTTTTTCCTGCACGACCAGTTGGCGTGTCAGAATTTCTTTTTTTCGTGTGGGCCTATGCATTCTTTTTGTGTATATATGTGTTTTTTTTTTATATTTCTTCTATGTCTTTCTACTAATCCAATTTTTTTTTATATATATGTGCTTAGGGGTATAATAGTAAAAATTGTTACTGTTAGGCAGCTACAGGCAATCTTCGCTGCTGATACAGTTGGTTTGCATTCAACGATAATATGAGGACGTAATTTGAAATTAAAAAGTGATTCCTGCTAGGCAGAATAAAAGGAAGGTATGCCGATGCAGGTTAGTTTTGTTCAAGTATACAAAGTGTTTCACAGAAGAATACAAATTTCTTGATTTTGTCATGCCAAGTTTGATATTGTACATACTGCTGCCACCAAAACAACAACAAAAAGAGGTCGATAAACGTCAGTCAACGAAGTGTAAGACTTACACTCCAAAATTGATAGGATTTTCGAAAAAAAAAAATTAAGAAGGAGATGATGTAACGTATACTCTAGATTCACATTCCTTTTGATTTTTACTATCTCTGGTTATTTTATTTTTCTATGTAAATTATGTTCTTACTGAACGAGATGTTATTTCACCCGCTGAATGAGATCTGGCAATGAGTGTAAGTCATGACGTGGTGGTAGCCAGTATAAATAGGGGCGTTCAACGATACCAGAGAGCTTTTTGTTGATGTGCGTAGGGAGAGCTTTGTTTCATGTGTAAAGAGATCTTCGTTATATGCGTAAGGAGAGCTTCGTTCATGTGCAAGGAGCTATGTTTTATTGAGTAGCTGTGTGTCCGGTGAAGTGTATGTTGGATCATATCAAGAGTTTATCTAATAAAAAGTGGTTCTAGTAAGTATATTTTTCTCAGTTCATAGTTTTGTCAGATCTCTGTCTGGCTGTTAGGTTTATTTCATTAGTTGTTATTATTAACAACCAGCAATAAGACTTTATTCATCTTAATTACTACTACAACATTACTAGCAGTTAAAAGCTTGTTTATTATTATTACTACACTACTAGCAGGAAAGTTTATTCATGTTATAATTAACAAAACAACAACCATTAGAAGAAGCTTAGAAAAAGCAATATTCATTATAGCATCTTTTCGAGGTTGCTTAGACTACCCGAAAGTGCATGAACGCCCTTCCCCCGTAGGTTTTTGGACGATCTTCCATTGCATGTAGTCTAATTGTTTTCGTTTATAGCTGTATATTTGGAGAAATTAATTAAAAAGAAAAACCAAATGAAATGAGGGAAAATATTATAATAATAAAGAAACAACATCCACATAGACTTCAGTCTGAAATTTCTATCATCCTTTAATAAAACCTTAAACAGTCCTCGCTGAAGGGGCAATTTTTTAAGCACTGACAACTCAGACTACTTCCGCAATAAAAACCCAATGCCACAGAGTAGAGATGTTTGCACTGCAACACATCATCATATTTTGGAAGCTGGCATTCAGTTTTATTTCAGTCTTCTGGATGCCGACTTTCCATGTATGCGGTTAAGCCTTAGTGTAGCTAACGTGATGCTACTGCTCCTAATACAACAAAATATTTGCTAACTACTTTTTAGCAATAGAAAATTACGAATAATTGTTCCCATAAAAAGGTAGGTTTTTTTCTGAGGCGATTGGTGATTTACGCTCTGTGAAAGAAAGAAAGAAAGAAAATCAAGGCACCTTAAACTGTCATTCACGCACACAAACGGTTAGTTAGTTTTTTTTTTGTTTTTTTTTTACTGTGTGCTAATCTAAATAATCAAAAGGTGCTGAACCCAAATGGCAGTGGAATGGTTTGCTCCACACGTTTTCATGGTGTCTTCCCAATGGCGGACGTCTCAGTTACGGACAGAGGGAAAAACAGTGATAACAACTGGGAAAAGGGGAAAGGAGTTAGTGAGGGATTAAGAAAATTCCTAATCCCTCTCCAGAATTTTATTTGAAGTCATTCAAATATTGGAAAAGTGTTTTGCAGATAAATGGGCGATTTATTTCATTCTATTTGAAAATCTTTTTCATCAGCCTATTTAAAAAAGTATGTTTGTTTTTTTGTTTTTGTTTTTTTGTACGCTACTGTGGGTCGTAACAGAAAACCATAGAGTATATAAATATAAGTTTATACAATACACAGCCGGGGCTAGTCCACCTATGAGAATGAGCTTCCAGTGCAGCTATAACTTTTTTCAACCCCAATTTCTGGAAAAGTTAATATTTTTTTATTAATCTGTTTTATTTTATTTCACTTTCTTTTAATCGAAACAAAAAGTAAAAAAAAATATACAAATATTCTCATAAAAACATACTGTATATCAGTTTCAAAATAAAATTACAAAACTGAAGGTAGCTGTTCATTTCTTCTTCATTATTCCAACTTCTGAATAAACGATAGATTCTTCAAACAACGTAGGGTATTCTCAGTTGTGTAAAACTCTGCCGCAGTTTTGCTGATCCGCTCATACAATTTGGTTGTTGTTGTTTGTGTTTGTTCTTGCCCTCGATATTTAGTCACTCTCTGTCGTACAGGAAGTCGGTGTTCCTCGCTTTATCTTTCAAACACGTTATGAACTTCGCGACTTTAGGATGAGGATTTTTGATGGCTGCATTTAACCGATGCTTCTAGCCTTCGACGACATTATTTGTCGTTTGTTGTTGCAATTCCATATTTCTACAGTTGTTACCGGAATTTCCAGCCAATTAGGAAATAATCATAAAATTTCTGAAGGTTTTCATTAATGGGACTGGATTCTTGAATGCATATCAACCATCGTCTTTATTTTTCACAGAAAGATAGGCCAATGAAGCACACATTCGGAGGTGTTGCCTTATCTTCTGGTTATTGTTATATTCATTCACTAATCCCAGTTCTTGGATTTTTCGCCAAAGGGAGTGTTTACCTAATCTCTCACTAAAATTCTTCCACTTTTTTCCATTGCGGACATAACCGGATGTGTCCACAATTGACACTGTTTTTCCCTCTGTCCGCAGTTGGGATCAACCAGTTTTCAGGTAACGCTGTAAAGATTCCTCAGGTAATTAGAAACACGCTTGTAGTACGGCGAGAACTTTTTTACCACTCCTAATATTGGGAGTGGGAGATTTTCTCCAGCACAGTATTATCTTACTAGCATCCTCAATATTTTACACTACCGCAGGGTGAAATCCGTGGTGCCTTACTGAAGTAAAGCCAGGGTATAAAATTTTTACATTTTATGTATATTTTTTGTATGTGTAGACTTCTTGGAATTTGCAATATACGTGTAGATTTCTTGGAATTCGCATTTGCGTTAAACGTGCAGATTTCTTGGAACTCGTATTTGCGATATAGTCATATCTGAAAGAAATTTTTTTTTAATTTTTTCAGTTGGGTGTTTGGTCTTCCAGATATTGCTGCAAAACGGATACGCAAGCGTACGCCCTCTAATGGTATGCCCGTGCGTTAGTTTTCTTCTCAAACGATATGCAAAACATTTTGCACCAGAAAGGACCTCAGATGAAGAAACAGTTTTTCAAATCGGAATATTTGAAGCAGAGATATCGACAAAAATAAGTTACTGATGTATGCCCTCCGGCGAAAAGATTGTGCACTATTTTAAGCAGAAGGTATTCTCAAAAACTTTCCTTGGTATACGATATCGGTCTGCGCAAGAACTTTTTTAATCGAGTTTCGAGAAGCGCACATTTTTCTGCAAAAATACCAGAAAAAGAAATGAAAATTTACGCCATCCTTGGTGGACGAACAGTCTTTCCCAAAAATTAAAATTTTTCTGAGGACGTTTCACACCAGGAGCTCTCTCCGTTACAGAAAGAATCTTTCAAATAGGACTTTTAGAAGCAGCTATATTGAGGAAGACGCAGTTTCACTTTACGCCATCTATCGCAAAATTACTGAAACAAAAATTGTACGCAAAACAGTCTTTGTTTTAAATGATATATAAAGGGAGAAAAAGATTTCCAATCAGATATTTAGAAGGAATACCATCAGCAGTTACAATGGCTCTGAAATTCTGTGGTATTGAAAATGCTTACATTAATATTATTAATAACATCTATGAAAATGCAAGTGCAAAGATTCGGCTGTTTGAAAATACAACAGACATAAAAATTAGAAAGGGAGTGAGACAAGGTGACACCATATCTCCGAAACTCTTTAATCCCACATTGGAAAATGTCTTTCAATCACTGAACGAGGAAAACAAAGGGATAAAGATTAATGGAGATTATCTAACCCACCTTCGTTTTGCTGATGACGTAGTCATTTTTGCAACTACCTCATCAGAGCTGCAGAGTATGATCCAGGAACTTGCTGACCAGAGTAAAGAAGTGGGATTAAAAACGAACTTTCAGAAGACAAAAGTTATGTTCAATGCTTTTACAAAGAAGGAAGATTTATCGATTGATGAAGAAAAGCTAGAGATAACAGACACGTACGTTTATCTTGGACAGCAGATATCAAGTGAGGGTCACATTGATGAAGAAATTAATCGGCGTACAAAACTTGCCTGGAGAGCTTTTGGAAGAAACAGCATAATTTTCAAGAGCAATATGCCATTATGTCTTAAAAGAAAAGTGTTTGATCAATGCATCTTTCCAGTGCTTACGTATGGTGCAGAGACGTGGACCTTAACTAAAAGAGACATACAAAGGCTGCAGACAACTCAAAGCAGCATGAAGAGGTGCATGCTTGGTGTAACCAGGACAGCTAAGAAGCGGAACTCGTGGATCCGAAAAATGACAAGAGTGGAAGACATCATGATCAGAGTTAAATTCCTGAAATGGCAATGGGCTGGACATACTGCCAGACGGACAGACCATTGATGGACAGCCGAAATTTTAGATTGGATTCCAAGGGACGGGAAAAGACCAAGAAGAAGACCACATGAGAGATGTGTGGATGAAATTCGAAAGTATGCGGGAGTGACATGGAGAAGACGGGCACAAGACAGACCGTTGTGGAGGAAACTTGGGGAGACCTTCGTCCAGCAGTGGATTGATAATAGTTGAAAATGATGATGATGATATGGAATAATATATATTTTGAATACGAAGTTATCTCTAGTTACCCCCTTTAGCGGTGTTTCGTAAAAAAACCGGGCAGCAAGGGTCCAAGTTCTCACAATTCAACCTTTAAAATGTAGGGAGCATTTTTTTAAATCGAACTAATAGTTTCAGAGATGTGGTGCCCACAGGCGACCAAATGATGATATAAGCACGCACTGTTTTCAACAACAGACATCCTTAATATATATTAAGGATGTCTTTTTTTTCATTTAACAGACATCCTATCAGAAAGGCACAATTATTAAAAATTAAGTGTATAGATTGATAGATTTATCTCACCCTTGTTTTGCTGATGACGTAATCACTTTCGCAACTGCCCCTCCAGAGCTATAGAGTATGAGCCAGGAACTTGCTCACAAAAATGAATAATTGGGATTTTTCTTGTTTTTTTTTATTGGAGGTTTAACGACCACCGTGAGCAACTCAATTGGCTATAAGCAGTCGCCCGTCCCTAATTGAGAGCCACTGACTACAGGGAAGGGAGAGAGCCAGTGCCGTAAGACAAACACAGCATCCATGCATCACTGGATTCGAACCCGGACCCATCTCGGACGAATGGTCAGAAGCCATCGATTAGACCACTGCGCCACCGCGGCGGTAGAATTGGGATTAAAAAGGAACTTTCGAAAAAAAAACTGATGCACAATGCTTTTTCAACAAATGCAGTTATGGATTGATGGGGAACAGCTAGAGATAACCGATACCTACATTTACCTTTGACAGCCGATATAATGCGAAGGTCGCATTGATGAAGAAATTAGTCGACGTATAAAACTTGGTTGAAGAGCTGTTGGAAGAAACATATGAATTTTCAAGAGCATTATGCCATTATATCTTAAAAGAAAAGTGTTTAATAAATCATCCTTCCAGTGCTTACGTACGGAGCAGAGACGTGGACCTAAAAAAAGACATATACAAAGACTGCAAACAACTGAAAGAAGCGTGGAGATACATGTTATATGTAAGCAAAAGAGATAAGAAGAGAAACTCGTAACAAAATGACAAGAGTGGAAGACATTATGTCAGAGTAAAATCCCTGAAATGGCAATGGGCTACGCATATTGCCAGAAGAACGGACCATCAATAAACAACCGAACTTTTAGACTGGATTCCAAGGGACAGCAATAGGTCCAGAAGAAGAAAACCACATGTAAGATATATGTATGGAATTCGAAAGCATACGGGACTGGCATGGAGAAAACTGGCACAAGGCAGACCATTGTGGAAAAAACTTGGGAAGACCTTCATCAAGCAGTGGATTGATAATATCTAACAATGGTGATGATGATGATAAATATACAGCAATGAGCCATTACTTTAAGACCACACCTAGCCTAGAGAAATGAGCGCGCCTGGAGACCAAACAGTGGCGCTGGTGAAGTTCACAGAGCGGTATATACAAAACCCAAGGATCGGCTTTCGGTTAGTAGAGTGTTCGGAGTCAGAATAGGAAGCGCTGCCGATTTATCGGAGTTTGATAAATGACAAATTGTGATGGCACATCTGAACTACGATCTCGGAAACGGCGGAGCTTGTGGGTTGTTCAGGTGGCGCTGTTGTGAGTACGTATCAAAAGTGGGGTAAAAATGGCCAAACTACGAACCGTCGCCCTGTCGTGTGTCTTCCGCAGCTCAGTGGTGCTAGAGGGGAGCAGAGACTGTCGCTCATAGTTCACATTGGCAGCAGGGACACAGAGTGGCAAATTACCTACAGCGACAAATATGGTAATCAGGGCATAGCGTCACAACACGCAGTTCATAGCAGCCTTCTCTGCATGGGCGTGATTAGCTAAAGACCCAGCCGGGTCCGCATGCTCACTGCACGTCATCGCCAACATTGCATCAAAAGGGCCCAAGATCATCGAGATTGGAACGTATAATAATTGGAAGAAAGTGGCCTAGTCTGACGAATCAAGATTCCTGGTGCATCGCGTAGACAGCCGAGCGTAGATACTCCGATATCCAACGGAGGATATGACACTTGGATGCACTGCTGACCGCAAACAGGCCAGCGGCGTAGGTGTTATGCTGTGGGCGATGATTTCTTGGGATATTGTAGGCCCCAATATCATAATAGCACAATCCCTGACAGCTGTGAAGTGTCTGAACATCGTTGCGGACCAAGGTCACCCATGCATGGCAATTTTGTTCCCAGCTGGTGATAGCCATTACCACAGGATAATGCGCAATGCCACACTGTCAGAATCGTGAAGGACTAGTTCGAGGAACTTACTGGTGACTTTCTGTCAATCTCTAAATTCACCTGACTTGAACCCAATCGAACATTTGTGGTTCGACTTTTAAAATCGAGTTCGCCCTAAATCACCACACCCCGAAGTGTACGGTAACTGGAGGTCCTGCTGTGGACATTATGGTACCAGATACCCCAGGATACCTATCGCTACTTCATCGAATCGTTGCCTTGCCGAGTGGTCGTTGTTTTGCGAGCTAAATGTGGTCCTATAGCTTATTAGGTAGGTGGTCATAATGTAAAGACTCATCGGTGTATAAGATCCTAAACAATGCGACCAGCGGGTTTTTATGGAAATCAAAGCAACACCAGGAAAATGACGACGCATGCGTAGATCATGAAACGGTATAAATAACACGTGATACTGAGCCCTCTTAATTACTGTCATTCTTGTTCTTCAGATGGGAAAGGCAACGCGAAGTGAGTTTGGTAAAGGCCAAATTGTAATGTCCAGGCGTCTAGGTCAGAGAAGTTCAGAGACAGCAAGACTTGTAAGCTACTAATGGTCAGGCATACAGGCATAGTTAGTACCTTTAAAAGTGCTGGGAGGGAGGGGGGCTACGAATCGACGGCAGTATGTGGGCTGACCAGTGCTAATTTGTACTATAGATGAGCGGAGACTATCCCGTATGGTACGAGACAGCAGAAGAGACCCTGTGGTGCAACCTGTTGGGATTTGAATGCTCCCCAGCAAAACCACAAGTGTTGGGAAACCGTTGGCCACCACCTGGAAGTGATGGTTCACTGATGGCTCAAGTATGCCACTCACATTTCGTTAGCGGTCATTTTGTGGCAGCGCCATCAGTTGGCTGCCATTGATGGCCCGGCAGCATCGCAGTGTATTATGGGTCTTCAGCAAGCGTTACTCGTGACCTGTTCCTGGCAACCGAAGAAACTCCAACACGAGGTGTAAGCACGGGAGAGCGCAGAAGCAGAAGCAACACGTGCTGTTTTTCTCGTCAGTTGAAGATGACGCCATTGCCGTCGTGTTATTTTAGTGGATGGTAAAAAAAGAAGTCATATATACAGAGACGAATTAATTTCCTAATGAAATGCTGCGTCGTGAAGATTACAGTCGGATTAAAATTATATAAATAATAATTAATGAACTGCAAGAAATAGTCAATTACTCTTATGTATTTATCGAGAATATAAACAGCCATGAAAAACGAATTCATTATATCCGACTAATATAGCTTCATGGCCTTCTAACCCCACCTCTGATATGATAGATTACTTTATTAAAAACAAACCAAAAAATAAAGGAGAAATAAAACAATCTGAAAAAACGTATTTGCAAAGCATTTCCTGATTCTGGGAAACCTATAGATGACGGACAAATGGAACAAAATAAAAAAGAAACTGGTTAATTTTTTCTGAAACTCCTTAGTCTGTTCCCGACCATAAATATCTCTGTGGGTAAATTTTTCCCGACCATAAAAATCACATACGGTTCTTATTGTTGGATTTTCTGATTAATCCCGTATAGAAAAAGTTTTAAAAATCGTGAAATCTCGAAGTCTCACTTGACAACCATGGTCAAAATGCTTAGAAGGAGTAAATTATCCTGGAGAGTTGATTCTCAACTGGTGACTCAGATTGAAAAAGAGAAGGGCTATTGGAGGCAAGTACTATATCTGTAGTGGCCACTATGAAACTATACTTGCAGGACTCGGACATCCACTCAGAGGTCACAAAGAAACTGAATGCTCTGAAAATGCAAATAAGGTAATTTTTTTAACTTGTATTAAGTATTTTGCAGAGTTTGATGACTTTCTGAAAGATTATTTTGAAAAGTATGAGATTGTGGTTCAGAAAGAAATAAATATTTGTCTTATCAAACGTATGATGAGATATTAACTGTAATGGCGGAGAAACTTAAGGTGTTTTGTGAGGAGGTTAAAAATGCACAGTACTTTTTAATTATCGCCGATTCTACTCCTGGAGTAAGTCATGTGGACCAACTAACTTTTGTTTTGAGGTATGTATAACCTGATGGATAATCTGTTGAGCGATTCTTTGGTTTCTTGCCCATAAAATCTCACAAATCGGAGCATTTGAAAGATACTGTCTTGAAAAAGATTTCATATCTAGTGCTAGATATAAAACATTGTAGAGATCAATGCTATGACAATGCTTTGAACATGTCCGGTGTATATGCCGGTCTTCAAGCAAAAATAATTGAAGGAAGTCCCACAGCATTTTATGTGCCGTGCGCAAGCCATTCTTTGAATTTAGTAGGCAATAATGCTGCTGAATGCTGCAGGTATGCTGAAGCTTACTTTGATTTTATTCAAAAAGTCTATGAATTTTTTCGGCCTCCACTGATCGTTGAGAATTACTTAAATCCCACCTTCAACCGCATCAACACATTCTGAAACACTTGAGTGATACTCGATGGTCAACAAGAGCTGATGCTGAATAAGCCTTACCAGGAGCTTATAGTGAGATTAGAAAAGCATTAATTAAACTTTCTGAGTGTGAAACTGAAAAGACTTTAGGCAAAACAGAGGCAAAATCATTGGCAAAAGTGTTTGACAAATATGAAACTGCCTTAATGACTTTCTTGTGGGACCGACTGTTGCAACGAATCGACAAAATCAGCAAATCCTTGCAAAAAGGAGATGGAAACATAAAGATGCCAGTAGATCTATTTCACTCTCTGAAACTCCTTGATGACGTATGTAACGGCTATTCTGGCATTGTCACGGAAGCATCTACTTTCCGGAGCAATGCCAGAAACTCTCATTACTGTCTGGTTGATCTATATCTGTGGAGCAACCAAGCTTTGATGATAGTTACAAATGTAGAATAAAAAGAAAGAGCTTTGCTGATGAAAGCTCAAACAATGAAGTTAATCTGGAGGGAAAAGAAAAGATTCGAGTGGACATACTGAATGCTATCTGTGACAACCTGGTAGTTGAACTGGAGCAAAGTTTGGTTATATACACAGCCCAGCAACATTATTGTGACCACCTCCTACTTTTGACGTCACCAGCGGATAGCCAATGACAGAAGGCACGTGTCGTGAGCAGACATAAAGGGTATATAAGGTATGCAATAGACATTCTGGAAACATATTAGGCCGCACGTGGCCTAGTGGGCAACGTTCGTGACTGCGACGGGAAAGGCCTCAGGTTCGATCCCAGGCAGGTACGAACGCTCGATCCACTAAATATCCACCGTGCGTCGGATGGGAACGTTAAGCCGTCGGACCCCGGGTACTGTCCCCCCGGTAATAAATAAGGGCGTCTTCCTCCCCCTTTCTACCTCGCTTCCGTGTCACTTTCCCATCGGGCACTCTAGCCTAAATCTTCTAGCTTCCTATTTCTAAGGGTTGTTTAAGACCTGGGGTCAGACACTCCCTTCCTAAAATCCTCTACATATGATCATTTATGATCTAAAAACATATCACTCGTTGCTGTCATGGATAAGAGGAACGATTTATCGGATTTGCAAAAAGCGGTGACTATCGGTTTTCGGGCCAAGGTTGGCAGTATTTCTGGAACAGTGCAGTTTGTGAACTGTCCTCGTGCTGCAGTGGTTAAAGTGTATCGTGATTGGAGAAATGGCACCATTGCGAGTAAGCGACGTTGAAACTACGGAACACCGTGTGCCATTAATCTGAAATGTAAATGTCAGCTTCGAAGGTGCGTCAGCGTCGATCGACACCCTACAGTGGAGCAACTCACTGGCCGAATGAAGCAAGGGGCTACCGGAAGTGTGTCTGAAACGATAATTCAGCGTACGGGGCTCCGATGCAGACTGATGATCACTGCACCTATGCTAACGAATATTAATTGGCAGAAAATACTTTGGCACAGCTCTATCGTAATCGGACCTCCACTGATTGTTAAAGCCTCTCCTTTGAGTCACGTTTTTTATGCTTCATCGAAAGCATGGACGTTGGCGTATAAGGCAAGAAACAACGGAGAACAAATATGTTTCAACCATTGCTGGAAGAATACAATTTGGGGGAAGGGGGGGGGGCAGCGTTACGGTCTAGGGAATGTTTTCGTTGCATTCCCTGGGTCCACTCATACCTGTGAAAGGCACTTTGGACCGAATTCGTTATTAATCCTTCCTTGCAGACCACGTACACCCATACATTCTGATTGTCTTCCCTTTTGCGGACAGGATATTCCAGCATGACACTGCGACGTGTCACACAGCTAGAAATGTTCGAGAGTAGTTGAAAGAGCACGATGAAGATTTCAAAGTACTTCCCTGGTTTCCTAATTCCCCAGATTTAAACTCAGTTGAGCATCTGTTTGACCAACTCGATCGTGTTGTTCGCTCTGTGGATCCTCCACCACGCACCCTCCAGCAGCTGCCAGATGCACTGCAGTCAGCATGGCTCTACATACTTGTGAACACCTTCCAGCACCTTATTGAGACACCGCCAGCCTGTCTAGCTGCTGTCCGCGCTGCCCACGGTGGTTATTCTGGATATTAGCTGATGGCCACAATAATGTGACTCGACTGTTTATGTTCGACCTACTCAAAGGAGTGTTTGCTGGTGAAAATGACCATTCTACAAAATATGACCACAGTAATATTTCCGAGGAATATTCAAATTACATAGATGGAAAACTGTTTTGTGATGAACTGCAGCACTTCCGCCGCTTTGTAAATCTCAGGGAACAAGATCAATCCTCAGTCCGGCCAGAAGATTGCTACAAACTGCTTGTGAACAGTGCGATTTCAAAGAAATATTTCCAAATGTGGAAACCATTCTTAAAATGTTCCTTACTTTACCAATATCTAACGCAAGTGGTGAAAGATCCCTCAGTGCTCTTAAAAGAGTTAAGAACTATTTAGAATACGATCAACACTTTCTCAAGAACATTTTAATAGTTCTTCAATATTGTACATAGAGTGTAATGCGCTGAATCGTGTCAGTTATGCTGAAGTCACAGATATTTTTGCTGTAATTAGAGCCAGGAGGAATTTCTTATAAACATGATGCTGTGTTTGTAAGTAAATGAAATAATGTTTCTCTTTGTTGCAATATAAGATAATAAGAGAATTATTTGATGATGATGAAATTGATTATAGTCGATTTAAAAATTGTTCTAAATATACACGGAACCCGAATGTGTGTCTCAAAGCGAGGGACCCCCAAAAGGTTCAGTGAGACGGGCCCCGTACAGCATAAATCCTCCCCTGATCACTGCAGAACATAATTGTGCTGAATTACACCAGATACACCGGAAACTGGTGCAGAAACAACCAGCTTTGGTAAACAGACATTGTGTTCTTCTGCTCCAGGAAAACTCTCGTCCTCATGTCGCCCAACGAACGATGCTGACACCAAGTGCCATGGGCTAAGAAGTACTGTCTCATTCTGTCTATTTTCCTGGATATGTCTCCGACAGGCCATCATCTGTTTCGTCGCCTGGATCATTTTCTGTCCGGGAAACTGTTCACGACGGACAACGAGGTTCAACGTGCAGTTAATGACTTATTTGGGTCCCAGCCAGAGTTGGAAACGGGTCAAACATTTCGGACTCGGACCCGACCCGACGCAATCAGGACCTGTAACTGACCCGGACAAATCGGCTTTGAACTATAAATTCGAAACTCAATTTATATATATATATGTACATATAAACGTAACATATGTAAACATCCCAATAACTTCTTGATATTTAACAACTGAATTCCATTTTCAATAATAAAATTTGGTTACTTGCTAAACTTTAGTGCCATCTTTACTGCTACTATTTTGCGTAATCCAGAAGTAATGGCTTACTATGACCGTTCAGTATGTTACAAATGATAATCATTATTTGCGATTACACAAATGCATTTTTTAAATGTGTTTAGATGGTTCACTTTTTTCCCGCTGTGATGGAGGTGCGCATACTTTGATATGGCACGTTAGTTTTTTGGTTCCATAATCTTTTATTACACCGTCGACATATTTCTTTCTAATTATACTTTTTCCAGATTTTGAACAACAAACAAAACCAAGCAACACAAAATTGTTCACCGGTTCCTTAATGAGGGGAAACAATTTCCAGCATTCACTCTTCCTCTTGTGGTTTTCAACAAGCACGTATTTCTTGGCCTCGACGCCTTTCTCAACTTCCTTAATATTGAATCCATCCATGTTAACAAATAAGGAGTTAATTTCGACGTCATGTCAAGGAAACGTGATGTTAGAACATCAATCGAAAACCTCTGAATGGTCAATGTAAAAGATGCGATGTGAAAAATAACTCTTAGTCATACAGTGAACTTCGCACGGAGAGAGTGAATCAGCTGAGAAACAGGAGAATGGCGTTTGCCTGTACCTTGCCCTGGACAGTTTAACTCTAAAAGAACGCAAAGCAAGGATCTTTTAACGATGTGGAGTCCGTGTGTTGTCTGACCTCGGCCGGAGGAAATCTGCGTTGCTTTAAGTAGGACACACAATATTTTTGCATGGCAAATCATTATTCACTGCGTGGGCACCAGTATCGACTACAGAATTCCACAACGCGCATTTTTCTTTCGAATATATTTTTCTCCTTTCAAAAATAAAACGGGAATGAAACCGGATCAAAATCGTGTCAGGAATACCTTGACCCAACCCGTTGACCCGTGACCCGTTTCCATCTCTGGTCTCAGCCACAATACTTTTTCCGTTCCGGGATCACGACCTTGCCGGACAGATGGCAACTTTGTGTCGATACCGAGGGGGAATATTTTGTCTAGGTAAGTTGTTCTACTTTTCCGTTCTCCCCATCCACGTGTGCTGGTCCTTTGCCGGACATTTCATTCTCACCTACCCAATAAATTGTAAATAAAATATTAATTCAATGTGCTTGAAAAATACGACTCCGGGTACAGATGAATCGAGGAACCACGTGTGAAATTCACACCAGTAATGTGAAAGAGCCAAATGTGTTTTCGGAGTTTCACATAGAGATGAAATGTGCCGAAACCATATTGGACAGTTAATTTAAAATTGGCATATGGTGCGTGAAATCAATATACGCATTGCTATAAATGTTATAGAAGCATACACCGGATTTGTAAGTTTTTATAATCAGTTATAGAAATAAATTCCAAACATAGACCTTCATTCTCTGACGTTTTATTGGCAAGGAAGTTACAGAAAGCAGATATTATTTAAACACTTTAATGAAACAGTTTTTATTTTTTTACATTCAATTGTTTGTGACATCGTTATTAATCCACAGATAACTCGTGGTTCTTTGTCTGTTGCTGCTGTTGGTGTAAGTTACCATATTCAAAAAAAGGAAACCTATTTTTGACAGAAAATCAGAAGCAACTTCTTTAGCTACAGGGGTCGTCAATCTCAATTTTCTTATCCATCTAGCTTCACAAACAATCTTGAAGACTTCTTCCACGACCATTGAAGGCTGCTCACCTTCCATTTCTATGGACAGCTTTTGCAAATTCCTCAGACACGGAAGATACCTGAAAGGCTTGTTGTCCAATATGGGGCAAATTCAAATAAATAGACTCCAGTGACAATTTTTCTAAATGTGGGCACATGCTCAGAATACACTGGAGACCTTTTGTGTCGAATACCATATTTTCTCCTATTTCTCCTTGAAGAGTTAAAGACCTTATTTGACTTCCTTTACTGGTCCAGAACATCATCATGCTTTCTCTGAGACGATTACTGCTTGCACAATAAAACGAAATGCTTCTTAGATGAATGAGTTTGCACATGGCCTCTATCTGGTCAGCCCATCTGGAATTATCATTACTAATGAGTACCTCTAATTCTTCTAATTCTGGGTAACAGCCGAGCACAGTTTTCCAGTTTCCATCGAATACCCAACAACAAAGAGTTTTTATCTTCACATTTAATCGGAACATTTCGCATTTCTTTCGCTGTATGCAAATTTCGGATAAAACGTCAGGTAAATCTTCATAGGAAGGAGACTTTAGACATCGAAGTGTTGGCATATGTGTTACAACACAAGCTACTCCAGCCTTGCTGGCTTCGGTACAAAGTATGTCGAGTTCCAAGAGGTGCAATGGACTGCTTATTCCACATTCATTTGTATAACAGCAAATTCGAATCTTTTTGCAGTCAACTCTTTTATGACCAGAAAGTATGAACAACGCATCGTCCTTAATATGCGAAGCAAAGAGACTCAAATAATTTAGTTGAGTGAGGGAGGTGACCATAATTTCCATGGTACCCACATCGAGAAACCTGAATGTTTGGAAACTCACATCCGTCAAGTTCTTCATGTTTCTGAGGAATGGATTGTGCACAACCGGATCCAGGTCCCGTCCCGAACTATGAAATGATTGTAAGTCCTGAAACAACAAACAGAAAATTCTGATCACGGAAAAAGTGAATCAAATATATGCACATTTTTTTATATTTCTGCATAAAACAAAAATTAAGTAAAGATGCATTATGAGTCATTGTTTTGTCATACCTCATCTCAAAGAGCTAACGCCTATAACATAACTTACCTGTGACAGCAAAGACCAACGCCTAACACACACACACACACGTCGAGTCACATTATTGTGACCACCAGCTAATATGGGGACAGCAGCTAGACTAGCTGGGAGTGACTCAATAAGGTACTGCAAGGTGTCACAGGTACGTGGAATCATGTTGACTGGAGCGCATCTGACAGCTGCTGGAGGGTGCGTGGCGGAGAATCTATAGAGCAAACAAGATCGAAGTGGTCCCACAGATGCTCAGTTGGGTTTATGTCTGGGGAATTAAGGAGCCAGTGAAGTACTTTGAAGTCTTCATCGTGCACTTCCAACCATTCTCAAACATTTCTAGCTGTATGTGTGACACGTCGCATTGTCGTTCTGGAATATCCCATCTGCCCCAGGGAAGACAATCAGCATGCATGGGAGTACATGGTCTGCAAGAATGGGTTCATAACAAATTCGGTCCGTAGTACTTTCCACAGGTATTAGTGGACCCAGGGAATTCCACGATAATATTTCCCAGACCATAATGCTGCCGCAACCAGGTTGAGTTCTGCCAGCAATGGCTGAAGAGTGTTTGTTCTCCGATGTTTATCGCCTTATACGCTAACATCCATCCGTTCGATGAAGCTGAAAACGTGACTCATTGGAAAAGACAATCCTATGCCAATCAGCACAGGTCCAATTCAGATAGTGCCGTGCAAATGTAAGCCTTTTCTGCCGATGCACCTACGTCAGCATAGATGCAGTGACCATCCCTCTGCATCGGAACCCCATACGCAGCAGGGTTGGCCGAGCTGGCGTTTTAAACACACTTCCGGTAGCCGCCTGTTTCATTCGGCCAGAGAGTTGCTCCACAGTATCATGTCAATCGGCCGTCACGCACCTTCCAAGACAACGTTCACCTCTCATATCAATGGCACGTGGTGCTCCGCAGTTTCCACCTCGCTTATTTGCAACGAACCATTTCTCCAATGACGATACGCTTTAGCAACAACAACACGCTAACAGTTCACAAACTGCGCTGTTGCAGAAATACTACCATTCTTGGCCCTAAAGCAGACAATCATCCATTTTTGCAAATCTGACAAATCGCTCCTTTTATCCATGACAGCAGCGAGTGATATCTTTTCGGAAAGCCTACAGAACACATTATAAACCTCTCGAAGCCAGTTCACGACACGTATCTTTTTTTACTGTTGACGTCAAAAGTAGGAGGTGGTCTCAAATGGGACCACGCTGTTCTTCTCTTTGTCGCCAAGCTTGCGACGTCATCTGTGGTACTGCCGGTTCGTTCGAATTTCACTACCAATTTCGTCAGGTGCGGCTTATGACGATACTTAAACGCTGCACCCCTCCTTAGTAGCACCTTTGTGGGGGTTTCGCCTTTCGCATAACAATTTTTCACCAAGAAAACTCTTTCTTCCGTGGTATATCGCTTCATGTCCGAAATAGTGTGTCCACCATCCCACTACTTCCTTACGAATGCCTGTCGCCTGCTGATGGAAGTCTCGGACTTACAGATTCCTATCATTATTATTTAACGATTTATTCCACAGGAAAGTTATCACTACCCAGTGAAACGCCCGGTATACACGTGCATTTTTGCACATGTCAATTTTTTTAATTTTCCACTTTGAGTGGAAGAACTGTACAGAGCTTTTAATGCAGTCACATGGTGGAGAGTATCGCAGATCACAGTCCAAAGAACTCCGCTCTCTAATGGTCTCCGGATCCGCCTTCCACTCCAGGTACCCTTTCACCGATCGAAAATGTTTGGGGCATGATGGGACGCAATCTACGTCAGTTACGGAATGCCGGCGGACTGGCCCGCAATTTTGATATCATCTGGCATGCTATGTCACAGGACAGTTTCTGTGAACTGTATGCGTCTATTTTACGATGGGTAACCGATTGTATCAGAGACAGAGGTGACTATATAACGAACTGGCTTATTCCACTAGTCTAGATGTTTCGTCCGAATATATTGCCTAACAGCTCTGAAAATGCAATAATTGCCTTTCCTATACATCTACACTGAAGAGCAGTTGAATTGGAGATATATGTCTAGTAACGTGTATCACCACCTTTCGTCCTGATGACGGCGGCGATTCGTCTCAACATGGACTCGACAAAAAACCGGAAGCGTTGGGAAGATAAACTGATCCACGACCACTGAACAAGCTCGCACAGTTCACGAAGATTTGATGTAGGGAATCAGAGTCTCGAACATCTCTCTCAATAGCATCCCAGATGTGCTCGATGGGATTGAGGTCAGGTGACCTAGCTGGCGAAGGAAGCGAGGTCACGTCGGTGCAGTGTTCATCCAACCATTCGGATACAATTCGGGAGCGATGGCACAATGCATTGCCTTGTTGCAGGATGAGGTCCCCAGTGGGATGTTGAAGACGTACAAACCGGAGCAAATAGTCATCCAGGATATCCCGGTACCGTTGACCTGTGAGGGACGATGTCACACGTACCAGGGGTCCCACTTCGGTCAACGTAAACAGTACCCAGACGAGAATTCCACCCCACCAGCTTTAAGAATACCATTATGGCAAAACGGATCCATAGCTTCATGTGCTTTGCGCCGTACTCGTATCCTGCCATCCGCGTGTACCAACGCGAATCTCGACTCTTCAGTCCAGGCATCATTTTTCCACATGTCTAGGGTCCAGTGGTGATGTTCCCGCGCCCATGGTAATCTTTGCACCCTGTGATGTGCTGTTAGCAGCGGTACCTCGTAGGACGATGGCTTCTGTATCCCATAGCGAGGAGATGGTTCTGGATGGTGTGGCAGCTTACACGTTTTTGTGCACCAGCGTTAAATTGCCGAGTGATTTCCTGTACTGAGGCCCGTCTATCTTCTGTTACAATGCAAGCTGGCCGACGATGACCTCGCTCATCCACACGCTGTTGTCCACGGCAGGTGGCCCTTGAAGTAATGGTTTTACCATATTCGATGTACTCACGATGCACCCGTGACACAGTGGCTCGTGAAACTCCCAGTGCCTGCACGACTTTCGGGATGGAGCGACACATTCGTCGGACCACGACAATTTGCCCACCATCAAATGCGTTTAGACCATTCGTCTTACCCATACTGCGTTCGACTCTTACTGATTCCCGTCGCATCACTCCTTATATTGTCGGATCGCTGCATACGTCATGTCGTTTCCGTTTGTAGGGCAGCCCACAGCGTCACATTCGCATAACGTCAGCTGTCTCTAATTCAATTGCTCTTCAGTGTGCATTGCGCATTCTCTATCCACACTGTGTCCCCTGTAGTTCGAACTGGGACAGACCCATTCATTCAATCGCGCATCGGGTAAACTAGTTTGTCCTAAAGTCCGGTCTTGCAAGTAACATTTACACTCTACGTCAAAAAACTAGTTGCACCAGAAGGACGTGTCGGATTGCAATGCTATTCGGAAGGAAGGCAAAGGTTACCAGGAGCAATAAATGATTAAACATTGATACTGATATGGGCAATATTTATACACGCCCATATTTAGGGTATATCAGTACGGCGTCGGTATGCCATATATTTGCTCATACAGCATACAACACGTCTCGGCATGGAGTTGTACAGGTTCCTAATGGTGTCTTGCGATAAGCCATCAAATATTGAATCTTCTCGGCAGTTCCTGCTGATTGTGCGGCAGGAGTGGAGTGTGGATAACCCGTCCAACAGCATACCACACATTTTGAATCGATGATAGGTCTGGCTTTGCGGCTGGCCATGACAGATGTCAGTGCCTTGAGGACAAGATCTCGGGACAGGAGCAGTATGAGAACGAGCGTTGTGCTGTTGGAAATTCGCACTGGAGTGAACGTTCAGAAAACGTAGGGCCACTGGTTGCAGGAACTCATTAACGCAACGATGGGCTGCCCAAGTGCTTGTAATGAGCACCAAAGGTGATCTGGCATCGTAGGCAATTGCACCCCACACCCTGACACCAGGGCTTCTGGACGTGTGACGCTCGACAAAAAAATCGTTCATCTTGGCGCTGACTACGGTGATCCCACGCACGGATTCGGTTGCCGTCTCCTCCAAGACAAAAGCGAGACTCGTCACTGTAGATCACCGGCTACCTTTCTGAGTAGTTCCATGATAGTCTGACACGACATCATTGTAGTCTTTGGCGATGATTGAATGGTGTCAACTGCAGTCGTCGTAACGATCTGCGTGTGTGTAATCCCACGTTGTTCAATCGTCTGCCAATTGTATATGGCACTAATAGGACGATGTTTGAAGGGCACCACTGTTCGCTGAATATCTGCAGTCGTAGCTGTTGGTTCACTCCGCGCATGTCCGACAACCCGTCTGTCCTTTCTCTCTGTGGTTCGTCTAGGTCTCCCACAGGCCTCCTGTCCCTGCCGCATGCTTTGTTCTATCCACTGCGAAAAACAGCGAGCTATGGTTATATCAGCACGACCGCGTACGGCGCTCAATGCGGCAATAAGGCCATCCCGCTTTCCGGAGCCTTCCGATGTGCCCCTCAGGAACAGCTCGAATTGCTTCCCAACTTTTCTTCGAGGCATACTTCACTTGCAAAGGATGCAACCAACACAACATCACGAGTCAGAATGGCAAGCGTGCACCACGGGACGACTTTATATGGCCGGACTGGCACAGCGTTGCAACCCCTCCTTGCCTACGCCACGTGCACTGCCAAGCAAGATACGTGAATCATCTGCATATCTCACGATGTCAAACCTACCCAAAAAGTTTCATTCCTGTCGTTTGCTTCCTTCTGGGTGCAACTGTTTATTTGGCAGTGAGTGCATATAGATACAATAAATATTTCTTCAAACTGCATAAATCTCTGTAAACGCGCATATTTATACCCGAAAGCTTTTAAAAATCTTTAGGGTATAAATATGCATTTTTTTAATTGTAGAAAATAAGAGAATTTAGAAAACAACAGGACACATTCCATCAGCCGTCAGAGCGGTGACGTCATCCACGTCATGTAACATCTGGAAAACTCCACTCCACTGTGATGAGAAAATGAGAGTGAAAACGGCAAATAACATCTTAGTATTATTATGGAAATAGTTTCGACTTCGAGGATTCCCTGAAATGGTCTCCGGGACGCCCAGGTGTTCGCGGATTACACTTTGCTAACTGAAGTACTCTACACATTACGAGTATGCAAAAGTTTAAGGAGAAAGTAGACAGGAACAATCAGGAAACCAGTACACATTTATGCAACGAAATATTAGCAGTTAGCATCAATGACGTTTTGCCATTCTTCAGGGAACAAATGAATGATCCTCTGATAGAAGGTCTCGGGTTTTAAGCTGAAGAACGCAGTGACTAAATTTTCCACATCTGGAGCTGTGGTAAACCGCTGTTGGGCTAGGGCATGTTGCATAGAGCGAAACAGATGAAAGTCTGAGGGTGTAATATTCGGGGAGTAAACCGGGTGCGCTAAAACTTCCCAGTGTAACTGATTTTTTGGTGGCACCGACATGTGGTCTGGCATTGTCGTGTAACAAGATGACTGGGAGGCATCCTTTACCTATCCATGGGTGTTTTTGCACAATTGTGGCGTTCAGTTTCACTAACTGATCGCTATATCGTTGTGTAGTGATTGTTTCATCCGGTTTCAACAGTTTGAAACACAGCACTCCACACACACAACAGCACCTTTTCCCCGTGGGTATCCTGTTTTGCAGTGGATGTTGATGGCTGGTCTGGGTCAACCAGATCCACTTTTCATCCCGGGTGGCAACCTTCTACAAGAAATACTTTCCTTGAAACCTCTTCAGCAAAGATATGCATATTACCAATCGTTGACCCTTATTACGCTACTCTAAAGTATGCGTAACCTACTTAGCAATCTTCTGGATCTTCCTCAAGGCCTGTAGACGCCATACCAACGTCGATTGAGCAACTTTCAAACATTTTGCCAGTTGCGTGGTCGATTGTGTAGAATCCTCTTGCAACAGCGATCCCAGCTCCTCTCCTGTGACTTCCTGCGATCTACCTGCACGTGGCTTGTCTTCCAAGCTTAGATCACCTATCTTAAAATTGGCAAATCATTCTCGACACGTCCGTTCACACAGAACTGTTTCGCCATACGTCTGACATATTGAACCGTATGCTTCACTCGCACCTGTCCCTAAATTAAACATGAGTAACAAACAGTGCCACAAATGAACTTTATCGACCACCATGCTTGGCTTCATGTATGAACTGACAGCACGGGTCGCCTGCGGGTTAGACCCGTACAGAGCCAGCCAGCGGGGTTGCGGAAACTTTTGCATACTCCTAATAAATGAAGAATTCTTCATTTATTCTGAAGTTTACTCTACGCATTTGGAATAAAGATGAATACAGTACAGTACAGCACAACATACTAAATGAGTTAATTTAAAATCTAATACGTACCTTGCAGTTGCGACTAATCGTTGCAATGATTTCAGGACTGTATCTTTGCCTGCGACGCTCCTTTATTCTCTTAACTAATGGGTTGAATACGAAATCTAGGAACTGCTGCAGTAATTTCATATAATCCTCAGGAGACCTTCCATCTATTTCGAACTTCATTTTTTCTTCAAATATTTCAAGACATTTATGGAAAAATAGGGACTCTGTGGAAAAAGAAAAAATAATTTTAGTTATGCTGGATGAGCTCAATTACGTTCTGAAACAATAAATTGATGCACATACACTGACGGAAAAAATCCCAACACCAAGAAGGGGTTGTGTTAGATAAACGACAGATAATAGGCGGTGAGAGTACATCTGGAAGATGACGTCTATGCAAATTTCGCGCTCGGCGCATACGTGTGGCGTTAGGAGCGCCACTCGGAACATGCAAAGCAGGTTTGCTGTAAATACGCGCTGTAACGTTCGTGAGCGTTAGTTATCGTTGAGATTCGACGTAGTGTGTTGATGTTAGTCAAGGATGCCTTTATGAAGGCGAAGAAGCCATTATCAACAGCTCACGGAGTTTGAACGAGGTCGTGTAATAGGGCTACGAGAAGGTGGATTTTCTTTCTGCAATATTGCAGAACGATTTGGCAGGAATGTAGCCACTGTGCATGATTGTTGGCAGCGGTGGTCAAGGGAAGGTACTGCCTCAAGAAGACCGGGTTCTGGCGGGCCACTACTGAGAAGGAAGACGGCTGTGTACGGCGTATGGCCGAGGCGCATCGTACCGGGTCTGCGGCAGCAATTCGAGTGCAGTTGCCACCACAGTGACACAACGAACTGTTACAAATCGGTTACTTGAAGGACAGCTCCGAGCCAGACGCCCTGTAGCGTGCATTCCACTTACTCCAAACCACTGCCGTTTGCGACGTCAGTGGTGTCAAGCTACAGCTCATTGGAGGACGGAGTGGAGACCTGTTGTGTTTTCTGATGAAAGCCGGTTCTGCCTGGGTGCCAGTGATGGCCGTGTGTTGGTTAGAAGGAGGCCAGGTGAGCGCCTGCAACCAACCTGTCTGCGGCCGAGACACACTGGACCTACACCTGGAGTTATTGTCTGGGGAGCAATTTCCTATGACAGCAAGACCAGTCTCGTGGTTATGCCACAAACCCTGACGGCACAGTTGTACGTCATCTGGTGATTCAACCTGTTGTGCTGTCATTCATGAACACCATTCCAGGGGTGTTTTGCAACAGGATAACGCTCGCCCGCATAAACTACTGTTGTAACCCAACATGCTCTACAGAGTGTCGACATATTTCCGTGGCCTGCTAGATCACCAGATCTTTCACCAATCGAGCACGTATGGGTCATCATTGGACGACAACTCCAGCGTCACCCCCAACCAGCATTAACCTTCCCTGTATTGACCGACCAAGTGCAACAGGCATGGAACTCCATCCCACATACTGACATCCAGCACCTGTACGACACAATGCATGAACGTTTGCGTGCTTGCATTCAACACTCTGGCGGTTACACCGGTTATTTATGTACCAGCATTTCACATTTAAAAAGGGCTCTTCTCGCGCTTACATTAAGCTGTGATTTGAAACCTTAATTGATTAAATATGTTACCTATGCAAACGTATTGCCGCTATTTCATTCCTCTACAACTATTTTGTCGTAATGTTGGGATTTTTCTTTCCGTCAGTGTATAAATGCACACTAGTTAAATACCCGTTCTTCGAACGTAGTGATATTAAAATACATTTGACATACAGATGATATACAGGGTGATTCAGAACTCATGGGACAAACGTTAAGGGGTGGCAGAGAACACTGCAACAAACATTTTTTGTATAAGAATGTATGGGCGCAAGCAACGCGTTGAGGCACAAAGACAAAAAATAGACATTAAAGGAAACCTAAATTGTTTACTTACAGCTTCGCTGACAAGTGCTTCTTTACAGCAATGATAACAATAATTGCTCAAAATTGCGTCCAACCTCTAACCCACACGCTACACCTCCACATGCGTACCAAGAACGATTCTATGTGAATGTGTGGGCGGTTATTGTGAACGACTTTCTGATTAGCCCATATCTACTACCAACGCGACTCAATGGCAGATGTTATCGTATTTTTCTGGAAGAGGTTTTACCAGAATTGCTTCAAGATGTACCACTGGCCGTCCGACAAGGACTGAGGTTTCAGCATGATGGGGCGCCAGCCCTTTTAAGGATTAATGTGCGCAATTAACAGGATGCCATTTTTAGGACGCGACGGATTTGCCGTGCTGGACCAGTCCGTTGGCCACCCCGAGCGCCCAATTTGTCGAGCCACGATTACTTCTTATAGGGACATCTGAAAGCCCTCGTTTACGAGACTCAAGTTGACTCTGTTGAGGACCTCGTCGCTCAAATATCGGTTGGCATCTTTGAAACTGTATCCCAATCACTCCGTCGACGCGGCTACGCATGCATTACTGTTGGTGGACTCAATTTTGAATAATTATTGTAAACATTGCTGTAAAGAAGCACTTGTCAACGATGTTGTAAGTAAACAATTTAGGTTTCCTTTCATGTCGATTTCTTGTGTTTGTGCCTCAACGCGTCCCTTGCGCCCATACATTACTATACAAAAAATGTTTGTTGCATTGTGCTCTGGCACCCCTTAAAGTTTGTCCCATGAGTTCTGAAACACCCTGTATATGATATACATTTGAAATGGCCATACATTGCATAATTTTTGCTCTTTTGGGAAACACATGTCTGCCTGACTTATTCTGGTAGACGACACATAAGCAATTTCGTTCATAACTGTAAATTTGAAACTTCAAGCCTACACAAAACAAATCAAAATACGTCGTTACTCTTCACTTTCATCGTTAAAATAATAATAGACAACAGAACAAAATAATAACAGAAAACAGAACAAAATACGTTGTTACTTTCAACATAAATGTAAAAAGAACCTTGCTTGTAAACAATTTCTTCGAAACTGTACATTTAAAAGCTAGCAAATGAGATTTTTTTTTCTTTTTTTTTTTTTTGGTAGCGTGAGCAAAATTGTGCTGCCACCGCTGATATCCAAGGTGAAACTTTTTTTTTCCAATTTCGATTACTATGAAAATCTCCCCTGATATTTATATTTATTGCAATCGTCAGTTTACTACTTATATGACGTCAATAATGCTTCAGTGAAAACGGATGTTGGTAATTTGATTTTGACTCAAAAAACATTGACATTCGATATGTCAAACAATGATATAACTGTTTAAATGCAAAGCATATTATGATATAGCGCACTTTACTTGATTTTTAAGGGTTTTTTGTTAATTAAATTAAGACCAAATAAATTTAGAACAAAATATATATGGAGGAGGACAAGTCAAGTCATTCAAAACTTAGGGTGGGACTTTAGTTGCTGGGCAACAATGCCTCGATCATTGCCAAACGTCCTAGTTGTTATCAATGCTGGGTTATTTAAAAAACCCATTTCGACTCACTTAAGGTCTTGGTAGGAAAAAATCCTTTCTTAGTTCGCCTCTATGTTGTAAAAGGAACATTCCTGCAAAATATGAAAGTTCTAACACAAATTTTGAAGATGACAATCCGTTTTCTGGTGTAGATGTGACAAGGATGGTAAGTCAGATAATTTCCGAAAACTTGAAAATTTCATCGTCCTGGAGCGGGGCTCGAACCCGCGTCTAATAGATAGCGCCCGGCTATGCTAACCACTACACCACCTAGAAGGACCAAGTCTCAAATTTCCAATTAATTTCATTATAACCATCACAGGATTGTTATATTGAAAGTTCTAAGTTCAGTAGTTTCTAAGATTTGGTGATGAGTCAGTGAGAGCTTTCAATTTTATATGTACAGATAAAGTCAGATAACAAAAAATGATCTACTCAACAGCGGCAAGTTTTTGCACTCTGTATCCTTTAAAAATAGCAACATAGAACAAGCGCATGTATGTGGCAGTGACCAGGCCCCGATCATCACAATCTTGGGTCCAGGGCAAAAAGAATTGGGTCCCAATCCCAGATATTTCACGAGGAGTGGGAAGCAAAACAATATTACACATTAATATTTGCTTTGAATATATAGAATAACTGCACACACATGTTGCATGCGGCTTTACTATACTATATGTAAATACTCTGCAATACATTAAAATGATGGATTTTTGTATGCATGTGCTACATATTATCAAGACAGGTAGATAACGAAAATAATTTTGTGCACAACTGTCAAAGTGGCTGTTAAGGTTCTGAGAATGTAAAAGAAACAACTATGAAATGTGTGTGGGTTTGAAACTGTGACCGATGAAAGTACTTTGGATTTTCTTAAAATGAAAAAACTATATATAAATTTTCTTTTAGATTTAGTTTAGTTTATAATTAGCTTTCAAATATTTTACTTCATTAAGGTTCTGAGCGCAGAAATAAAAATTATTAACAACCTGGCTGAAATTCACCTGGTCAAGGGTGTTTGAAATGCATATTAAAGTGGTTCAGGTTAGTTTACCTAGCTATTTCTAAAAATAAGCAGTACCCATAACAGTTCGATCTATTTTTTTCCTAGGAGAATTCAAAATGAAGTTAGTAAATTTCTCAAAATATGATTTCAAACCAAACCTTGGATTTCATGTAATATAAATTTAAAAAACAATTTGGCAAAATGTAAACACTAGGGATATGTATAACACTTTATCATTAAAAAAACGTATATATACACTAAAGTGCCAAAAAAACAGGTGCAGACGAGCTTATGCATAATACATAGCAACGTCACCTATGCGCGTACTCGATTGCATCCGCCATTGCGTATATAAAGCGATAGACATCTTTGCCAGCTGTCAGAGCTGTTTTCGGCGTGAGAATGATAAGTAATAACGATTTAAGCAACCTTCAACGGGGTGTCATAGATGGCGCTCGTGAGATGGGCCATAGTATTTCGGAGGTAGAAACGAAGTTCGGATTTTCCGACCATATCAAGGGTGTACCGTGACTACAAGGATTCCGACAAAACCTCCAACCTAAGATACCAATGTGGCTGTAAAAAGACAATGGGTGAATGTGATCATCGTCGGCTGTCAAGAATCGTTTCACGCGATAAGCGTGCAACACTTTTGAAGTCAGATATCATCGGAATTCAATGCTGGAGCCTCTACAAGCAGAAGCGTCCGGACTGTACAACATTCCTTATAAGATATGGGCTTTGGGAGCCGACGCCCAACTCGAGTCCCCTTGATGGGTGCATGACTCTGAGCTATGCGACTCGCTTGGGCACGGCAACACCACCACTGGACACTTGATGACTGGAAACAACTAGCCTGGCCTGACGAGTCGCGTTTCCAACTGTATCGGGCAGATGAATGAATTCGTCTGCGCCGCAAACGCCATGAAATCATGGATCCCGCCTGTCAACAGGGAACTGTACCGTCTGGTGGGGAGCCCGTAATAGTATGGGGTATGTTTAGCTTAATTCACTGGGACCCCTAATACGTCTACAAACGTCTGTGGCCGGCCAACGTCATGGGTGCATCTTTTCTGACGAGGTACACCGGTTCATGTCTTGCATTATGCTGATGGTTGGGCCTGTTCCAACAGGACAATGCACCTCCACACAAGAGTCGGGACGCCACATATGGTTAGAAGAGCATTCATCTGAGCTTGGGGTGTTGCCATTCCCACTCAATTCGCCAGTTCTGAACATGATAGAACACATTTGGGATACCATGGAACGCGCTATCGAACACAGGAATCCGAGACCTCGGAATACACCCTAATTGTGGAACGCTCTGCAGGAAGTATGGTGTGAATTGCCTACAGCATATTTCCAGAAGCTAGTGGAGTCCACGCCTTGTCGTATTTCTGCAGTCTTGCGCTCACGCAGGGGACCTGCCAAGTATTAGACTGGTGTACCAATTTTTCTGGCACTTCAGTGTATCTGCATGAACTGAGAAGTATATAAATTATAAATTCAATGATAACCCGCGGTTTGCAGTTAACACAGTAACAGAGATGAAAATAACCAGAATTATGGTGTTGCCATTTGAAAAAATCAATTAAAGCTTGCCAAAATTGGTGAATGTATTGCATATATTGTGGGGATTCTATATTGCATGTAATAGAAGAGAGAATTTCATGGCTTTCTAAGAAGTTTAATCATTTTCTATTAGAAAATGGTGGACATTTTAAATGGATGATTTGTTTCCACGTTGGAGTGGCAATAGGATGGTTTTTCAAATAGTGTGTTAATGATGACTGTGGTGGTGTTCCGTTGGTATTAAGTGTTTGGTTAACTGCCTTACGATGTTCGAGGGTACGTTTAGAGATGGGCCGGGAAGTGCTGCCAATGTAGCATGTGTGTGACACAAGAATAGAAAATTTTGGTTTCCTGAACTTTGTAGGCCCTGGGCATGTGCCCCGTCTGCCCTGCCGATAATCAGGCCATGGCAGAGACATATGTGTCTATGTCTATGTTTAAACTACCGCACAGCCCGTCCTAGGACGGTTGTTTTTAAACTTTAAATAAATACTAATATACAATCGTGGCCAAAGGTCCTGCAACAGTAGACCAAAAGTCAATTTTTGATGTTTGAAGTCAACTTATGGAGTGTAATGTTAGAGTCAAGAAGACATGTTATATCACGTTTTAACATCAAACAGAGGTCATTGCTCTTTCCGCGTTTATAAGTGAGTCACGGAAAAATTCTCATTGGCCGCCACCGGGAGTCGAACAAAGGGTCTTCCAGTACAATGTATAAGTTGACTTCAAATATCAAAAATGTGTAATGAGTTAACGTCAAAATGTCTGTATTAATTATTCATTCGCCTTCTAATTATTTGTTCGGTTGCTGCATACCATCTTTGGTGAATCCCCAGCATTGTGTGGGGCTCCAAGAAGCAACCTGCCAAATTGGCTTGGCAGTTAGTGTGAGAGAGTCTGGAGGAACTCAAGGCGCTTGTGGCGCAGTGAAAGCATATCCGGCGCGTAACTGGAAGACCCTGTGTTCGATTCCCGCTGGCGGCCAATGATAATTTTTCCGTGACTCACTTATAAACGCGGAAAGAACGATGACCTCTGTTTGATGTTCCTAGTGCACGTCAAAATGTCTGTATTAACATCATTTTAATGAAATTATATGCTGAATACAAATATTTTAACATAATGTTATTACTAGTAACAGAAGTGAAGTTAGAAGCAAAAATGTGCAAATGAGGAAACGCAAATCCAGTTCTGGAAAAGCGATCGCGCCCCTCTAATCCAAAATAGCTTTTTCTGAAGTCCGCTAGTGACATATAAAAGGATTTAGAATCGTCTGCAGAGTTAGAAAGCAGCAGCTTGTCGTCAGTTGACTGAAGTTTATGCAGAATTCCTGGTGATATTTGAATTTCTGAATGTCAGAGACCCGAAAATTGGTTCTGCCTCTTCAAACCAGGGCAAAAATTATAACTTTACACGAACTTTTATTCATTTCGACGCAAGCCCTTGCGGTTCAGCAGTGTTGGCCATTTCGAGGTGAGCCATTACAGTTCCGCAGTGCCGGTCATTTCGAAATGACCCCTTGTAGTTTAGCAGTGCTGGTCATTTCGACGCGAGCCCTTGCGGTTCAGAAGTGCTGGTCATTTCGACGCTAGCCCTTGCGGTTCAACAGTTCCAGTCATTTCGACGCTAGCCCTTGCGGTTCAGAAGTGCTGGTCAGCAGTTCTAGTTATTTCGACGCTAGCCGTTGCGGTTCAGCAGTGCCGGCCATTTTGAGGTGAGCCCTTGCGGTTTAGGTATTCCGGTCATTTCGAAATGAGCCCTTGTAGTTTAGCAGTGCTGGTCATTTTGACGATACCCTTTGCGGTTCAGCAGCAGTGCCAGTCATTTCGACACAGGCATTTGCCGTTCAGCAGTACTGCTTATTTCGATGCTAGCTCTTGTGGTTCAGGAGTGCTGGTCATTTCTCTAGGCTTGGGTGGTCATAATATAATGGCTCATTGGTGTACATATGTACACACACACACACACACACATTTTTGTATAGATAAGTAGCATTACATTCAAAAAAGAAGATAAAAGAAGAAACCGTCATTAGCATAGTAACTAAGTTTTAGAAATATTAGAGTATGTTATAAAGTAAAAAACATTTCAGTCTGAGCAATGTGTCCTGGCTTTCACCGACAATTATATCAAAATTTATTTTCAAATTTAACAAAGAAATTCTAGGTTCGGAGGTCACTATTTTTTACCCTAGTTATAATTGCAAACGCGTAGTGTTTAGTATAGGCCCGCTTTTGGTAAAAGAAATATAAGTTGGTAAATTTTTTTATTAACTTTTTTTCTTAATTATTATTGCAACAATGCAAATTTGATTGACTTTTTGCACCCGTATGTTGTCTTATGCGGTGGCCACTCCGCAAATTATTTTCTGGCTCTGTCGTATCTGTCGCAGGCTGATTTGAACATTTCTGCTATGTGGGGTTCGTACCCTATAATTTAGAAACTCTAACATTTTCTTTTTCTACCTTATACGTTGGTCGCACTTCAAAAACAAAATGGAATTTGAAAAATGTGGTACTTACGGAATTTCTGATAATTTGTGGAGTCATCGCGGAATTTTGTTCCGTGTCTCGATATGTCTTCAAAAACTCTATTCAAAGCCAAATCCTGCAAACTGGGAACGTAACTGAAACTCATTTTGGGGCCTCGGCCAGGAATTCTGGAAATAAACGGAAACATAGTTAAGGATTTATTACTGAATAGTTATGCTTTACATTTTCAAAATGCGGATTAATGTTCGACGTGGTTATAAAAAATTTAAAAATCTATCCGTTTCGAAACCTATGATTCGAATTTTTTTTTTTCGGTTTTGGTTTTTATAATTTTATATTTTTTACGCTTTTCAACAGTGTGTTGAAGAAGCGTATATGCTCCAGCTTTGTCCGTCTGCTTGTCTGTTCGTCCGTCCGTCCGCACAATAACTCGCGTAAAAAGGGTTCGATTTCTATGAAATTTTAGTATGTGGTAGGGGACTACTTGGGGACGAACCCCATTGAAAATGGGCGAAATGGGGTCAAAGGTCAGAACATATTAGCGGAATCCATTCCATTGCTCTTATGCATCATAACTTATGTAAAAGTGCTTCGATTGCGACAAAACTTTAGTATGTTGTTTCGGAGGTATAGTAAACCAATTCTGCTCAATATAATCGAATAGGGGTCAAGGTCAGGGCACAGCTGCGAGATTTATTCCACAACCATTATCCTCATAACTTGAGTAATAATTTCTGGTATGTTGGAAAGCGTATCATACTCAATGCATTGCATGATTTTACTAATTTGTTTTGTAAAGCGTTCAAAAAGGAGTCTTTTCCATTACGCAGTTCAGTGACTGATCGTTGGTCTGCTTCTCATCGACTTTTCAACAAAAACGCGTCTGTCCGTCAGTTGCCTGCAAAAGAAACTACTGAACTAAATAGAGAATTGAATTTTAAAAAGGCTGGAGAAGAACATGGGCGTATACACCTCAAAGCCCCCCCCCACCCCCCACCCCTTTTGTTTTTTGAAATTCAAGTTTTAAAATTTTTTATTTATGGAGGGTAAGTCAAATGTTTTGCAATATTTGCATAAGCGCATGTGCTGTAGCGGGTATGTCACGTGTTTAAACTGCTTCAAGTCACGCAATGCACTCAGTCGAAAGGGATATAAAGTGGTAGTCGTTGCTGTGAAAAGCATTGCATGTCGTCGTTCTGTCTGTCTTTGGGATGCTTAAAGGATGAACAGCCACAACCGGCTAATTAGGGAACTTTTGCTTTACGAGTTTGAACTCGGCCATAACGCTGCTCAAGCAACACAAAACATTTGTCATGCGAAAGATGGAGGTTCCCTGTGCCACAGCACAGCAACCAGATGGTTCAAAAATTTTTGCTCAGGTGATAGAGACCTTGATGATCCGCCGAGGTCAGGTGCACCGCGAACCGTGGATTCGGATGCCGTATAGATAATTCCGACAACCAGCACTCGGAGATTATCAGGCGAGCTGGGCATATCACAGACCACCGTGGATCCTCATGAGTCTTAGAAAAAGATATGGGTATGATATTTTCCGATAATATGGTATCAGAAAAAAAAAATTTGATCAAGTAAATAGAAATTTTTCAAATGCATAGCAAATGAGATTAAAGTATTTCGATGAGTCTCAAAAAAATTGTATATTGCAAGAAATTTCCATTTATGAACAAATCATTTTCCTATTTGAGGTGAAACGAATTTTTAAACAGATCATTTAGAATTATTTGTATCACAATCACTCGTTGCTGTCATAGATAAAAGGAGCGATTTATCAGATTTGCAAAAAGAAATGATTATTGGCTTTTGGGCCAAGGGTGGCAGTATATCTGAAACAGCGCAGTATACAAACTGTTCGTGTGCTGCTGTGGTTAAAGTGGACCGTGATTAGTGAAACGGCACCATTGCGAACGAACGACGGGCAAGCTGCGGAGCACCACGTGCCATTGATGTGATAGGTGAACGTGGGCTTCGAAGGCACGTGAGGGCCGATCGACACACTACGGTGGAGCAACTCACTGGCTGAATGAACCCGGGGGATACCGGAAGTGTGTCTAGAACGACAGTTCAGCAGACATATGGGGCCCGATGCAGACAAATGGTCACTGCACCTATGCTAACGAAGATGCGTCATCAGAAAAGGTCTACGTTTGCACGGGAGTATAGGAATTATCCCTCCGCTGATTGGCAAAGAATTGCCTTCTCTGATGAGTCACGTTTTCTGCTTCATCGAACGGATGGACGTTGACGTATAAGGCGAGAAACATCGGAGAACAGACATTCTTCAACCACTGCTGGCAGAACACAAACTGGTGGGGGCAGCGTTATGATCTGGTTAATCTTTTCGTGGCATTCCCTGGGGCCACTCATACCTGTCGAAGACAATATGAACGGAATTCGTTATGAGGCTATCCTTGCAGATCACGTACACCCATTCATGATGATTGTCTTCCCTGGGGCGGATGGGATCTTCCAGCACGACAATGCGACGTGCCACCCAGCTAGAAATGTCCGTGAGTGGTTGGAAGAGCATGATAAAGATTTCAAAGTACTTCCCTGGCCTCCTAATTCCCCAGACTTAAACCCAATTGAGCATTTGTGCGATCACCTCGATCGTGTTGTTCGCTATATGAATTCTCCACCACGCACTCTCCAGCAGCTGTAAGATGCACTGTAGTCAGCATGGCTTCACATACCTATGAACACCTTCCAGAACCTAATTGAGTCACTCCCAGCCCGTCGAGCTGCTGTCCACGCTGCACACGACGACTAGTCTGGATATTAGATGGTGGTCACAATAATGTGATTCGACTTAGAATATACATAAACCCTCTGGTGAAAAAACCATAAACTACATACAGCAGAAAATACTCTCAAAAGGTTTTCCGAGGTGATGGGTATCGATCCACGAAACATTTTTGTAAGTCGAGTCTTCAAATGCTCAAATTTTCTTGCAAATACAACTGAAACAGAAAAATACAATTACTTCTCGGGGTTTACAAACCACTCTTTACCAAAAATGAGAAATTGTATGCCGAAGACTTTCGATTTGGAGCTGTATCAAATGCAGGAAGAATTTTTCAAATAAGATTTTTGGAAGCAGATATTGCATATATAGAGAAAATCGCAATTTCACTTTACGCACCCAAGCGGAAAATCTCTGCACAACTTAAAAAAGAAGCAACCCAAAATCGGCTTCGTTATAAATGGCATTGAAAGGAAAAAATAATTTCTTCAATCGGATATTTAAAAGAAAATAGATGGAATAAAATATATTTTAAATTCTATAGTATCCGAATTTACGCCCTCTAGGAGCAAAGTTTTGCACAGGAAAAATTAAAAAGTAAGAATAATAATCGTTTTCGCATTTCAAGCTTTAGAACGTAAAAATAATTTTTCGAAAGGCTTTTGGTCTAGAGTACTGCAGTTAATGTTCGGTGCAGCAATATCAACTTGTCTTGTCATGCAAAGTTTATGAATATGATCACGGCGAATTTGAATTTTCTAAAAAGGACTAGACCCAAAGACTGTTAATCAATATTTTTCGAATTTATTAAAACTAGTCCGTAACACGTCGCCATGCACGGTTGAAAAAGCCATGACTGAAATTTTTTCTTGTCATATAACATGAATCGAAATAAAATGCATAACTGTAAGAAACGGTTGTGTTATTAATGGGCAGTCTATAAGATGGGTCACCAACAACAAAATGTTCGTAATATTCCCATTATTTTTTAATTTTTTCCAACTTCTCGTATACGAATTTAACGATGACGTTCCTGATTATTGTAGGAACATGTGCTTTCCCGCCTTTGGAGAGCTTGCATTGGAGTATTGAGGCATTCTTTCAGTGATCCGAAATGATATCGTGTCTAGATAACTACACAATGGGGTTAAAATGTGTTTGATTTTGCCAGTTTGGTTTTGACAGTTTTTTTGTATCATTATATAAATTTACACTAATATATAAAGAGAGAAACTTTGTTAGTTTGAGGTAATCTCGAAAACTACTGAACCGATTTAGATAATTCTTTCACCATTGGGAAGCTTATTTCTTTCCTGTGAACAGAGGATATTTCATATATTTATTATTATTATTATTATTGCTATTATTATTATTTTATCTGTGGTTGTACTACTGAATCAGATCGCTTTCAAGTAGTTCCCCACTTCACGTGTATCGCTCCGCTTTTTTTACATACAAACGGATCACACCCAACGGAAAAGAAAGTAGTTCACGACAATACACTGAATTTTTTTACTAATCTCGAATACTACTGAACCGATTCGGATAATTGCAACTATTGTACGTAGATGACAGCGGAGGGCTTAGTTCCAATTTCGACCACCGCAGAAAGACAGATGGCGCTGTAAGTACTAAAGTGAGAACAAACGCCAGAATAACGAACGGCGGATTGTACGAAGAAAATGCTATGGTAACATAAAAAAAAAATTACTTATGAACAGTGAGTAAAAAATAGCGATGACAAATCTGTGGGACAGTAGCTTTCAGGTAAAAAATCCTGAACATTTCTCCAGTGGATGGCGCTGGTGGTATGTAGAAAGGAACGGCCTTGTGTTTTAAATATATACAATAGATGTAATCAACATCTTTAATTAACTTTTTCCAAATACAGCGTGATATACTAAAATTCAGTTGTTTCAACAAACACGGTAGCTTTAAGAAAATTTACAAAATCTCGGCGATTTGTTGCCCTAAACTAGAGCGAAATTTCACTTGAGACCCTCCCTAATGCAATCCAGCAAAGCCCATTTTCCATTGGTATGAAAGTAACTCATATTTATCCTGGAATTTCAGATTAAATTGTCATTTTATTAGGGACAGTGATATTTGATGCGCACGTTGTGACGTACTACAGAGGTGAAAACATGTGTCACGACGATAAATCTGCAGCGAGACATTCTGTCTGCGTAGCTCAGTTGGGAGAGAAACTTACTCCGTAGTGAGGGACACGGACAAACTTGTGTTTTCACAACGACACATTTGAAAACCAAAATGTTTTTGTTATGCAAGCGAAGTGTTGCCAAGGAATGACTATTTTTACACGACCCCTAAATTTGTACGGCCTGCCAGTTATCCTAAACTTGCTGATACCCGATTGAATCCAGATAATCAAGAAACAGTAGTGAATCCTCTATCACTACTGATTTTCTTTGGTCTGCCGGTACGTGCTGCTTTAGGCACGCCATGTGGCTTCCACTTATTCAGTACATCCAAACAGTTGACTTGGGTATGTTTGAACGCCTCTCGGTTTCTCTTATGGACAATCCACTAATATAACACCCAACAATCTTTCATTTCTCAAAGTCAGTTCTCTCCCCGCCGCGACATTTTCACTCAACCTTACAGGCGATCAGCTGCGGACTTGTTTTTATTTCTTTTGCAGCTGCTCCGCGCATCTTAACAACGCAGCGGAACCATTCATTTGCTTTTGAAGGGGTGTCCGGTGTCTTTTTTCAATATAGTGTATTTTTCATATCGCTGGAAACTTTTCAAGCCCGAGATGAATATCTTTGCTGATATGTTATTAAAATAACCAATCACTTACCCGAAAGACCATGGTCATGGTCACTTTTTTCTTTAACACTTCAAGCACGTCAATCATCATCATGCAATGCTGCTGGCCTTCAAATGTTGAAAGACTCCTTGCCTATGATATTCATTCTTTTGGGGATGAAACATCATATTTTCCTTTTTTTTTTGTTATTTACTGGACAAAAAACGGAGGTTTCCCTCTGCCATATGAAAAATTAATCTGCCATATGAGACGTAACCATAGCTCGTCATCTCCATAAAAACCTCACAAACATACCACTCATTCTTACACTCAGTTAAAAAGATTATGTACATAACTACACTATTTACATTCCCAGGCAGTTAAACCTTTGTCAACTGTGACTAAAAAAGTACTCCATCCGTTTCAAACTCCGTGCTAACACTACTGCAAGTATCAACCTCATTCAGCCCGTCATATAATGAGGTTGACACTTGCAGTAGGGTTAGCACGGAGTTTGAATTGGCGTAAGATCAAAATGACACAAGGTTTATGTACAACGTTTTTATGACTCCTTAAACCGTATTATGCTTTTAATATTTCCCAAGTGATAACAAACGATAAAGGCTAATTAGCAAAGACTCAACCAATCGATCTTCAGGTGCTGACCTTTTTTTTTTAAATTACAACGTTGATATCCCGTTTTTCTAAAGATTTTATAAAATTTAATAAACGCATTCAACGGATTATTTCACAGCTATTTACAAGCCACCTAGGCAGCCAGTCTTTTTAGAAGATTTTAAGTTACAACCTAGATATTTTGTATTTCTAAACATTTTATAAAAATTAATAAAAGGTACTTAACGAATTACTTCTCTTCACAAGACACCAAGGCTTATTAGTTTTTATAAAATGTTAACATATACGGAATACGTAGGTTGTAACCTAAAATCTTTCAAAAAAGCCCGCGGTCTAGGTGGCTTGTAAATAGGTGAGAAATAATCCGTTCAGTGCGTTTTATTAGGTTTTATCAAATGTTTAGAAATACGGAATATCAAGGTTGTAATTTAAAACCTGAAAATATCAGCACCCGAAGAGCGATTCGTATCACATGGAAAATATTAAACTCATTACTCAAGGTTTAGGAGTCAGAAAGGTTCTATATACACCTTGTGTATTTGGATCTTATGTACCCATTCAGATCGCTAGGAAAATTGGTGCATTTCGTTTAGTACAGTTTACTTTACCAATGTCCTGAGCCCTAGTAATTAATATTCTATGCCTAAGTAAGAGAGCAATATTAATAACTTAATATGTTATGTAAACGCCCTAAATATTTAGTGTGATCGATTAAAACCTGTTAGAAATGCTTAGGATCTATTAAATAACGGTTGGTGCCAAAGTACAGGCGCAACATTAATACCCTGGCTTCATATGTGAGCGTTATGAATATACAATCAGCGATATAAGAACTGTAAAACAGGCTTAGGCCTAGGGCTTGTAAATAAATATTTGGAGACTAAGTAAAAGCGCAGCGTTATTAAAAAAAGCCCATCTTATCTTCCTTTTTCGAACATAGCAAAAGGCATGCTGTAACTCATTTGTTTCGTATAATACCGTAGTTTTTAAAAATGTACTAAGTCACGGCAATTTATTTCTCTGGATAAAAGTGGAATTATGACTGACATTAAAAGTTTTCTCAAAATTTATTTGGAGTTCCGAATTCACTCCTCTTATGGGTCCAAGAAGCTGCAATTTTTATACGGCCCCTTAAACTTTTATGGCCAATTGTGCGAACTCTGATCTGACCAGCTTTGTAGTCTGCTTAGTTGAAATTAAGGCCTTTCTTGGTGAAATAAAAAAAGACCAATTTTTTAACAGACATAGGAGCCAAACAGTCGAAAGTTGCCGTATTTTTTGAAAAGTGGCCATTTTTTTCCTATTTTCGGGGTGGGCATTTTTCCGTAATCGTTATTTCACACATTCCGTAGTTTGCTTACAAAATTGTGGGAACGTTTCATTGTTCGAATGAATCTGTGCTTTTAACCTGCAGAATCATGAGTTCTTTTTTTAATTTCATGGGAAAATACCGAAATTTTAACTAACCAATGGACAAAACTAATCAGTACCCTTCTTCAGCTGAACCATATAAAATCATCGGGTGTAGGAGAACTGGCCACCCGGTGAGCTTATCCACAAAAAATGTTTAGGAACCGTATAAAAATTGCGATTTAGACAGCTTCGTGGCCATGTCTCCAGAGGTTGGTTATAAGTCACAAAGTTTCCGTAATTTCGTATTTTCTTAATCGCGATATTTAATGTAATTTGCTATATAAAATGCTTATGATCTACAACTCCACAAAAGAATTTCATGGTATAAAAACTATAACTAAGCAAATTCACTGTGAACATGTGCAAACTCAGAAAACCTATCGGGGTGGGGGACTTAATACTAAAAATAATAAACATAAAGCATATCTGCTCCGGTACTGCGGTTTTGAAAATTTGAAAGCTACAACTCTGCAAATTATCTGAGGGCACGTGCCAATACAAAAAACCTGAAGGGGGGGGGGTAAGACCGTAAATACAAAACATGAAGGAGATGTATCCCAAACGGCAGCTTTTCAGCTCCTACATCTCAACAAATGCTCTGCGGGCATGTGTAAACCCAGAAACGCTGGGGGGGGGGATAATGTTGAAAATATGAAATATAAGGAACTTCTGGTCTGATGGGGAGATTATCAGCGATCACAAATAAAAACATAAAGGATTATCTGACTGTGCCTGCAAACTCAAAAAGCCTGCCGAGTGGAGGGGGGCTTAATATCGAAAGAGTAAAAATTTGTAACTTAATCGGGAGATTTTCAGCGTTCACAAATTACAAACCGAAAAATTATCTCACGGAGCGTACAAACGCAGAAAAGCCGTCGGAGGGGGGCGGTAGGGACTTTATACCGAAAATATAAAGTATTTGTAACCCTGTCGGGGCTTTTCGGCGTGTAAAAATTTCAGCTGAACAAATTATCTGACGGCACGTGTAAACGCAGAAAACCTGTCGGGTGTTAAGGCCTTCCTCACCTCCTTGGGTTCTATGCGTTAGAACATACCCGAAGATAATTTGTTCAGCTGCAATTAGTAAACGCTGAAGACCTCCGGATCGGACCAGAAATTCTCTATATTTTATTTTCTTGGTATTAAGCCACCGCATCCCTTCCCCCGACAAGTTTTCTGAGTTTGCACATGCCCGCAGAGGATTTTTCAGCTGTAGTTTATATACCATCAAATTCTTTTTTAAGCTGTTGATTATATATTTTTTACAAACAATTGAATTAAATAGCGCAATTAAGAAAATGCAAAATTACGGAAACTTTATGTGACTCAAATAATGAACATCTGGGGACGTGGCAACGAAACGGACGAAAACGCAATATTTGTACGACTCCTTAAAATTTTTGTGGCGAGTTCTCCGCTTTGTCTTTGGCACGAAAATCATGGAAATGTCTAAATTTCTTATTCAAAATGAAATACTGAAAAAAAAATGTTTTGTGAACAATAGTTGTTCAAGAAGTGGGAAATATGACCACCCGACATTTGTTTATTCAAAACAATTTTATGGCACTGAAATTGCAATGTGACCAGTTCTCTGGTATCCATTTCTCCCTACCGGAAAGTTATCTAGCATTATAAGGCTATCACAGTGTGTTTCCAAAATGGCAGAAGATGTCCATTGTTCGAATGAACATGTGCTTTTTACGTGCAAAAACATGAGTTCTTTCTCAATTTAATGTAAAAATATCTTAATTTCAACTAAGCAATGGACAAAACTAATCAGAACACTTCCTCCGTTCAACCCTATAGAGTTATCTAGCATTAAAACGCCAGCACAGTTTGTCTCTAAAATGGCAGAAGAGGTTCATTTCTCGAATGGACACGTGTTTTTTATGTGCAGGAACATGGGGTCTTTCTTAATTTCATGAAAATATATCTAAATTTCGACCAAGCAATTTGGCGACAAACAATGGTGGCTTTGTAATGTTAGATAACAACATATGGTTTAGAAGAGGAAAAGTTTCGGACTAGTTTTGTCTACTCATTAATTGAAATTAGGATATTTTTTCATGATTGTGTAGAACGACGCCATGTTTCAAACAAAACATTATAGTTAACAATAGGCATAAATTTCCTATATTTGAGTAGTGGGAATATCCTCCCATATACCAAATAGTAAATTGTAGTGCATTATTCCTACCTTCTCTGGACCGCCGAAATATTTCAAAAGTTGCTACGTGCCTTATGAAGGTTGAAAGCTTCTCTCTTTACAGGAATGTACGAAAAAATGCAAACAGAAAACATGTCCACTGCTTAAAAATAGGAAAACATCTGCATATTTTGAAAATTGGAAAATACTCCAGCTGCTGCTGATGTCTTCTTACGTCTAACAAAAACACGACGTGTTTCTTAATTTCATGAAAAAAAAATATTTTAAACTAAGAAATCGACAAAACTAGTCAGAACACTTCCTGTGCTTAAACACACAACGTTCAATAACATTACAAGACATTGTACTTATTCGAAAATGTCGGAAGAGGTTCATTGTTCGAACGAACATGTGCATCCAAATGGCGGAACTTATTCCAAAATGGCGGAATAAATTCATTGTTCACGAACAGTAATTAGGCGAAAGACAATTCTTTTTAATGAGTGATGCATTACAGGGGAAGCAACGGTAATTATGTCTTCCAACTTCATTTTAGACACTTAGTAAACTAATAAAAAAGCATCACCTAGATTATTATGGGGGTGATTGGGCTCCAGAAAAGCTTTAGGGCTAGTGACTTTGCACGTGTTTTATGTTCAACGGGTTCTGATACGTGATAGCATTTCATTTCATGTTTACACATGATAGCATTACAGCAAAACACTGTGGACACACCGCTGATAAATGTAACCCGAAAAGCACGATTTTTCTCAAAAGGTTTTGATGCTTTGCTCACAAAGCTTTAATTATTTTCTCATTGACGGTGTTTTTGGAGTAAGTCATATTTATACATATTAATATTGTTCTGTTCCTTATACAATGAGTTTTTCCGCCATTTTTGGAACACACTCCACCTGATGAGAAAATTCGGAACACGATGACCTTGTAATTGTAGGTGACATTATGCGGCTGATCAGGGGAAATGTTATGACTACATGTGTCAATTGTTTAGTTGAAATTAATACTTTTCTTCATTAAATTAAAAAGATATCATGTTTCTAGCAGATGTAAGAAAACATCAGCCACGAGCTGGCTTGTTTTGCTTTTATCAAGATATGGACGTTTCTTCTTTATTTTCTAGAAGTGGGCATTTTCCTCTCATTTACTTTACACGTATCGTAAATTATATTGCATCAGAATTAGCGAAAACACCCCTCGAAAAATCATACGTAAAGCAATACTTATTAAAAAAACATTCACCGGAATGTTTTTTCAACAAGATCATCACTGTAATTTACATGAATCTCTCTCTCTCTCTCTTTTAAGTTTAGTAACACTACAGTGAACAACATGTGGACTTCACCGAATTGTTCGTCCTTAATTCATGGTGAATTTAAAAAAAGCAAATTATAAAATATGATTTAAAACGCCATCAATGCTTCACGGATCAGTGGAACCCGAACCTAATCATTTGTCCTACCAAATAAAAATTCTATAGGGAACAACGCTGCATACAATTTAAGTAAACACAATTGCAAGAAAGAAAAAATATGTATAAAGAGACTACATACCTTATATGATAACTTGTAGCTGAAGAATCAATGATTTCTTTGTTGAAAGGTAGGAGAATTGCTACTTTTTTTTCTAAGGAAGACAAACTAATGACCGTTTTGAAGGAAGAACAGCTTACGACTATTTTATGCCACTTGATTTATACCCGCAGAAGGGATGTTTTAATTCGCTCTTCTGTCCTAATTGGATTTCATTCCGGCAAGGTGATTGGCCAATTAAGACAAATGAACCCACACCTTTCCCACTCGAGGATAAACATCCTCGGAATATTCAAGCAAAGATATTCGGTGGAGGATTATCCTCGAGAGGATTACCCTTTTAAGCTTCTCATGAAAATCTGCCAGAATTGTTATCCATTGTATATATGTTTCTTCGGTTTCCTTCCAAGGATTTTGGGATCAAATTTTAATCATTTAATTTTTTACACGTTATACGTTACATATATTTAGTGGCGAGCGGAAACTTTTTATCTTATTATATATTTAGTGGTGACCAGAAACTTTTTATTAACTTTTGTTTTATTGGGTTGGGACCGCGGGTGGCCTAGTGGTCAGCGTTCGTGACTGCCATGGAGATAACTTCAGGTTCGATCCTGGACAGGTACGAACGTTCGAACCACTAAATACCCGCCGTGCGTCGGATGGGCACGTTAAGCCGTCGGACCCCGGGCACTGGCCTCCCGGTAATAAATAAGGGTGTCTTCCTACCCCTTTCAACCTCGTTTCCGTGTCACTTTCCTATTGGGCACTCTAGCCCAAATCTCCTAGCTTCCTATTTCTAAGGGTTGTTTAAGACCTGGGGTCAGACACTCCCTTCCTAAAATCCTCTACATCTGACCTGATGTGATTTTTTATTGGGTTAACAGAATCCAGGGGTTTATCCAGGAAATTTAAATGGGGGGGGGGGGTGCTTATAAATTTGGGTTCGGGTTGAAATGTGAAGATAGTGGAAACCCACCCTAATGAACTCGTCAGGGGCGCTGTTGATTGCAATCCCAGCGAATTCTTTAGGTATCCCAGAACAAATGCATCGATCGTTGACATAGAGAGAGTAAGTGTGTGAACACTGGTGGATGTTAGACAGACCACCACCACCTTCTTTATCAGATTGGCATCGAGATGGTGAAAATGGATTCTGATCTGGTATTTGGATTTGGTCTCGTTGTGTTTCAGTCACTCCCTGGTGCGTCGGCGGTCAGGTGGTGTTGTGGATGGTTTTAGGTGATGTTGTGCGGTGCTTGGTTCCCCTTGCCCCCTTCCCCCAGGACGTGTGTAACTGTTTACAAGATATGTCATCCTATCCTTTCACTCATTTTCTTTTCATCTTTCCTATTAAGTTCACTTACTCAGATCTCCTAGCTTCCTACATCTAATGGTAGTTTTAGACCTGGGGTCTGGCACCCCTTTCCTAAAACTTCTTGAAATATCGTATCGTATCGAAATGTTAAAACACAAATTTGTTTGTGACGGGGATCAAAGCATATTCCTTTTGCTCCGGAGCCAAATGCTTTCCCAATTAAGTTACACCGTCGAAGTTTATCGCTGCAACTTTGCCGTCTTGGCATGGGCTTTACTCTGTGGTACATAATAGAAAAGCAGGGGTAATAGATAACAAAACATTCCTTTAAGACTAAAATCTTTAAACTCAAGGTTTTAAATCTAGCATTGAAACTGGATAAAGCATGATAAAAAAAGGAAAACTCATGATTTTTTAGCTAACAATGATTGAAACCCGAAATTTTTTTTTCTATAGCTCCACACTGCTAATTCGTTCTTATATTGGGCTTACTTTTTGTCTCGTATCGAAATGCGTCGTTAATAATAATTAAACGAAATATTATTACGTGTAATTTTTACAGGAGATAAGAATATCTACACAAATACTGTGCATGTGTAAATGACTCAGAAGTACACATACAAAATCTGTAGCAGACCAAAATAAAGAGATTCGTACATACATTTTGTAGTTGATCAAATATATATATATACACTGCCGGACAATTGCTAAGGACGGATGACAATAGCAACGACAGCAACCATAAAATGGAAGGCAGGAAAATGTGGAAATTAGCATAAGTGCGGGATACAGTAAGACGTGTTGTGCGTATGCAAATTTTGGATTGCCGAACATGTTCGTAACGTCATAGCGCTGATAAGAGATATAAAGGATTTCACGCGTATTGACCGTTGTTGTTCAAACGCAAAGTTGAAAGGGACAGAATCAATTGACGAACTTGCAATTTTCAGTATGTCTTCCCGACATCACCTAGATAATTTTACGCGTGGCCGTATTATAGGCAAGATTGAAGAAGGGCGAAAAATAACAGATGTTGCCAGGGAGTTCGACGTCAGCCACAGTGTTGTTTAAAGGCTTTGGAAATCATTTCAAACAAATGGAGAGCGTAGCAAACGTCACGGGGGAGGTCGTGTTAGCAGTACGACACCTGCAGAAGATCGGTACATAGTGCTATCAACAAAAAGACACCGGCGCAGCACAGCTAGTGAGGTAGCAAATCAGTTTATGGCTGCTACTGGCAAGCGAATTTCAGGAAAAACTGTCGCCAGACGTTTGCATGAAGGAGGACTATTCGCCGCCGTCCTCTTGTGTGCATCCCATTGTCCAGACGTCACCGTACCGCCCGTTTGCAATGGTGCCATCAACATCGCAATTGGACTGATAACGACTGGTCTGCTGTCTTTTTCTCCGATGAGAGTAGATACAGTCTATCGTCAGATTGTCGACGACAACTGATCTGGCGTGATAGTGGTACTGCATATTGTCCAGCAAACATACAGGAAAGGGACCGATATCCAACATGTAGTTTCATGGTATGGGCTGGCATCATGATCAATGGCCGTACGTCCCTCTATGTGCTTCCAACTGGGACTATGACTGGCCAACGATACATTAATGATGTTCTGCTACCTCATGTTCGCATGTTCAGTGGTGCGGTCGGTGATAGATTCGTTTTCATTAACGACAACGCAACATGTCATCGAACAGTCGCTGTCCAGGAGTGTCTTGAGAGCGAGGATATTCAACGCCTCGTATGGCCAGCACGTTCTCCAGATCTTAATCCCATTGAAAATGTGTGCGATGCTTTGGGGAGGAGTCTTGCTGGTCGCCAATGCCCTCCAATAAACAAGGACACCCTCATCCGTGCACTGACAGAGGAATGGGATAAATTACCCCAACAGCTGCTTGATAATGTTGTGCAAAGCATGACACGACGTGTGGAATCTTGCATCGCCCTCCATGTTGGCCATATCCCGAATTGACATCTTACGCCGGAACACCTGCGGACGGTAATTGCATGTCTTTCACGTTTACGTATTCTGTTCAAAATGGCCTGTTTGTCCCCTGAACACGTTCCAAAGCCTTCTGGATTTCAGAGCACAATAAATTGTCTTTCTTGTAATGTCCTGGCATTCTGACATTATTTTATTTCACTTGGCATCCAACCACACTTACTTTTTTATGCGCTATATAGCCGTTTATGATCCGTCCTTAGCAATTGTCCAGCAGTGTATATATATCAGCTATAAACATAGAATTTAACGTAAAAAAAAAAAATATTTTGACATGGTAAAAATTATTACAAAAAAAAAAGAAAGCAGAATATCCATTGCAATTAAAACTTCTTTTGAATCCTCTCTGATGCGAATAAAAGTTTTCAAAGTTATTCATACCCAGGGAAAACACAAGTGTTGTGAAACTGGTTGTCAGCAGCTGCTAGTTTTGGGTCACTGTTGGTTGAAATCTGCCGCTCATGGCGCGGTAGCTGCCCGCTGTTGGCGACGCAATCAGTTGGCAGCAATTGATGGCCCTGCAGCAACACCGTGAATTGCGGGCCTCCAAGCAAGTGTCTCTAGTTACCCGTAGCTGACAACCGAAGCAAACCCAACACGATGTCGAAGCAACAGGACTATCGGCATCGTGTTATTTTAGTGGATGTTTAGAAAAAAAAAAAAACATGTGTAGAGAGGCGAATGCATTTTCTAATGAAATGCCACGTCGATGAAGATTACCTTCGGATGAAAATTATATAAATATTTATTAACGAATTGTAAGAAATAGTCAATTACTCTCATGCATTTATAGAAACTAATTTCATAGCAAAGTTTCTGCCCTAACACACTAAGAATCGAGAGTACAGACAACCATAAAATACATACAATCCATTCGCATGAATAAAAAAATTATCTGTAATCTTTTTTTTATCATACACTAAACCGCTTCAAACAAAGGTCCCCGAAAGACATTAAAAAATCGTTATGTTGGTTAAAAATAAAAATTATACGCGTACAAAATTTTTCAATTACTTGAAAAAAAAGCAACGCTATGTGGATATAATGTACTCATCTACTGGTTGATTACACAAGAATGGAGGAATTCGCTTCTTAAAATAACAAGTCAAATGAAATATTTTTCCTCTTTAGAAGAAATGTAGCTTCGGACAGTGGAAAGAAAAGATATAGCAATAAATATGTAACAGAATGTGACATGAACGGATAAATATATTATTAATAGAACAATCGCCTTTCAGGACCACAAGGACAGGACAAAACTTTGGAAAGTGCTGTTAAGTTGGTACACTTCTTGAAAATGTGTGAAGTTCTCCTAAGTTAAAAAAAATCATTACGCTGAAAAAATAATTTTATGAAACGGACATTTCTGAAAAATTCCTCGCAATATTGTTAAATTAAAAAGACAACCCTTAGTTTCACATCGCGCAAGAGAGAGATTCAGTTTAAAGTAAAGGCGCGTACGTACGAAACTAGTGTAGTGGCCAGTGCGACCGCTTCCCAGGCAGACTGTCGTTGTTTCGATGCCAGCCAGATCCAAAGGTACGTTTTTCGGGTCTTGTTGAGAAAATTTCCCCAGCGGCGTGACGTCACGCAGAAGTTTCGTAGTAGGGAAATTAAGAGTAGTTGTGCCTTCAGGAAACTGGGGATAACTTTTTCTTCTTTTTATGACTACTAATGGAAAATTAGCGGCCAAGATGCAGCAAGCCATCAGTTACGTCACGTGATTACCGTCTGCCACTGCCGGGGAAACTAGCGGACCACATTAGGCTAGCCATCATTTATGGCACGTGCTTGCAGGGCCTCCACTGCCTGTGATGGATAACTGATGGCCCTGTTCTGGCATATGACAACTAATCGGGTGCCAACTGTAGGCCACCTGCTGGCCCATGTTGTGGCCACCGGGACATTTTATTGACGGTTGGGCAGCGGCAACATAGTGTTGGGTCCCTGCTGGCTGCTAGTTCTGGTTTGAGCGATGGCCTAGCATTACTATTTTTGTTGGGTATTCATTGGATACCGTCATAAAAAAATCAACCGGATTTCTAGAGTTCATAAAACATCCACAAATCGAAACAGCTACTTACGCACACTAACTTCTCAAAACTATGTTATGAAAATTAACAAATTTGCACAAAAAGAGGAAGTAAGATATTTGAAACAAAGGGATTTTCAAATAAGCAGTAATGTATTCAGGCATCTTTTCGAGGGTGCTTAACTTCTCCGAAAATCCATGAACGACCCCTCCCTACCCCCGTAGGTTTTTGGACGATCTGCCCTTGTATGTAATCTAATTGTTTTCGTTTATAGATGTTAATTTGGAGAAATTAATTAAAAAGAAAAACTTAAGAAAATGAGGGAAAATAGTATTATAATAAAAAAACAACATCCACATGGACTTCAGTCTGAAATTTCTATCATCCTTTAATAAAATCTTAAACAGCCCTCGCTGAAGGGGCAATTTTTCAAGCACTGATGACTCAAACTACTTCCGCAATAAAAACCCAATGCCACAGAGTAGAGATGTTTGCACTGCAACACATCAACATATTTTGGAAGCTGGCATTCACTTTTATTTCAGTCTTCTGGATGCCGACTTTCCATGTATATGGTTAAGCCTTAGTGTAGCTAACGTGATGCTACTGCTTCTAACACAACAAAATATTTCCTAACTAATTTTTAGCAATAGCAAGTTATGAGTAATTGTTCCCATAAAAAGGTTTTTTTTTTCGTGGCGATGGGTGATTCACGCTCTGTGAAAAAAATAGAAAATTAAGGTACCTTTTTTGTTTTGTTTTTTATTTACTATGTGCTAATCTAAATAATCTAAAGGGCATGAACCCAAATGGCAGTGGAATGGTTTGCAACATACGTTTTCAGGGGTGTCTTCCCAATGGCGGACGTCCCAGTTACGGACAAAGGGAAAAACAGTGCCAATTGAGGACAGATCCTCTTTCTATCCGCAACTGGAAAAAGGGCAAAGGACTTAGTGAGGGATTATAGAAATTCCTAATCCCTCACCAGAATTTTATTTGAAGTCATTCCAAAATTGGAAAAGTGGTATTTGGACAAATGGGCGATTTATTTCATTCTATTTGAATATTTTCTCATCAGCCTATTTAAAAATGTTTTTTTTGTACGCTACTGTGGGTCGTCAACAGCAAACCGTAGAGTGTATAAACATTAATTTATACAATATAGAGCAGGGGCCATTCCATCTATGAGAATGAACTTCTAGTGTAGCTATAACTTTTTTCAGCCCCAATTTCTGAAGAAGATAATATTTTGTTATTAATCTGTTTTATTTTAGTTTTTCTTTTTTAATTCAAAACATAAAGTAAAAAAGATAACACAAATATTCTCATAAAAACATACTGTATATCAGTTTCAAAATACAATTACAAAACTGAAGGTAGCTGTTGATTTCTTCTGAATAACCGATAGATTCTTCAAACAACGTCGGGTATTCGCAGTTGTGTAAAACTCTGCCGTAGTTTTGCTGATCCGCTTACCCAATTTGATTGTTGTTTTTTGTGTTTGTTTTTGCCCTCGAGTTTTAGGCACTTTCTGTCTTACAGGAATGTCGTTGTTCCTCGCTTCATCTTTCAAGCACGTTATTAACTTCGTGACTTTAAGATGATAATTTTTGATAGCTGCATTTAACCAATGGTTTCCGTCTTCTACGACATGATTTGTCCTGTGTTGTTTGTTGTTGCAATTCCATATTTCTACAATTTTTACCGGATTTTCCAGGCAATTATTTAAGAAATAGTCCTAAAATTTCTGAAGGCTTTCATTAAGGGTATTGGATTCTTGAATGCATATCCAACCATCGTCTTCATTTTCCACAGAAAGATAGGCCAATGAAGCACACATTCGGAGGTTTTGCCTTATCGCCTGGTTATTGTTATATTCGATCACTAATCCCAGTTCTTGGATTTTTCGCCGAAGGGAGGGTTTACCTAATCTCTCACTAAAACTCTTCCTCTTTTCCCAGTTGCAGACAGAACTGGATGTGTCCGCAATTGGCACTGTTTTCCCTGTGTCCGCAACAGGGACGTCAGCAATTGGGATCAAACCGTTTTCAGTAACGCTGTAAAGATTCCTCAGGTAATTAGAAACACGCTTGTAGTAAGGCGAGGTCATTTTTTCCACTCCTAATATTGGGAGTGGGGGATTTTCTCCAGCACAGTTTTATCTTACTAGCATCCTCAATATTTTACACCACCCCAGGATGAAATCAGTGGCGTTACTGAATTAAAGTCATGGTAAAACATTTTTAATCACTTGTATGTGTAGATTTATTGGATTTCGCATTTGTAATATACGTGTAGATTTCTTAAAATTTGCATTTGGGATATAGTGGTACCTGAAAGAAAAACAATTTTAAAATTTTTCAATTGGGTGTTTGGTCTCCAAGATATTGCTGCAAATATGGTGTCAAAGGACACGCAAACGTACGCACTGTTATAGCACACCCGTGCGTTAGTTTTTTTTTAAACGATATGCAAAACATTTTGCATCAGAAGGGACCTCAGATGAAGAAACAGTTTTTCAAACCGGAATATTAGAAGCAGAGATATCGAAAAAATAAGTTATTCATGTATGCCCTGCGGCGAAAAGACAGTGCACTATTTTAAGCAGAAGGTATTCTCAAAAACCTTTCCGTGGTACACGATATCGGTCCTCGCAAGAATTTATTTAATTGAGTCTCGAGAAGCACACATTTTTCTGCAAAAATACCAGAAAAAGAAATGAAAATTTACGCCTCTCTTGGTGGACGAACAGTCTTTCCCAAAAATTAAAAAAAAATCTGAGGAAGATTTCACACCAGGCTCTAGTCGATACAGAAAAAATATTTCAAATAGGACTTTTAGGAGCAGCTATATCGAGGAAAACATAGTATCACTTTACGCCACCTATCGCAAAATCTATGCGTTACTTGATACACAAACGGTACCCAAAAGTCTTTGTTTTAAATGGCATATAAAGAAAGAAAAAATATTTCCAATCGGATATTTAGAAGGAAATATATGGAATAATATATATTTTGAATACGAAGTTATCTCCAGTTACCCACTCTAGCGGTGTGTCGTAAAAAAAACCGGGAAGCGAGGATCCACGTTCTCACAATTCAACCTTTGCAATGCAAGGAGCACTTTTTGAATCGAACTAATAGTTGCAGAGATGTGATGCCCACAGGCGACAAAATGATGATATAAACACGCACTGTTTTTAACAACAGACATCCTTTCAGAAAGGCACGATTATTAGAAATTAGGTGTTTATAGATTGATAGATTTATCTCACCCTCGTTTTGCAGATGACGTAATCATTTTCGCAACTTCCCCTTCAGAGCTATAGAGTATGAGCCAGGAACTTGCTCACAAAAGGGAAGAATTGGGATTTTTCTTGATTTTTTAATTTGGGTTTAACGACCACCGTGAGTAACTCAATAAGCTATAAGCAGTCGTCCGTCCCTAATTGGGAGCGACTGACTACACAGGGAAGTGAGAGAGCCAGTGCCGTAAGATAAACACAGCATCCATGCATCACTGGATTCGAACCAGGGTCCATCTCGGAAGAATGGTCAGAAGCCATCGATTACACCAATGCGCCACCGGGGCAGCAGAATTAGGATTAAAAATGATTTTTCAGAAAACAAAACTGATGCCAACACTTCACATAACATGCCAATTTGGTGCACACTGAAGTATCTGAAATATGACTGATGAACTTTAAAATCCATGAAAAGGTAAAACGTCCACTTCACACTAAGCTATGACATATTAACTGTTTACAGATATACATGACATATTAACTGTTTACAGATGGACTTGTTTTACAGATATACAACAATATAAACTGAAGTAGCATTTTTATTACCGACACCTACCTCACACCGAGCTCGGATTCCCTTGTCCTACAGAAGAGCCCAGATGTGATGGTGCGTGAGTTCAATGAAACTTTGGTTTCGTTCTGCAAGTATGTTCAGCGAAGTGGATGTGATGGCGTCCGCACATTACCGAATGTTCATTGAAAGAGGATTCCTATTACGAAGGTCTCTCTCAATATGAACCTGTAAGCGTTCAATTGGGATATGATCTGGTGACTATGCATTCCGATTTTAGAACAATGTGGTAACTGTCGTCCTTCCTGAAATCACTAGCTACCGATGTGATTCTTACGTTATAGTAAATTATCTTGCCGGAATTAGCCTTCTTCATCACGAAACAACATAAAAATATATGAATGTACCTCGTCTGCAGTGGTGTTAAGATACCACGGGGCATTCAAATGCTGTACTAGATGTACAAATATACCAAATACCAGCCACCAACCCAGATGCCAGACCATCACATCTCCTCTTCTTCCTGTTAGGGAAACGCTAGGGAGCAGGAATCCATAGATTCGTGCAATAGAAACACCAAATTGGCCCAACTATCGGAATGTGTTTGCTGGAATCTTGATTCATTGAGCCAGTCGTACGTTTTCCAGTTGGCAGAGATAAGGTTTTGGAGCTCTCGTTTCAACTCCAAACCAATTTGTCGCTTTTAACAGATGCGAGTTGTACAGGAAGTGGAGGTTTTCTGTAGTAGCTGTTAATTTTTAGATGTTCGGTAACATTAATATTCTTCAGCCCGAAAAGAATCAGAGAAAGATGCTGCTATTAATTTTTAGATGTTCGGCAACATTAATATTTCGCCAATACCCCTGCAAAATAATTTTGTCCTATCCCGAAAATTAAAACAGAAGCCATCTAAAACCATGACGAAAAAATTAAAGTTTCTTCAATTTTATTTTTTAGTAAAGAAACGATTTCACGAGGCAGAATTGGAATTATTTCCGTGGCAATATTGCATTATTGGGGACGTTGCAAAAACATGTGTCTGTCCGCATCATATGTAATAGAATTTATGCAGTCCTTGTCCTACAACTCAACTCAATAGACAAAGCATGACGCCTGTAGATGAACATCGGGAGAATAACATGAAAATGTAGTATAAGCCACGGTAAATATCTAGGACGAAATAAATATTTGCGTGACCCAATACGCTGAAAAAACAAAACCCCTGTAAAATATTCTAAAACAAAGCCAACATAAAACTGAAAAAGTCAAACTTACATAAAACTGACGAAATTATCGAGAAATATTTATGTCTTTGACAGCGATTCCTAGCAGCACGGTAAAACTGCATTTCTGAATTACTTGATAAATAACATTACCATTGAATTCCTTGAAAACGCAATAGCAAAAATAATAAATGCAGCACTTTGTGAGTTGCTAATTTAACCGGATTTACTATAGCTTCTTTGAAACCTTAATCAGAGCAGTGTACCTTCTTACAATATCAAAATTTTATATTAATATTTCGTTTAAAGGATTCTTAAACGAATAAATGAAGCTCAACACGATTTTTTGTTAGCTGATCCTTCTGCAGTAGGGGTTGGATCTGACTACCTTTGTATAAAAATGATGTTTGTGCCTGTAGAAATTTGGTAGGAATTGACATTTTCGGGAAACAATTATTCTTGCCCAGAAGTTGTCTTAACGGTCTGTGCGCAGGTTAGGTAAATATTCACGGGCAGTACGATGAAATTGCGAAACCGTATCTGGAAAACAAATCGGATTACTGCGTTGCCAATTTTTCTCCGCCAACCTTTACATTGGAATTTTTCCAATTCGGACATTTGAAAATATTCGAATACTAAATACTGTGAACATTTCTGGAACACTATTAATTTTTCAGAGAAGCTACTGTAAAGCTTTTCATATGAGGCTCAGTGAGAGGACGTGCGCTGATCATTAACAGAAGTACTGTAACCTTGCAGAAGAGTCCCTAAGATCTGAATATTTCGCAATGTGTGATGATATTCCTTTATTCTAGACATGGTTTCGATGTTCATCTTTATTTCGTGATCTTCACTGCCGTTTTTCTTTTTTTTTTGACGATGCTCAATAATTTCATCAAGATCTTCGTTACAAGGTTCGCTCGCCCCGTTGTTGTCGATGTTGACATAATCCTTTGAATAGCGGTTACAAAACTGACACTGTTAAGTGCTGCTTGCACATTATTGATGCTTTCACCACACACGTCGGCAAAATAAGATATATACCCTAGCTTAATACAGCGGCAGATATTTATCTAGCACTTTTTTAAGCATAAAAAAAAGTTCTAGATAAATATTTTAACGCTGTGTTTCTTTTTTTAGAAGTATTCTAAAAATGTTTTCTGAGGTAAGCGTATTGGTCCAAGAAAGAATGTTTTTAATAGAATTTCAGAAGATGAGATAATAATAATTGGCCAATTATCCTGTTGCCGGAAATTTCCACTTTATTCATTGTCCCTTTTTAAATGGCCCAACGTGGAAGAGCGTATTTCTTAATAAAAAGTCGCCCCTTCAAACTTGGTTTTTGGTTTAAATATAGCTTCATAGGGAATAATGGAAAAACGTTATAACACCCAGTAAAAAAAAAGGAAGCATTCGATCAGTATGGGGTGGCGCTGCAAGCTATCCCAGCAACAAAAGAAAGTGTTGGAAAATGCATGCCACTATCTGGCAGGGATGTGTCACTGTCATCTGAAATCTGCAGCTCACTGTACGGTAACGTTTGTGACGTCACATCGCTGATGACCATGATGCATGGCTGTGAAATGCAAGCCTCCAAGCTATCACCATGACTGGTTCGAAACTGCCAGCCGTAGGAACCCAACACTAGATGCACGCAGTGGCACTGGGCATGCGCCAAGTGAACTCGTGAAGAGTGTCATACCAAATAGCCGACGTCAACACCATCGTGCAATTGTAGTAGTTACTCCTGTACTGAACAATATTTCTGTAATGGCTCAGACAAGTGACAGCTAAAGGTGTTTTTTATCCCCATGCTCTAAAAAACAATGTTAGTCCCCCCTAAGAGTATTATAACAACGCACTTTAAAAGTTAGGTCATATTTGTTGCCAAAATTCGTTCTATCAGCCGGTTGCAGATTTCTTTTAATTGCAGTACAATAATGTTGAAATTTTTTCATTGCCATTTCACAAGGAAAGCTCCGTTTTAAAACAAATGAGCGGGTGCATGTGGATGCTGTGGCGATATGAACTCTTACAACGGAGAAGCCGTTTATTTAAGGCCATTGTTGAAGAACATCGTAAATTAGCTACTTAGGATAAAGCTTCACATAACTGATGTACCCAATTAACTGGGTCAAAATATTCTAGCTCATTTGTTCCAAATTAACCAGAATCTAGTGTATTGCCACAAAGTGAGGATAATTACCGTCGAGGCACGTTGACACATTTATTCATTAAAAAAATATTAAAACACACAAGTACACTGGTGTGCAAAAATTAAGGACGAAGAAGAGAAATTAGCATAACAGCGGAACGAGCAGGCAGAACGGACCGTAAGACCACTTAGGCGATAGACTAGGGTCCGGTACGGTAGGGCATGTGCATATATGCAGCATGACGTAGGGGAGGGGGAGTGTCGGAAGGGTATAAAGCACACGGGCGGCTTACTCTCAGCATTTCGGTGAAAGCTATTGCACGGTGTACACCGGTTTGAACGACGTCGAGTTGCTGCCACCGTGTGGTATTTCCAACAGGCAAACTAGTAGACGACATCTGGATCACTTTACCCGAGGTCGCGTCTTTGGGAAGTTGTAAGAAGGTTGAAGTGTGACTAGTGTGGCCGAGGAGTTCGGGATCGCTCACAGCATCGTTTCACGAGCTTAGATAACATTTCAAACGACAGGAACAGCTGTCCGAGAGTTTAGCAGTGGTCGTACATGAGCAACCACGGCAGCGGACTACCGGTATATTGTCCTACAGGCGAGTAGAGACAGGCGAGTAGAGACAGGCGAGAAGACACAGACGGTAGACAGCGGGAGAAATGGCAAACCACATGCAACAGACAACTGGACGTCAGTTATAGCGTCTTATCGTGGTCAGGAGGCTGCACAAAGGTGGTATATTTGCACGACGACCAGTACGGTATATGCCCTTAACGCCTGCTCATCGGAGACGGCCATTTCTGTGGTGCCAGGAACTCAAGAACCGGACATATCGGCAATGGGGTCGAGTTCTCTTTACAGATGAGAGCCGATTTAGTCTGACGAGCGGTTCTGGACGTATACACATATGGAGAGAGGAGGGAACACGCAATCACACCTCCAACATAATCGAAACGAACCGGTTTAGAGGTGGCGGAGTTCTCGTTTGGGGCGGTATCATGCTTGATAGCCGTACTGATCTCCACATCTTCCAAGGAGGTTCAGTCACACTGGTGTCCGCTATTGTACCGAGGTTCTCCTGCCTCATGTGCGTCTGTGTAGAGGTGCTGTGGGTCCTGAGTTCTTCTTCATGGGTGATAACTTTACACCTCATCGTACAGTGGCTGTAGCAGAGCTGTTGGGGAGTGAAGATATTCAACGCATGGATTGGGCCGCAAGGTCCCTGGACCTAAATCCAATCGAACACGTGTGGGACATTCTCGGGAGACGAAGCGGCAGCACGTCACCAGCCGCCAGCAACGATTCCGCAGCAGCGATTGGCGCTAAAAGAGGATAGGGTCGCGATGCCTCAACAGCTCCTTGACAATCTCGTCCTCAGCATACACAGACTTTGTAATACCTGCAACACAGTCAGGGGTGATCATATCCCCTAATAAAGACTGGAATTTTCTTTGGCGCAGCCTGTCACATGGACGTTTCTGTCTTCTGTCCAGTTGTGCTCAAAGCTACCTTTTCAATAAAGTGCCTCTGTATCCTATGGATTCCTTGTTTGGACGGTTTTGCTCACTTGTCCCATATTCTTACATCTTGGGAATCTTATAGCATCTTGCGGATCTTATGGTGATTTACGTCGATGTGGAGCACATCTACACGACGTTACATTCGAAAAATCGTCTCGTCCTTAAATTTTGCACGCCAGTCTACTTTCGGGAAACTCTACTTGTTCCCATCATCACGTGTAAAAATGAGGTAGATAAAAATTACATGATATTTTTAAGTTAAAACCACACGACATGTAAGAGACAGATGACACGTCTACTTGAAAGACAACATAACACACTCAGACGCCACAACAAACTTACAGTTAAGAATGAAAAATCGATTAACAAGCTAGACGTCAGGTAATCTCATGAAATGAAATGATGTGATAATGACGTCAGGTTACCCTGGCGATATTCAATAGAGTTTATGAGCTGTAACCAAGGTCTGGGTATGTTGACTGGGTAATCATCGTTTCAGCAAGAATTTGACAATTTGTGAAAAATCACAGTTTCCCCGTATCTCAACAACCATTCATTTCCATGACCCGAAATAAGTTTAACATCAAAATAGATCGGTGTTAGATTCTAGTGTATTGGTTTGAAAGGAATCGTGCTTTTTGTACAAAACAGCTTACTTCTTTGCAACAATTTTCACGCTAAGTGAACTAGAGTTTAGTGATAATTTCCGGGAATCTTAAAATGTATAGTTCTTTTCGTTTTGTTAGATAAAAAATTCACAACAGACATAGAAAATGCATTTAAATTCATAGGTATTCAAAAATGATAAAATACGTGGAATAGATACCAACATTTAAAATTGAGGAGCGCGTTGGGGCTTGACTACAGAATTTTCAGAATTTTTTCGAGAAATGCTTTTTTATAAGCTTGAAATATGTATTGCCTTAACTGATTTTCCTAATTCTGCAAACATTTTAAATAGCACTCATTCTACACAATACTGGTGTACAGAAAGATATTTGAATTCATTGGACATGTAAAATGTACCAATGAACTTGTCTCAAAACATGCTAATATTAAGAGAAAATGTTTTTATTGGTGCTGAAAAATGTGACACTTCTTTAATTAAGGAAAGATTTTTTAAATCAGAAATTTGAAGAATTTCAATTTCACACTTGAAATTTTCGCCTATTGTACCAAATACCAAATTTAAGAAGGTGGTGCTACTCTCTCCCTATCACTCTCTCATTCCAGTTTTTAGTTCGTACATTGTACCCTGAAAAACTTCTTGATATATGTGTCACTTAATTTCACTGTTTCAATTTAAACGTCCTTAAATATGATTTTTTCTCTCTAAATGAAAATGTTTGAGAACGGCAGTTATTCAAAACACAGAATTAATATGCGACCACTATTGTTTATGTTAAACGTAAGAAGCTTTTGGGTCTGAAATTAGCCGTTATGATCGATGAAGTTTCATTTCCGTGAAGTCTAGAGAACAGATACCACAAAGTGCATTTCTTAAAATAATATATTTTTTTACTTTCAGCAATTTATTTTTATAATAAATTATAATTATAAATACAAATATAAGCAAATGAAGAGCTATTTGAAATGACCTCTGTCAATTTTTGCTGGCAGTTCGAAATAATTGAGCTTTTGAAGGTTTGTCCTATACAGAGCTGATTTCATCAGTGTCGCATCATATGTAATAATAACACCGAATAAACAAATTATAAAATTATGTATTTTTATCAGTATTCAAATCATTAGCAAATGCATCTTTGCTTAAATATGGGAATAAATGATGTGTTACTGCAGCTAACATTATTAAAAAAAATTAAACTTATGCAAATTATAGTTTTCCCTCGTTTTCATCCATTAAGTATGTGAACCTGGTCACGGGTGGAAGAGACTACTGCTGCAAATCCACAAGAAGCACAATCGCGACTGAGTCAACTATTAGTTATTTTGATTTGTGACCACTGATTGCTGTAACGTGGATGACCCACGCTGTATGAGATTAAAGGAACTGCACTAGGTTTAGCAAAAAGAAAACGGATCACGGAAGGAATAGGCACCTTTAGTTTTAATGTGAAGTCAAGTGGATTAACATGTATAACGTGATGCAGAATTCAGGTGCGAAACATTTCAAAAATATTTGAAGTACATCACTTTTGAAATTAAAAATGATCCAAAACAAACAAGATAGTAAAATGATGCAATGCATTGAGTAGGATCGGCTTTCCAACATACGAGAAATTATTACTCAAGTTGTTACTCACGTTTTGAGGATAATGGCTGTGGAATAAATCTCGCTCCTGTGTCCTGACCTCTGACCCCATTTCCATGATATTCAACAGAACCGGCTCAGTATACCTCCAGAACAACATGATAAAGTTTTGCTGCAATAGAAGCATTTTTAGGTAAGTTATGACTCATAATGCCGATGGAACGGATCTCGCATTTATATCCAGACTTTTGATCCCATTTCGCCCATTTTCAATAGGGTTCGCAGCCAGGTTGTCCCCTATCACATTTTAAAATTTCATCGGAATCGAACCATTTTTAATTGAGTTTTAGTGCGGACAGGCAGACAGACTGACGGACAAAGTTGGAGCATATAGGTTTCGCCAACCTACGGTTGAAAAGCGTAAAAAGGTACAGTAAAATAGTCATTTTCAAAAACATGTTACAGAAAATTTACCTATCAGTACGAGATGCCTAGAGGAAGTGTGCGGAGGCGACGAAGGTATGATTGCCGCCCCGGTGGCTCAATGGTCTAAGCGATGGCCTCTGATCAATCGTCCGAACGGGGTCCGGGTTATAATTCCGGTGAGGCATGGATATTTTGTTTCCGGGTACTGGCTCCCCGGTAAAAAATAAGGGAGTCTTTCTGCCTCGCTTCTGTATCACTTTCCTATCGGGCACTCTAGGGCAAATCTCCTAGCTTCCTATTTCTAAGGGTTGTTTAAGACCTGGAATCAGGTACTCCCTTCCTGAAATCCTCTACATATGATAATGATCATCATGATGTTGTGGTTGTTTTACGGCACGGGCTCTCTCCCTTCACTGGAACCAGTGACCCTAAATTAAGGACGGGTGACTGGTTATAGCCCATTGAGTTGCTCACGGTGGTCGTTAAACTCCAATCAAAAAATAAAAAAAAAAAGGTATCATCAGACTGAGACGAGGCTTTAAATGAACACGAAGGCATATTAGTGTAATCTCTGACCGGTACGCCTAGTAACCCAGTAAATAAAGGCCAAAATTGGGAAATTGGGTCAAACCTGGAACAAGTTAGGTAAAAGCTTAATTTTTGCAGGCTGGTAGAACTCATTAGGCTTAGCATTTTCACAAAAGCTCCCACCCCTCTACACGGTTGTTTCCCCCCTACACGTGTCCCCATAAAAGGGGGGGGATTTTTTTTTTGATTGGAGGTTTAACGACCACCGTGAGCAACTCAATGGGCTATAAGCAGTCGCCCGTCCCTAATTTAGGGTCATTGGTTCCAGGGAAGGGAGAGAGCCAGTACCGTAAGACAAACACAACATCCATGCCTGACCGGGTTTCGAACCCGTACCCCTTACGGACGAATGATCAGAGGCCAGCGCCTTAGACCACTGCGCCACCGGGGCGGCGGGGGGAGGATTAGGTCTAATACTAATCCACTCATAACTCCCTAAATAGTTAACGCACAGCGATAAAAATATTTCAGTTCATTCCTCTTGGTATGATTTACAAATTTATTTCGATTCATTTTTACTATATATCCTATAGTTTTGTTGCATTTTGCGAAGACCCGCAAAATAGCACATTTTTTTCTCGACATTTTACAGATTAATTACAAATAGCGCTTCACTGAGTCAACATTACTTAAAAGAAATCCGAATAAAAGTTGTAGCAAATTTTATAACCTTTACAACGATATATTATTTCTCTTACAGCAATATATAGTTTCGCTTACACTGTAGCTAAACCATGTCTGCCTTAAGCACTTCTGTTGCTAAGAACTTGCGTTGCGGAAAGAACGCGATGGCAATACAGCAGGAGACAAGAGGCATTGACTCACGCAATTGGTTTATTTTTTTGACCCGTGAGAAGAATAAAATGCATTGATAATACTCCCCCACAGTCCACAGATATGCCATTAAGCAAATGGAATTAGGTCATGCGGTAGTTTAGGAGTCCGTACGGGAAATTCGCTGGGTCAACAAAAAAACGCAAGTTGATCGTATTTTAGCCTCTAAAATTTATGCAAATGCTTAATACATTCCCGTATTGATTTACTTAACTTAATGAAAATGTACAAATGCATGGTTTGTGGTTTTACAACAAATGCATGATTTGCTTTTACAACACGGAGAGCAAAGCTTGATGGTGTTCCACGATGAAATAAACTGCGTCCACCAGTTCATAAATTTTCGTACGAGCATGAAAACAGCGGAACCTGACACTTCTTTGACGTCCATCTTACAAGGAAGGAGATGGCCAACTCATACGGAAGTGTTCTTAAAGCCGTCAGCTGTTCCCAACTTAATCTTCCCGAGGTTCGTTTACCTAATATCGTATAGAAAATCGTCAACTATTCCGAACCTAATTCTCCCCAGATTCGTTTACCCAATGTCGTATAAAAAGCTGTATAAAAAGGTCATGGTTCAAAAGAACATTTGTTAATTCTTCGATAATAGAAGCCAGAGACAAAGGAATTGCAAATATCATACACAAGGTCTTTTCAGCTGGATTTATTAAACAAACATTAGATTCCATTTAACGGCGTGTTCAAATGCCTAAACCTAGGACTCCTAATAAAACAAACAACAGTAGTTTTAGATACTGTGGGTCCGCAATGTATTTTCCCAAGGGATCTTTCAGAAGGTTTCGAAACATCAATGCAAATTTGGCGTCAAAAGCAATGCGTACCTGTAACAATAGAAATCATGTTCCAAAAGATTCGTAGTACATAACTCATCTTCTTTATTTGGAGCGTTGTTCTTCCCAGCCAAAACAGTCGAGGAAGCGAGTAGACAGACGTTGTAGTAATAAATGTCTTCTAAGACTTGGAGGAAAATAGAAATCTTCAACATTATCCGTTTCTTGTATAAAAGCCCATAACTTTCATTCTATGGCACAAGTCAGAACACGTTGTCTGGGTTGAGTGGTTTAAGTTTTCAATCTAGGTGTGGACTTCTTAGGTTTCACAGTATTTTAGTTTCAGGTTTTATGACTACAGAATGAGAGTAACAGCAGATAACAGTGAGATATCTTTATACCTTGACTGCTTCGGTCTGTGTACCTTCTCGAAGTTTCAAGTGTTGGGACGGCTATGTCAACGAAATTTGTCGACTGCTCCGGGTTAGAGTCTTATTTTTCTAATTGATCTGTCCCAGTAAATATTTTGGGTGTTTCAATCATCTGGGATCTCGTTTCGTTGCAGATATTTGAGTTCCTCAATACCTCTGACACAGCACTTAAATGACACGAGGCGTTATTATATCATTCGAAGCAGGCAACCCTTTATATGAGGGTCGGCCAAATGAAAGTGAGACTCGTGTAATAGCGTCATTGTGTAATTTCACACAACCGTGCATTTGCGCAGTAACGTGGCGTGTGATGACAGGAAGCACCCTATTATCGGCGGCACATGTTAGTGTGCTGTTTGCACGTGCGAAGGCAAGTTGACTACGTAGGGTCGTGGCATGGTTTAGTCCAAACAAGCTTAGCTGGCAGTTATGCATTTTTTGACGGCAGAAAGTGTGAGTGGAAACGAAATTTATCCTCGTATGAATGATGTGCATGAGAGTAAGTGACATTCACGGTGTACAGTGTCCCGTTGGGAGAGTGAATTTCATAAGAGACGTGTGAGCACGGAAATCATGCCGAGACCTGGACATTCCCACGTGCCGATCCCCATGGAATCGATTGCTACCGAAGACAACCCGTTGAAAGAAATTCGGGGAATCAGCACCCGATCTTGAGGTAACATTGCGCGTGAGTATGGGAACTGTTAACACAGTTCTCCATCGCCGATTGGCATACAGCAATGTTTACGCCCTATAGGTCCACACGCATCTCCAGGAGGAGAAGAAGACTCAGCGAATGAGTGCATCTGCATCGTTACCACGGATAGAGGGGGGAATACGTGGACATTTTCTTTCCAAGATTGTGATCGCAGATGAAACTTGATTTCGGTCCTTCCGCAAAACAGATAAATATGGAACGGCGGCATCCCAACTCTCCACTAACAAGAAAAAGCTCAGTCCCCCTTAAGAGCTGGGAAAGTGATGCACCGGTTTTCTTCGATGAGAATGGCTCATTGCTGTTTGATTGGCTGCAGGCAAACACATACTGCAATACGTTACGCAACCTCAAAACGGCCATCAAGCGTAAGCGACCCGGTATGTTGCCAAATGGGTTTATTCTGCTTCACAACAACGCACGCCCACATGTTGCGACAATATGACAAGTTTCGCTGTGGAATTTTCGCTGGGAAGTCTTCAACCATCACCCCTATAACCCCGATCTGCAATATTGGGACTTCCGAGTCTTTGGGTTACTGAAAGAAAGCTCTCAAGTGCCGCAGGTTCGCTAACGGCGCCGAGGTCTGGGACGCCGTAGAAGACTGGTTCCACAGCTAACCTTGGAGGTTCTTTGCTTAGCGTATTCACAAGCTCGTGCCGCTCTGAGACACTTACTTGAACCGACAAGGCGACTATGTGTAACTGGTGTGTAGCCCATGTGTTCACATATTCCAAACTATAAGCCCTTACTGGAAAACGGCCAACAGCGTCCGTCACATTTGGGCGACCCTGATATATGCAACGGTGTTTGCTTATGGAGAGGTTATTTTTCACTTCTTGCATGGAAGTGAAAAAAGCCATAAAAACCGGGGTATAACACAATGTTTCCGGCAGCTCGACATTGGTTTCAAAGTGTTTAACTGGCTCCACATTCCCAGATCTTAACAGGATTCGGGTTGAGATTAAGAAAGTCATTCGGACACACTTCCTGCGTCAATAAAATTTAAGCAATTGAAGGACGCATTCTGATGTGATTCGCCAGATATACTGGCAGAACGACATCACAACCTCTTTGAATGTATCCATGCCTCGCCGCAAGGATTTAACCATTCGTACGAGATGGCTCCAAGTTCGAATCCCTGTGATGTATGGATGAAGTTGTGTTTGCCTTAGGACACTGGTTCTCTCACTTCCCTGGAGCTTTCTCAATTAAGTTAGAGACGGGTGACTGTTTAAAAACCCCCTGAGTTGCTCATTGGGGTCTTTAAACCACTTAACAAAACAAAACAGAAAACAAAAAATGAAACAGAATTTTCCAAATCAAATCGAGACTGTTTTTGAAGGTCAATAGCGGACCGATACGTTATTTGAGAGGTGTTTGTTACAATTTATTACTTCAAGGCCTCTATTATTTGCCGTGAAATCCACAAATAAATCATTTTGCCATTAGTTGCAGTTATCCTAAGGGCCAGGAAGTAATTAATGAATTACCTTCACTAAATGAGAGTAGCTTTTTTCCTTCACAAAATGGTGTGATTGTATTTACTAAAGTACCAAATCATTTGATTCACCGGCCTACTGGGATTTACAAAACGTCAGAAAGACACGTTAAAGGTAATATTTACGACTTCAAATGTCACATTCAGAGTAAACTTAATTACGCGTATGCATTCAACAAGACATAGGTAGCACAAAACCATTCCTATGGCATTTCCTAATCACAGTTTGCGAAAGAGGGAAACGTTCTCAGCTACAAGGTAACCAACTGTTGTTTTCTTGATTGACGATACCGTACTCCAAACGAAAAATTTGCAGACAACCATCGTAATCAATTAACACAAAGTTTAATTTAAATTTAAACTAAATCCAATGGAAAATGACGTGCTTCCTTTGAGAAGTGTAAAACCATTTCTCGTATAAAAAAAAGTCATAACATTTTCGGTGAAGGTAGTGTAATTTTTTTTTAAAATGTAGTTTCCTTTATTGCTTGCACGAAGTGGAAGTAGTTATTTTACTATTATATGTACGTTTCCTTATTTGGCGAAACGTACGATTTAATTCCAGAGATTGAGAATGGATTTGAAGAACTTTTATTTTATATATTATTGTTATTATTATTTGAAACTATATAGTGTTAACTATGAAAACATTTACTTGATAATACAGCAATTTTGAGAAGTATGCACAATAAAACAAAATAAATCAATTACATCACTATACACACTTTTTCATACAAAGGAAGAGAGTTTCAAAAGCATGGTGGCCCTGTTGAAGTATATTTGCACTTCAGTTTAATTTATAGATTACCTATAGTAAATAAAGACATTGGTATTTGGCTGAATGAACGGAAGAAGTGCAAGAGGACGCCTTCACTGTGTGGGTTGATGTTATTAATGACTAGCGCGTGGGACGCTTCAAGAACTGAGCCAGTTTGAAATGAACAGGTTTCAAAGGGTCAATATAGTTAAAATGGCAACAGAGACCTACTTGAATTGTACCCATGGTTGATGATGATGATGATGATGATATAGTAAATGTGACAAACCAGTTTCTCAAAAATAATAGATATCACTAAGTCTTTTGCATTACAATTCAAAAGACTTTAATTATAATTAAAAAACGTTTTTAAGTATAATTGAAATCACTTTTTGGAAGAAAATTATAAACTACATTTTCTGGATATACTTATGTCAATCTCACCACTTAATAATAACTAAATGTCTGTCTCTGTCTGCAGGAAACCGACAGCTATACGAACTATGATTAATCATGATTCAGCGCATCCGACTACTTGTACGCTTCAACATGTCGACCATTCGAAAAGATGCGTGGGATCAATAGACTATATTCCATCTCTTACTAAACCCTTCAGAAACACCTGTCACGTTTTCTCCTTGGACTTTGGCGTAAAATGTTGCAATATGCTAAGCATAATCTGAAAGGATCGAGGAAGAATCCTGGGAGAAAAAATGGCGTATCTACACTGAAGTTCCAAAAAAACTGGTGCACCAGTCTAATACTTGGTAGGTCTCCCACGTGAACGCAAGACTGCAGAAATATGATGCGGCATGGACTCCTCACGCTTCTGGAAATATGCCGTAGGCTATGCACACCGTACATCCTGCAGAGCGTTCCACAATTTGGAAATATTCCGAGGTCTTGGATTCCTGTGTTCGATAGCGCGTTGCATGGCATCCCAAATGTGTTTTATCACGTTCAGATCTGGGGACTTGCGTGGGAATGGCAACACCCCAAACTCAGATGAATGCTCCTCTAACTATAATGTGGCGTCCCGACATTTGCGCGGAGGTGCATTATCTTATTGGAACAGGCCCAACCCATGAACTTGAATGCAGGACATGAACGGGTGTACCTCGTCAGAAAGGAAGCGCACATAGCGTTGGCCATTCACAAGATGTTTGTAGACGTACCAGGGGTCCCAGTTAAGACCAGCTAAACACACTGCATATCATTACGGACCCCCCACCAGCCGTTACAGTTTCCTGTTGACAGGTGGGATCCATGGCTTTATGGGGTTTGCGTCACACACGAATCCTCCCAACTTGCCGGGTACAGTTGGAAACGCGACTCGTCAGACCAGGCTACTTGTTTCCAGTGGCGGTGTTGCTGTGCCCAAGCGAGGCACATAGCTCTGTATCGTGCACCCATCAAGGGGACTCGAGTTGGGCGTCGGCTCCCAAAGCCCATATCGTGCAGGATACGTTGCACAGTCCGGATGCTGATGCTTGTTGAGTGTCCTGCATTGAATTCCGATGATACGTGGGGGAGTGTTGCACGCATATCGCGTAAAATGATTCTAGACAGCCGTCGATGGTCACGTTCACCCAATGTCTTTTTACGGCCACACTGGTATCGTAGGTTGGAGGTTTTGCCGAAATTCTTGTAGTCACGGTAGACCCGTGCAAAGGTCATCCGTGAAAATCCGAACTTCGTTTCTACATCCGAAATACTCTGACCCATCTCACGAGCGGCAACTATGACACCGCGTTGAAAATCCCTTAAATCGTTATTACTTGTCATTCTCATGCCGAAAACAGCTCTGACAGCTGGCAAAGATGTCTATCGCTTTATATACGCACTGGCGGACGCAACCGAGTACGCACATAGTTGACGTTGCTATGTATTTTGCATAAGCTCGTCTGTACTGGTCTTTCTGGCACTTCAATGTATATATATTATCATCATTGTCAACAAGTATCAATCCACTGCTGGGCGAAGGCCTCCCCAACTTTCTTCCACAACGGTCTGTCTTGTGCCAGTCTCCTCCACGTTACTCCCGCATACTTTCAAATTGCATCCGCGCATCTCCCATGTGGTCTTCTTCTGGGTTTTTTCCTGTCCCTCGGAGTTCATTCTAAAATTTCAGCTGTCCATCGAACGTCTGTCTTTCTGGCAATATGTCCAGCATACTGACATTTCAAGTGGTTTTTTTTTTATCATGATGTCTTCCACTCTTGCCATTTTTCTGATCCACGAGTTCCTCTTCTAATGTCTCCTGGTTATGCCAACAATGCACCCCTCCATGCTTCTTTGAATTGTATTCAGTCTTTGTATGTCTCTTTTAGTTAAGGTCCATGTCTCTCCTCCGTATGTAAGCACTGGAAGGATGCATTGATCAATCACATTTTTTTAAGACATAACGGCATATTACTCTTGAAAATTATACTGTTTCTTCCAAACGCTCTCTAGGCAAGCTTTATACGCCGATTAATTCATTTATCAATGTGACCCTCACTTAATATCTGCTGTCCAAAGTAAATGTAGGTACTGGTAATCTCCAGCTTTTCCCCATCAACCGATAAATCTTCATTTCTTTTAAAAGCCTTGTACATCGCTTTGGTCTTCTGAAAGTTCATTTTTAATCCCAGTTCTTTACTCTTGTCAGCAAGTTCCTAGATCATACTCTGCAGCTCTGATAGGGTAGCTGCATAAACAGTTACGTCATCAACAAAACAAAGGAGAGTTAGATAATCTCCATTAATCTTTATCCCTTTGTTTTCCCAGTTCAGTGATTGAAAGATATTTCCCAATGTGGCATTAAAGAGTTTGTGAGATATGGTGTCACCGTGTCTCACTCCCTTTCCAATTTTTATGGGTGCTGTATTCTCAAATAGCCAAATCTTTGCACTTGCATTTCCATAGATGTTATGAATAATATTAATGAGTACATCTTTAATACCGCAGGATTTCAAAGGCATTGTAACTGCTGATGGTTTCACCGTATCAACGGCCTTTTCCTAATTGATAAAAGCCATGCCTAATGGAAGTTCATATTCTCTCACCCTTTCAATTAGTTCTCTCAGTACGTGGGTATGATATATATTAATGCTGTAGCCACACCTGAATCCAGCTTGTACTCTTGGCTGAGCCATGTCCATTGTCCCTTTCAAACTGTGTGAAAGACTTTACTAAAGATTTTATAAACTACTGATAGCTCTGTAGTTCCTGAGATTCTCAATGTCACCTTTTTCATGTAGCAGGATCATTGTCACAATGCTCCGATCCTCAGGAATCTTCCCTTCGTTAAGGCATCGAGTGAAAACTTGGAAAAGTACAGTTTCAAATCCTTCACTAGGTTCATTTATGATGTCTACAGTAATTCGATCTTCTCCTGGAGCTTTTCCCAGCTGCATGTTCTTGATTGCACGTGCAACTTCTGATAGGAGGGCTGGAAGAACTGTTGTACCGGTTCCTTTCATGACGTCTGGAGTACATGTATCATCCCTTTCATATAATTTGAAGTAGAAATCATATATTTGGTGTAGAAACATTAGCGTATAACAAATTACGTAAGAAATTACCTTAAAGCTGGATAGTACACGTTAATTCCGCCAAAGCTTCTTTGCTGGGTCTTATATTGCAAACATTTCTATGTTGCTTTAATTGTGAAAAATTAAGCCCTGGAAATATTCTTGAAAGCGTGTGCCTTTTGTTTGGCATAAATATTTTATTATTCAAGTGGCGAATTCTATGTTTACCCTGTTTCGGATCTCAAAATATTACGGATTAAAAACGGCCTAAATAAAGAATGAGTTTCATTTCTTATGCCATATGACAAATGGATACTGATGTTTTAGTGTACATGCCGTTACTTCAGTGGCTGTGCTCAGTGGATTAATATGCACGATTATATACAGGAGCAGCTGGAGTAATCAGCACCGTGACGCTTTACATAGAGAGCAAACTAAGAACCCGCCCCTTGGAAGTCACTTTTTAAAACTTTTCACCACAAAAATCTTGTACAATAAACTGGTGCTACAATTCGGCCATTTCAGTCTGGATTATGTTACATATTTTATAATACACCACATTGATACTATACTACTCGAATATTTTTAATTAAAATTAATAATGGAATAGTTTTGCTGTTTTTTGTAATTTATTTAACAAAATATTTATATTAAGTTTCTCTCCAATTATTTTTTTGGAGGGTGTGGATTCTTTTGGTTCTTTAAAAGCATCTTCCCTGTGTTAGGGGAGAGGTGAAGTAAAACACATAGATTTCATTATGATGTCCATTTTGTATTTTGTTTGGGGGAATAGGAGCGTTAGAAGATCTATGTGGTATTAGCAGTCGCCCGGAATTTCTTAAAAACAGCTAACATCGTAAACACCTTCCATGTCTCAAAATATATTCGGACCTTGTTTCATCTCGGGTAAATGAAAGAAATCCGTCGCTTTAGACAATTCGATGACCGTGATAGCCTGTACCCTCTAACCAAACAACAGATTTAGAAATCATTGGTGATTGGTTTACTTAGAGGTACCGAATCTTGATGGTCTTGGTCCGAGGCGTCGCGACTGTAAGGAAAAACTAAAACTTATAATTTATAGTAAAACGCAACATGCAAATTTTCAAAACATGTACACATCTTAAATAATTAATTGTAAGAAAGCATGTTAAAGAAAACACATAATTTTTCTTATTGCGAAATATCTCCCTTTAGCTGAGTACCACATTGTAGTGCTGTTTGGCAACTTTGCGTGACCTCCTGCAGATCTCGCTCCCTCTGCAGTCTGAAAATGGACTGAGCCAGGCAAGGTCAAGCGATAACCTTTTTATTATTTCCTCCACAAACAGATACACAGAATAAGTTTACAGACCCTTTTATAGCAGATCAACATTCAGTATTGCTGAGCAGGAGCAGTTAACAGATAATTCTTCAGACACCACACTGAAAATGACATTCCCTTCTGGGATCCGCACAGTTTTGGAACAGTGTGGCGAAAGAGTACCCAGAATTGGGTAAGGAAGCCGTGAGAGTAATTCTCCCTTTTGCCATATCCAACCTTTGCTAGACAGGATTTACAGAACTGGCGGTTGGAGGTAGGGGACGTACCATGAGTACGCACCCTACTTCCAATGTCTCTCTGCGTTTCTCAATGCTTTCGAGATAAATCCATTTCACAGGAGAAGCATTCCAAAGGAACATGCGCTGAGGAAGTGGCTTCGACAGTAGAGATGGCTTTTCAATTTTCAGCAAATTCTAATTGCAATGTAATCTAATGGCGAAAGATGGGTCGTATACCATTCACTGTCACTAGCTTTTATGGCCAAAGTATTAGTACTAGTATAAATGGTGCTATTTACTATATTTCCAAATGACTCATATAAATGAGTAACGGGAAAAGTGTCCTTTATTCATGTTTGTTATTTCTGTATTTCCGAAGTTCCGTCGTATAAATGCTAGAAGGAAGGGACTTTTTTTTCTCCTACTGTTAATATCGGAATTGTTATGTACACATGAAATTATCAATAATTCCAGTGAAGGGAATGTCCGCATGCGAGGCATATTCGGAAAGGTGACGCATTACTAATCGTCCTCTTGTTTCGGGTGACATGGCATCCGTCTTCTGTGAAAGAAGTGATTTCTTCTGGGAAATTTCTAAAAATCGGAATTTTGTATGGTGTTGTTTCAGGACTAATATTTCTTTTCAATGAATGAACTCGGGCGCTATGCGGGACTGCGGGTTCGATTCCTGCTCCAGGACGACGAAATTTCAAGTTTTTGGATATTGCTTGGTTAAACATTCAGGTCATATTTAGCCCAATAAACAGATTCACATCTTCCAAATTTGTATTAATTCTTCTTCCTTTGTTAACCTGTAAAGAGTGGAAAGCGGACAGAAATTAAGGAAATGGCAACAGACTCTTCTGAATGTTATACAGTTATGAGCGGCTCAAGAACTTTGGCTCATGGTTGTTAAATCTTTAAATAACGGGTGCTTATGTTACGTAAACTTTACCTTTTCTTCTCTAATTCTATATATTTCTAAAGATCCGCCTTCCGAATTCCTTTTTTATATTTTTTTTTATTTTTTTTTTTGCCTGTAAGGACTTAAAGTACAATGCGATTTTACTTGAGAGTTCGATGCAATATTGATTCCTGTTAATCATTTTAACGTTGAACCTAGAAACCTCGCCGAAATACCGTGTTACTATTTTTCTTAAAATCAGAAGTCCGTTTTGAAATTTACTTCCCATATTACAGTCAAATAATTTTTCATTATTATTATATATTCATGAACAATTCATACAATGAACAGTTCCTTTCCAGGTGCCATATTACGGTAAAAAAGACTTTTCATTATTATTACACAGGGTGATTCATAAAGAAGTACACAGTTTCAACGCACTATAAAACAAGAACAATGTAAGATATTTCATGTTACCTGTAACAGAATTGTAGATGAATGTTTCAAGTCTTTTTAGAGACAGTTACAGATGTTCTATGTGTGCACCCTTAGTCACACGACACACATCGAGCCGGAAATCCATTTCCGTCCAAAAACGCCAGGTAATATGTATATCTGAGTCAAGTGCAGTGATCACATATGTATTTAAAAATGAAGTTTCCGTTTTCATTCATAAAGGAATGTTGAAGTTCGCCATAGTTCTTTTAGAAGCACAATTCTTGTAAATTGCTAAACAAGTAAGAAATAAACGTTTTGATGATTTTGAAGATAATAAAACTAGTGAGTGCAAAGTATTAATGACTTCAAAATTAAAACTGTGATAAGATATATTATTCTACCTCAAATATTAGTCAAAAGTACATCAAATTGTAAACATTCAAAAAATCTCTTTTAGCATAGTAAAATCCGTATATTTTCTGGTGTTCATTTATTGGTATTTTATGTTTACCTATTTCTTTGAAAAAGCCTCCCACTGGAGATGAAAGCTTTGCGAATATCTATGCTTCCTACGTCAGTAAATAAATATATTTTACTATGCTACAACCGTCTTTCGACTTTGTTATCACATACACATTATTCCCGTTTAGTAATGATACTAAAATTATTATATCAAAACAACAAACATAATTTGAAATGTCACCTAGACGGATTCAAAATAATTTCCCACTAACTGTACCCAACGGTGAAATTTTTGGTACAGCTGCTGCAAGACACGGTGGAAGTTTGAACCGGAACCTTCTGCAGTCTGTTGGTCAAACCTGGTTGGATGTCGTCAACGTCGCTGACGGTCTTTTCTTTCAAGGCGCACTTCACTTTTGGGAAGCGCAAAAATTCTGTATGATCCAAACCTAGTGAGTATAATGTGGATATTCGATCACAGAGATCGACCTCAAGGTCATTAACTGCTTCATGGGCAGAGCACAATGTACGGGCGGATTTTCGTGTAAAATAAATTAATTGTTTTTGTACAACAATTCATTTATGACACGTCGTAGCTGTTCAGCACGATTAAACTTGTGGTTATTCGCCTTTTATGGACAAAAATTTTCTGGCTTTCACAACATTTTCCTTTTTACGTGAAGAACCTGTACGTTCTGTGCGTGGTTCACCATCGAGGGACTCCTCCGATCTTTAAAAGTTGAAATCCAGTAGAGCTGCTGCGTAAGGCACATAGAATCATCACTGTAAACCCTTCCATATCTTGGTATACTTCTGTGGCAGTTTTCTCTAATTTTCTGTAAAATTTTGTCACCACTCCTCGATCCATTATGTAATTTCTGACATGCTCCACACAGTGTTAATTCAACGATCACCTTACGAAATCTACTCGTCACTCGACTCGAAATTTGCACCTGCTATAAACAGCACACTCTAGCGGTCAAAACTATAAGCACGTTTGAAACCTATATTCAAGGATGTTCTGTAAAATTTAGTCTCATTAGTTAATGAGAACACTATGCATACTTTGAGAAAGGAATCCTTTTTTCTCTTTTCTTCAAAAATTATATTATTACACCTCACCACTTTCAATTAAACCAAATTAGGTACTTGACGGGAATGAGGCGCCACAAGGATGAAGCAAATATTTTCAAATTAAACCGGAATGCCTTTATTCCGCTGCCGAGTGAAAATCTTCCTTCATCTGACGTCACCGCAGTACCACGGAGACCCGGAATCTGCGGAAGTGGCCCTGTTCGTCTTAGAGTAAACTTTGTCTTTGGTTCCTTCTAACTCCTTGCAAATAGTACAGAACTATGATTTTTTTCCTGAATTGTTCATTCGATTTCAAATGAAAAATTAAAACTGTGTGTGTTTCTAAATTAAGATATTACTGTTCCTAACTTGATACACAAATTATTCCTTGTTGAAAACAACAAAAGAGAAGTTCCTAACGTACGTCTAGAATAAACTGCAGTTTCTCTGTTGTTTCTGAAATCCATGAATTCCCTGTGGTTCGGAACATGAGGTTGTTCGCAATACTGACTCGCTTAACTTTCGGAGTGAGCTTGGACCCTCAGAAAAGAGAAAAGTCTACATCATGCTCCCCATGTTTAATCCGGAAGCCGATCTCTTTGAAAAGCATTACATAAAAACGGTACATATCTCGCTAATAGGACGCAGGTGCAAAGGTTTAGGTCTCCAGGAAGGCTAGCAAAATTCGTTTCAGAACAGCAATTTCCATGAATTCCAGCAGCTGTGAGAATAACCTTTGATCCCCAGCCTCAGTAGAAAAGGCGTAATGGGAAGCACATTTTTTACTGCCAGTGGTGTAGAGTATTCTTAGCTGTATGGCCAACTGCCTTGGACTTATTTTATTTGCTGCTTAAGGAGACAGATTTTTTTTGATGAACAATTGCATATAACGTATGTGTGTGCATATTGGTTTCTAAGATGACTCACACCTGAGCAAAATTGCGTTATTCCAATCTTTGTTGTAAAAGTATTACAACAGAGATGATAATTAGATGCACTGTAATGCTTCAAACAGGGAACGAGAAAAAAATAATTTAGATCTTGATTTCACCGTCGAACCGAAGTAAACCGAAATTGGGTGTAGTGCGTGAATGTTATGGTGAATGATTTCTTCGACGTGCTGGGAATGACTTACCAACATCTGAATCAAACAATACTCCTGTTTCAAGGTCCTTCTATGGATCTATATTCCAGTCTTTAACGGGGTCATATATCCCTTAAAATTCCACTGATTTCATGCATTCTCTTAAGGAGTGTCAATTTCTATGTTTAGAGGTGTGCTTTATTCTCTTAATATAAATTCTATGTGAAAAGTAAAAAACAATTGCAGCATACTCTTTAAATTGTATCATAATCTAAATCCATTCTTAGGTGTGGTACTTCAATTAGTGCGTGAAATCAGGGGTTTGTATATATATTTCGGTAAGTTCTTGGGGAAATAAGTTTTATATAAAATCTTACACTTTGAAATTCGTTATCTGTAAAAACTTAGCATACGTAGCTTCCAGTGATTAATTATTCGCCAGATTTAGCCTAAACAGTAGATTATGATGGACGCAGTACAAATTCAATGTTTTAAAATCTTGTTTAATTTTGTCGTATGCGCAGCTTTGGTAGGCATTTTGTGTTAACAAACTTTTGAAATGCACTTGTGTTTGCCATTTCATTACTATTATTTGACTTTTCACTATTACAACTTGACATTTTTCTAATTTACCAATACGTTAGGGCAATTTTTTTAAAGTTTCTTTTTCGGTAATAGAAATGAATTTGAAATAAATGTAAAGTGCGTATTCTATGAAAGAAAGCTGTAAGGCAAAATTTCTTAGTAAGACTTGTAATGTATATTACTGCGGCTTTGTTCTTATTATCCCAAATGAAATGAAAGGAATGTGGAATATCTGTATGTCTTCAGTAATTCGTAAGGAGTTCAGATGATTTGAAACCCAAAGATGTGTTATACTCACTTCACTCAATTGAGTATTTTAAACTTCCTTCTATTTCTGCACATTAAAAGCTCTGTTTCTCCGTAGAAGCCTTCAGTGATATGGTTCTTAAGAGATTGCCGTCCCACAATAGTTGCGTCTTTTACACAAACAGTGTTGATAATTTTGTCAATAATTAAAGACCAGGTAGATTTCAGTATTTGAGAAACCATTCATCTCTGCTGTTATTAAAATGACAACTGCAGTCAGAAGGAACCTCAGGGTAAGCCCTTTATCGAACTCCGAAAGAACCTTAATTTTTCCTGAACACTACTGATGCTTACAGAAGAGCCGAAATCTTAAATATTTGCCTAGGTCACTTAGTATTTCAAGTAACGACTATTTTAAATATACAATGTGTTAATGACTTTTACGTACCATGCCCGCAAAGTCTTTCACACGTTACAAAAATCAATATAGAAAATCTACGTTAGTTAAAATCAAATGGTGTGCAATATTATAGCACCAGTCATAAAGTTTTTTTTTCTGTTCGTTCGTTGAGCACTACTGCTAAATAAAGGGATCATTCATCGGTAATGGCTTCCTGCAAGCAAAAAAGCAAAGCGGCGAGCGCGTTGTCTTTGCACGAGACCAAATCGGCGGTTACTGTCCAGTCTCATTTCAGAAAAGAGTACAGACTATCACCACTGCGCCAAAAAAGAATAAAATCTTAGTCTGAAATGTTTAAATCGACGGAGAGTGTTGGCAATCTCCCCGAGCGGGCCCTCCACCGGTTACACAAGAGACAGCTGCAGGTGTCAGGAGACATTTCTGCGAAGCCCAAGGCAACCCATTCGTCGTGTTTCACTATAAACTGTTATTCCCCGTGCCACGTTTCGCAGTATTTTACAAAAACGTCTACATCTGTATGCTTTTAAGGTGCAGATCTTTCAAGCTCTTTAGCCTTATGACCAGCCTCGCCGTGCTGCATTTCGACGGACATGTTATAGCGCATAATTCATGATAGTGATTATCTGCACAGTGTCTGTTTCTCAGGTGAACCCACATTCCACGTCTCTGGTACAGTCAATAAGCACGATGTGCGCATCTGGGGATCAGAAAATCCCCATTATTACATCGAACAACGTAGGGCTATCCACAAAGTCAACGTATGGTTAGGCCTGATGCATGACAGAATCTTCAGACCTTGTTTTTTACAGAGCCAATAGTGACGTTTTAACGGGTACCAGCACATGCTGGAACTTTCTGTAACACTTCAGTTACATGCACTACAACTTTCGGTTATATTTCAACAAGATGGTGCTACACCACATTTATCAATAATGGTTCATGCATTCCTGAATTCAACATTTTTGGACAGAAGTGTTCGCCGCGTCGGTGTCATGATATGGCCACCTCCATCGCCAACATATCCACTCTAGACTTCTTCCTGTGGATTATGTGAAAGACCAAGCTTATTCTAGCAGTGTTCCGGAAGTCGAGACGTTAAAGAGCAGAAAAACGGAAGTGATTTGTTCGTTCTTTGCTGAGATGTTAAGCAAAACATAGCGTGAAATGAAATACTGATTCGATGTCCTCCAAGAAACAAATGGCATCCAAACGGTTGTGTACTGACACTGGAAAAAAAACGTTACTTGTGCACCATCATTGTCGTGGAATCGTTTCCTTGCATCTGTAATACATTTGTGTAAGAATTTTCGTAATGTGAGAATACTAAGTAATGATGCTAATGATGTAGAATAAAAGAAAATGAAATTGATTGGCCAAAACACGTGAGAGAGTAAGCTACAAAGGTTGCCACTGCCATTCATCATCATAGATATCTGCTATGAAGTATATATAGAAAACGAATATAACGGAATATCTTAATTAAAAACTTTAAAAATAACAAGTTTCCAATCATCGTGTGCTTTAGTTTACTGGATACATGATTGTCTTTAGAAGTAACAAAATGAAGGAGCAGCATGTGAATGTAGAAATCTATGTTTATTGTGGTAAAGAAATATGTTGTTCGACTTAGTTCACATGAAATTATATATAAGAAGCCGAATTGTTTAAATTTGGAACAGTACAGTTTTAATATTAAGCGGACATTACGAACACATTATTCACAACTTATTTAGCATATTGTACCTATTAACTTGTGATATGTAAAAGGGAATATGTTTTACTTTTTTGAAGCATAATATTTAATATTTCGCTTTTGGGTATGCAACATTTCTTTATGTTTTCCACAAATGTTTGTTTTAATAGTATTTCAATTACTGGCACTCAATCTCTTTGAACGATAGTAATAACAATATTTGCACAGTAGACACTTTTACTATGGTAAGTAGAAATTTGGCCCCAATATGTGGAAACTCTAATCGCGTGTGAAGAAATTTAATGCAGCAATGAACGACTGACTGGTCATTCACAGCGAGGAGGCTAAACCGTTCACTATTCAAAGTAAAGATTCATTGGTTGTTGTAGAATCGTCCATGAATAGGCAAACGCTATATACACAAACTGAACTGGAAATAAAATGATCTTTACTTAAAGATAAATAATCCATACTGAAATAAGTAATTCATACGAACCTGAAATAAAGTAATTCATATCGAGCCAGAAATGCGTAAAGTAATACATCAGGAAGGTTATGAAGTATTCCACTAAGACGAAAGAAAATAATGGATAAAACTGCAATTACACGGTTAGAGGCTACCGTATTTTGCAGCAAATTGGCAAAATTTCGTGGAGGACTTATACACGCAAATGAATAATGCCATAGCTCATATTCAGAATCAGTTTTGTCTGAAACATATTCAAAATCAACTTCGTCTGAAATATAAACCGAAAATAACCAACTTCATCTAAGGCAGAACGCTTTGCAAGCATTGCTTTGCTGGCGATAATGTATTAGCATTGCAGCATTGAAGGGACGCTAAAAGTCGGAATGGATATGTTTGAAACCATAAAAACATAGGTTGTGACGTCGATATCTGTAAAAAAAGTTACAATGGAATTAATAGATTGTAATTACCGGTTTGAAGTATGTAATCGCCACCCCGGTGGCGCAGTGGTCTAAGGCGCTGGCCTCTGATCATTCGTCCGTAAGGGGTCCGGGTTCGAATCCCGGTCAGGCATGGATGTTGTGTTTGTCTTACGGCACTGATTCTCTCCCTTCCCTGGAACCAGTGACCCTAAATTATTGACGGGCGACTGCTTATGGCCCATTGAGTTGCTCACGGTGGTCGTTAAACCTCCAATCAAAAAAAAAAAGAAGTATGTAATCAGTTAAACAATGTAGTAGAACTAGATCCTCACTTTGCCAAAGATTGTGGCCGGTTTGTCGCTCAGATGGGCCCTCTCGATTTTCTGGAAAACGGAATATACATTTAGGGTGCAGTTAAAATATGTTTTTATTTATACTTTGGCTCCAGATATTTATTATGAGATTTTTAATTACACATGTCTACTTTCTGTTTAATCATTCTGTATTTCTAAGCGTTGATACAGTAAAACAACATTCTGTAGGCTACGTAGAACACGTTCCTGTTATTTATGTTAATTAGTTCTCCGTTTAAAAAATTAAAATCTGCCCTTAACACGACATGAGGCTGCATGGCAAACAATTCCCTATTTAGGAAGACGGCTTGAAAACCATCATGAATCACTCGTATGTACGGCCCTTAACATACGTATCATCTTGCATTCGCATAAGTACAGACAATGTTTATTATCTGACACTGACGCAATGCATTCAAAGGAAACGCACCGGTTTGTGTTCCCTTGCATATCTTTTTTTCATTGTTTTCTTTTTTCGATGTATTATTTGTTTCATTTCTTCTGTGTTCGAATTAATATTACTCTTCCCATTGATTACACAAAATATTTGTAGGATACGATGTTTTATTATGTGGAAAGAAGGACGCATAATGCTGTGTCAGCTTTGATTATTCGGTGTGATGTCGTGAACTCCGGGTTTTTGAAACTTTCGTCGCTGAGTGTAGCCATTCCAATTATTGTGAGGCGATAACCTTCCCAAAAGAAATTTAGATGTACATTTGTTTCACGAAATCCTTATTTTGGGTTAAAAAAAAAAAAGAAAATTTTTGCGACAAAGAGGCTGTTTTATTTTTTTTTCCATGTTATAACAATAAAACAATTTAACCGAAACATTTCATAATTCTTCAGTTTTTAAAATATGTTCCTGTTTTTCAATTTCAGAGCAATTAAGCTCTCAATTTACTATGGCCGAATTGGCAGGGACCAACGTTTTCGAGATTTTTATTTTTTAGAATAACACTTTTTTTTCTAAATAAATACCAAAAGCAAAACTACACCAGTAGATATCTTTAAAATTTATGTCTTTTGTCTGTAATAAATACATCACGTTTAATCTATAAAACTTAAAACACATTCCTGAGATAAACGCCACTTCTATTGTTTGTTTTTGTTAGTCGTCACTCTTTTGATTTTTTTCAATTCTTAAACATACTTTTTCTTTAATATCTCAAAGTTCGCCAGAGCAAACAGAACATAAATTCTGAATTTGCTTGTAACACTTACTGATAATCCATGTAACACCTCTCAGAAAACCTTGAAAATGTCATCGCCCTCTAGTGGGAATCGAACTCTCATCTCCCGATTCCCATTCGAGTATGCTCACGTTTCACGAGAATTCAAACTATTACGCGGTTAGCATTTCGAAAGGATATCATAAACAGAACACGAGTATCAAATTAATACACACAATTAATATGGATTAGGAACATCAAACAGAAGTCATCGCTTAATCCACGTTTATAAGTGAGTCACGGAAAATTTATCATTGGCCGTCACCGGGAATCGAACCCAGGGTCTTCCAGTTACGCGCCGGACCTGCTGCCACTACACCACAGCCGCCTCGAGTTCTCCAGACTCAGATACGAGTAACTGCCAAACCACATGGTAGATGGCTTCTTGGAGTTCCGCAAAATGCTGGGGATTCACCAGAGATGGTAAGCAGCAACTGAAAAAATAACTAGGAAGAGAATTAATAATTAATACACAAAATTAACCTGGATTAGTAACATGAAACACAAGACATCGCTCTTTCCACGTTTTACAAGCGAGTCACGGAAAAATTCTCATCGACCGCCACCGAGAATCGAACCCAGGGTTTTCCAGTTACGCGCGGGACAAGCCACCACTGCACCACACCAGACATGCTACCACTGCACTGCAGTGTGGTTTGGCAGTTGGTCGTTTGCGAGTCTGGAGGAATTCGAGGCAGCTGTGGTGCAGTGGTAGCATATCCGGCACGTAACTGGAAGACCTAGGTTCGATTCCCGGTGTCATCCGATGATAATTTTTCCGTGACTCACGTATAAGACGTGGAAAAAGCTATGACTTCTTTTTGACGTGTATCCAAACCGTTACATGGTTAGCATATTAGAACGGAAATTGGAAACAAAATTCGAGTATGCTAACCGTGTTAGGCTTCGCATACTCGTACGGAAATCGGGAGATTCCAGATCCAGAGCGATGAAACTTTCAAGTTTTCTGAGATGTTAAATGGATGACCAATAAGTGTTACAAGCAAATTAAGAATTCATATTCTCTTTGCGTTTAATATTCTATCAATTTCCCAAGTATTATGAGGAATATGTCTTCCTTTATTGATTTATCTCAAAGTTTGCTTCTAAAAAATAATAATTCTGTGTTGACATTTGAAGTCCATGCTACTGGGTCATATAAAATGTTTTGTGAATATCCTTCAAAATTTCAAATGGTAAAATCATTGAGCGAATATATTAAAACTCTCTTGGTAAATCTATATCATATTGTTCGAGAAGAGGTGAAGGAATTTTATAAAATTTCAGTTTCAGTCACTCGTCTGTGACAGCGAACGTGAAACGTAGCGCATGTTGGTGAAAATTGTATTCCATGGAAATAGCAGTTCTAGTGAAAATCAGCTGGCACAGTGTAACAAAAACGCAGAAATTAACCACATAGTGCCAGATCGGATGTATTATGGATTGTGGGCTCCTCTCATAGAACATACTAGGTCCCCTATTGTATTTAGAGAGGTCCTTAAGCTCTGAGATGCTGCTCCGGTGGAGCAGTCGTCTGAGCGATGGTTTCTGATCATTCGTCCGAAACGGGTCCCGGTTCGAAGTGTCTTACGGCACTGGCTCTCTCCCTTTCCTGGAAACAATGGCCCTAAATTAGGGACGAGCGACTGCTTATAGCCAATTGAGTTCTTCACGGTGGTCGCTAAACTCCAATAAAAAAAAAAGGTCTGCGCGCTACCAGCATATGCTGCCTGATGACTTACATGCTTTCATATTCCTCACGCACCCTGCAGCCGAACGTCCGATTCAGAAGAACCATGATCCGCTCCACCGAGCCGCAACCACCTATCCATGGCACGAAAAACACTCGTCTAACTTTGGAACCATTTAGTGGTTCCTCAAGGTAGCTAGCATGAACCCTGCGGGAGCCCTCCGGGACACCGTCGAGCAGAACATCAGATCTGTGGACACTGAGAAGACGTAGCGGATGGAGTAGTGGTAAATATTGCAACCTTCATGGCTGAAATGTGCTCAGAAAATCATCCGGCATCTGATGGAATCGATGATTTGTTGGTGTGTACAGGATGTTATTCACATTAGATAGGATCACAACGCTATTATGTCAGCATCTCCAATGTTATGTCTGTTTATTGAGTGTATAAAACAGCAGAAAAGCTTTCTTCTTTACTAATAAACGAATACAACGATTAATGCGGCATTTCTTTTTCTAATTTAACACATCTGTAAAGCTTCCTTCTAATTTAACACATCTGTAAAGCTTTCTTCTAATTTAACACATCTGTAAAGCTTTCTTCTAATTTAACACATCTGTAAAGCTTTCTTCTAATTTAAAACAAAATTGCGCAGCAATTAGCATTTTGCCAGCATTTAAAATTCATGAAAATGAGGTTCAATTTTTTGCAAATGTTAGAACTATGAATTCGTAATTAACCACAGTGTAAAAGTGCATACAAAACATTTCTATTGAGTTCTATGTATCCCGTTGTTGTTCATATATTGAACTATTCTTCAGAACGAAAAGTTACGACTGTTCATTTAAATTTGTTATAAATGTTCTCGGTAGAATCTAAACAAAATGATCAATGATTTTAATTTAAATAGAAGATCTTACATCTGAAGTTACGTGCGCGAATTAAATATTTGAAATGTATTGACCGTACGAATCTTATATGATTTCCTTCAGCGAGAAAGTCATATGAGGAATTTAACTCTAGCAGATGTATTGTTACAAATCAGATTCATCGAAAAGATTTTCATAAATAAATTGTAAATATCAGAGCTGGAGAGATTTCTGAGAGAACGTCCATTCTCGAAATGGGACGTGTGGGGTTGTATGGACAGATGTGCAGCGAACGCCTATCGACATAGTTTTATTCGGTAAACCGGAGCTCCGGAGAAGAAAGATATTTATTGGAATCGTACAGATGGACAAGAACGATTCTATTAGCAACATAATGAAAAAGGATTTCATTGCCGTGATCATAAAAATAGTTATGTCTTACTTCACTAACACATACGAAAATAACAAATAAATTCAATAGTTGTCCCGAAACAATTGATTATATTTTTATACAAAAATAAGCATGTAAAATGTTTTGCAAAATAAAGGCTACCTTAATTATCGAGAATGTGCTCATCTTCGAAATACTGTCCATTGAATCGAAGACAGGTTATCCAAGGTTTCTCCCACTTTTTGAATGTCTTCTGGAATTCATCTTCTAAAATGATGTTGACTCACTTCTGTGCAGCTTAAAATGTCGTCCCCGTAGTATCTCTTTTTTAAATGAGGAACAACAACAAGTCATATATCGACAAGTCTGGAAAACATGCAGGTTGAGACATTAATTTCCTTTGCAATTTCTCCAAATAAGAAACGACAGAACTGGCCATGTGTGTCTTACTTTGGATCACACATGAAAAGAAACGGAAAGCCAATTTCAACAAACTCGTTTCATGCACATATTCTCCGTCCGAATTCTGTGATTCGACGATTCTGAGATCTGAACCATATATTCGATATCTTTAATTGATACGTGTATGGGTTCCCGTAAAATACCACTTATTGTATTGATGTTTACCTCTGTAACACTCGTTGAAGGTCTTCCTTATTGCGCGAACAGAGCCACCGAGTCACGGGCATCCATAAATTCTTGGCCGCCTCAGTGGCACAGTGATATTAGCGCTGGCTTATGACCATTCTTCCGAGAAGTGTCAGGATTCGAATCCAGTGAGACATGGATGCTGTGTTTGTCTTATGGCACTGGCTCTCTGCTTTCCCTGGAACCAGTGCTCCTAATTTAGGAACGGGCGACTGCTTATAGCCCATTGAGTTCCTCAATGTGGTCGTCAAACCTATAATCCAAAAAAAGACAAAAAAAACAATTATGCCATCTGTAAATTTTAGATTTTCCCAGACATTCATCTTCATAATCCTCTTGCATAAGACGGAAAGTCTCTCCGACAGCCTTCTTAAGTGGGCAGCATAATATAATGGCGCACACTTGTTTCCCCTTTCATATTCATTTTTTCGAAAACTTATTGCGCAAAAACACTTGTTAAAGGTTTACGAAATAGCGCTTATTGGACTGCGCACTGACGACGACGCACGCTTGATAAACAGGTGTTGCCGATTGCTATGATTAATACCAGATCTGCCGGTTTTTCGAGACTCATGCCAAGTTCGAACGAAGTATTGCATATTTTTTTTTTTTGTAAGAACATTCTCACTTGTTTGGAAATACGTTATGTACTTCTGCAAGGAAACGGTCGTCGACTATTTTTGCTGGTATACCCGACACCTGCTGTAATATTTCTGGTCCCATCTCTCTGAAAGGTGAAAAGACGTGGCGTGCGAGTGAAATGCACAATTAAGCACTGATAAGCATACAGCGTAGTTACGCAGGAGACAACTGCACTTCTGGTGTAAGAAGGGGAAGGTTCAAAACATTTTGTCTGTAAAGCAAGGATAAAAAAATCTTCGTTTGATTGTAGAGTTTTCAGGAAGTTACTTCCGAAAACTGGAAATGACCTGTCTATCACATGAACCGCATTTTACACACTATCAGTTCCCATAATTCGCAGTTTCTTTATTCCATAAATGTATATGAATAGCATTATGAAAATTCCTTCGCGTAATCTATAAAATGGTGCAGAGTACTAGCTATTATTGATTTTAAAAATTCTAGATTATATGCTTGTGTTTATATTTTTTGTTAAACTTTCCCTTATTGGAGGACTGCGAAAATTTCATAGAAAATCGTTGCACATTCATAAGTGACGATATGATTGACAAATTCCGGAACCCGTTGTGAAGAAGTTTTAACCCTAAACATTTTAAGATTTGATTTCCTCTAAAAAAATATAAATTCATACACGTTTCTCAATCTCTGAGTTATAATGTGTGCCCTGATATTGCTTACGTTATTGAAGGCAGTAATATATTTTTTTTAAATTTAAAAAATAATCTAAAAATCATAATAGAAATTCCGCAAAAATAGTGAAAAATCTGAAATTGTTAGATTTATTTGGCACTTCGCGAGATTACAGAAAAATTACCGACAATTCGCGAACATAATCGCTGAAATTAGCGTTCCGAAACCATTAGTAGTCTAATAATTACCAATGAGGTAAAACAAATGTTTGTCTCCAGGTGTTTCATCTAACGTTGATGAGTCTATATTAATCAAAAGTTCATGAACGGGATGCATACAATTGCTTCTTAATTGCAACACAGATATGCGGAAATCCTGAAAGACAGTCCATTTTATTCTTCAGGTGATAAATTACTAAATACAAACTCTTTAAAGTTTGGAAATTATTGTTCACGACAGATATTATTTTCAATAAAATATATTTACTGCGAATAGATTAGTTAGCATTTCTTATTGAACGTGTTTTCACTCAATAATGTACTTTATTGAACTTCAGCGGATCAAGGGTAAGGGAGGCAGGGTCCACTGGGTGGCCGACGTGGAGCCCAAGGCCTTCAAACTCTTGATGAGGGGAAAACACTGAACTTGGGTTGGTCAGTGCTCTGCCTAAAGGAGTATTTGCGTGAAGTCAGGTGCTTCCGGTGTAATGGCTTCTGTCATTTCCGGAGCAACTTTCCTGATCCAAGATAGGTGTGTTAAATGCGGTGTAGTTGGGATCCAGCACCACCAGTGTGCAGCCACACCGAAGTGCAGCAACTGTTCTGCTGCAAATGCTAAATTCCACCTGAAGCTGGACGTTTCTCACTCCAGCTTCGGTAAGACGTATCCTAGTCTTATTAGGGAGTTTGAGCAAAGAAAAAGCCGGGTCAACTATGATTGACAGATGGTGGTACCCTCGGAGGTACGCCGCTCTCGATTTAGAGATTGTTGGTCTATTGACCACAGCAGTGGCCCTAGTCTTGTGGACCACATAAATAATTTTTTCTAGTGTGTTTAATGTCATTCTGTGCTAAATACTTGTGAGAGGGGTGCATGAGACCCTCATACTGTCAATGTACATGTACCAATTTTTTTTTTATTATTGACGATTTCCCGGCCACGAGATGAGAAAACTTTCGAAATTTTTTTTGCCCCGCACATAGCACGTCGCACACACGGACTGTGATCAAAGGGTGCAAGTTACTTGTCCCATGGGTGGGGGGGCACATCCTCACTGGTCCCTAGACCGATTATGTCCAAGTGAAAGACTGTAGTTTCCGGTTACTGGCGGGCTAGCTGTCACAGCGCCGTCAGGAATCCTAATAATTCCAAACTTGTGAGTGAGTTTAACATATCCCTGTGAAGTCTGCAATTTAGGAGGTACAGGTACAGCCATCAGCCTAGGTTACCTACGTTTGATTCAGCCAGTAATTGATGAACACGACTTTTTCTTTCGACTTATTTAGAAATAGAGGGTAATTATTTTTTGAAATGTGAACTAAAACCTTAGTATGATTCCCAGTTTGTATAAAACAGATAGACTTAATTTATTTTAAATACGTGTTTGTCATTTCTTAATACATCAGCAATTTACATTACGATCCATATCCGTTATTGTCACATCAGTTTCAAAACTACACAATATGTTGAATGCCAAATATTTCCGTTTAAGGAAAGATGTACTATGATACGACAGACATTTCTCAAACTAAATGCATTGTGGAAAATGGTACACTGTAAATAAGTAATGATATTATATTACATGCGATTATCAGTAAGAGCAGTTTTAAAGAACGGAAGAACTGATCTTTTGTCTTATAACAATGGTGAGAACGCTCAAAAGTAAATTATTTTCGATTTCGAACTATGCAGTTTTCATTTAAACTCAAGGTTCTTTTGAAACAGATGTAAAGATATTTAGCATGGGAAGAGTGAATTATATACTTAAATGATGACTAAGGTTACAGTGTACAGAAACATATTGCAAAAATAAATAATCTATTTCTTACTAGAATTTTTTAATTACTTGTATAGTTTATTAAACCTGTGTCCAAGCAAAGCCGCGACAAAACGGAATACCCAAAAGGAAAGACCCCATTCAGTAATCTGTTAAACCTCAAAAAACGTGCAACATAGGTACATCAAGAGGTAAGGAGTACTTTGTTTTTCCTTGGCTTTGAAAATATATGACGAGAGAGTACTTCATAGTAATAAAATTGGTACCTTTCATTTAAGTTGTTTTGTATATAAAAATTATTCCGATCTCAAGTATTAGTAAATAAATGACACGAAAGTGACGTAAATGTGTTTTTAAAGAAATGAACTTTATATATATATCGTATCATGTGCTCCTTTCACCAGTCGCAGTGCTACAGGATCCACAATCGAGTCAGTGTTACGCCGTTCTGTAAAATGCAATGGAATCTGAACTAGTGGTGTCCGTTGATGAAACGTAATGCCACCCAGAACCATGAAGCCTAGCATCTGTGACACTTGGTAGTAAAGGCCTCATCATGGCGTTGGCGGCAACGCCTCGAGGCTATTTTTAGATAATTCGGCCATCATTATACCACAGCCTGAAGCGGTACTCATCTGTACACTACATATGTTTTAAGTCGACATTCAAATGTCATCAAGTCCTGCACCAGTTTAAGCGTTGTGTTCGACGTCGTAATGTTGCCGGCTGTTGTACGTGGAGGCCTGCCAAATAATAATTACTTCGGATAGTTTGTGTGGACAAGGTTTCACCCTCTGAAGTCTGTATGAAGTTTCTGATATCATTTACAGTTACGAAGAGATCACGAATGTCCATCCTTATGATACGGTGGTCCGTTCTAGCTGCTATGCGACTTTGAATACCATTTCCTCGTCGTCAAGCCCGTTGTTCGTCCTGATCCTATTGTGACTAGCACCGTTGTACAGTGGTGAAGTTCCGTCACAAACGATTGACAAAAGCGTGCATGGACAATCCAATGGCCCGCAATTCAATGATCTTGTACATTTCTGTTCCGGTCAACTGGTGCTATGCATCTAGAATTCGTACAAGGGGCAGGTGCGACCGCCTCACAACCAGTTGCAATCGACTCATTAACGGCAACACAGCCCTGACCAGTTTGCTCGCTTTTAAATCCCGTCCAATGACTTTTAAGAGACCATTCAGTTCGAAACTTTTATCACTTGCATAACTCCGGCAGTTCTATCACTCATATGATTTTCATGATTCGACGAAGTTTAACTTTTGGTATTGCGAATTTACTTTTTCTAAGTGTTTTTTTTTAAATCTATGCCGATATTTTCTCTTCGCGCCGTTTCCCATATTTATAAATTGAAAAAAATGAAGCTGATTTCTCTCCTGCCCAAACAGCTGCTTATTTCCTAAAGCATTTCCATATGTTTGAATTCGAAATTTACTCTAAAAGTAAGTTTATGTTCCTACATAAAAATAGCTCACTATTATTATGCTATTTGTTTTACTTTACAGAGCTCAAAAGGTTAGCATCTGATAATCGGGATATAATTATTTTGAATTTATGACAAATTGATTAATTTTAAAACAAAATTATTTTAAAAACTCGTGAACTAAAGAACTGTTTCTTTGAAACCAACCAAAACAAAATGTTTAAAGCCATCGATCTTGATGGAAAATGTTGTATAAAAAATAAACAAATTAAGAAAATAAAAATATGGTGACGACATAATTTCTATCTTGAGCATTAATTAGCTTACCCACATTTTATAGTTTAGGAAGTTCACCGGATTGACATAATTGCCCGTTGTGTTGCAAAAGGACAGCACCATGTGATTTGTTGCGTCATTCTTTCCTCGATGTTCTTTTATCGTTCTTCCAAATAGATCATTCACAAAGAACATATAAGTAAATAGTCATTCACTTCTTACTCCTGGTTATTTCAACACTTTCTCCAAGAGAATCATACTTTCCTCCAAAATACCTCCTGTCCGAAGCGGAGAATAGAAAACTCCCAAGAGGACAGAAACTTAGTTGACCAATTTAGAGCTCAAGATGAATCCACTGTAGTCACGATCACAAAACTAAAATTAATAGCATTCACTTATCTCTCCTATTTTAAAGTTTTCTCATATATCCAGCTGACTGCATATGGCACAATCACTTAACGGTTGATACTTATTGACTATCTACACTATTTTTCTGTACGATAGTACTATACTTTCTGGATCATTACTTTTTCTGTATCATCATACATGTTTTATATTTCTTATTGTTGTCTACAGAAGAAAAGTGTTAAGTTACGGTTTTTTCACTTCTACAGACGAATTTGTCAGGTAAAGTTTCTTAAATACTTGATATTTATATTTGTTCATGTGAGCACAACATAAGAGAAAGACTGTTAATATTTTCGCATGGTAAATAGCAGGGATGTATTTTCATTAAAGAGAACCATTTAAAATCCAGGCAAATTAAACAAAAGAAACAAAATGTAAGTGTTATCTTATATCCGTGGTAGAAGTAAGCAGTTATATAGCGTAGGGATGCTGATGCAAGGTACATTGCCACCTTTCTCATTTACAGAAATCAAAAACGTGTACAATGCTAAAAATTAAATTTATGAGCAATTGATTTCAATACATAATCTGTTAGATACCGGACAATATATCTTTTCATATTAGTGTCCATTTGAATGTCAATATTTTTTAATTATGTGTTTATTCAATGCTCATCGTTTTCAGTAATTGAAAGCCTTGATCCATAGAACATCTACTCAATTATTTTTAAAATTTATGTAACTTCCCTGTTATGCCGTTTGAAATTGAAGATGTGAGTTAAACGTCACCTTTCCCAATTCAAGGCATTTCTCTTCAACTTAATTTGCATTTTACATTAAAATGATTGCAAAGAATGATTGGAAGCAGGTCTTCTGATCCGATGAATCTCAAATTATGTTGCATCGCGTCGCAGGCGCCAAGGTGTGCGCCCTTTACCTGGGTTGGGACGTGTTGGCATATGCACGAACCATCGGACGAGAACACACGGGAGTGGGAAGTGTAATTCCTTGAGCAATGTTCTGCTGGGAAAACCTGGGTCCAGTAATTCATGTGGCGGTAGCTATGGCGTACAGTACCTACCTTATGATTTGAAAAAAGGTAAAGAAAACATTTTTGTAATTTCCTGGTAAAAATAGTTTAAATACAAATTTACATGATGGTATTTTTCCTTCTCTTAAATAAAAGTCAGAGAGGCAAATGAAAAACTTCTTCCGTCGCTTTTGATGGGAGGTAAGCAAGCGATTAATTTTGACATGAAAACGCTCAAAAACTAACACTAAGTCACCGTTGCCAGATCAATCCTTTCAAGGCACCTGAGGCGTTTTTCTGAGTTACTCGTCCGTTTCCTCTTTAACCATAAGGCCTGGCCTCTTTTTACGTTTATTTTGGCCTTTTTCTTTAGACGGGGAAAGAAAAAATTGCAACTACAGTTTTTGGAAAAAATCTAAAATTTGAACCAAATTTGGGGAAGGGGGGGTGATTAGTATTTTATGAATTGGTGAATTGGCAACAACAGCTATGACATAGGTATATCTGAGTAATGGATGATGACAAAGCATAACCCACCTGACTAGTGCAATGAATTTCGCAAGTACCGGTTGGAGCTGTGAATTTCAATAAGTGAATGTATGCTCTTTTATGCTTAGCCTATGCCATCGAGATTCCCAGGGCTCGGTTACCTAGATTCCATCTGTTGTGATATCCTTCAGCGTGCTTGACTATCTACAGACCCATTTTGTTTGTGTCCGCCATAGAAGAGCTTTGAAAATTTGTTAATTTACAAGAATATATTTCTTCTTAAACATATTTACCAGTTTATATTATTTTCTGTATTTGACAGCATACTTCAGCGTTTAATATTTAGTTTCAAAGGTTCTTGTGTGACATTCGTCTGTACAAATAAATTTAAATGAAAACATCTGATATCACACTCCAACAGTTACTTCTATTCCTTTTTATGTTTACAAGGACGTTCTTAAGTCATTACAACTTAATGTGGTTTATAAAACTACCAACTCTAAACAAAACTTTCATGGGTTCCACTGATTAACAATTATTTTAAAATACGTTTTCGGTGTTCCGAGGAAATTTAATTCCCTGAAAGTTTTCGGACAAGATATAAGCCGGGTACGAAAGAAGTGTTTTATTTATTTATTTTATTGCATTCTCAGAAAAATACTGAATGCATCAGATTTTTATTTTGTTAATAACACCAAGTTAGCATCACTAAAGGAAGCAAAACTAATCAAATTATCTTTAATCAGAAGACAGTTTTCTTTCTAGAAAATTCATTACGTCTCATGTACACCAAATCTGTTATTTCAAATGTTATGTTTTGCTATTATTTTTGGTTACCGGTTTCAAATTTAAAACAGCAAAGCAATTTTTTTTAAATTAAGTATTCAAAATCATTACATAGCACTAGTGATTAATATATTTTGTTTACGATAGTATAAGCCGCCTTTGCTTTTTTTGCTGTAATTTCAACGCTTATTGAAGAAATCACAATAACGAGCAAAGAAAATTAAAAATAATGAATTTATTGCCGCAACCTGTCGTGAATTTAACTTCTTCCTGACTAAATGAACGACACATAAGTAACTGCATTTATTTTCTTTATCCCTGTTCGTTTATTGATTTTGCTTTCTACTTTCAAACCCAAGTAACCTGTAATGAAACAAGATATGCTTTCTTTCAACAATCTAATAACTCTAGAAAGTAGTTCATTTGCTCTTTACTTAAGTTGTTGAAGTCGGAAATAATCAGGCAAAATGTAATGATGTAAGGTATTTCTCTTTCGAAGCATCATCAGTTTATAGACTGCCAAAGATTCTATCCTAACCTACATCATATTTCTTAAATCATGGAGGTCTATATCGTCATTCTTTTTCCAGCTGAGGGGTCGCTTTGATACACCTGTTTTCAGTTGACTAAACAAGTAGGTATTTCATCGATTGTCACACAAATTCGGAATATTATTCGAACAGATGTAATATTTTGCAAATTTGCGAAGACAAGTTTTGTCTGTGGTACTGAAACCCCTTTACGTCCTATTGTATCATCACAAAAAAAGCACAGTAATCATATTAACTTTAATAATTAAAAGTTTTGCTATGCTGAACAAAACAAAATTAAAGTCATTTTTATGTAAGGCCCATATATAGTGTTCCTAGTGTAATCATGAAACTGACTTCATTATTTTACATCGCGTACTACAGAAACATTAAACACATAAAAAAAAAAGGTTTCGTAGTATGTTCCTAAAGTTTTATATACACTGAGTGGCCACTTTATTGTGACCACCCCTTCAGTACTTCGTTGGGCCACCTTTTGCCTTTAATACTGCGACGATTCTTTGTGGAATGGACTCCACGAGATGTTGATAGGTGGTTTGTAGATTCTGAGACCATGCTTGATAATAGCACTTTCCAGGAGTGTGAGATTGCAGGGCTGTGGATTCAGCTGTCTGATGGCTCGCTCAACTTCATCCCACAAATTATCAATGGGGTTGATATCTGGAGATTGTAGGGGCCACCTAAGCAAAAGTAAACTCACCGGCCTGTTCCTGAAACCAATCCTGTACAATACGAACACTATGGCAGGACGCATTATCTTGTTGAAAGTAGCCATCGCCATTGGGATAAACCATCCACGTGACAGGATGCACTTGGTGCGAAACGATGTTTAGATATGATGTTCCAGTTAGACGTCGTTCAACACGAATTAAAGGGCCCAAATCATGACAGGTATACTTTCCCCAAACCATAACGTTGCCTCCACCAGCTTGATGGGTTGTAGCAATGCATTTGCGGTCCATGTTTCGTGCTATTTCCGCCAAATTCTCACTCGGCCATCGGCATGGTGCAACTGAAAATGTGATTCATCGGATCACATAACTTGTTTCCCATTATCGACTGTCCAATCCCTGTGCTCCTGTGCGAGCTGGGGACGTTTTCTCTTGTTAACTGCAGACAGAAAAGATGTTCGAACAGGCCTTCGGCTGCCATATCTCATCCGATGCAGTGTACGGCGAACAGTGCGTGCAGAGATCATTTGAGGGGATCCTTGATTAAGATGGTCTGTAATTTGCTGCACTGCTGCACTTCTCTTGTCTGTTACCAGTCTGGACACTCTCCGTCCCGCCACAGCAGTCGCTAGTCGATGACGACCATACGTTGCCGGAAGAGACCCAGTTTTTTGGCTGACAGTCCAGTCTTTAAACACTTTAACAACAGCTGCTCTGGAACATTTCACAAATACGGCGGTTTCGGTGTTACTGGCTCCGTAGCCCAGAGCTCCTACAATCATCCCACGTTGAAAGTCCGTAAAATCACATTTTTTACCCATCTCGCCACACACAAATCACTTTTCTACTGTCGCGAGCACTAAGCTTTCCCTTTTATACTAGCCTCGCTCTCTGGCGTCAAAAGCGTGAAGCCATAGCTCATTTGCTTAATACTGTCAGGTCGTCATAATAAGCAAAAACCGAGAGATCTAAGCCAGAACTCCGTTAATATTAAACAATTAAACAACATCCTAAGAAAGTTAGTAAAATCGTGGAATGCATTGTTTATGATACTCTTCCAAACACACCAGAAACCATTACTCACGTTATTCGCCAAGTTAGGAGGATAATGACTGTCGAATAAATCTCGCTCCTGTGCCCTGACGTTTGCCCCCATTTCGATGATATTAAACGGAATTGGTTAACTCTACCTCCGGAACAACATACTGAAGTTGTGTCGCAATAGAAGCATTTTTAATCCAGTTATGAGCATAATGGTTGTGGAGTAAATCTCGTTCCTGTGCCCTGACCTTTGACCCCATTTTGATGATATTAAACAGAACATCTCCGTAACAACATGATGTAGTTTTGTCGCAATCGAAGCATGTTTACATAAGTTATTACGCATGTGGGTGATGTAATGGATCCCGCTCTTATGTCCTGACCTTTGACCCCATTACATCCATTTTCAAAAGGGTTCTTTACCAGGTTGTTCTGTACAACATACTAAAAAAATCCTCGACATTTAACCATTTTAACGCCAGTTAACGTGCGGATAGACAGACGAACAAAGCTGGAGAATTTACGCTTCTTTAATCTACGGTTGGAAAGCGTAAAACAGTGACGAGCTCTGATCAAAAACAAATTAGTAAAATAATGCGATGCATTGTCTATGTTACCCTTTCTAACATACCAGAAATCATTACTCAAGTTATGAGGATAATGACTGTGTAATGAATCTTGCTGCTGTACATTGACCTATGATCCCATTTCAATGATATTCAACATAACCAATTCAGTATACTTCAGGAACAACATGTTAAAATTTTGTCGCAGTAGAAGCATTTTTACATAAGTTATGACTCATAAGGGCAATGGAATGGATTACGCTCTAATGTCCTGATCTTTGAACCCATTTCGTCCGTTTTCAATAGGGTTCGTCCAAACATTGTCTCCTACCACACACGAAAATTTCATCGAAATCGAAACATCTTTACGCGAGTTACCGTGCAGACATACATACAGACAGACAGACTGACAAAGCTGGAGCATATACGCTTCTTGCACCTACGGTTGGAAAGCATAAAAAAGAAATATACATCGCAGCAATTAAGTTTTACCTTTAACGTGAACGTGGTTACTGCCGCATTGTGGCTCAGTGGTTAAAACACGCGGCCGCAAGCTGATTGCCCCGGGCTCGAACATCACTAACGACGCAAAAGGATTATCCCGTAAAAGGGCTGAAATAGCCGTGTGTTGTGCTTTGATAAATTTCAGTCTAAATAAGGAAGAACTTGAAAGGGAATTTTCTAAATGAAAAAGAATTGCTGACTACGAAAATTTTACTAACTCCAGCTTTGTCAGTCTATGAAAATACGGGAGTTAAGAAAAATGTTAGTAAAATCATGCAATACATTGATTATGATACGCTTTCGAACATACCAGGAATCATTACTCGATTTATCACTCAAGTTATGAGGATCATGGGTGTAGAATAAATCTCGCTCGTGTACCCTGACCTTTGACCCCATTTCGATGATATTCAACAGAACCGGTTCAGTATTTCTACGGAACACCATACCAAAGTTTTGTCTCAATAGAAGTATTTTTAGTCAAGTTATGAGAATAATAGCTGTGGAATATATATCGCTCCTGTGACCTGACGTTTGACCCCATTTCGATGATATTCAACATAACCGGTTCAGTATACTTCGGGAACAACATGATAAAATTTTGTCGCAATCGAATCATTTTACGTACGTTATGACGCATAAGGGCAATGTAATGGATCTCGCTCCTATGTCCTGACCTTTGACCCCATTTCTTCCGTTTTCAACCGGGTTCATTCCCAGGTTATCTCCTACCATATACTGAAATTCCATCGAAATCGAAACATTTTCACGCAAGTTATGAGGCATAAGGGCAAGGGAATGGATCATGCTCCTTTCTCCTGACCTTTGACCCAATTTCGTCAATTTTCAAAAGGGTTAATCCCCAGGTGGTCGCTTACCATATACTAAAATTTGATCGAAATCGAACTTTGTTTACGCGAGTTATCGTGCGGACAGGCAGACGGACAAAGCTGGAGCATATAGGCTTCTTCAACCTACTGTTGGAGAGCGTAAAAATACGTGATGCTTATAGAACACGCCAATCATATAACTATCTTTTTTCAGGGATGAATATATTAGCATTTTCGTAAACAACATCAAGTCCAATTCTAGTACTGCGCAATACATCGTGCTAACGACTCGACCTCTTGCTCCCTGCGCGTTGGAGGGATGATGCAATATTTACGGATGTGCCGCCGCGTTTGACTCCGTCTGCCTGGGCAACCGTGAACGCAACACAATTGTGCGTGGTATCGTTTTAAAGCGCTCAACGAGACCTATTCAAATATAAGAAGAACATTTCGTACTGGTTTGAAGATAACGCTTAAAAAATTGTTTTCTTGTGAACCGGTGAACAATTTTGACAACATCGCGGTTTATCTGGACAACCGTGGGCGCAGAACAACTTTAAGTGGTATCGTTGTAAAGCTCTCGACGAGATATATTCAAATGTATTAAAAAAATTGCAGTGATTTAAACTAAAATGTTTTAAAATTGTTTTCGTGTGACTAGGTTAACACTGGGAATAATGCAGCAAATTCACAGAATGATCGCAAGCAAAAGTAGAGAAAATCGAAATGAGAGGCAAGACAGCCACTGATGAGGAATGGAAGAAGCCCAAGAAGACTGCAGCTTAACGAACTGGAAAGTGTGGAGAACATCAGAAACCAGCCGTCGTTGAACAAAAATCCAACTCACCGATCGAGCCCATATCCAGACCATATCGAACTGTGCCTTGTGTTCACAATGTATCTAGCATTATCTGTAAAAATTATGTAAGCAACTTTTCATATCATAGACCTATGTTGGCCAGAAGAAATTAAATAAACGCTTTGACATCTTACTCGACTAGATCATTTCAACTCTCCGATCTGCAGGTCATAGTCCTATGTTCCAAACTGACAGCACAACAAGAAACAAAAGGATTTAGTTCTTTTAAGAGGACAGTTCATGTTATTTTACGTCACAATTTTCAATTGCAATTATTTAATAATCGCCTTCACGCAATTCAGCAGCACGACAGTGACGTTGAATTCTTTCACGAAATTTAAATTATTATAATTCCTTTTTTCGAATATTTTACTAAAATTAATTTTCACATTGTTGTTTTTATATTTCTTTTGGGATATAATATGTTTCATTGCATCTCACCTGCTGCAAATGAAGAGAGTTACATAAATTATTTAGTTCTCCTTTCGAACTTTGTCACAGATCTGAAATACATTTTACTACAACGATATGCATTGAGTGTCAAAGTAAAGGGGTGAGTTCTTGAACAGGTAACGTGGATATTGAAATAAATATGCCTTTGAACTGCAAATACTTTTTCTGCTATTGTTACAATAGTTGACGTACATTTCTTTTTATTAGAAGACTGCTTTGGTTAATATAAAAAATGTAGTAATATAAAACCAATATGTGGTTAATATAAACCAATGTAGTGCATTTAATGTCTAACTAGAGATGCCAGTAAACAGCACGGCATCATCAATTGTACCATAAATTAAGAAGATTTCGGAAATCAAAGAATATTTTCGAGTATTTTGTTGTTCTTTTACCAGCAGATATTTTAACAAATAAGGGATACCGATGAGTATTCTGAATTCCTTTGGAGAACATATTTATCTTTGCACTACGTATTCTACCTGAAGATACGGGATGCACTGAATACTACATTCATATGTAGTACATTTTTTAAGGCTGTAGTTTTCAGAAAAACAAGCAAACATGTCTATTAAGGTAACAATTTTACCAACAAAAGATGTGTATAATAAAGCCAGAACTTTAGACTTTAAATTCAGAATCTATCAAATCCCAAGATTGCAACATAAATGCCAACTGTTTTTCCTATGCTAGAAGCGGAAGCATTGCAGAATTTAAACAAAGCATTTGGCACCAAAATAAACAATGTACTGAAATAAAATTGCCAACTGTACTTTTCAGAGAAAAGGAAAGAACGCTTCAATATCGTCTTGTTTAAAGCCATTATGTTAATTACAGTAAAATATGTTGTTACCTCAGTGAAGTGTAAAATATTGAGACAACTTCTACGAGGGATCACAAAGGAAACAAAAAGTAAGAATCTTAGAAAGTTTTGATTAACGAAGAGACTGCGGCATCTCCTTTGGAAAAAAATCGGTAAAGGTTCGAATTCTTTAAACATATATCACACGAAACATATATCACACGTGCATTTGGTTTCCTAATGAGGGGAGCTTTTCTTTTCGCACATTTTTAATCTTCCTTATCATGTCAAAAATAAACAGTTGTGTTAATAATTTTCAGCTTGACAATATCTTTTCAGTAAATGAAGATCCACAGTTATCATTTATCTCACTAAATAATTCCTTAAAAATACATGCTACATGATAAGTGGGGAGTAAATTGTTCTTTTTCTGTGGATGCGACTTACCACAGCCATAAAAAAAAGTAACATGTTGCTCTCTTTTTTCTGCTAGTAAATCTCCAAAGTTTAGAACCACTCTTTCTTTAGTTTGCATATGAAACATTATTGCAGTTAACTGACATGCCCGGTGAAATATTTGGTTACATTTACTGTAAAAGAAACAGTATTCTGAACATGGTACATATCGGAGCCTTCAGTATTCTAAACCGAAGATACATTTAAAACGAAATTGCGGATATTGTGCTTAATCACATTTTGCCTAGACACTAAAAACGTGGACAAACCCTTTATCTCATAGGTGTATAGGTTTTTTAGTATGCACTTTATTTCACGCAGCTTTACAAAATTTAAATATCACCTTTAAAAAATGCGTGGCTGTGGGTAACTGCAAAATGTTTCGCCATCTGCAGACATGGAAAACAATGTTGCATTTTTACCTAAAATTCAATTTATTTCAAACTATCGTGATCCCGACTATTAGATATAAGCTGTTGTTGCATTCTTGGTATCAATATGGTTGTAAAGTGCGTGAATCAAGTGCAAGTTTGTTGACGCCATGACATCCTGAACACATTGGCTTTGTTAAAATGTTCTTTCTAAATTCTTACATTAGCCTAGAAAAGGTTTTGTTTCGGCATCGGCGGTCCGCGAAAGCTTCCCTAACGTTTTGCCGTTCCTCAAAGGCTTCCCTAATGTCTTGCCTGTCCTCGAAAGCTTCCCAAACATTTTGCCGGTCTGCGAATGTAAAAAGTTGGAGACCACTACGCCATCGGGGTGGCAAACAACAGTTTAGCAAAACAACTGCCCGACTAAATTATTGCAGCCATACCTGATCTTGGAAAGGAAGGATCTTCTTCTGCATTTACATACATGTACTATGCAGTTCCACCTTTTGATAAGCTACTATACTTGCTCTCTCGAAATATGCTATAAACCGATGACCACGAAAGCATTCACATCTCTTCTGCTGCTCTGTCAGTACATGCAGTGTATCTATACCTTTTCTGACATGGTCAATATTGTGTAGTCTTTCTCAGATGCAGGAGTACGTGATGAATACAAATGACCGTAGTCGTCTTTCATTTTCTTATTTAAGGTGGATCGACCTAAATTATTTGCCTTGTATATCCAATGGGCAAACTTCTGTAGCCATTTTGTTCACAATTTATGCGTTTCCAAAGATGAAAATTTGTACATCGATAAAATTAACTTCATAATATAGCCTCGTATATTGAATAGTTTCCAATATTTAAAAATAATTAAGAAATTAAAAATTTGTTTGTCTACTGACGTCAACAATGTACAGATCAAGCCATCTATTTTTTGGTCTCAACACCACCAAAGGAAAGGTTATTTAATTTTTAATATTATCATGGTTACGTTTTAGAAAATATTAAGTATACTAGGCTATAATACGCAGTAATTTTTATCGATGTTCAAATTTTCATCCTTGGAAACACATTCATTGTGAAGAAAATGGCTACATAAGTTTCCCCGTTGGAAATACATAGCAACGATTTTAGGTTGATCCACCTTATTCACGGATACGGTCTGTATCTAACCTTATGGAAGACAGCTTTCCGATTTTTTTTTTTTTTTGATTGGAGGTTTAACGACCACCGTGAGCAACTCAATGGGCTATAAGCAGTCGCCCGTCCATAATTTAGGGTCACTGGTTCCAGGGAAGGGAGAGAGCCAGTGCCGTAAGACAAACACGACATCCAAGCCTGACCGGGATTCGAACCCGGACCCCTTACGGACGAATGATCAGAGGCCAGCGCCTTAGACCACTGCGCCACCGGGGCGGCAGCTTTCCGATTAACCAAATAGGAAAGATGATATTTGAACACTTGCTAGCTCTGTTAAGCGCTTGAAAATAATGATACGTAATGATTTTTTGGTTAGATTCCAACAACTCGTATGACGAATAATTTCCTTGCTGTCTAAATTAAAGTAGAGCATTTACTTTTTTGGGTAGAGATCAGCATTAAGAATCAATTGCCAATATTTTTCAAAGTTTTTCGCAAAAATATTTGGTTAGTGCGTTCAATATTCCTGTGCAAAGCCAATTCCTTATTTCAGTTCCAAGAACGGATAAATTTTCACCGCAGCTTTCAGTGAAACGCTAAATGTAACTTTATATATTTGGATCACAGACGAAATTTCATTTGGTACCCACTGACAAAGTTTTCGGACTATTTCAATACCCTGAGTTCTCCTGAGGCTTCTTATTTTTTGAATAGAAACTCTCTTCGCAATATCCTCACGGGCTAATGATGGTCGGACTCAAATTTTACCCATAATCCTTTATCACACGATTCAGAAAGCCGTCCGTAAAACGGCTTCTCTTCAAGTATTCCAACAGCCGATCGAAAGTTTGCGAATAAATTTCGGAATATTGGTCATTGATGCGTTTCTCTCGTGTACAGGGCATAAATATCGAGTAAAAAGATAAACAGTAAAAATTGCCAGTTGCATTCCGTAAAATGTTCCGAACACTAATTACATATACTGATATTACTACACGTTTAAGTTAAAAAATTCAAATTACTGTTTCGCATTTTTAAACAAAGGGATTTTGTAATCACTGTGTTTGAAATGAATGTAGAGTCAATGTGGATATGTGCATACTCTTGGAGAAATATAATCTTGAATCACACTTGTATTGCAAAATGTTGTATGATATGCCACGTTCAAAAATAATAATACAGATTTTTGCTCTTGAAATCACCAATCACATGCGTTTCAAAAACTGCTTTCCGTGGCCGCCAAATAATGATCTCTGATGCATTATTTTTATGGGTGATAGCATCCGTGACCAAAAAAACGAACCGTTTGTGCAGGTGAGAACCAGGTATGGGTTACAGCCATAAAAAGTTTCACTCTGTTTGGATTCATAAAATTAATCATCTCGAATATTCTATTTCTACTAATGTGCTCAGTTACATTCAGTTTTAGCAATGAATAGAAGAGGAAAGGTTATTTGTTTCAAAAGCTTTCAAAAGGTTGCTAAATCATCATACTGTGAAAATGCAATAATTTTCCCGTTCAGAAATTTTATCAAATCCACAGAGAAAAGCTAATTTTCAAGATGTAAAAAAGACTCTATTTTAGACATTTATTTTCCAACTAATTTTGTTTAATATGCATAGAAAGAAAATTCTGTCTTTCTCCTATTGAGAGAAGCTACTTTTCTCTTACAAGCACTTCTTGTGAATTCATGACCATTTGGTGCTCTTGTTCTTAGACAACAATATAAATAATATAAAACGCATTTTGTACTGAAAAACTTTCAGAAATCATGTTTTGATGTATTACATATATGTTTAACACTTAAGGAATATGGTGTTTTACCTTACTGTAATTTGTTAGAAAAATTGTTTACAATTTTTTAAATGTTTTAATTTTTTTAAGGCAATTAGTGGTAAATTTTTACTCTTTATATGCGAGCATTCGCTCAGTTGCAAATAGAAACTTCCATGTTTGTTCTGTTAACGTGAGCCATCGCTTACTTGAATATTGAAAGGAGTGGTTTGCAAAAATAACATGGTAGGTAGTCTTCCTGGGAGAATTTCACTGCTCGTATGCCTAGAAGTAGGGTTATATGACATTTACCCTCACTTTTCTGGACGCATGAATACTTGTATAAAAGACTTTATACTTCTTGGAAACGTCTTTAATACAAGTATATTTGATGCCATGGACCGAATTCAATGACTTTTTACGGGAATAATATAGGAAAATGTAATTTACATCACGAGGTGCTTTAGCTTTGTGATGCTTCTGATAACGTTTGAACATTGGGAAGCTGAAGAATTTTCTAACAAGGCAAAGATTAATATATTCATTAGTAGAAGTGCATTTTTACTGGCATAATTATTTTTATTCATAAGATGTAGAGTGAAAGCGCCTATTAATATATCGTGGAGTCCATGCCACGAAGAATCGACGCAGTATTAAAGGCAAAAAGGTGGCCCAAAGAAGTACTGAGGGGATGGTCATAATAAAGTGGCCACTCAGTGTATATGCAACAGCTCTTTAAGAATCGCAGGGGCGACCTATTGTCTAGTGATCTGAATCTCCTCCACGACAACGCCCTGCCCCACGTCACCATAAAAAATATAAACCAACTCCTTGAAAGTTTCAAAAGAGAAGTTTCTGAACATCAAACCAACAGCCCAGATCTTTCCACAAGTTACTGTTGCGTTTTAACGAAACTAAAATATTTTTGGGATAAAACGCTGTACCAGTGGTGAAGCTCCGAAATCAGCAGTTACAAAGTTTTTGAATGTACTGCCGACGGAGCTGTATGACCAGGGAATATAAAACCTCCACACGGTAAGGTAAGTGCTAAAGCAACAATGATGATTACTTGGGAAAATAACCTAAGATATTTAAATATCAAATAAAGAGTTTTATTCCGAAATTTTATCGTTTATTTCTTTATTCAAAAACGGGTACTAGTTTTCGAGCGGCCTTCATATGCATATGGGCGCAATTACTTCAAAGCAGAAGCTTGTGGTTTAGCAGGCATACTGAAACCTAAGATTGCGCGGTTCGTAAATATGAAATAAAATTTACAACTAAAAATAAATATTTATCCTCTGATAACGATTGAACTCTTCTATGGTAAGTTTGCAGTCGTGTGACAAGCCACTCGATATAAATAATTACGAAAATTCGTTGACGGTGAAGAGTAAAAGAAGAAACAGGGTAAATATAAATTTGTTATTATCTCCTGTAAAGAACTGTTCAACACTCTCCTGTTCCTTAAAGGCTCAATCTTACCTTCGCATACTATCTCTTGGGACGCGGATCACCTAGTGATCAACATTCATGACTGGCATGGAGAGGTCTCAGTTTCGATCCCAGGCAAGTAAGAACGTTCGAAACACTAAATATCCGCCGGGCGTCGGATGGGCACGTTAAGCTGTCGGATTCCGGATATTGGCCCCCGGTACAAATAAAAAGGTCGTCTTCCTCCCCCTTTCTACCTCATTCGTGTCACTTTTCTGTCGGACACTCTGGCCCAAATCTCCTAGGTCCCTATTTCTAAGGGTTGTTTAAGACCTGGGGTCAGACATTCCCTTCCTGAAATTCTCAATATATGATCTGATGTAATCATATTATCTCTTAATATTATGCTTGTTAAGGATAGTGAAATATCGATTAATAGTAATAATGCATATTTAATAGTTACAACATCAAAAAAAAGTGTTGTCTTTCCTAAAATAAACGTACGAAACCTGTGTTATTCGAGGTTGGAATGCTAGGTCTAGGAGGAAACAATTAATTCTGTGACATCTTGCTGACCGTTGCTCAGTACGACCTTTCACTTAAATATAAACTCTGTTTGGCATAGAGTCACATATATGCTATCTGATAGGGGGGACGATTAACGCAGATCTGCGAAAAACTTGCGGGCATGCTTCAAATTTATGAAAATAATGTTAAATTGTTGTTTCTGTTTTCCGGGTGGAGGTTTCCCCCCAGTGCTCTGGTGCTGGGCTGCTTCGTGTATTATACCTAGCATACAAGGAAAATAATATAAATCCTGATTCCAGATGTTGAAGGTTTTTAATTACGTTTATAAGTTATTGTAATTAACATTCAGGTTGTCATACATCGATGTCTCCTACTTTAATTTGGTTTTCTTGCACATCAAATTCAATATTTAAGTTTTCCTCCTGGTGTGCATTCTTCGTGAATAATGAATACTGCATGTTCGCCCTTCATCTTTCTAGATGTATGACGTGAACCCCTTTGTGTAATAAATAAATACATCGCTCTTTCATCGTTCCAGAAACACACAGCATCCGAAAAATTGTTTTTCAGCCGCCGCTGTGGAATACTTCAAAACAGAAGCTTGTGGTTTTCCACAGCGGCGGCTAAAAAACAATTTTTCGGATGTTGTGTGTTTCAGGAACGTGGAAAGAGCGATGTATTTATTTATTAACTGTCGCCACGTATTTGGAGTATTTTCACCTTGAATCTCGCCCTTTGGATTTAACTGCTATAATATATATAGCTAGTGCCGTTCATGCCCACCAGATGGAGACGTCCCAGTAGCTAAACCCATCTTACAGATTTATGATGTAAGAAGCCGACTTTAAAATACACATAGCACCGTGGATTGTTGGCCACCGTGGCGAATATATAACGTGCTCGGCTAGATATCGAGAGTTCTGTTGGTTCATTTCCACAGCGGCGGCTGAAAATAAATTTTTCGGATGCTGTGTTTTTCTGGAACGTGGAAAGAGCGATGTATTTATTTATTAACTGTCGCCACGTATTTGGAGTAATTTCACCCTTTCTGTAAGTGAAAAACAAGTGTTGTTGATAACGATTTAAAAGGTATTCTAAGAAGGATTCCTAAATAGCTAAGAAAATAAAATACTACAGATATTTCTTTCGAAAATGAAAAAAAAAATACATGAATTAATACATTATCTTCATCATTGAAATTAAATTATAAAAATAGCATATATGTGGTAAAAAAACTGGAAATCATTTAGGAATCAGGACCAAGTAACAAGATTTCTGAGGCAGACGTATAGATCAAAATGTGATATTTACAAAATGATAAGAAAAACTTATTTAAAAGCAATTTTATTAAAGAACAAAATTATACCGATGCTTCAGATTTGCTTATCGCTCGACGCCACAGAGCATTAGGTGATCCTTATTCGCAGAGATGCATATTTTGAAATGATGTATTCTCAAAGTTACGCTTTCGTTTACATATATACTCTATTATCACATGTTTTGCTGTGCTGTCACACTAGAAAGTACTTTGAAATGTAATACCGAATATAAAGTTTGTGTGTGAAATCCCCTGCTGAATGGGGTTCGTGAGAATAACTTGCAAAGCGCCTATGACAGCAAATCCCGCCCTAGACGCGATCACCTGAGAGAACTCTCTTCCCTAATACACAACTGACAAACAAGTGAAAACTGTCTTCCTCGTGGATACGACAATACCATTAACGGTAAGAATACAATGTATCCCAGAGTCTCCTGTGAAATCTGATAGGGAGCACATTATGTTTCAGCCTATTCGAATGAAAGATTCAATACCTTAGGTTTACCCATTTTTTAATGGGAGCCTCATAAAATACCGTAGTGTGCAGCACTGAAGGACAAAATCGGAAATGCAAAATAATGCTGCAAATGGCAGCAGCTTCCAAACACAAATGGCCGTATCTCGTAACAGGAGCAACAACACATACGTAGAAGTGGTGCACTACCTGCGGTTTGCGTGACATGAGAACAAAATGTTATCACCCAGTCCAATGACATCAGTTGAAGGGAAATCCCCGGGCGGTGTGCATAAGATGTTCTATTGTGTTTGTTGTATGCTAGAGACGATGAAGATGTCCATCGGGAACATCTTGATTTCTTTATTTGTGGTCGAATAATTGGGAGGCTCGAAGAATGACGAACTGCGTGGTAAAGTAGTTCTATATCGCCCACAGCATAGTATCGCGTCCGTGTTCGGCCTTAAATAACTTGATGTGTTTTCTGACTCATTTTTATTGTACACCTGAATTATGCCTTTTTATGCTCATTTGTATATATACATGATGTCGTATCACAAATGTGTTGCTAATGATCTTAATACATGAGTGCCCATGCATTTGGAATTCTTGGAATTCATGGTTTCTAGCTTGGAACTTCAAGGCGTCATTCAGTAATAATTCTGTTTTTCTGAATTCGCTATAATGACAACTTGAATTTAGAGCAACTATTGTAAATGATTGCAAAGATTACTACTATAACATTGAGGTTATGGTGCATCAGAAAAATTAAAAGATGAGTAGATTCCACCGAATTGTACAGATACAAAGCATGGTATTATACAATACAATGAAAAATTGGACTGAAAATGCACTAGCGTGAAAACATTAAGGACGAGACGGTTTTTCGAATGTAACGTCGTGCAGAAGTGATCCACATCGACTCAAATCATACCATACGATCCCCAAGATGTAAGAATATGGGACAAGTGAGCAAACCGTCCAAACTAGGGATCTAAAGGATACAAAGGCACTTTATTAAAATGGTAGCTTAGAGCACAACTGGACAGAAGACAGAAACGTCCATGTGACAGGCGGCTTCCAAGAAAAATCCAGTATTTAGTAGGAGATATGATCACCCCTGACTACGTTGCAGGATTTACAACGTCTGTCAATGCTGAGGACGAGGTTATTAAGGAGCTGTTGAGGCATCGCGGCCCATTCCTCTTGTAGCGCCAATTGCAGCTGCGGAATCGTTGCTGGCTTCTGGTGACGTGCTGCCAAGCGTCTTCCGAGAAGGTCACACACATGTTCGATTGGATTTAGGTCCGGGTACCTTGCGGGCCAATCCATGCGTTGAATATCTTCACTCTCCAACAGCTCTTCGACAGCCACTGTACGATGAGGTGTCGCCACATCATACACTTCTTTAACAGTCACAGTTCTACTGAAGTGAAAATTTTCTAGATTTCTTTTTTTCCGAATTTGATTCTGTCGCTGCTTTTTTGACCTGCATTCTTAATGTGTTCGTATTACATCTTATTTTCTCGACTGACTCTTGAAAACTCTGAAACAGTTTTCTGATTTGCACGGCGCTAATACTATTTTTCTGTAGATGGTTATATAAATCATCCACATGAGGCATAATGTTGTGAAAAATGGGAGACAATATTGGTCGTCATCAAGCAGAACAGCATAAAATTAATGAAAGCTTTACTCATTTTGAGCTTTGGGTAGGAAAGGATTAAACAATATTTATTTCACTCACATTTCAAAAAATGCACATTTCGTTATATTAAAAATGCAAAACGTGGCAGATTAACGGAATAAATTTCTCAGAAAAGAATATCTGTTTTAGCAATCGTATCTCAGTCGTGGAAAGAAAATCATAAATACAAAAGATATAAAAAAATAACTTTTTTTCTTTACAGTTTTTAAAACTTGTAAAACTTTTGCTCAAGGTCAACACCCTTTTATGTCTCACTGAATCTACGTATCTGTCCGTAAAACACTTTTGCAACTACGTCCGTACGCTGTAGTTCAGGCACGTATTCTACTGCCGGTTTAGGGCAGCTATTCCGTAAAAGAACGTAAATACATCTCCTTTTCATTTGATCTCCCATTCTATAAGCCACTTTATGTTTTTCCTTTCCCTGAGAATAATGTGAATGGAAAAACCATTTCTTCAGAGTTTCGTTGCAACTCGCTTATTTAACTATTTTAACTGTTGGACACAGAATTACCGCGAAGGCGAAATATAAAATTTTATTAGATCGAAACATTCCTCTGGAATTTGTTCCCAAATTCCAGCGAAAGATTAAATTGCATGAAAGAAAATATTTTAACGTGTTTAAACATGTTATCAGATTCATGTCTGTCAAGAAACATGTATGAAAAACATACCTCCCACCTGCTCACCTCAGAAGGCATTTTCAATGGCACAAACTAAAGTTAGAATCAGTATTAAATGTACAGAACTCGTCCGAACAGAAGTTCAGATGAGCCAACACGAGAGAATGCTCTTAAAATTTTTTCCTTAGAGCAAAGGATTTATTTCTAATAAACTTAATTTTTCGAATTTATTTCCGTTGATTACACTTCCCAAAACACATTCTGTGCCTTGTTTACAAGTTAGACATAGTCTTGAATATATTTCGCGCGCTGATTCCAAAAAATGCCATCAGCCTTGCACTTTCATTTATAGTTTTACAAATCCGTCATATCCACTTTATATACTGATTAAACCAGTCGTCCTCTCACAGTAAGTTTTCCTTAATATCGTGATCTCCAATGGGTGATAATATGTTGATAAATATTGGCGTATTAATATCTCATACTGGTAAAATAACCACATATTATTTAATTAGTTTATTTCAACAAAAAACGTACAGAATTATCAGTCATCCAAATGTGAGAAGCCTCTTTTATAGGACTTTCTAGAGTTCGATATCACAGGACATTCCCGCTAAAGTTTCCAGCAGTTATTTTCCATCACTTGGGTAACCCATCTTCCGTATTATCTCTCTTCTATAGTTTTTATGTCTTGGTGAATTCTTTTTCATTGCTTTTATCTAAAATCACCGATGTTTTCTGTAATGCGATATACGTCATGTTGGGGGAAAGGACTTGGTTGTTCATACACTGAGGGAAAAAAATCACAACACCACGAAAAAATGGTTGTAGAGGTATGAAATGGCGGCAATACCTTTGTATAGGTAACATATTTAATCGATTAAGATTTCAAGATCACAGCTTAATGTAAGCGCGAGAAGAGCCATTTTAAATGTGAATTGCTGGTACATTAAAAACCGGTGTAATCGCCAGAATGTTGAATGCAAGCACGCAAACGTTCATGCATTGTGTCGTACAGGTGCTGGATGTCAGTTTGTGGGATGGAGTTCCATGCCTGTTGCACTTGGTCGGTCAATACAGGGACGGTTGATGCTGATTGGGGGTGACGCTGGAGTTGTCGTCCAATGATGTCTCGCCATATACGTGCTCGATTGGTGAAAGATCTGGTGATCTAGCAGGCCACGGCAACATGTCGACACCCTGTAGAGCATGTTGGGTTACAACAGCGGTATGCGGGCGAGCGTTAAACTGTTGGAAAACACCCCCTGGAATGCTGTTCATGAATGGCAGCACAACAGGTTGAATCACCCGACCGACGTACAGCTGAGCCGTCAGGGTGCGTGGGATAACAACGAGAGTGCTTCTGCTGTCATAGGAAATTGCTCCCCAGACCATAACTCCAGGTGTAGGTCCAGTGTTTCGGCCGCAGACAGGTTGGTTGCAGGCGCTCACCTGCCTTCCTTCTCACCAACACACGGCCATCGCTGGCATCCAGGCAGAACCGGCTTTCATCAGAAAACACAACAGATCTCCACTCCGTCCTCCAATGAACTCTAGCTTGACACCATTGACGTCGCAAACGGCAGTGGTTTGGAGTAAGTGGAATATCACGCTACAGGTCGTCTGGCTCGGAGCTGTCCTTCAAGTAACCGATTTGTAACAGTTCGTTGTGTCACTGTGGTGGCAGCTGCAGCTCGAAATGCTGCCGCCGACGCGGTACGATGCGCCACGGCCATACGCCGTACACGGCGGTCTTCCCTCTCAGTAGTGCTACGTGGCCGGCCGGAACCCGGTCTTCTTGAGGCAGTACCTTCCCTTGACCACCGCTGTCAATAATCATGCACAGTGGCTACATTCCTGCCAAGTCGTTCTGCAATATTGCGGAACGAAGATCCACCTTCTCGTAGCCATATTACACGACCTCATTCAAACTCCGTGAGCTGTTTATAATGGCTTCTTCGTCTTCTTAAAGGCATTCTTGACTAACATCAACACACTACGTCGAATCTCAACGAAAACTAACGCTCACGAACGTTACAGCGCGTATTTACAGCAAACCTGCTTTGCATGTTCCGAGGGGCGCTACTAGCGGCACACGTATGCGCCGAGCGTGACATTTGCATAGACGTCATCTTACAGATGTACTCTCGCCGCCTACCAACTATCGTTTATCTAACACAACGCCTTCTTGGTGTTGGGATTTTTTTCCGTCAGTGTATTACAGCAAAACTTATTAAAGTTTTAGGGCATGTCCTGTAATAATTTTGAGTAGTTGTCTGCTTTGGGTGCCTTGAAAGCTTTTGACAACTCGAAAGAAGGAAGACCAGGCACAGGACTCAACTTTTTTTATTGAATCTATGAAAGGTGAATCTTTTATAAGCTGTCTCATCTAGGCACCATAAAATGCTCCTGCTTTCTGTTTTTCTGTGCTTTGTCCCGGTAATTTATTTGATAAATAGCGAAAGTAGAAACTTTTTTAATTAAACGCCTACATAAATAGATTCATGAAGCCTAGCTTGATACCTAATGGTGACAGGATAACTTTGTGTCTGTCAACCAAAAGTTCGCTCATGATATTTTGTTCTCCAGTTTCCCTCACTTTCTCAAAGTCCAATCTTTCTTTTCCTTGGTCATATTTAGCATTACTTTAACCTGTAATCTTACATGTCAGGCATTCATTGCTTTTATCTGAAAGCTTACATTTCCTTAACTTTGATAATTCATGTTGGAATATAAAACACCCTAGTTTTTTTCCACGCCCCTGGAAGATATTAATCGAATCCGTGTTTCACACAGCGGAAGAAGAGCATCCGTCATAATTTTTCTAATCCTTTTAATTTCCACTGCCCACGTTTGGCTAAGAGGACTTATGCGTCTATTGCATCATGGAATTGTTTCTCAGTGCCTTTATTGCTTTCTTGCTCTGTATACTGTGGCACTAAATCTGATGATGTGGCCGAAGGCGGCCTCGAAAGCCGTTGCTTCAAGTATTTTATCCTACGTGACTTTTAATTGTAGATAAAGTATTTTTAACTTTACAATTTGAACATCGAGTGTCTGACATATCGTACTTAGACAGCTTAATTCTATTTCCTTATACTATGTAGTACGGAATACGTTTACTCTTTACCTCGAAAGACATTTTCATTTTGCGTGCCAATATATTAAAAAAGGAAATTAAAATGCATTTTAAGACAAAATACTTTGAAACTCTAAACACAGAGAATGTAAGTGATTTGCTCGAAAGTTAGTTAGGTATAACGTAGTGTCGTATTCTTTTTCCACCTTGACCTGAAAAGAAGTAAAATTAACAAAGGAACCTATTTCTGTGCATATTTTTCAATTTCGGTTTTCCAAATTTTGAAAGTGAGGACACATAAAATTCCTTTTAAGGAGCATTTAATGTATTTTGATGGATGCGTATTACGGCGTAATTTTTTTATTGAACTGTTTCAGGCATTTTATTCATGCTGTTCTTCATTTATAAATTTGCATCTCATTGTCATTTGTTTAAAAAGGTACCGTTGGTTGTTGCCAAAATATGTAACGTTTCATACAAATGAACAAAACATTTCAAACTTGCTTATGCATACCCGTCTGAGAGGTTTGAGATAAAAATATTTGCTTAGTCGATAACGACCACACGTTACACCTAGTGACCCAGTTTTTTGGATGACAGTCCAGTCTTTAAACACTTTAACAACACCTGCTCTGGAACATTTCACGAATGCGGCGGTTTCGGTGATACTCGCTCTATGGCTCCGAGCTCCTACAATCATCCCACGTAGGAAGTCCGTCAAATTGCATTTTTTACCCATCTCGTCACCCAAAAATTATTTCTACTACTCTCGCAAGCACTAAGCTTTCTCTTTTTATACTAGCGTCGCCCTCTAACTTCAACATAATGTACTTATAGCTCATTTGCTTAAAACTGTAAGGTGGTCATAATAAAGTGGCCACTCAGTGCATATTTAAAAAAATAGTGCTCTTTTTTATTTATGGACGTTTAACGTTAATAATATTTAAAGTTTATTTCTAAGTTTTTGCCATAGCTTTTAGAAATATCATGTCTTTTAAACTGCTTAATTATAATATTTGAACTTGTCTGAAGTGCTTGAAGAGCGGGGCATTCTAACGAATTCAAATTATAAAGGACACCATCTCCGAATATAAACAACATAGAAGAGATTTTACCATACCGAACTCCGTAAAATTTTAGAAGACCAAATATTTACACTAGTATAAAAGAAAAGGGTCTAGCAAGTGTAAATACAGGGTGTTTCAAAACTAATGGAACAGATTTTAATGGGGGGATAGGGTACACACAAACAAGCACTTTTCGTCATAGAATGCATGGTAGCAAGTAGGCAGGTAAGCGCTGAAGGGCGCTTTCCGTTTCCTATGCTCGTTGGCTTTTTGAAATTCATAAGGAAGAAAGCTATGCCTGTTGGCTTGTTGAAATTCATAAGGAAGTCAGCTATGCCTGTTGGCTTGTTGATATTCATAAGGAAGTCAGCTATGCCGTTGGCTTGTTGAAATTCATAAGGAAGTCAGCTATGCCCGTTTTCTTGTTGAAATTCATAAGGAAGTCAGCTATGCCCGTTGGCTTGTTGAAACTCATAAGGAAGTCAGCTATGCCCGTTGGCTTGTTGAAAATTTTGACTTTCATAAAATATGGCGAAATCAAAGATGTCGGCCATGTTCCGTAAATAATTTGAAAGATAGGCCCCCTCACCGATTCTATGCTGGGGTATTCACATATTTTATTTTTCCCGTCCGTTTCTGAAATACAAATACTACATCATGCTTTCATATAAATTTATGGTCAAAGCAATGATTAGGAGGAAGAGGCTGAAATTCGGATAAGAAAAATTTCGATTTCCGATACTATCAGACGAATAGATGATATATGAAATGATGTTGAAGCAATTTTATCACAATGGCTCAAAAATTGTAACTTTTCATTACAAATTGACGAATCAGCTGAAATTACAAATAAAGCTCAACTTTTGGCATTTGAATGATTTGAGGAAAACCGAGAAATTGTCGCTTGTATTTTTCACTGGAAAACATTATCCACAAGTAGAGAGAGAGGAAAAGTCCAAATTCCTTTTCAGAAGTTCTTACTCGTGGTTCACTGTATGTCTTAGCAACAAGAAAATATCGATGTCATGTCTAAGGCGGAAGTTTAAATAAAATTGGATTATATATATGTGCCTCAACTTCCTGGTAAAGTGCATAACAACAGATCGAATAAACTCGATATTTCAGTTTCACGACTACTTTCAATCCCACGCAACAAATTTCTTATCTATTTTAAAAGCAAGTCATTTTTTATTAAATGTGACTTGAATACACGTGAAAATTGACATTTCAACATATTCGCGAGAACAAAGGCAAGTTTTGTATTAACTGGCTTTTAAATTTGATGAGTATCATACAGTCCCTTTTTTTTTTGGTAAACATGAAAATAATCAAGTAGAAGAAATAAAAAACGTTATTAGTGCCACATCGGGTTAAAAATAGGAAAAAAAGAACGTTCAATAGTTCAAATAATTTTCCTCACTTCTTTTGAAGCGTTAGTGACGTTTTGAAATGGATCTTCATGTTATTGGGGAAATGAAATCTTTCTTGTATACATAATTTTTAATCACATTTCCCTCACATTTTACCACAACGATGGTGGATGATTTCTGGCGTACGCCAGCATCATATTGGGCGGATGCACGTCACTGCACATTTTTCCAGGAGGTACCATGACTTCTGAACGCTACAGGGATGATATCCTAGAATCCTGCGTAGGCTTTTCAGGGTATCTGTTGACTCTCAGACTCCCCTTATGGGGGATAACGCCCGTCCTGCGAGGTTTCAGCTAGTTATCGAAAATTTGGAGAGTTAGGGTATTCGCAGGATAGAATGCCCAGCCTGATCTCCGGACCTGAACCCAACAAAGTTTGTATGGGATGCTCTGGGAAGAACAAAAGCAAGGCAGCATCCCCCTTCCGGAAGAATCTTCTACGTACTTTGACGGCCTTGATGGAGGAGTGACTTTTGTTGGCCCCCAGCTCTCATTCACAGACATGTAAACGGAATGAGAGATAGGTCTGCGATCTGTATCGTTGTTCGGGGTAATTACACTACCATTATTCTTTCGAAATGTTTTTTACCTGCTGCATCACCTTTGAACTGCAATGCAGTCATGCTCATACTTTGTCCCCATGCGGTGATGGCTTTCCTATTCTATTGTGTATTGCTCCGTTATTGATATACGGGTTCTGACAATTAAGTAATTCGACTGGGTCAAAAAACTCCTTTACTTACACTTTTAATCAACTACAATGAGATCATCTTCGAAGTTGTTCCCTTCAGCTTGCACACACTTATTCCAGTGGTGCCTCCATTGCATGTAGCAGCTGTGGAACTCATCAGCTGAGACACTGTTCAAGGCCTCGGTCACAGCATTTTGGAAGTCTGCGGCTGTGTCAAAATGGCGTTCTTTTACAACTGATTTCAGTTTTGGGAATAAACAGAAGTCGTAGGGAGCCATGTCGGGAGAATAAAGAGGATGCGGTAGTGTTGCAATGCATTTGGCGGACAAAAAATTGGCGTACGACAGTGCGAGCTTTCTTTGGTCTTGCGGATGTCGGCGTGCACCATTGCGAACTTTGCCGTTTTGTCTGTGGATCGTAATGGAAAAACCAACTGTCGTCACCAATCACCTATGACGTCGCATAACCTCACTCACCCGGGCTGTGTTGAATACTTTTATTTTATGACTACATTAGTTTAACTGTTAATAGCTCACAAAACAAATAATAATTTTCATTATCAAAATCGTTTTGAAATATGTTGTTTCATATCAAGACGCAGTTCTGCAAACTGTTTGCAATGTGAGATACATGCAGGTTTATTTATATTAGGAATTCCGAACTTTTGTTTTAGCATTTTTCACTACATAATTAACTTTGGCGAAATTTTGGAGAAATGAGCTTGTTATCTATATCATTGTCTGTCTCGTTGTAAGAATTTATGTGAAACTCTCAGTGTTCACAACGACATACGAACATGGTTTCTATGCTTGTGATGATAAAGTAAACATAATATTTTTTTAACTTTGCAAAATATTTTAAATTATTAAATGAAGATTGGGTATACGTAATTGGATAATAATTAGAAATGTGCACCCGTTGGACGTATGAAATTCGATATTACACAAGTAGACTAAGCTGACATTTCGCCCCTACAAATATGCATCCTCGGAAACTTCTGAACTGAGGCATTCGGGCGTGCATTTATCTAGAGATGATTCTGTAACTCATCAAGACTTTTACACTATATTACGCACAAAATAAAATTTAATTAGTATAATGCTGATTTCCTTTCAATAAACTTATTTGGCAGGCTTAAAAGACACAGATGGAGAACTCTCGGTAGTTATGACAATCAATAGTTTACAAGAAAACAATTGATAGGGTGTTGGCTAAGTTTCTTGGGAGAAAATTTTTCTTTTGGAATGAAAAATTATTCCTGAAAAGAGTTTTTCTTACTTTTTCACATTGTCATGAGCAAAGCTCCAATAAAATATGAAACTAACTTTTTTTTTTTTGGTTTGGGGTTATTTAACGGTCACAGTGAGCAACAGGAAGGGCTGTAAATATCCTCTTTTCCTGATTTAGGAAAATTGGTTTCTGGGAAGGTGGAAGCCAGTGCTGTGACACAAACACAACATCTATTCCTCATGGAATTCGAATTCCGACTGATATCGGACGAAGTGTCAGAAGCCAGCGCTTAGACCACTGCGCTACAGGGGCGGGAAGTCTACGTTTTGACGATATGTTTCCGACGTGAGTTAGCAAAAGTCACGAATTAAATGTTTTGCCTGAAGAACGAGATAAGTCATGATTCCTTAATTTTCATTTTCTGTTTGTAGTGTATGATTTTTTTTATGTTTCTGTTCACAAAAGTTAAAAAGAAAAGTCGACAGTTCTGTATTAAAAAATAATTTTTTTAATAATGTTTAGCAAAATCGCTGTAATAATTCCTGGGAAATTGAATGAATAAAGTTTTCCGTGGGGTTGTTCAGCAATTATTTTTTTTCTGGGATCATTTATAACGACAGCAGCTGGTGGCCGTCCTTTAAAATTATAACCAAGATTTGACGTATTTCAAAAAAGATACACTATCTACCAACAAGTAATTGAACACCTGTGATAGCAATGGCAAACAAAGTTTATTCACCTTCAATAGTTAGTGGAGCCTCCACGAGCGGCGATTACAGCTGCGACTCTCCGGGGCATACTCTCAACCAGGCGATGTACGACGGTGAGCGGTATTTTCTTCCACTCGGCTTGGAGAAGACAGGTCAGTTCCTTTACCGATTTCGGACGGTGGGGGCACCCCTTAAGTTGACGCTCCAACTCGTCCCAGAGGTGCTCGATACGGTTAAGGTTCGGGCTCTCCACAGGCCAGTCCATTTGATTTACCCCATTGTCACCATACCAAGCCATGGTGGACCTCGCAACATTACATGTGGTATTGTCATCCTGAAAGCAACATATGTCCACCCCGTAAAACATCCACAACGTAGGAAGCGCATGGTCATCCAAAATGGTGCAGAAGGTCTCGGCGTTGAGTCTACCAGGAATTGCGACCAAGGGTCCCGTGCCATACCAGGAGAAAGATCCCCATAGCATAATTCCACCGCCGCCGAACTTCACAGTTGGCACAATACATTCCGGCAGGAGGCGTTTTCCAGGCAGACGCCAAACCCAGACCCTGCCACCTAAACGGTAGAGGGTGAACCTTGATTAGTCGCTCCAGAGAACCTGTTTCCAATGTTCAACGGTCCACTGTCGACGTTCTTTGCACCACGTTAGTCGAGCAGCGCTATTATACTTGGTGATCAAAGGCTTGTGGGCGGCAGCCCGTCCATGATAACCGAGCAGATGGGCTTCCTTACGGATGGTATTCATCGAAAGCACACTACCGGATGCTTGTTGAAACTCCTCGCGGATGTGACCTATCGATTTGGTGCGGTTCTTTCTGAATTTCTCTGGCCAGCACCCGTCTGTCTCTAACTCCCAATTTTGTGGGTCTGCCGGGTCGGGGATCATTTCGACAGTCAGCTCTCATCTTCCAATTCCCAATCACGTAGGCCATTGATGATTTTGGATACTTAAACTCGCTGGAAATGTCACGTATGGATCGGCCATTTCTGTGATACCCGATGATTACACCTTTCTCGAAATCAGAGAGCTTCGAACTGCGTGGCATCTTGCATGCGACTGGTTGAGTTGTTGTTTCCCCCATGATATTTAACGGCGGCGGCCGTGACGTGTATCAGGACCGCAGATATCGTCGATTGCAGGGATGTCCATTTACTTGTTGGTAGATAGTGTATATATGATACCTTGGAAGCATTGCATATATATCAAAATGTTTCGCAACGAATGACAGCCACTTAATTTGTATGATGCACTGGAAAACCACTGAGTAAATTTTGTGACCTCGGCAACAGGTTCTTGTGTCGGAGATGTGAACTGTAACTAACATACCTTTATCTTATTTAGAATCGTCCAAATTCATGTTCTACAACAGTATCCAAATGTCTTTCTAGTTTATTTTTAAAGTTTTAGTGCATGTAACGGTCTAAATTAGATTTATGTCAAAAGCAGCAGAATTCCGTCAGTTTTCTTTTGCATAAATAATACACATTCTGTCTCGCTTTGAACCCACGTTTACGGCAGACGCAAAAGTACGGATTACGCAAGCACCTCTTTATTCGGGAAAGAATACTTTTTTTTTAATTTGGGGTATTACAGACGTTGTTGCAGACAAGTTTCTTCAATAGCTGTTGCGGCTATTTATTTATTTTTTTGACGTTCTTGTTTAGCAGAATTCTTAAAATTTTTGCAAACCATGATTCGGAGAAAAGTCGTTACACATTGAGCATTGTTTCAGTATTCTGCTGTACATTAAAAAAAATAAATAGATAGATAAAATTAGATTTTGGGGGAGCTCTTATTCATCGTGCTTAGCATCTTCAATGAAACAAATGTAAAAGTTCCTAAGCGACAATCGCGGGCTAATCCTAGGTTATATCTAATTTGTAATCTCATTGAATCGCCAAAAAATGACTCGGACCAATTATTTCAGTGTTTTGCATTATTGTTGAGCCTAGCGCCCACGTCCTCAAATCAAATGTATTAAACAAACTGAAATCAGCGAGTACCTTAAATTCACGTTACATTGTGCTTACATATTTAATTATTTGAAATTAACGAATTGTTATGAATATGCATAGGTATATTTTATAAAATTTTATTAATTTTCTTCAAGATTTTCTAATGAAAATATATGAATCCAGGAAATCAAAATTTTGAAATCAAGGTACACCAATGTGACGGTTAGCTTCCGAATTTAAACACAGCTAGTGAAGCGTCTTTGGAAGCAAATTTCTACAGCTACATTTCGGCAACGGATTAGTTTGGCAATAAAAAAGTGTTAAGAAACCGAATTTTTAATAATAACGAAATGGAATTCATATGTTACAATCAGTGTTGGAAAATACTAGCATTTAAGACAGCGAATGAAGCTCACAAGACAGCGAATGAAGCTCTCAAGACAGCAAACGTGCTCCCAAATCTCTCATGACTACCACACCCAAGTGGAAATGCTCTGTTATAAATGGTTTATTCTTCCTTGTTTTAAAAATGTGATCACAAATTAGCTGAAATTTTTCGTGGCATAACTTATAATCGTTATGAATAAAACACAAATTAAAACATCATTTTGTTAAATGTTTATAAACATAAGTAATTAAACATACGGCCACACAAAATTATACAGCAGAAGTATTAACAATAATTTAAGATCCTTTTAAACTTTTTGTTACCTTTGTTATTAACACAAAAGTATTGCTGCAATATCCATCAAAACTAAAACGACCCCTTTCGATTCAACGCCTACCTAAAAATCCAAAACTCTCTTGAGGGTGGTACCGCCCAGTTTAGGAAACTCTAAATTAGATAAGGAATGGGAGTTTTTGTTCGAAATACGTGTCGAACATATGATAATGGAATAGTAATAGCAGAATTTGTATCCCAGGTGTATGATACTTGCTGCACTTCAAAATTAAATTGCTTTTTCGGTTAGAACAAGTTAAACAAAAAACACGGGCGTCTCTTCTAGAGAGCGCGTGAATATGTTAATTCCTGTGCTTTTAGTCATAGCAACTTGTAAAGATAAAGCCTGTGTTTACCGTTTAAGAAGCGAACTGCATATTCTGATGTTTACTGCTGTGAGTACTTGTGTTATGCATACTCTCTCCGTTCCCCTGCGAACCACTGAACAATGAAGAAAATTCGCTTCATGTGCACTCTATGTGTGCAAATGTTATTAGCAGCACACAGGGCTCAACGACGTCTTCCTCTTCGCTGTGGTTTCATGCAAGCATGAAAGGCAAAAGCATTAAAATACATTTTGAACAGTAATCACGGAAAGAAAATATCCATAAGCCATGTAGCAGTTAAACAAAAAGCAATGGTAGGCAGACATTTTTGAAGTTAAGTTTGGCCCATACGCTTGTCCGCCGTACTATGATTTACGGCTGCGCCGGTGACGCAGTGATCTAAGCGATTGCTTTTGATCAATCGAGTGAGATAGGTACGAGCTCGAATCTCGGTGAAGCGTCGATGTTGTGTTTGTCTTACGACGCTGTCTCTCTCCCTGGAACCAGTGGCTCTAAATTGGGGACGGCCGACTTCTTATAGCTCATTGAGTTGGTTAGGATCGTCGTTAAACCCACTATAAAAAAAATATGTTTTGAATTTTATTTTACTAGCTGCAACCATAGTAATGATGTGTGTAAATAGTATGCAATAAAAAAAGACTAAACAAGCATAGTACTTGCTATTTACTGTTCATTCAAATCTGTCCACGATCCGTTTAGAACTCTTTCTTAGTAAAATAGAGAATCCGCGAGATCCTTATTCACTAATATCTCAGGTACTACTATTTCATTTCATCACGCGTTCAAAACGCATTTCAAAGAAGCACGCAAATTTGTTCGTTTTATTTTTTATTTTTTACCTGATTTGTTCACGTCACTTCAGCGCAGCCCAATCAGATAACGAATAGAGGGTACCCCGGCCTGGCTGGAGCCTAGTAATTCCCTAATGCTGATTAAGAAGTTCTAATCTTATGAGTAATCTTTCCTAAGATGCGGTACACATTTTTAATAACAATAATTTCAAATACTTCTGTTCTAAATACGTTCTCTTGAAACTTGAAGTATGAGTTATTAACAAAATAATAACAAAAAGCATAACATTTAGGAAATTCATATTAACAGCACGGGATTTTTAAAGTTCTCTTTGGCGTGCAACTTAATCCTCGGCCACAGGCACGACACGTTGACAGCAAATTATATCAAAATGAATACGTACTTAATCATGGGAAATAATATCCATCATGTTGGATACATTTCAGCCATCGGTCAGGGAGCTGTTGAATGCCACTGCGGAAAAAAAGGGCTGTTTCCCGTTGATAAAGTCACCAATACTCAACAGAAGTGAAGTCCGTATCACTCAGGTGGTGTTGCAGGTTTCGAAAGAGATGATAATACGACGGGGCGAAGTATGGCAAATATTCCGGGTGGGGCAAAATCTCTCATCCCAGGTCCGAGATCGTGTTTAAAGTCGTTTTCGTGGTGTGAGGACTCACGTTATCCTGAAGCAACAGGACCGACCTTCTGCCGTTGCCGGTGTATGGACTTTTTGCTTCCTTTGTGTCACTCACACTGTAACGTACCAGGAGATGTGACGTACCTGCCAGAAGGACGCACACGACATAAAGGCAGATAAGAATCAGAATAAAATGTCCGCGTAGCTCAATTGGTAGAGCAACTTATTCCGGAATGAGGGGATCCGGGTTCGAACCCCGGCGCGGATAAAAATGACAGAGAAATTTACTTCGTTATAATGGCGCCCGAACTATCCGGATGACCCGACCGTTCACAATCTCGCAATGGTGTGATGTTATTTCCACACCGCGAGATAGGAAAAATAAGAGCAGCACTTCGAAAAAAAAAAAAAGGGGGAGATGATGTAACGTACCAGGAGATGTGACGTACCTGCCAGCAGGACGCACACGACATAAAGGCAGATAGGAATCAGAATAAAATGTCCGCGTAGCTCAACTGGTAGAGTAACTTATTCCGGAATGAGGGGATCCGGGTTCGAACCCCGGCGCGGATAAAAATGACGGAGAAATTCACTTCGTTATAACACGAATTAGGTGCTGAAAATAACGCTCAGGACCGAACGTTTCACCAGCTTTGAGCAAGTCACAGTGAACGACACCGCGCTGATCTCACCATATGAACATCAACAACTACCTGGCATGGATATTCGGTTTGGCGGTACTGGTGGTAGGCTGACTTGTATAAACCTACGATTTGCGCTGTTAGGATTATCATAGAGAATTCACTTCTCATCATATGTTAAAATTTTGTGGAAGAAATCCTTCTTCTTGAATCTGGAGAGCAAGGACGCAGCAACATCGTAGCGCCTAGATTTGTTCGCAGCTCTGAGTTGGTGGGGCACCCAATGGCCCTCCTTGTGAATCCGTCCGAACTTGTGCAGGCACTTTGCAATGGATTGCCGTGTTACTCCGAGTTCCTGGGTGAGCTCTGACTGTGTGTGAGAAGTATTCGCGTCCAACAGTTGTTCCAGTTCCTCATCGTCTACTTTCTGTGGCTGCCCCTGACGCTCTGCATCACGGAGATCGAAATATCCCTGATTAAACCGCTGGAACCACTTTGCACACGTACTGTAGGACACAACAGCCTCATCCAAAGCTGCAAAAACATCTGCTGAGCTTCCGCGGCAGTTTGTTTCAGCTGAAACGCGAACAGGAGGCAATGTCTGAAATGTTGCTTTTCGAAAGACACTGCTTTAACCGTCAACTGTCGTCCCTTCTGTCACTACAGCTGTGAACGGTTACGGATGCGTGGGAAGCAGTTGGATGGCGCTGCAATCAGTCATTATGGGACACAGCTATTTGCATTTGCCGACGTTCTATGATCGCTTGCGGTTAGGGGCCGAGAATTATATTGTACACTTTATAATTTATTGACCGGGCTAAAGCTCACGTTCTGAATGACATGTACATAAACGTTGCCCATAATAGTGCCAACTGAAATATATACAATATGTATCGAATGATTTATTTCAAGAAACATGTGCATGGAAAATAAAAGTTTTTGAAAAACAGGTCTTATACGAAATAGAAACAAAAATGCCCTACACAATTTTTACGCAAATTACACGAAAAACAATCATTTTGCTGAAACAATTCTATATAAATTTCACAGTGAATTAACCTCACATTAGGATCCACAAGCAAAATTTCGGATGATGCCAACTTAAGGAAGTTCGTGCAAAGGAAGGCATAACAGTGTCTTTTGCTGAACGAAGAATTAGCAAAGAATAATTTATATTTCCACTTTAGACAAGCAAATGTTACGTTTCAAAACAAACATAGAAAATTAACGAGAATATAACACTGAGCTTAGTAGTGCACGCAAAATAAACAAGGCACCGAGACATTAAAATGGTGCTTAGGAATTTAAAAATTCTAAACTGGAGCTTAATTGACGAAGAACTTAAAGGAATCTATTACAATTTTGAGATCCAGTTAAGCACTTCAAAGTCTAAACAGCAGGTGGCAATGCGCGTGACGTTTTGTATATCGTGCCAAATTAAAGCAAATTCATTCGAAGGTAGGACGGATGTCCAAAATAAACAAAACAACTTGGCGACGAACGATTCCGAGCATGCAACATCAGAACCCATACACTGCATAACCAATGTTCACGTGCTATGTTACGTATGTTATTGTGGCTATAGTTTTCCACGACATGTTTAACAGCATTATGGCTAGAATACCAAATGATCACCAATAAGGCAATGTCTCATCTCTTTTATTTCTTTTGGCAAACTTTCTATACTATTTCCTTTTTCATGCACATTCGACTCACATTATTGTGACCACCTTCTACTTTTGAAGTCAGCAGCGCGTAGCCAATGAAAGAAGGTACGCGTCGTGAGCTGGCTTGGAGGATATATAAGGTGTGCTGTAGGCATTCTATCACTCGTGGCTGTCATAGATAAAGTAAGAGATTTATAAGATTTACAAAAAGGTATGATTGTCGGCTTTCGGATCAAGGGAAGCGGTATATCTGAAACAACACAGTTTTTTTTTTTTTTTTTTTTACTGACAGTTTAGCGAACACCGTGAGCAACTGAATAGGCTATAAGCGGTTACCCTTTCCTAATTTAGGGACGCTGGTTCCAGGAAACGGAGAGAGCCAGGGCCGTAGGGCAAGAACAACATCCATGCCACAAAGATATTCGATCCCGGACCGCGCATATGCCAGTGCGTAGAACAACGAGGTGTGTGAACTGCTCGCGTGCTGCTGTGGTTAAAGTGTATCGTGATTAGAGTAATGGCACCATTGCGAATAAGCGACGTGTTAACTGCGTAACACAACATGCCACTGATGTGAGAGGTCAATGTCGGCTGCGAAGGTGCGTGAGGGCCGATCGACACGCTGCAATGGAACAGCTCACTGGCCGAATGAAACAAGGGGCAACCGGAAATGTGTCTAAAACGACAGTTCAGCAAACCCTGCAGCGTATGGAACTCCGATGCAGACGCATGGTCACCGCACTTATGTTGACGAAGGCAGAAAAGGCTTACATTTGAACGGCAGTGTCGGAATTGAACCCCGCTGATGGGTAAAGTATTGTCTTCTCCGATGAGTCATGTTTTCGGCTTCATGGAACAGATGCACTTTGGCGTACAAGGCGAGAAACATCGTAGAACAAATACACTCCAACCACTGCTGAAAGCACACAAGCTGGGTGCGGCAGCTTTGTAGTCTAGAAAATGTTTGCGTGGCATTCTGCGGATCCACTCATACCGGTGAAAGACACTGGCGACCGAATTCGTTATAAATCCATCCTTCCAGACCACGGTCACCCATACATGTGGATTGTCTTCCCTGGGGGATGATGGGATTCTCGAGCACGACAATGCGACGTATCCCAAAGCTAGAAATATCCGAGAGTGATTTGAAGAACAAGATGAAGACCTCAAAGTAATTCCCTTGACCACTAATTCCCCATACTTTAACTCAATTGAGCATCTGTGGGATCACCTCGATCGTGTTGTTCGTTCTAATGATCCCCCACCACGCACCCTCCAGCAGCTGTCATATGCACTGCAGCCAGCATGGTTCCACATACCTGTGAATACCTTCCTGCACCTTATTGAGTCACTTACAGCTAGTGTAGCTGCTGTCCTCTCTGCAGCCGTCTGTTACTCTGGATATTAGCTGGTGGTCACAATAATGTGACACGACCGTGTATTTGAATAGTGTCTAGACGCGGTATTCTCATGAAAGGCATGTAAAAGGAAGTGCACAAAACAAATACATTTACTTTACAAAATATATTTCATTCTTGATCAGTGAATAGTCGGCCATGTGTTCAAGAAAATGGGATTTAATAAATACGTAAATCAACGTAACGATAACTAGACACAATTTCCTCTATGAGCACATTCGAACTCGGACAACTTCGATCTCATATTTATGCACCATATTCATTGGCAACAGGAATTGCGCAAAAATTCCCATAGCTCATATATTTGTGCTACTTCAGTTCCGATTGTAAACAGTCAAGTTTATGTTGGGATGGTAGAAGAAAAGGTGTTTATTAATAAATTCAAGCGCAAACAATATTATTTAAGCACATAGTGCTTTCAATTCCCATTCAAGTGTCTTCGTAGAAAAGATATTTTTGAATTTCTGGTGTATACCTTCATTTTATGTAACAGAAATATTTATCCTTTTTACGAAATCAAAATTACCGAGAAATAAGCTTTCGAACTGCATACTCTTTTAAACATAGGGAATTTCATTATTCAATCACAAAGGAAATGTTTTTGATACATTTGTATTGAATCAACACAATCCGTAATTCTGCAATTGCGATTTGAATGAGTGATCTAAGAAAATTTCAAATGAATGTTCCAATAATTGATTTTTCCTTTCTCTGAGAATGTATTTCTGAAAAGAAAAACAAACATCTAACTTACATAAAGTACTTAATCAAAGTGAACCTTATTACTGATCTCAATAACATGAAAATCGTTGATGACCAAAATCCTACATATTCTTCAATTTAAGTCATAACCTATTTTATTTCATTGGGCCTGCAAATCTTCTCTAAAATTTAGTACTGCTCTATTACATTTGTACTTACGCTTTCAAATTAAAATTTAACAAAGAAAGAAATATTCACCAGTATAGTAAAATTGTATTTATTTTTGACCCTAGAGGAATAATGGTTAATGGACAAGAAAAAGGTAGTATAAAACTGAGCAGTAATATTTAGGAAAAAAATATTATTTACATTTAGTTTCAGTTACGAAAGCAGTTTTCATTGCTATTAAGTATACGCAAAAACACCTCTGATGAACATCAGAGTGCAATGGGAATTTCAAATCTTAATATTGATCATGTGGGAAACAGGAAAATTGGTAAGTATATCCTGAAGTGTAGGAAAATTTTTATTCCAACTCAAAAATAAAATAAAGAAAGGACGGACATTGCGAATGAATGAATTAGTGCATTTTAACTGTAACCGTAACCCCTTTGTTACATAGTTCCTTCCTTTTGATTTAACTTACAGCCTATTTCATGGTGTTAGGAACTTACGGGGGTTGCCCTATTCCCGAATTTCTGAAGTGGATGTGATGCGATATCGGATATCGCTCCATGCGCTAGACGTAACTCACAACGTTCACTATCTGTAGATCATGTGTTTCATTAAAAAGATAAGAAATTTCTGATATTTAAAATCTAGTATTCCTTCTTTTACTACTTTTGGAGTGCAGTTTTTTACGTGTTCAGAACGTATTTCAATACATTCATATTTAGCTTAAGTGGGCTCTCATTGTTTATTTCGATCTACAAATAAAAAGGATGTGCTAGACATTGCCGTAACCGGTCGTCGTAAAGATTATTTTTATTTTTTTATTGTAGGTTTAACGACCGCCGTGAGCAACTCAATGGGCTAAAAGCAGTCGCCCGTCCTTAATTTAGGGTTACTGGTTCCAGGGAAGAACGATAGAGCCAGTGCCGTGAGGCAAACCAAACGTCCATGTCTCACCGGGATTTCAACCTGGACACCTTTTGGACGAATGATCAGAAACCAACGCTTAGACCACTGGGCCACTGGGGCTGCAAAGTTTATTTTATACCTTTAAGCAGTATTGGAAATGGGATTTATTCGCTGCCGGAAAACAAAGTACAAGTGAATGTTGCAAATATGTAATATCCACAAACCCATTCACAGTAGATATAAAACCATATAAGAGATTTTCGGCAATAATTAAACTTTAAAATAAAGTACTCACATTTAGCTGAAATCAAAGCTGTCAGGAAATATTTACACTATACTAGTGATCTGATTTATTTACGTTGGAAATAGACACATAAATGTTTCCAAGCTTTCGCACATCAACCAGATGGCTTTTTTAGGGAAGTTAGACAGAAACTGCAAACTGAATAATGGAATGCATTAACAATTTGAACGTGGGAATTTGACTTGACAATAAATAGATACGACGTTATATTCATTTAAGGATACGAGGCATCACGTTGGTTACACTCGCCGTATACTTGTAAGGAGGAGGCATTATTTAAAGAACTGGTTCCAAATTTGTGGCAATTCGAGTGAGAGAGTATCATTGCAAGTATCGCTGTTGGTAATGATCTCCAAGGTTTCCCGAATGGCTGTACATTTAGGGGTAGAGTAGGTACTTAATTGCTTGGTATCATCCCACATAGGAGTATCGGACTTGAGTTTGACTTCTCTGGTAAGCGGCGTTCCTACTTTGCCCTAATTTGTGTCCCTTTTGTCATGTTCGTTGACTTTGATTCCAAACGAATGCTTTATCATTCTAATGTAGTATCGTTTAGAGCCGTTCGGATACTGTAGGGGTATTGTATAAGCACCTGCTTCCGTAGGGATAGGTGATTTTTCACCATTTCTCTTTAGCATAGTAATAAAGATGCATGAGACGTTATCCCGACGCCGTAGTTCATCTTCTCGAGGGCGTTCTTAAGTTTGTAAGACACATTTTTTAAGTAAAGAACTGAGCCTAAATAACGCAGCTGCGGCACAGTTAGATTAGAATCTTTGACGCTGGCTTTTTGGATAAAGTTACGTATCTGATTCAACAAATATCCTGCATCGGTGGCCAACTTGATGACGCTTTCAATTTCGTGTTTTATACAATGGGTATCGGAAGAAACAGCGAAGCCTCTTTGAATTCGAGAACGGAAGATAACTGTTGTGTATTCTGCGGGACAGAAAGAGCTGCGGAGCGTCTGGTTGTGGACGGACGTGGGTTTACAGTAGACTTGTGTACCGAAGCTGTTGTCAGGCGACTTTCTTAATAAAACGTCCAGATTAGATTAAGCGTTGTTGTGTTCAAGCTCTATCGTGATATTGATCGTAGGGTGCATATCATTGATTTTATCAAGCAAAATTGGAAATAACTCTTTTCTGTCAGGCCACACAAAAATACGTCGTCTGCATAACGCAGCCATTTGGTAGGCGGTGGGGTAATGCTAGAGATTATATTCCTCTGGATTGGGGGAAGTATTACTTCTGCTAGGACGTGTGAAAGTGAAGATTGTAGCTATGGCGCTATCCATAGAAGTAAAATTCAATTTCGCTACTGCTATGTGGGATGATATAAAGAAATTAACTAACTACTCTTCCCCTAAATGTAGAAATATTCGATAAACCTTGGAGATCATTACCAACAGCGACACTTGCAATGATACCCTATCACTTGAGTTGCCACGAATTTGGAACCAGTTCTTCAAGTAACGCCTCCTCCCTACCAGAATACAATGCGCACAACCAACGTGATGCCGCGTATCTTTATATGAATATAACGTCGTATCTGTTTATTGTCAAGCCAAGTTCCCGCATTCAAATTGTAATGTGTTCTATTATTCAATTTGCAGTTTCTATCTAACTTCCTTGAAAAAGCCATCTTTTTAATGCGCGAAAGCTTGAAAACGCTTATGTTTCTAATTCCTACGATAATAAATCGGATCACTAGTATAGTGTTACTATTTCCTACTTAATTGGTATACTGTTCCTCGTTATCAATTTATCAGAGCTGTTTTCTTTATTCAGAGAGGAACAATTCCTAAAATATGACGTCATTAATTGAAGTATGAAATCCACTGCAAAATGTTTTATTCAAATTAAATGCTCCTTTTCTTTTGGTGTCGCGTTGCTCTCGGAACTTGGAGTTTCGCTCCACGAACTGGGTTCCTGTGCGTTCCAGCCGATCTCCACTAATGTCTCTGAGGTTAAAATTCATACATCTTTACAATTTTTTTGTGGTAAATTAATAGCCGTGTGCATTTGGCTGAAGGGTTTTATCTTATAATGGAATGTTTTGCATTTCCATTAAAGTTATTTAGGAAATTGTTGGCTGACGTTTACGCAGTTTGTGTGAAGAAAAACTGGAGTGTTTTTAAGGAATTCCAAATTCGTCTGATTTTAAATTTCGATGGTTAGCACTGAAAGCATTCGGGTACCATTTCTCCCGCGGAAGCGACAAGTCCGGCTTCATGTTGTCATTGAAGGAATAGGGAGACAGTGATTCCTCTTTGAAGTTGCTAGATACATAGTTTTTACGGTAAGTCACCATCATGAAATATGCCAAAATTTTGAAAAAATATCGATTTTTTTTTGCATATAAATAAACTTTGAACATTTTTCTAGCAGAAACGTCAAGCAGAATTCAATTACGTTAATATTTTCCTAAGTTAATGTCCTTAGAAGTGAAAACAGTAAGGAAAATCGAAACCAGAAGTGGTACCGGAAGTGAGTTAGCCTTGAAAAATACGTCAGTTTGCTGACAGTTTGGCTGTATAATCTATACCTCTTTGTCAGTTCACCAAATATTTGTAATTTATTTTACAATTTCAAACCTGGCAACACTTTCTGACAGGCCTTATCCGTAACTGTAGTGTCGATTGCGATATTTGTTTTGTTTGCAAACCAAGCGATCACTGTTCATTAAGCGTTCATTTTACAATATTTTTACAGCATTGGTGCTTTTTAATTTTATTTTCTTCCCTTAATGTTTCAGTATCATTTATGTAGAGTTTTTGTACTGTATTATGGCAAAATGTTGCTCTCAAAGGAGGACAAACGAAGTTTCCAGGGTAACCGCTACACATCTGCTGTGCCTGTTTCGGAGCATAGTGTCAACAGTGGCGATCTACAAAGACAGTTTGATGACGCAAAAGCTCCAATTCATCACCCATTTCAGTTTGTTCCTCAAACTCCTAAAACAGCAGAAGGGTGTTCTTTGTACAGATTTATTGATATGGAAATTCTTTGCAGCATACTTGTGTCTAACCAATACATCATAATTTGTATCTAACCAATCCATTATAACCATTACATTAAATGATGGTTTTAATGGATTGGTTAGAGTTTTGGATTTATTGGGTATTCTCCAGGACAATACACTCTAAAAGGCTTTGGTCATTTGGATTGTCAGCTTTCCGTGAAAGCACAAAATGCCTCAACACCTGCTTCTAAATTGCAAAGATAGAAAAATAGAGTCAGCAGAAAGAAAAATCAAGAAATCCGCCGTGATACTGAAAGTAAAACCTACAAAAGTGGGGTTTTTGAGGACCTTTGAAAATTACAGTAGGTTTTTCAGAGCCACTGAGCTTTTCTTTTTCCGTTTTCTCAATATTGAAAATATGATGTGTTCATCGTGATTCCAACACTAATAACTTGAGAACTATTTATGTATGAAACTTCAAATTTTAACATCATATTTACCACTCATTTAGCTGGGCAATGAACTAAAAGGAAGACTGTAGCATGATTACTAGTCTTTTCAGAGAAACATTTGTTCCTGATAAATACATTTTTTTAAATATTTGAATATATCCTGTAGATATAGAAGTATAACTTTGAATTCCATTTCACCGACTTCATTGTTTTAGTTTATTGCATTTACAAAATTCTAGTGAGCATTTTGGCACCTTTCTTGATTAAATACACCCAAACGTTTAAGAAATTTTAATGTTTTCGTAAAATGAATAAATTTAATTTTATTCAATTTAAAGCTAATTAATGCCATTAATTAATTTTTTTTCTTCCTAATTATTTTTTAGTCATACATGTTGCACATAATCTGAAAATGTTAAATGAATTAAGTAAAAAACAAAGAAAAAATATTTAAGGTGGTGACCTACCTTAATAGATATCGTCGAGTGCTATAAAACGATACCAGGCACAGTAATTTTGCACTCACGATGTTCCAGATAAACCGCGATATCGTCACAAATGTTCTCCTGTTCACAAGTAAACAATTTTTTAAATGTTCAGTTCAAACCACTGAGACGTGTTCATCGTATATTTGAATATATCTCGTCGAGAGCTTTAAGATGATACCATGCATAATCGCCTTGCGCTCACGGTAGCCGAGATAGGCTAAGCCAAACGCGGTGGCACACTCGGAAATATTGCATCATTTTTCGCGGTTCTATCAACTTTACATCATCTTTCAAAGTTTCTCGGATGTAACATGTTATCTTCTACGTGCGCAAATTTCATTGTCCGTGAGTGTACATCATTGTTGCTCTGTAGGTAGAACTTATCAATTATATCATGTACTTCAGGTAAAATAAACAATTTGAATTATTTTATGATTATTTATTCGATATGTATACATATTCCTTTGTACAAATTTAAATGATGTGAACTTATGTTTATATTTTATGATGAATAAAAAATTAATATGAAGTTTGCACCGTCATTTCTTCCGCCAAGGCTAAAAAATCTGGAGTATAATCGGACAAATCCAATGTGAGGGAATCTTCTGTGTGCTGGTCCGTCAAATTTGAGCAATGATTACTTTTTGTTTGTTGTAAAGAAGAAATTGATGATTTGCATAAATTCGTTCAGCCGAAGCAGGAATGTAAATGTTTACTACAATTTCTCACATTGATTTACTATTCTTTGGGAAAAAATTGCAGAAGTTATCTTCTGAAGATCTGGATTTCAGAAATATGTCACACCGTAGTGTTATTACTTCATTTTCAAGTAAAATTTTGTCCATTAGAAACAGCTGTTCAAATTTGCTTGCGATCGATTGTGGGTCAGTGTCCTCCTTCAATGGGTAAATGGAAAATTGAACAAGATCTTCCACTTTTCTAAACTCATAAAATCGGCTTTCGAAATCGTCAAGAACAGTTTGTATTCCGGTTACATATTTTCCTGAACTGGATACATACGTGGAGTTCTTTTGTAAATGATCCTTGATGTTTTTAAATTGATCAAAACGTTTATTTTCGAGATCCTTAATCATAGCCTATGCTTAATTCTTGAAAGAAGAAACACTGATTTTCATATCGCATATTGCTTTATTTTTTCCTTGTAATTCCAGGTTCAAGAAATTAAGTTTTACCAAACAATTGTCCAAAAATACCAGATCACATAGCTGGTTCTCACGCAACTGAATCTATCTCTCACCCCTCTCTTTAAGAAAACTTATAATATTGTCCGCCAAGTCACGAAATCTTTGCAAACAATTGCTTCAGCTTAGCCACCTAACGTCCGTGTGGAAAATCAAATCTGGCTGCATATCATCCCGTTTCATTTTAAAAAGTCGCCTTTTAAGAGATTTACCTCTGATGGAGTTGACAAATTTAAAAGCAATATCCATGACGCATTTTGTTTAAAGACGACTGCGGGCTAAAACTTGCTCATGGATGATACAATGATAACTTAAGAAATCAGAGAAATAATTCTTCTGACAGAAAGCTATCAATCCATTAGATTTACCCCTCATCGCTGCTGCTCCGTCGGTGGTTACTGACACCAGCTTAAATAAAGCCAAAGTAACCTTTTCAATATATTGCTTGAATCCGTTGAAAATATCGAAACCTTGAGTTTTTTCTTTCTACGAAATAATCCAAACACTTCTTCTTCAGCAGACAATTACAGGAAAACCATTCTGTTAAAAATCAGCTGGTAAGCAATACCACCGACTTTCGTTGATTCATTGATCAATATCTTTCAGCCGTTGGCCATTTACATTTTGCCCTAACTTTTCAATACGTCTCATGATGGTATTCTGAGATAATTGCAGATCTTGAAGTTTTGTTTTTATTTCACCCTTATTCTCGAAATTTGCAAATAGAGAATATACTATGTCCACAAAAATATCTCTGATAAATTAGCCATCAGGAAAAGTTTTACATGTTGTAGTTATTTTATGGCTTATTTGAAGATAGGCAATGATTGTGAACTTCGATTGATCGTTTGGTTTTGAGAAAATGTTTCGCTGCGCAGTCAGTTCAGATTTTAGTTCCTGTAATTTTTCCTTTCTTAATTCACTGAGTGGGAGATCGGATTGATACCTACCATGCAATGCGTGGAAGTTTCCAGCTAAATTCCCCTTTTGTGGTATTGCTACGGACGTACTGTAAATTAAGCAGCCAAACTTGCTTTTAACCATAGCCAAAAAGGAGCCCAGTTCCCATTCATAATGAAAATAAATAAATGTTTTTGGTCTTTTCGGGCACTCATTTTCAACAAAACAATATCAACAAAATAGTTCAAACAAGGAAATCACAGCTCCGATACGAACGCTAAACAATAAACATTACGCAATGAACCCACACACGCCAAGCTTTCCTTAAGCTACCTTTACCTCCCGTGACTCTATCTACCGTGTCCAACTGTGCGGCCAATGCTCTCATTACGCAGGCAAGCAGAGCTGCAGCAGATTGCTATTGGAGGCGGGGAGGCCTCGTCACCTGACACTTGGTGGATGCAGTCGCAAATCAGTAGTTGTAAGGGCGCAAACATGGCCGCTCTACTATCTATTGTATATTTTTGTAGTAAAAATTTTTTTTTTTTTTAATTTTTTCCACGAAACGTTACCGATCCATCAAAACTGATTCGGCGATCGACCGGTAGATCGCGTTCGACCCGTCGGCCGTCCCTGCTCTTGAACAGTTGGTATACTAACTTACTTAATGCTGCTTTAGGAACCGGAATGATAGATTTCAGTATTAGTGATCGCAACCCCCTCTTTATTCATGTTCCGGTTTTTCAAATCCCCATTATGCAGTTAGCCACAAAACAATCTCCTATTGTGACTACACCACGTTAGCTGACCTCGTTTCTAATTTTGACTGGGATAAGTCGGGTTACTACAATACAACTTGTCCAATTATTTCTACCGAAATTTTACAAGGCATTTTGAATGGTTTGCTTGAGATCTCAGCCGTTCAAAAGGTAGTTAAAACAAAACTTGACATTAAGATCCAAACTTTGATGACCAATTGATCATTAGATCGCTCAAAAAAAAAGCAGAAGGAATCCTTATTACAGTCCATTTCAGGATAAGCATAAAAAGTATTATTATGTCCTAAGAAATGTTATTACGCATGCCAAAGATGCTTATTACAACCGCGCTACTTCAGATGAAGGAAATAAATAACTCCTATCGAAAATGGAAAATAATCAAATCCGGTATTGACAAACGATCCTATGCTGCTGAAACTCCGTTGACGTTAGGACGAAATTCTGGTTATTTTATAGTTGATTAAAAATCAGTCGCTGATGAATTCAACATTTACTTCATTAACATGGGTCATGCTTTAGCGTCTCAGCAAAACATGCCCCCCAAAAAACTAAATGTTATGATATTTTATCCAAAATTAGGAAAGCCCCTTTTTCAATGTTTCTACGCCCTGTGGATGATACTGAAATTTATAATGTCATCACTTCCTTGTCCCTAAAGAGAAGTGCCTGTTCAGACAATATTAATAGCAGTCATAAAAGACTCCGTCACCATTTTGATACCACTTATAACAAGTATTATTTATCTGAGTTTTTATTCAGGTGAGTTCCCAGACAGTCTGAAAATCCCTAAAGTTATTCTTCTTTTTTAAAAATGGAAATAAGGAATATACCTCTAATTACTAACCGATGTCTTTGTTACCTTGTTTTGTGTAAATTTATTGAAAAGGCAGGATGGTTGATTTTTTTACACAACCATGGTATGCTCTCTTTTGTTCGGTTTCGAAAAAACAGATCTACCGAAATGGCTGTTGCTAAGTTGTCAAACTTCATTTCCGAAGGACCTGATGAGAGTTGTTATCCTATTTGTATTTTATTGTTTTCCAGAAAGCTTTCGATTCGTAAATCATGATATTCTGTTGCATAAATTAACCAAATACGGTTTTCGTGGCAAAATACTTTCCATCTTAATGAACTACCTCCCAAATCGCAAACGGTATGTCTCTGTAAATAATATAAACTTTGATTTATTTAATATTTCATGCGAAGTGCCTCAAGGATCGGTATTGCGACCGTTACTATTCCTGTTAGATATTAATGACCTACCTATATGCCTACAATCAACTCATGCTTTGTTATACGTTAACGACACTGTCATTTTCCAAAAATTTCAAAATTTGAATAAGCTACAGGTAATGGTCAATAATGATCTATTAAATATCTCTAATTGGTTATACTGTAAGAAATTAGCACTTAATATTTTAAAAATAAATTCTGTATAAAAAAAGGTGGCGTAAATAACTTTACAGTAAGGATTAATAATCTCCAACTTGAAATTGTAGACAAAGTTCAGTATCTAGGAGTTTGCTTTCATAAATTCCTTAACTGGAACACTCATGTTCAGTTTGTTTTAAAAAAATTCCTTACATGCTGGCCTACTTAGTAAAATTCAGATTCTCTTCCTAATCAATGTTCTAAAAACATTTCCAAAACATTACGCTTTTATTTATACCCATCACTCCTATTGTACGGAATTCTAGTATTCAAATATTAGTGCAAACAATAAGTTATGCTTGCTCAAATTACAGAAGAAATCTCTTCGCTATATGCTGAACACAGATTACATGTCTCTTTCAAAGCCATTATTTCTAAAACTAAATTATCAAAAAAGTAATAAAATTTTTACCTAGAAACTAGGTATCACTTTTTTTAAAATAATGCACCTTAAACTGTCTATTTTTTCAATCTGACGTCAGATATCTGGATTATGGCTGTCTTCACCAGATCTGTTGCTAACAAGAAATTATGTCTACCGTCTGTTAAACCGAATTATAGTTTAAATAGCATAATTTACACTGCTGGCCACCCAAAATGTAACACCAAGAAGGAAGCATCCGATTGGCCTGAAATTCGCAGCATGCGTCGCCTGCGAGAGGACATGCAAACAATTAGCATTGCAGGGCATATGCAAATCATGTGTAAAAGGCACGCCAGCGAGAAGCACTATAAGAAGGGTGCGCAGAAGGCGGGTGTAAGTAGTGGAAGTGTGTTGTGCTGCCGGACCTGAGCGTGGAAAGCTTCCTGATGCCTCGTTGCAGAATACGGCAGTCATTCCATAATGTTTTGGAGTTCGACAGAGGACGAATAGTGGCTTATCGCGACAGCGGTTTATTGTACCGAGACATCGGCGCCCGTGTAGGACGACATCCAGCCACAGTGAGGCCAGTATGGATTCGGTGGGTGCAGGAGGGACGGGCGGACCGACGTGAGTGATTGCCGCGCAGCACACCACCGAACGAGAGGACCGGCATGTTGTGCCGCGGGCATTGACGGCTCGCACCGCCACATCACGAACGTTAGCGCAGAAATTAGGGTGTGTTGCGCAACAACCTGTGTCAGCACGTACCGTTCGACGTCGTCTGCAGAAGCGGGAACTTTTCTCACGGCGAACATTCCTCCGATTATCATTGATGTTACACCACCGGCGAGTGCGGTGGCAGTGGGCCGTTGAACGCCGCACCTGTACTACGGAATGGCAAAACATTGTCTTCTACGACGAATCCCGCTTCTTTCCTGCAACACCACGATGGTCGGAACCGCGTGTGGCGGCACCGCGGAGAGAGACTGTATGACGCCTGCACTATGCATCTCCATACCGGTCCGTCACCTGGCGTTATGGTTTGGGGCGCAATTGGATATGACACCCGCACCCCTCTGGTACGCATCGCCGGTACACTCAACAGCCACCGCTACATCTCCGACGTTTTGGAGCCTGTAGTCCTCCCTCACCTTCAGGACCTGCCAGCGGCCACGTTTCAACAGGACAATGCGCCCCCGCACGTGGCACGCATCGTGCAACAATTCTTCACTGCCCACCGGCTGTCACTGCTGCCGTGGCCCTCCTGTTCTCCCGATATGTCGCCCATCGGACACGTCCGGTCGTTGATCGGCAACCGAGTGCCCCGGCAAGCACCAACCGCGGCTACGCCTGATGAGCTGTGGCAAGGTGTGGAAGCAGCCTGGACCGACATACCCCAAGCCTACATCCAAAGTCTCTTTCGTACGATGCCCCGGCGTGTAGGGCCGTTATTGCCGGCCATGGGGGCCACACGAACTATTGATGTCTGCGTCTTCCGCAAGTCGCATGGGCCTTTAAGCTCTGTCGTTTCATCTTTGTATCTGTTGTTATGTGTCCACTTAATCTGGCTTTGCTATCTCGTGTCCTTCTTGGTGTTGCATTTTGGGAGGCCAGCAGTGTATAAAGCCATTTTCCTATAAAAAAATCTCCGAGATATAATCAGATTTCTGGAAAATATCAACAGGTTTTCCTTGTATTTGCGAAATTACTTTGTAAATCATTCTGATCTCTATCATGAATCTTAACCCTCTCATTAAATTTTAGTCCCAAGCTATGCTGCTAACAGTGGCCTGTCTGTTAGAACCATCTTGCTTGCCTTTATACATTTTTTCCATTTCTTACATCTGATAAAGGGAATCGCCCTACAATTAATATGTTCAGATTCCTCCTGGCGTATCGCATTTTCATATGACTGTAAGTTTTCAATGTGTGCAATAAAATAATTGTAATTGTTGTATTGTAGACGAAACATTGTTGTGCACGGCGCGCATGGGAATACTATAAATTCTATGTCGTTCACTAGGATAAATGGAATCTCTATTATTCAGACGGTTGATAAGATGTTCGAAGGTTGAACACTGAATACCAGTTCATAACGCTTGCATAATTTGACAAGATAGACGTGAGTGCAGGTTAATAGATAATCGACCCAACATATGATGGTCGGCGATGTTCCAGTTTAAGGGAAGATGCAAAACAATTAAGTAAGTTTCTCAAAAAGCTGTCAACCATAATGTCATCATAGCCATGCATTTCATCTGTTTGAATTTTGTAAGATTCACCCTGATAAGTCTTAGGCAACACGAATATGTTATAGCTCTTTTTACCGTAAACCTAATAGCCCAGAGTTTATAACTCATTAATCGAGCTTATAACTCATTGGATGATTTTGTACCAATTCCCTGTTGGATGAATGTCTTCCCACTTTTCTCCAGTACGATCGGGCTTGAGTCCTCCATGCTACTCAGTCATGGTTTCGAATTTTATCCACCCATCTCCAGTGTGGCTCACTTCTGGGCTGTTGTCCAAAAGTCAAATACTGGACTCCAGTAAATAATGGGGAAAGAAATGTGTCCAGGATTCTCTTGAGTTTTGTTACGCATGAAATCTGCCCTTTGCAAAACAAAACCTTACCGGAAAACAATAGGGATACTAAGCTTCTTTCGTAACTCAGAGGCAGGTGATGGACGTAGGAATCCTGATTAACCTTAAGTCAGTTCAGCCAAGAATATTTTTTATATATGGGGCTACTAGTTATTCTTAGAGTTTCATCGGCGATCATATTTTTCAAATATGATAGAAATATCTCATTTCTCATAAGTTAAAGAGACGTGGGAATAATATTTTGAGCAACAGCGCTTGATTCCGCTGTGTCGCAGGGAAGATATCGTCACACAGTGGTCCCAGTAGCACGATCAGTGACTTCGAGATGCTGCACTGTGACTATCTGTCTTAATTCATGATGCGATGAAACGGAATTGAGCCCATGCGATTTAAAATTAGGAGATGCCATATTTAGTGTTTTTTAGCTTGTGAGGAAGAGGACTCATGACGGATTTAATTCAGTGGTTATTTATTAAATTTTCTTGCCAGGATTTGTAATTCTTCATGGAATTCCACAAGCTTTACTCTTACACAAGTGACATTTCATCCCTACCTCAGCAAAGTTGTTTAAAACATGACACACACAAAAGGGGAAAAAGGAAGAAAAGGAAAAATGATTTTTGCACTTAAAAATTTCCCATTCAGTTCAGTGAAATTCAAACCCTCTCCCTGACGGTGGCGAACTCCTTCTATCCCGGACTCGAATACTTTACTTGTTAAGCTACGTCAGCAAGAGCTTATCACGGCGACTTGACGTCGTGACATCTCCTTGCCAAAGGGGTAAAGGGATTTGAGATCATTTCATGACAAAAATTATCACTCTCATTGAGAGTGCGTGGATCTGGTGACGGGTTTTCCGATCCAAAAATATTGGCCCATTAATTTAGAGATCGGAAAAACGTCAACAGATCACCTTGTGAGTGCTTTTTATTTTGCCATGGGCTTAAGATGCGTTCAGTTTGGGGTTAAATAAATCCGCTTCCCCTGTAATGCACCACTCCCTAATTCCCCCGTGAAAAGAATGCTAAAGATACTTTGCCTTAAGCATAGTTACTTTTTTGGAAGAACCTAACACACGCCCACACGTGTGTTGATTCCAGCAATGGACGCCTTCCGCCATTTTGAAAACAAACTACGATGTCCTCATAATGTTATGTGGTTGCGAGGATAAAGTGTCCTGATTAGTTTTGTCTATTGCTTAGTTGAAATTAAGATATTTTTTCATGAAACTCAGAAAGTCCTAGCTTTTTCTGTGGACATTTTCTACTATTTTCAAGAAGTGGGCATTTTATCCGTGGGCATTCTATTCCCAAACACTATATTTTACGATTTACAACCGTAGACTGAAAAATCTTGTATCTTTGAACCTTTTTCGTCAGCGGCAGAAGAGGGTGCGATTACGACATAATTTAAATACACTATCTACCAATAAGTAATTGGACACCTGTGATAGCAAAGGAAAAGGAAGTTTATTAACCTTCAATAGTTGGTGGAGCCTCAACGAGCGGCGATTATAGCTCCGACCCTCCGGGGCATACTCTCAACCAGGCGTTGAACGACGGCTAGCAGTATTTTCTTCCACTCGGCTTGGAGAAGACAGGTCAGTTCCTTTACCGATTTCGGACGGTGGGGTAACACCTTAAGTCGACGCTCCAAATCGTCCGACAGGTGCTCGATAGAGTTAAGGTCCGGGCTCTGCGCAGGCCAGTCCATTCGATTAATCCCACTGTCACCATACCAAGCCATGGTGGACCTCGCAACATGACAGGTGACATTGTCATCCTGAAAGTAACATGGGTCCACCCCGTAAAACTGCTACAACGTAGGAAGCGCATGGTCATCCAAAATGGTGCAGTGGGTCTCGGCGTTTTGTCTATCGAGAATTGCGAACAAGGGTCCCGTGCCATACCAGGTGAAACACCACCATAGCTTAATTCCACCGACGCCGAACTTCACAGTTGGCACAAAACATTCCGGCAGGAGGCGTTCTCCAGGCAGACGCCAAACCCAGACCTTGCCATCCGAACGGTAGAGGGTGATCTTTGATTTGTCGCTCCAGAGAACCTATTTCCACTGTTCAACGGTCCACTGTCGACGTTTTTGCACCACGTTAGCCGACCAGCGCTATTGGGCTAGGTGATCAAAGGCTTGTGGGCGGCAGCACGTCCATGATAACCGAGCAGATGGGCTTCCTTATGGATGGTATTCCTCGAATGAACACTCCCGGAATCCTGTTGAAACTCCTCGCGGATGTGGCCCATCGATTTGCTGCGGTTCTTCCGAATTTCTCTGGCCAGCACCTGTCGGTCTCTAACTCCCAGTTTTGTGGATCTGCCGGGTCGGGGAACATTCTGACAGTCACCTCTCATCTTCCACTTGCCAATCACGTAGGCCACTGTCGATATTGGGTACTTCAACTCGCTGGATATGTTACGTATGGATCGGCCATTTGTGTGATACCCGACGATTACACATTTCTCGAAATCAGTGAGCTCCGACCTGCGTTGCATCTTGCATGCGACTGGTTGCGTTGTTGTTTCCCACACGATATTTAACGGCAGCGCCCGTGACGTGTATCAGGACTGCAGATATCGTCGATTGCAGGGGTGTCCAATTACTTGTTGGTAGATAGTGTATTTTGCCTTGGGACGATCCCAACTACAAATGTTGAAAATTGCACCGAAGGTCAAGACATAGGAGCGGGAATCCATATCAACGCCATTCTGAGTGATGACTTATGTAAATGTGTTTCGACTATGAAGAAATTGTGGTATGTTGTTCCTAATAAATAGCAGATTGACCGTGATAGACGTTTTGGGATATGATCAAACGAACTCTAAGCCATGGCAGGGAAAAAGGGAACAGATTTGTATAACAAGTGTTCCAGAAAGCAAGACAAATGTCATTTTAAATTTCAAACAACAGAAATGTTGATAAAACTGAAACAAAAAGAAAACGAAGTGTACTGTGAAATCAATGTGAAACAGTGTGCACAGTGAACGAAGTACGCATTTAAAAGAAGAAAAAGTCCAAAAGGAAAACAAGAAACATCACTAAAAGCTGTTTCTGAAATTAAACAAATTCTTATCTTGTCTGCTCACTCACATCAAACTAGTATCTTGATAAACGTATGTTTCAGGAAACTAAAGCACTGAAAAAAATCACGATCAATGACGCGATTGCAAACCAATATTCATACATTGTCGCCTCAACCCCAGAAATTAAATTCTAAATTCGCCACTACAAATCAGTTGGATATGCGATAACTCATTTGAGTCAGCCAGAATAGCAAAGCGGCACTCGTAGATTTTTTTTTTTCAATTGAAATTTAACGGCCGCCTTGAGCATTTCAATGGGCTATAAGCAGTCGCCGGATTCTAATTTAACGTCACTACTTCCGTGGAAAATGTAATAGTGGAGAGATGTTGTCGTAAGACAAATACAACATCCACGCCTCATGACAGTTTCGAACCCGGACCAATCTCGGATGAAATGGTCCGAAGTCAGGGCTAAAAGACGACTCCACTGGAGTGGCGTGGTTTATGTGTGTGTGTAATCATCAGAAATCATAAAGGTCGTCATGAAGGTCTTTCCATGTCTTTTAACACAACCGTCAGTCTTCAGCCAGTCTCCTCCATACAGCCTGATTTCCAATTTCCTCCACACATCTCCCACGTGGACATTTTGGGGAAAGGGGAGAAGGAGGCTTTACCATAACTCACCACGCCGGTCTAGCGGGTTGGTGCGTATAGGATAACATTTTTTCTAGTCGGTACACTTATACCGCTACGATCGTCAGGGCGTCTGTGTGTGTGCGTAATTCAGGCTCCTATCATTTGTTTACAAAATCTGTACTGAAGTTCTTTCACATCTCTTGAAGGCGACACTGGACTAGGCTCAATTAACAGAACAGGCTGGATTCAGGAGTACCTACAGCTCAATAGATCGTATTCAAGTACTAAAGGAACAAATTTTAAGAACGAGGGAATATGAACTCCTGTTATGTATGGCTTTTAATGATTATGTAAAAGCCTTTGATTTAGGAAAGCCATCAGCAGTTACTAGGGCTTTGAAATCCTGCTGTATTAAAGAGGCATAGATATTAATAACATCTATGAAAATGAAAGTGCAAAGGTTCGGTTATTTGAGGATACAGCACAAATAAAAATTGGAAACGGAGTGAGAAAAGGTGACACCATATATCCCAAACTCTTCACTGCCACACTGCAAAATGTTTTTCAATCTTTGAAGTTTGAAATGGGAAAACATGGGGGTCCATATTAACATAGATTATTCAACTCATTTTCCCTGTGATGATAATACATAGGTATTTGTGCAGCTACTCCCTCAGAGCTGCAAAATATGATTAAGGAAATTCCTGACAAGAGAAAAGAAGTGGAATTGAAATTGAACTTTCAAAAACAAAACTGATGTTCAATGCTTTTACAAAAAGTGACGATTTATTGATTGATGGAGAACATTTGAAGGTAACCTTTACCTTCATTTGCCTTTGTCAACAGATATCAAGTGAGAATCACATTGATGAAAAAATTAATCTGCGTATAAAACTTTGGTTGGGGTGCTTCTTAAAGAAACACAACACACTTTTCAAGGGCGAAATACATTATGTCTAAAAAGAAAAGTTTGTGATCAATGCATCCTTCCAGTTCTTACTTAAGAAATAAAACTCTGAGTGCTATATTACAGATTTAAAACGCATATCAAGATGGCAAAGCTGCAACCCTAAATCGCTTTGGTGTAATTTAATTAGGGAAGCATTTGGCTCCGAAACATAAGAATGTGGGTTCGAACCTTGTCACGGGCACTTTTGCGAATTTCGGACATGGATCATAACTAAAAAAGACATACAAATGCTGTAGACAATTGAAAGAAAGATGGAGAGATGTATGATTGGTGTGACCAGGAACGATAAGAGGAACTCGTGGATTAGAAAAATTTCAAGTGCGGAAGACATTATCATCAGAGTAAAATCCCTGAAATGACGATGGAATGGATATATCGCAAAAAGAAGGGACCAGTAATGGAGAACCGAAATTTCAGACTGGATACCAAAGAAGAGGACAGGGCACAGAAAAATACCTTGTGGGAGATAGGTGGATGAAATTTCCAAGCAGGCCAGAATGACATGGACGGGTTTCAGAATCAGTTGTCAAGCACCATTCAAATATTCCAAAAGTAATCGACACTGTCATTGCACGATTAGAAATATGACTCACACTAAAGGTTTCTTACATTAAAATACACTGACGGAAAAACAATCCCAACACCACGAAAAAATAGTTGTAGAAGAATGAAATGGCGGCAATACATTTGTATAGATAACATATTTAATCGATTAAGGTTTCAAGATCACAGCTTATCGTAAGCGCGAGAAGAGCCATTTTAAATGTGAAATGCTGGTACATTAATAACCGGTGTAACCGCCAGAATGTTGAATGCAAGCACGCAAACGTTCATGCATTGTGTCGTACAGGTGCTGGATGTCAGTTTGTGGGATAGAGTTCCATGCCTGTTGCACTTGATCGGTCAATACAGGGACGGTTAATGCTGGTTGGGGGTGTCGCTAGAGTTGTCGTCCAATGATGTCCCATACGTGCTCGATTGGTGAAAGATCTGGTGATCTAGCAGGCCACGGCAACATGTCGACACTCTGTAGAGCATGTTGGGTTACAAGAGCGGTATGCGGGCGAGCGTTATCCTGTTGGAAAACACCCCCTGGAATGCTGTTTATGAATGGCAGCACAACAGGTTGAATCACCAGACCGACGTACAACTGAGCCGTCAGGATACGTGGGATAACCACGAGAGTGCTCCTGCTGTCATAGGAAATGGCTCCCCTGACCATAACTCCAGGTGTAGGTCCAGTGTGTCTCGGCCGCAGACAGGTTGGTTGCAGGCGCTCACCTGGCCTCCTTCTAACCAACACACGGCCATCACTGGCACCCAGGCAGAACCGAATTTCATCAGAAAACACAACAGATCTCCACTCTGTCCTCCAATGCGCTCTAGCTTGACACCACTGACGTCGCAAACGGCAATGGTTTGGAGTAAGTGGAATGCACTCTACAGGGAGTCTGGCTCGGAGCTGTCCTTCAAGTAAACGATCTGTAACAGTTCGTTGTGACACTGTGGTGGCAACTGCAGCTCGATTTGCTGCCGCAGACGCGGTGCGATGCGCCACGACCATACGCCGTACACGGCGGTCTTCCCTCTAAGTAGTGCCACGTGGCAGTCCGGAATCCGGTCTTCTTGAGGCAGTACCTTCCCTTGACCACCGCTGCCAACAATCATGCACAGTGGCTACATTCCTGCCAAGTCGTTCTGCAATATTGCGGAAAGAAAATCCACCTTCTCCTAGCCCTATTACACGACCTCGTTCAAAATCCGTGAGCTGTTATTAATGGCTTCTTCGTCTTCTTAAAGGCATTCTTGACTAACATCAACACCCTACGTCGAATCTCAACGATAACTAACGCTCACGAACGTTACAGCGCATATTTACAGCAAACCTGCTGTGCATGTTCCGAGGGACGCTACGTTGTCAATAATGGTGTCTTCTAATGTTCCCCCAATGAGGGATTTCCAGGGTTATGGTACTAAATAAGGCGAATCCTCATTACAACATTTATTCCCAAAGGCAGAGATGTATAAACTCTCGGCAAAAAGGATTGAAGCATTGGGTTTTTGACTACCCAATATTGAAGCTTCGTTCCATATTGGCGTATATGAGCCTTCTCTCGTAAATTGAGTGAGGGATGTATTTGTTGAATGTTTTCTAATGTTGTATTTATGTTCATTTATTCTTACGCCCAAAGTACGTAAAGCTGATCCAATGAGATTATGGCCGTACTGAGATTGGGGCCGTACTGAGATTGGGGCCGTCTTGTCCGCGCTGAGACTTGTAGCCCAACGAACATACTTTTGTTTTGATGGTATCACATACCGCCAGGAGGGTGGAGCACCCATGGGCTTTCCGCTCTCTGCAAACCTGGCTGAGCTTCTAATGCAGAACCTAGAAGACAGTATAATTGCTAATTAACCGTTTAAACCTGCCCTGTATATGATATACATTGACGATATTTTAATGTTTTGTACTCACTCCAAAGAACATCTAACACAATTCATAGATACCATGTCATCAATATGCCCATCCATCCAATTTTCTGTGCAAATCGAACAGGACTGCAAACTGCCATTCTTAGGGATACTGTTTCAACGAAACCCCTCAACACAAGAAATTAGCTTCTCTGTATATCGAAAACCAACGTATTCCCCCACTCCTATTCCTATGCGATGCGAACAACCGATGAAACATAAATTGGCAGCCTTTCAGCACATGATTCGTCGGGTATATTGACACTCATCCACGGTACGAGTACGACAGTTGGAGTTCAAAGCAATATTAAACATCGCAACGATGCATGGGTACACCGCAGAGTGCGTGTATAAAATCATTAAAAATGTAAGACGCTCGGAATTCACAACACTGGAATGTGAGAGACGAAGCATCAAATATGTCGGCACTATGAATTATCTACCCACCGCCACACCAGTTATAAGAAATGCATGCGGAAAATATGATTTGGATTTCGGCGAAACCACTTCAAATATGTTTTCGATGATTGAAAAGGATCGGGTCTCGACTGACGATATCAATAAATATGGAATATATTGTATACCATTGGAAAGCTACGACCAAGCCGATAATCCCCAAATCTACATTGGATGAACTTTACGTACTTTGGGCGTAAGAATAAATGAACATAAATACAACGTTAGAAACCATTCAACAATTACATCCCTCTCTCGACTTACAAGGGAAAGCTCATATTCGCCAATATGGAACGAAGCTTCAATATTGGGTATTCAAAAAACCAAAGTCTCAACCCTTTTTGCCGAGAGTTTGTACATCTCTGCCTTTGGTGATAAGTGTTGTAATACGGATTCGCCTTATTTAGTGCCACAACCGTGGAAATGCCACATTGAGGGAACATTAAGAGACACCATACTTGACAACGACGATATCCGAACATTGTCATAGCAACGGGAGTTGCCCACATCAGTCCTTTAACTCTTTGAGAATGCGCCATGATGGCGATTTTACGTCCCCAACCAAAAGCCAAGTGTATATAAGTCCCTGCTGTCTGTATCTTACTTTGCATTTTACCTGAAGATGTACACTTTTGACGGCCCGGAAGATCTCGTAGATTTTACTTGTAAATACTATATTTTAATGTAATAAACCTTTAATGTGAGTCTTATTTTTAAACGTGCAATGACAGTGTCGATTACTTTTGGATTATTGGAGGGAACGTGCTCCATTCTGAGGAAAAGTTTCATCAAAGTTTTATTTAATATGCAAAATGTTTAATACTAAAATTACGCAGCTCAGCTCTTCTGTGTTGCAGAAATGAATTATCGCTGAAAATTGTTTTGTAGTGGTGTGATCAGAATTTCATTTCAGGGGGTTATAATGAATTAGCTTTATTCACTTTCCGCTAAGCTAATTATTATGAATGATTCTCTTCCTACCAGCTAGCTAATGATATACTTGTACTAAGCTTCAAAATAATGAATTCAAAAGGGTGTTGTTACTAGTTAATTACGAACGTAAACAACGTCTCAACGCTGGTTATTTATAGTAAGCAATAAATGTTATAAACCTAACAGCCAGACAGAGGTCTGACAAAAACTAGGAATTGAGAAAGACTGACTTACAGAAAACTTCTTTATTTCTACGACTCTTGGTCAACTAAGGCACACACAACACTTGTAGTACAATAATGAATAATCTCTCCTCGTATTATACACGCTCTCTCTTAACGACCACAAGCTCTCCTCATAACAACACAAAAGCTCCCCTAAGTCTCGATGAACGCGCCTATATACTAGCTACCACCACGTCATGACTTACACTCATTGCCAGATCTCATTCAGCGGGTGAAATAATATTTCGTTCAGTAGGAAGATAATTTACATAGTAAAATAAAATAACCAGAGATAGTAAAATCAAAAGTAAAGTGAATATAGAGTATACGTTACATCATCTCCCCCTTAATTTTTCTTTTTTTTTTTTTTTTTTTTCTTTTTTTCTTTTTTTTCTTTTTTGTTTCCGAAAAACCTATCAATTTTGGAGTGTAAGTCTTACATTTCGTTAATTGACGTTTCTCGACCTCTTTTTTGTTTTGTGGTTTGGTGGTAGCCGTATTTACATTATCAAACTTGGCATGACAATTTACGAAATCTGTATTCGATTGTTGAACAAAACAAACCTGCATCGGCATACTTTCCTTTTATTCTGCCTAGCAGGAATCACTTTTTTAATTTCAAATGACGTTCTCATTATTCGGTGAATACACACCAACTGTATCAGCAGCGAAGATTGCCTGGAGCTGCCTAACAGTAACAGTTTTATTATTTTCATTTCAAATTACGTTCGCATTATTCGTTGAAATACATACCAACTGTATCAGCAGCGAAATTTACCTGGAGCTGCCTAACAGTAACAATTTTATTATTTTACCCCTAAGCACATAGATATATATAAAAAAAGTGGATTAGTAGATGGACATAGAAGAAATATAAAAAAAAACACACATATATACACAAAAAAGAATGCATAGGCCCACACGAAAAAAAGAAATTCTGACACGCCAACTGGTCGTGCAGGAAAAACAACAAACTGAGAAAAGAATCTGTCCACGAGAACTTACTGATCTCGAGGACGCATAAAAAAACTCTAGTGCGATAACGTTTCCCAGGTCTAATCGGACTGGTAAAATCAGGTGGCTTGGATCTCTTCAGGGACTGTAATGGAACTGGAACATCGGTCTGCTGTCGGTCAGGAAATCCCGGCGGCTGACGGGAACGGTCAGGAATGGCGGAAATCCTTCGGTTAGAAACGGCTGAAGTCTGTGGGTCCAGAAATCCCTGCGGCTGAGAAGAACGGTCAGGAGTCTGGCGGTCTGGAAATCCCTGCGGCTCAGAAGAACGGTCAGAAGTCTGGCGGTCCGGAAATCCCTGCGGCTGAGAAGAACGGTCAGAAGTCTGGCGGTCCGGAATCCCTTGCGGCTGATAGGAACGGTCAGGAACGTCTGAAGTCTGGCGGTCCGGAAATCCCTGCTGCGGCTGATAGGAACGGGCTCCCCCAGGCTTTTCATATGAAGTCCCTTTGTGCTGGGGCCCGTTGTGTCCTTTCAGTATTCTCTTGGACGGACGTGTCTCCGGCCACATCGTTTGCTTTCGCTTACGCCCACGTGGCATGAGAGTAGCAGCAGGCATCGGCCCTGTTTGCCCTGAACGTAGGTTCCAGGGACGAAACCCGGGCGGATGCAAAGATTTCTGCCTTCGTCGCTGTTGCGGCGAAGCAGATTGGGGAGACAAGTCACGTTTGCGCCCAGCCTGTGGTAGTGCTGGACGGTTTGGAACATGAAATTTAGGATTCATAACTGATATGTCAGAAATGTCCGAAGCCTCTGAGTCGCTGCTGTAATTTAGTGGTCGTGCAGGGCGATGTTTAGATTTGCCTATAGGAATACTTTCGGACGAGGTATTCAAAGAAGAAGTAGCCCGCGTTGGTGCAGAGTTATCCGGAAACGGCGCAGCAATAGTCTTGGCAATGGTTGGAGGGAAAGGAACGATACTAGTATTCGACGAACTCGATTCGAGCCTTGGTCTCATGGGAGAATCAGGTTGCGTGTGTAGAAATCCGTCTGGAGGAGGGGAGGGTGAAGGAAAGATCACTGGAGATTCTTCAAAAATGTTTGTTGGTTCGTCCAAAATTTCTGGCGGTTGAACATGATATATAGATTCTTGAGTCTGGGGAACAGAAGGTTGAGTAGGATTGATTATGAAATCGATATTCCGTTCATGATACTTGCGACACTGATCAACATGTACATATTGAAAATGGTTGTCAGGTTTCTCCAGAACAATATTATTTTCAAAGATATTTGCCACCCGATATGGACCTTCGTAGCTGGGTGCAAATTTCTTCACTAAAGTATGCGAAACTGAAGACTGGAAGTGCGTTTCCACGAGAGTGAGATCTCCAACGACAAGATCTGGTTCCCTACGCCTAGAATTATAATATCTTGCTTGAGCCGCTTTGGCTCCTAGCATTGCAACACGAGATTTTTCTGCCATAATTCGGACTGATTGCGGAGTTGGTCGCTGGTTTAGTTCGTCGATAATCCCCGTTAAATTTTCAAAAGGGGTTTTAATTTTGCGACCCAGAAAAAGTTCTGCAGGAGTAATTTTAGTAGACTCGTGGACAGACGAGCGGACGGCGAACGCAAAAAGTTCCAAATGGTCATCCCATCTTTCATGATGATCCATTACAAACGTCGCAATCATTTTCACCAGCGTTCGGTTAACGCGTTCCGCAGGATTACTCTGTGGATGATATGGGGAAATGAATTTATGTTTAATGTGTAGTCTCGCACACATTCTTTCAAAAATGTCAGAAATAAATTGAGGACCATTATCCGAAACTACTTTATTAGGTGCACCATATCTAGAAAATACTTCATTAACTAAGACATTACAAATAACTTTAGCCGTAGCGGCTTTAATGGGAAAAACTTCAACCCATTTAGAAAAATTATCAGTTAGTACTAAAACGTAGCGAGCTTTATTTTTAACAGATAATGGATAAGGTCCCAATAAATCCATGGAAATAATATCAAACACATGAGAACTTGAACTAGATTTCAAGTGACCGGCCGGTCTTACATTACGGTAATTATTAATCTGACACAAGTGACATGATTGAACGTATGCGAGCACACTTTGGTACATGCCAGGCCAAAAGGCAACATCCCGCAATTTACAACGGGTCTTGCGAATACCTAAATGGCCTGCAAGAGGTTTGTCATGAAATTCATTTAAAAGAGCCATTCTAAGGGTTCGCGGAATACATGGGCGAAACTCTGCCCTAGTAGTCCGAGATTTTGTATAATAAAGAAGACCCTCTATTACTTCAAAAATGTTGTGACCTTCCAGCCAGAGAAGGATCACTTGGTAGGGGCGAACCCGCAAGCAAAAAATTGTAGATATCCCCAAAATCTGGATCATTTATTAATTCCGCCATTATCTGCTCTCTGGATGTTATATCAGCTATTAGAAGTAAAGGCTGACATCCAGGAGTAGTTTCTGTGGGGACCCCACTAATCGGAACGCGAGATAATGCGTCCGGTAATTGGTTCTTATGACCTGGCTGATATGAAATTTTGATATTGCTCTCCTGTAACATCAGAGCCCACTTCATAAGTCTTTGAGATAGGTGCTTAGCAGAATTCAAATACTGAAGGGCAGAATGATCCGTAATTATGTTAACTATCAATTCGTTAAGATAACATTGAAATTTATTCAGTGCATACACAACGGCAAGACATTCACGTTCCGTAGCTCAATAATTGCGTTCAGCTTTGGCTAAAGTACGAGACGCAAAAGCTATTGGATGCCCAGCTTGTGACAAAACGCAACCAAGAGCAACTCCGGATGCATCAGTATAAATATCAAATTCCTTAGTATGATCCGGGAAAGCCAACACCGGAGGCTGAGTCAATGCAGACTTCAGTGTTTCGAATGCAGCGTTAGCCTCAGGTGTCCAAATAAACTTCTTGTATTTACGTTTTAAAGCATAAAATGGCTCACATATTGTAGCATAAGCGGGGACGAACTGCTGATACCAACCGGTCATTCCCAGAAAGCGGGATAGTTCTTTTGCTGTTTTAGGCCGAGGAAAGTCAACAATAGGCCTAATTTTTTCATTATCAGTAAATAAACCGTGGGGAGCGATTTTCAACATCAGATATACAATCTCGTCCCTCGCTATCTGGCATTTACTAGGTTTTAACGTTAAGCCAGCATTGTATATGAGTTGGAACACCTGTTTGAGCAGAGAAAGGTGCTCGTCAAAAGTTTCTGATGTGATAATAATGTCATCCAAATAGACATGCACATGGGGACCCAGGACAGGTCTGAGAACCGTGTCCATAAGATTTTGGAAAGTAGCAGGTGCAGAAGCTAGTCCAAAAGGCATACGTAAATATTCATAGGCCCCAAAAGGAGTCACAAAGCCAGTTTTATCGACAGAGTCCGGATGTACTGCCACCTGCCAATATCCACTCGCCAAATCCAAGGTTGACATCCATTTGGTGGACGACAAGTCATTTAAAATATGTGACATGACAGGGAGGGGATAATTGATCGTTTTTGTGACTTGGTTGAGCTTGCGAAAATCTGTCACGAAACGAAATTCATTGGGTTGTTTCTTTGGAACCAAAAAGGCAGGAGCAGCCCAGGAGCTTGTTGATTCCCTGATTATGCCCTGCTTAATCATTTCAGCAATTTGACGTTGCATTTCCTGTTTCTTATGTGGAGCACAAGGGTAAGGTTTCGTTGCAATGGGTTTCGAACCATCAGTGTCAATAACATGATAAACCACCTGTGTGAAACCAGGTTGATCCGAAAATAAACAAGGGCTTTCCTGTAAAAGGAGAGAAAGCTGGTCTCGTTGCCCCTCATTCAATTGATTACTCAATAATAAACCCGTGATATCTACAGGAACCGTAGGAATCATTTCGACAGGTTCCGGAAAGGAAATCACATGTTGTACAAAATTCAAAGTTATTTGAAACTTGTTTATAAAGTCCATACCCATTAGACATTTCACAGGTAGCTCGTCTATAAGCAGGAAAGAATGTGTAAAACGACCTTTTCCCAGCCCTAAAGATCATGTGACAGTTCCTGCGATACTGAAGATTTCATTATTTGCACTCGCAAATACTGCGTTGCAGGCTGAACGTGTATGGCAGGAAAAGTGTCAGTGCAAAACTTTGTATTTAGGGCTGATATTTCAGACCCAGTGTCGAACTTTGTCTCGACAATATTGTCTTCAAGTGTCAAGAATACATCAGGCAACTGAGGAGTTTGAACAGTCACTAATACTGTTTTAGGGTCAGAATGTTTGGTATCAGGAAGCAGGACCGACCCTTCGTCTACTTCCTGTGGAAGTTTAAAGGAATCCTGGTGGGGTTATCATGTGGTCGGAAACCTCGACCCTGCCGGGTATCGGGAAAATTTTCACGATGAGGAAAACTGCGTGAAACCTGCGTCGGAAACTCCGCGTGTCTGTTGACATTTTCATATCCGTTACGTCTGCCCTCAGCACGGGCAGAAAAATTATCATTGCCCTGAGCATGATAACGTTCCGAATGCTGCTGAGTGAAACGGGGTCGAGCATACTGTGCCGGTGTACGATATCCCGAAGCTTGTTCAGAAACTCGCTGTTGGTTTGCCACTCTTCTGTGTGGTGGAACGTATGAAGCTTGGGTGGGCACTTGTGTATGCTCGCGCTGAAAGTTATGTCTATTATGCCGCTGAGGGTTTTCGTAATAAGCCTCGCGGGGTGCCCGAGCATGGTGAGTCGAACCATGTTTGCCATGTCGCTCTTCATACGTGCGTATGAGGCGAAGGCATTCATGAATTGTGGCAGGGTGTCGAACCTCAAGAAAATCTTGTAAGAATGGGTCGAGCTGCTGCACGAGGGTATCCAACATGTCAACATGACTGGCATGTGGATCCCATAGGTTATATCAGCGTGTAGTTTCCAACGCAAATGCAACAGGGCTATCATTGGGACCTTGCTGACGCGAAAAAAGCTGTTGAGCAAGGCTAGCTCGACTGAGGCCGAAAGGAAAGACCTCCAAGAATTCTGCACGGAAATTCTCATAATGAGAATCCGGGTTCGACCCTCTCCACTGCCGATACCAGGTCTTAGCGGTATCCCTCAAGCAAGTGCCGGCAATTTGGACTTTGCAGTCTTCAGGAATATTATATAGATCAAAATGATCTTCCAGATCTTCGAGGAACTTTAAGGACCCCTCCAAACCATTGAAATGAATTGTTCCTGCATGCGGCACGAAATGGGCAAGCATTCTGCTTCGCTGAGAGGATTGAACTCCCTCAGGTACCACCCGCGACTCAGAGTGATAAGAAGCCGGTGCATTATGAAATTGTGAAGAACGCCTGGGTACGTGTAGATCATTCATATCGAAGTCAGAGCCACAGGCTTCGTGCAAATTGTCCAAAAAACACCATTACCCTCGAGACTTGCCGGAGGGTGGAAATTTGAAGTTGTCTCAGGTAAGGAAGACATGGATAATAATCGTCAGGATCTCGTGTTCGAGAAAAGTTCGGGCGCCAATTATAATGAATTAGCTTTATTCACTTTCCGCTAAGCTAATTATTATGAATGATTCTCTTCCTACCAGCTAGCTAATGATATACTTGTACTAAGCTTCAAAATAATGAATTCAAAAGGGTGTTGTTACTAGTTAATTACAAACGTAAACAAAGTCTCAACGCTGGTTATTTATAGTAAGCAATAAATGTTATAAACCTAACAGCCAGACAGAGGTCTGACAAAAACTATGAATTGAGAAAGACTGACTTACAGAAAACTTCTTTATTTCTACGACTCTTGGTCAACTAAGGCACACACAACACTTGTAGTACAATAATGAATAATCTCTCCTCGTATTATACACGCTCTCTCTTAACGACCACAAGCTCTCCTCATAACAACACAAAAGCTCCCCTAAGTCTCGATGAACGCGCCTATATACTAGCTACCACCACGTCATGACTTACACTCATTGCCAGATCTCATTCAGCGGGTGAAATAATATTTCGTTCAGTAGGAAGATAATTTACATAGTAAAATAAAATAACCAGAGATAGTAAAATCAAAAGGAAAGTGAATATAGAGTATACGTTACAGGGTGGTTAACAGGATAAAAGTATTGCTTCTCAAACAGCAACCCATGGACGTTTTTCAATGCTTTAAAATTCTGAAGCACTCAAAATTTAGAAATAGCATGAAAGAGAAGGGGAAGTTAGGGAATACGGATTTTCTTTTTCTTTTCAAAAAATGACATGTCAATGATTTGTTTCCCTTTACGGAGAAGTGGTCATTTTCGGCATTTTCAGGTAAAAACCTCATCAGATAAGAGTACTGTTTCATAGAAATTACAAATTGCACTGCAAATAACTAAACCCTTATTCAACTGTTTCAAAGGTCAAACATTTTGCAATAATTTAATTCAAACATTTAGTTTTGTTTATTTTCATAGGGCATATTTTTGTGTTTTTGATTCTATTCATTTCTCGTTTTCCAGTTAAACACATTTTTTTACCTAATGTTTGCATATAAATTTGAGACTTCTAGAGGGTAAGCATTCGGAATATTCGGCATTTATTTAAATTACTGCTGACTGCTTGGTGTATAACAAACATTACAAATGTGAGCACATAGTACTGATCCGAATAAATAGCAACAATTGGCAATGAAACTATTCAATGCAAAGGATTTTGAATTTTAAGTATACACCACATTTTTTTTTCGCATGAGATAATACAAAAGTGCCCTTTCTGTCGAACGGGAGGCTGCATGTTTATTGTATTTTTAGAGGACAGAAATATATTGATGTTAGCAAAAAGTTCAGCCTACTAAGCCTCAGCGAACGATATGTGTATTTTTTCCAAGTCATATAAAGGAGGGAAATTAAATAAAAACGACGAACCTCGATCGACCAAAAATAGGTTACAGTAATTGTTAGTGAATAAACGCTTATTTTTACATTGTAGATGTGATTCCGGCTTGTGTATGGTTATGCTGGAAGAATCCATTATAATCACTATGAAACTAACTTTGTATGTAAGTATTTAAAAACCCGGGTACGTTGGATGTGTCGTACCGTGGGTGTGCGACACAAGGAAAAAAACGCTCTCTGCTTTTACCGGAGGCACAGGGCTATTAGTCTAATCCCATTATCATGACTGTTAATCAGTGCCGTCTTACTCCTCCTCTCAAGGGGGAATGTCAAAAACTCGAGGCCGCTAGTGAAACAGCTTTTGTCCGCATAACCAGCCGATCAAGGGAAAAATGTTGGTCAGACACAGAGCCGAAAATAAGGTAGCACATGGAAAATACTTGACCCGTTAGAGGGTTAAGGATATAATTACTTATTCTATAAACCATTGGTTTCAAAGCTATGAATTTCTTAAAATTCTTGTTCACACCATATTTCCTATTTTCAAATTTTAGAGATTACCTAAGCTACTTTGAAGCTACTTCTGTAGCTAAATTAAATCTGACAAAAAATAACCCATGGTATTTTCATTGTTATGTAAGATAAATGTATCTCATGATATCCACTACAGAGTGATTTCCTACAGACTGAATTTCGGTGAGGATCTCAGAAGTCACCATATCCCTCTCCTCCAGAGGCAAGGGTGTACGCTCAGCAATTCGGTGGAAGCTATTTCACGGTGTACATCGGTTTGAACGACGTCGAGTTGCTGACACCGTGTGATATGGCCAACAGGCAATCCAGTAGACGACATCTGGATGACTTTTTCCGAGCGCGCGTCATTGGGAAGTTGGAAGAAGGTCAATGTGTGACTAGTGTGGCCGATGAGTTCGGGATCGCTCACAGCATTGTTTCACGAGCTTTTCAAAGGAAAGAAGCAGCTGTCCGAGAATTTAGCTGTGGTGGTCCACGAGCAACCACGGCGGCGGATGACCTGTATATTGTCCTACAGGCGGGAAGAGACAGACGGCAGACAGCGGGAGAAATCGCAAGGCACATGCTACAGACAACTGGACGTCCGTTATCGTGATTTATCGTGGCCAGGAGGTACACAAGGGTGGTCTATTTCCACGACGACTAGTAAGGTGCGTGCCATTAACGCCTGCGCATCGGAGACGGCGGTTTCTGTGATACCAGGAACACAAAAAACTGGACACATCAGCAAAGGGGTCGAGTTCTATTTACGGATGAGAGGCGATTTAGTCTGACAAGCGATTCTGGACGTATACACATATGGAAAGAGCAGGGAACACGCAATCACACCTCCAACATAATCGAAGGGGACCGGTTTGGAGGTGCGGAGTTCTCGTTTGGGGCGGTATCATGCTTGGTAGCTGTACTGACCTCCACATCTTCCAAGGAGCTTCAGTCACTGGTGTCCGCTATTGTACCGAGGTTCTCCTGCCTGCATTGCGTCTGTTTAGATGTGCTGTGGGTCCTGAGTTCCCCTTCATGGACGACAACGCTACACCTCATCGTACAATGGCTGTCGCAGAGCTGTTGGAGAGTGAAGATTTTCAACGCATGGATTGGCTCGCAAGGTCCCCGGACCTAAATCCAATCGAACACGTGCTCGTGAGATGCTTGGCAGCACGTCACCAGCCTCCAGCAACGATTCCCCAGCTGCGATTGGCGCTACAAGAGGAATGAGCCACGATGCCTCAACAGCTCCTTGACAACATTGTCTTCAGCATGGACAGACGTTGTAAATTATGCAACGCAGTCAGGGGTGATCATATCTCCTACTAAAGACTGGATTTTTCTTGGCAGCCACTTGTCACATGGACGTTTCTGTCTTCTGTCCAGTTGTGCTCGAAGCTACCTTTTCAATAACGTGCCTTTGTATCCTTTGGATTCCTTGTTTGGACGGTTTTGCTCACTTGTCTCATATTCGTACATCTTGGGAATCTTATGGTATGATTTGAGTCGATGTGGAGCAATTCTGCTCGACGTTACATTCGAAAAACCGTCTCGTCCTTAATTTTTGCACTCCAGTGTACCATAACAATGCCAAGCTGATTACCATATCACTCCTTTTCTTCAGCAACAAAACAGATTGCCAGAGTAGAACAAGACAAAAGTATTGTTGTAGTAATGCAAAAAGTAAAGTATTTTAATTTAATTAATTTCGCATAATTACGTTATGTCATAAGGGTTAATATAGAAATTTAATTAATTGTACGTATAAAACAGAAGAAAAATTCGCCACTTTCAGGTTTGAGATACACATTATGTTAATGTATGTTTTTGGTTTTGCTTCGGGGTTTTGTTACAACCATATAACTCTGAGGGTTATAAACAGTTTTACGTGGCTAATTTTGGGCCACTTCTTTTAAGAGAGAGAGAGAGAGAGAGAACCAGTGCTGAAAGACAAACACACCACTGATGCCTCATCTGAGACTCAATCTTGAGCCCAGCTCATAGAATTAGCATTTAATCAGTGTCTGACTATTTGGCCAGTGGTGCAGCATTAAATATTTTCCTTGAAACAGAGATTTATATCATCTCTGAGGTTCTCCACAAAGCATAGTTTCTGATCTTGGACAGAAAAGCATTTGGTCTCCCAATTCCTGAAACTACATTGCTGGACAATTGCTAACGACGTATCATAAACGGCTATATAGCGCATAAAAAGTAAGTGTGGTTAAATGCCAAGTGAAATAAAATGATGTCAGAATGCCAGGACATTATAAGAAAGACAATTTATTGTGCTCTGAAATCCAGAAGGCTTTGGAACGTGTTCAAGGGACAAACAGGCCATTTTGTGCAGAATACGTAAACGTGAAAAAAAATGCAATTACCGTCCGCAGGCGTTCCGGCGTAAGATGTCAATACGGGATATGGCCACCATGGAGGGCGATGCAAGATTCCACACGTCGTGTCATGCTTTGCACAACATTATCAAGCAGCTGTTGGGGCAATTTATCCCATTCCTCTGTCAGTGCACGGATGAGGGTGTACTTGTTTATTGGAGGGTATTGGCGACCAGCAAGACTCCTCCCCAAAGCATCCCACACATTTTCAATGGGATTCAGATCTGGATAACTTGCTGGCCATACGAGGCGTTGAATATCCTCGCTCTCAAGACACTCCTGGACAGCGACTGTTCGATGACATGTTGCGTTGTCGTCCAATAAAATGATTCTATCACCGACAGCACCACGGAACATGCGAACATGAGGTAGCAGAACATCATTAATGTATCGTTGGCCAGTCATAGTTCCAGTTGGAAGCACATAGAGGGACGTACGGCCATTGATCATGATGCCAGCCCATACCATGACACTACATGTCGGATATCGGTCCCTTTCCTGTATGTTTGCTGGACAATATGCAGTAACACTATCACGCCAGATCAGTTGTCGTCGACAATCAGACGATAGACTGTATCTACTCTCATCTGAGAAGAGGACAGCAGACCAGTCGTTATCAGTCCAATTGTGATGTTGATGGCACCATTGCAAACGGGCGGTACGGTGACATCTGGACAATGGGATGCACACAACAGGACGGAGGGCGTATAGTCCTCCTTCATGCAAACGTCTGGCGACAGTTTTTCGGGAGATCCGTTTGCCAGTAGCAGCCATAAACTGATTTGCTACCTCACTAGCTGTGCTGCGCCGGTGTCTTTTTGTTGATAGCACTATGTACCAATCTTCTGCAGGTGTCGTACTGCGAACACGGCCACGCGTAAAATCATCTAGGTGATGTTGGGAAGACATACTGAAAATTGCAAGTTCGTCAATTGATTCTTTCCCTTTCAACTTTGCGTTTGAACAACAATGGTCAATACGCGTCAAATCCTTTATATCTTTTATCAGCGCTATGACGTCACGAACAAGTTCGGCAATCCAAAATTTGCATACGCACAACACGTCTTACTGTATCCCGCACTTATGCTAATTTCCAAATTTTCCTGCCTTCCATTTTATGGTTGCTATCGTTGCTATTGTCATCCGTCCTTAGCAATTGTCCGGCAGTGTATTATGCAACAACGCTAGCAGCAGGACATCGTGTGCTGTTTTGCCAATTCGATTATGGATTTTACTGAAGGTAGTTCTGCAAATTCTTAGTGCATAATCGTCCAGATCGACCGGGTGTAACTTACATTTCATGGCTTTGTCCGAAACGACAAATATGCCCAAAAGGAATGAAGAATATCAAATTTTTACTAACAGGTGGTCTTCAAATAGCTTCACAGACTATCACTTAGCACTCAGATAGCTTTACTGGCTATCAAGCAGCATGGACCTAAAAATATCGTATGGTGCACATAGTCTTTACCTTTCTCCTGTAGAAGTGTTCGGAATAAGAGAATTATAGGTTTTTTATCTGATTTTTTTTTATTTCTGTAATAAAACTGTTGTGATGTATTACATTGCACCATTCACAGTACTTCCGTCAAAAAGCAATGTTCAGGAACCCAACTTAAAATGAATTACTTGTGTGCACTATTACGCAACCGAACTTTTATTAGTATCAGGGTCCAGCAATGCTTTTCCGCCAGAGATCCATCAAAAGAGGTATTTGTTCGATGATGGCGTAGTCATTTTTACCACTATCGCATTAGAGCTGCAGAATATGATCCAGGAACTTGCTGACAAGAGTAAAAAAGTGGGATTAAAAATGAACTTTCAGAAGACAAACGTGATGTACAATGCTTTCACAAGAAAGGAAGATTTATCGATTGATGGAAGAAAGCTGGAGATAACAGATACGTACGTTTATTTTGGACAGCAGATATCAAGTGAGGGTCACATTGATGAAGAAATTAATCGGCGTACAAAACTTGCCTGGAGAGCTTTTGGAAGAAACAGCATAATTTTCAAGAGCAATATGCCATTATGTCTTAAAAGAAAAGTGTTTGATCAATGCATCCTTCCAGTGCTTACGTATTGTGCAGAGACCTGGACCTTAACTAAAAGAGACATACAAAGGCTGCAGCAACTGAAAGCAGCATGGAGAGTTGCATGCTTGGTGTAACTAGGAGAGATAAGAAGAGGAACTCGTGGATCAGAAAAATTAGAAGAGTGGAAGACATCATGATTAGACTTAAATCCCTGAAATGGCAATGGGCTGGACATACTGCCAAAAGGAGAGACCATCGATGGACAGCCGAAATTTTAGATTTGATTCCCAGGGACAGGAAAAGACCCAGAAGAAGACCACATGGGAAATGAGTGGATGAAATTCGAAAGTATGCGGGAGTAACATGGAGGAGACTTGCACAAGACAGACCGTTGTGGAAGAGGCTTGGAGTGACCTTCGTCCATCAGTGGATTGATAACGGTTGATCATCATGATGATGATGATGATGATGTACCAAATGCATGAAAACAGTGAAATTTTTTGCAAATGTGCTACAGAGCGCAGCTTTACTTCTCTACTTTTCCTGACATTGGAATTATCCTTCACTTTTACTGAAATTTTAAATTGTTTTAAACAAAACAATCATCTTATTGAACATTAAAATTTATAGACACTTCATGGAATGGCACAGAATGCGTGTAACCTGGCTTACAACCATGAGGATAGCAACAATGAATATTATCTTACTTAATGGTATATATTGTTCTCTGGATATTTCAAATATTATGAAATCTTAGATGCTATATTAGAATTCTACAACGATACGTTCCGGTTTCTTCGAAAATCGGAATCCCTTTCCAAAAAGTATTTAGTAATTGTAAAGCGATATCTTACCCATTTCTCGGATATTCTAAAACTACAAAATTTCTTTGTTTTAGAAAATATCTCATATTTCATTAACAGTGCAAAGCAGAAGAATCGCTCGCTTACCAGGAAAAGAAAAAAATCCTTTATTTAAATGGAAGCTATAATTTTTCGTGTGCTGAGGTTCCTTAATATTCTTCAAAATTCTAGTGTAACTGTGAAGAAACTACTATAGACATCAGAAAATCTTCAAGAGCATTGTTATCAGTATCGAAGACCAGTAAAAAAATAATATGTTCTTTTATTCAAACAAAACATGTCACTTTACCTAACCCTAGGATTTGATAACCGTGTTCTCTAAGCTCCAAAAGGAAATATGTTTCCCAAACCAATGAAGAGTGGAAAGAAAATAAAATATTTCGCGTTTAACTGAAAGATTCTTCACTTTACAGTTTTTTGTACGCTCTGAGGGGCAATATTGGGTAACCAGAAATACGCTCATTGATAATTATCAATGATCTTACAGGGAGGTGCAATTTGCAGTTAACTTTCGCAAGTATTTGTTGTATCCGGATAGCAGTCGAATTTTTCAACCTCAAGGCAAAGACGTAGCATTGCTTAGTGAAGTGAAAATAATATCGTATTGGCCAAAACGTCTAGCTAAAGACGTCATACTTTGAAAGATTTAGATTACAAGGTTATAGAAAATTAAGATTTCTGTAAGAATTTAAATTAAATTTTTTAACATAAAACTCTAAACTTTCAGGATACAATTCCTCGATTTTGATCAGTACCCATAGCTTTGGTAATACATCACGGAATAACTATTTTTCATTGACTTAAGGTATATTATTAGTATAGAACAGAAATGTAACTAAAACTCGGATTAAGATACTCATTAAGGGTGAATTTTGGTGCCATTTCCAATTTCGAATAAAACAATTAATTTAATTATGGTGGCCACATAACAACGTGAAATGTATTTAATTATGATGGCCACATAATTTCAGCGTAAAATAAAATTCTCGTTTGCTTATGGGAATATTTCACGCACTACTTAAAACGTCGGTTTGTCAGGAATGTCCGCGATGGGATTAATTGTTTATATTTTGTGATGCAAACAAATTTCAAGTAATACAAGCAATTTCATGTCGTAGCTGGATAGCATTTAATAAAAAATCATCCGGTCAGGACTAGTGTTTTCTTGAAAACGTAGCTTAAATTTCAGGTATATGAAGAAATCACCACCAATTAAGCTATTCCAATCTGCTAGCAATAATGCTTAGTGCGTTTTCAAGAACTGAAATCGATGCGCGAAGGTTTCCAAATGAATATTAATTTGAGATTCAAAAAAGAAAGGTAGTTCCAAAAAGAAAGGAAACACTTATTACACTACTTCTGGAAAATGGAAACTTAAACCACTTTAGAATTTCAAAAAAGTAACCTAATGAGCAAGAAGAATTTATAGATTAAATGAAGGATTGCTTTAATCGAAACCTTGCTCATTTTTTAAAATATGGAAACTTAGTTTCACAGAAATCATCTAGTTTGTAGTGTTTTCCTTTTCAAATTTTCAAAAATTCTTTCCAGCATGTAAAGCTGTCCAAAATAAAATCCAGACAAAATAGTCGTCATTAGTAGGACTGCCACGTCTATTACCAAACAACTGTTTCACGATATGTAAAATAAAGATAGGCAAAGCATTTTTGAGAACTAATTGCTCTTGGTTTGATATATTTCATGAGATTGTTCCACCTATTTAACGATATGTGAAATTAAGATACCGAACGACGTCTTGCGAATTAAATTGCTCTTAGATGAAACAAACAAATCTTGAGATTTCGGATTCTACTAAAACAATAGTTTAAAGAACGATAGTGTCACAAAACGCAACTCATCGTCCCCAATAACTGTTTTACGAGATAGTAAATAAATATGCATAATGCTTTCCTGAAAATTCAGTTGCTCTTGGATGGAACAAACAAATCCTGATAATTTAAACGCCGTTCCATTCAACGTAATAGACTTTCAATTTTAGTAAAGCAACATTTTGATGTCCTGTAGTTTTGCAATAAATAAAGCCTTCTTGAGAATTCAGTTGCTCTGGGATAAAACAAACAGATCTTGAGGATTACAATGCTGTCGCATTCAACGTAACCGAATTGCAGTCCTAGTAAAGCAATAAATTAATGACTGATAGTTTTACATTACAGAAAGCCTTCTTAAAAATTCAGTTGCTCTTGGGGGGAACAAATCTTGAGAATTTTAATTTTAATGCTGTCGTATTCAAAGTAATAGACTTGCAATTCTAGTAAAGTAATAATTTAACGACTGATAGTTTTGCTATAAAGAAAGCCTTTGCGAGAATTCGTGTGTTCTTGGATGGAACGAACGAATCTTGAGAATTCCAATGCAGTCGCATCCAACGTAATAGACTTGTAATTCGATTAAAGCAATAGTTTAACGGCCGATAGTGTTGCAACACGGAAAGCCTTCTTGAGAATCCAATTGCTCTTGGAAGTAACAAATCTTGGAACCTCAAATGTTCTCGCGTTAAAAGTAACTGACTTATAATTCTAGTAAAGCGATAGTTTAATGTCCGATTGTGTTGCAAAGCAAAAATGTACATCTAATTCGCATGTTGGTATCGTTAACGGAAAATAATTACCGCGATTTTTCATGGGATATATGGAAATTATGCGGCATTTCATATAGTTAACTATTTGTTCAACGAAACGCTGCACTTTTGAGAACTTGTATGAAATCTTTGGATAATTATTCGTGACATACTAATATTCTTTTTTAAGAAATTTATATTATCATAAAATAAAAATTTATTAAATTTAATGTGTAAGAACTTCGCGTGTGCCAGTACTTTCTTCAGTTTATAATACAGTCCTCCCAGAATAGCAACCGAGGTATATTAACTTCATATTTCTTTTAAAGTTCTAATGTTATTAATTCAATTCTTGCCTGCTTGATCTATCATCCAAAACGAATTTAAAGGCAACGCCAATGAAATGGTTAAAGTAAAACTTTTAGTAACGCATTTCCTGATAATGTTAGAAACAATAAATATTTACTGCAAACTTTTTCTATGAGTAATAGATGTATGAAAGGCTACGAACATGACAGACTTATAAACGTGGAAAGAGCAATGACTTCTATTTGTTATACAGACAATGCGTTTAAAATCTGCGCATTGGAGGACCAGCAGCTCTTACGAAGTACGAGTGTCAACCACCTTCGACTGCACATGAAATAAAAATTTGCCAGCATAAATCCTGTTTTTTTTATTGTTCAATCATGTAATTTATTGCACTAGCCAAAATATTTTCAAGTCCTTTCTCTGTCCAGCTATGGAAACAATATTTCTCTTTAATGTATTATAAACAGGACTTCTTACAGAGGAAACATATCTGCGCGAATTCCCAAAGTAAAAGGATTTACCTAATATTTTCTGGTTTCAGAAGAGATACTGAAACAAAATAGATATATCTTAGTACTGTATAATAGAAATGCTTCTGGGAAAATTTAGTAAATAAACATAAATGAGCTCCTCATTGGAAATCAAATGCTTATTGAACGGTAATGTACAGAGTTATCTGAGAGAACTCAATTTATTTCCTTTATAAAATATGATAAAACACACCATGGCCAGTGGTATAAATTTCCTAATTATTCTTCTGAAAACTTGAAAAACATCTTTCAGATCCCCTGTCAAATTATTGTTCAGGTTCCAGAGTCACGTGAATCCACTTTTTACTAATGTAAAGTTTTTACGAATCCACCGCACTTTCTTCCTTGGGAATAACATTAGCATTACGATGAACCGTCGAATAGGTCAAAATCAAGCATCCGAAATATTCAATATAATATAGAAGTTAAGTTGCACTTCCTTTTAGTTAGGTATTCGATTCATTGCTGTTACAATAACTCATTATGAGCTACGGAAAACGAAATTGTTTAGTATGGTTTCCTTGCATCTAAAAAACAGCTCTTACTGCCAAAGAAATGTACAGTCTCAATTGGAATATTTACAAATAAATCACACACAGTATTCTCTCTCCGTCTCTTAGTAAATCCATGCGATGCGATGCAAAACTCGCACTTCGTGTTGACACTGTCACTGTTGTAACGTTAATATCGTTTTCCAAAGTCTTAACGAATACCTATACGGTTGTCAGGAAATCCGACTGGGTTACAAGACAGTTAACAGCGATATAATTGCTACCTAATGGTACTATACGCAGCATTTTAAGACAACGATATTACTTCACACTATATAAAACGGCTAAAGAAATTGTAGTAACTGGCCTTACACACGCTATATCTACATAAACCATGTTTAAACATTTCGTAGCATGAAGTCGTAGCTAAAGTTAAAGCAATGGGTGCAGTTTATTTGTAACTAAAATTTTCAATCACAAATTATTTTTAATACACACAAATTCGTTTCCGCTTACAGATTGAGCTCATAATTTGGGCTCAAAACCACCCTAAACTCGAGCATATGCGGTATTTAAAGGTGTATTACGAAATAATTCAATGTATTTGTATCAAAGATTGACATTTAAAAACTGACAGTTTAATGTTTATTAAATAAATTAAATGAATAAAACATCTATATTTTGTTATATTCTGCTATCCTTTGCAGTTCATAGTAAAAAAATTTTACTCACCTTTCACTAGGCATGTTTTGGGGAACATATGATGTTTCAGTTAGAAACCAAAACCGGTGGGCAATGAGTGGTCGAAAACTTCTGCACGTATTAATTCGTCTGTTACGATTCCTGGCTGTAGTTATGTATGAGGCACGGATTACGTGCTCCTTTTAAGGATCTGCTTCTATCTGTTCCTGTTCCCTGAATCCAGTGGTCCTATTTTAAGGATGGGACACTGCTTAAAGCCATTGAATTGTTAACGATGGTAGTCCTACCGCAAAACGAAGAAAGATTCGACTCATTTTAGAATGCATTTAGCATCCCCCCTTTCACTTGGCTTTCAGTTTTTTTCCCAACAAATCTGAAGTGAAACTTACTATGCAGATTTTTAAAAAAGAAAGCTGTTGCACGCAGATTTGCAAAAAAGGAAGCTGTTGCACATTGTTATATTTCTGCAGTTATACAAACAAAACGACGAACAGTTTTGTTGCTGAAATACAATAAATTAAAATTACTTACCATAAGTTTGTTAATCTACATGATTGCAAATCAATTATGTATTGTGGCCATCTACAGCTTTTTTGAAGGAATTTTTCACTTTCCATTGGAAAATAAGAATATATTTCACATTTTGGTTAGTCTTAAATTAAAGAAAACTTGCTGTTGAAGAAAAGCAAATATTCATTTTCTTGCTTTTTCATAAACATTGTGATGAAATTTACGTTCAGGCAAAAGAAGCACACGCAGAAGGTTTTTTATCATACGTTATATGGTAAATGTTTTACTCGAGCATAAGCATAGGGAAATTCTAAAGTTCCTTTTAATCCAATCGTAGTACTATTCATATTTGAAATAAATCTAACGATGCAGAATAGTCAGTTTTAATAAATTCAGTTATTCGAAATGAACTTAGTTAGAAATTCACTTACGTAAAGAATTGGTGTTTCATACATACGATATTTATAAAGATGAATAACGCTTTGTTCCCTAGAGCAACAGAACTTGTATTAACTCCAATTTTACATACCTTTCTGAAATGCGTTGGAATATTTAAGGTCAGAGGTAAAGTTCTGTCATTTTTAATTATAAATCTTTATGGATACCTTTATTTCTTATATTGAAATTTAAAATAACTGCAAACCCCCCAAGAATTTTTATTGGAATTTTACGTTTGCACTTAAAGGATAAGAACAAGAGCGATAATTCCAGCCTTATGCTGCGGTAGTACTGCGAATCTAGAAAACTAAAGACTTCATGAGGCAGTTTGCTTCGCCATTTTTGCCGAAATTTCGTTCACCCGTAGCTGTGATTCATCGTAAAATATATATGTGCAGTGGCATTGAAAAGCTTAATTTGTAAATGGGATGTACGAGACCAAAAGGTGACAATATTTTCTTCATCAAATATTTCAAACATAAGAATAGTCTTAATCATTATATTTTTAAGCAAATCGAATATTTTTAATTCAAACACAATAACGCAGCATCAATTGGGAGTGTTTGATTAGGTCGTAATGCACTGCGTCGAAACGGAAAGGAGCTGTGCTTCCATTTTTTGATATCCGCATCTGCTTTTAGCAACCCAAAACATTTCCGAATCATGAACAAGATTTATGGTGGACAAACACTACAATCCAAAGATATTAATTACGCACAATAAACGCTATTGTGGTGCGACAGGAATTAATTTTAACAGGAAGCCAGACGTAGGCAGAAAAAATTCTAGCCACACAATAATCAACAGTAATAAATTGTTTCAAATGAGAAATCCGAAACAATTAGTTCACCTTCCCTCTGCCTTTAAAGCTGTTCGTATTATAATCTCCGTTTGCAGTAGTGTGTAAAACATACGATGTAAGTCAAAAGCAAAACCCCTAGGCAATAGTATACCCTGAGATAGGCTACATATTTGGCAACACTGGAAAGGCAAATTGTGCTACAGAAGGCGATAACACATTCCAAGCCAGATATATTTAGCGAATGGAACTACCTAGCTGGTATTCCGTGGACGGATCCTCAATTTTGAGAAGCCTTATGGCTTTCTACAGTTTCCGCCAAAAATAACTTTGGCTTTGTCGTAAATAATTTTTATGTTAAAGGAAACCGTTTTTTGCATTCTTTAAATATGATTATATTCTTCCTTCAAAAACAGTCAAAGTTTTTCCCAGAATGAATAATAATCCGGGATTTCTCCTGAAATTATGGAAGTCGTGCCACCATCACTTCTGTTCTTTGAATTAAACAGTGAATGTTAAAAATGTACTTATTCGCTCCGTATGGCAATCTCCTAACTGAAAGAGAACAGCAAATGATAATAACATGGCGCTAAGAAAACATTCTTAAGAAATTGAGAAATCGGCGAGAGGTTTATAAGAGCCAAATGACATATTGTTAATTCTTCACCAGAACACAAAACCGAATACAGATTTACATTTTCGCGAAAACATTTATTAAAAGTTATAACTGTTTCCTTATCATTACTTGGGTTCTATCGTACTCGGCGGTTAAGAACACTGCAAATAGCAGTAACTAACAGTAACTAAGTGTACCTGTAACTTCCATTGTGCATGGCTTTATCGATTATGAAAAAGCCTTTGATTCGGTTAAACCATCAGCAGTTACAATGTCCCTGAAATCCTGCGGTAATGAAGATGCGTACATTAATATTATTAATAACATCTATGAAAATGCAAGTGCAAAGATTCGGCTGTTTGAAAATACAACACACATAAAAATTGGAAAAGGAGTGAGACAAGATGACACCATATCTCCGGAGATCTTTAATGCCACATTGGAAAATGTCATTCAATCACTGAACTGGGGAAACAAAGGGATAAAGATTAATGGAGATTATCTAACCCACCTTTTGGAAGAAACAGCATAATTTTCAAGAGCAATATGCCATTGTGTCTTAAAAGAAAAGTGTTTGATCAATGCATTCTTCCAGTGCTTCCGTGTGGTGCAGAGCCGTGTCCCTTAACTAAAAGAGACATACAAAGGCTGCAGACAACTCAAAGCAGCATGGAGAGTTGCATGCTTGGTGTAACCAGGAGAGATAAGAAGAGGAACTCGTGGATCCGAAAATGACAAGAGTGGAAGATATCATGATCACAGTTAAATCCCTGAAATGGCAATGGGCTGGATATGCTGCCAGAAGGACTGACCATCGATGGACAGCCGAAATTTTAGATTGGATCCCAAGGGACAGGAAAAGACCCAGAAGAAGACCACATGTGAGATGGGTGGATGAAATTCGAAAGTATGCGGGAGTGACATACAGGAGACTGGCACAAGACAGACCGTTGTGGAGGAAACTTGGGAAGACCTTCGTCCAGCAGTGGATTGATAATGGTTGACAATGTAGATGATGATGAAGTGTACCTGTAATCTGTTTTTTGCATAAGTTGTTCCGGTTTTTCAATGCAATGTCGTACAAATGATTTTGTGGAACCTTTCCTTATCCTTTATATTCCTTTCCCATACTCGATTCATCAGCTCATTAAAGTATAATTCATATTTATCTGCGAAAGCACACTTCCTTAAATTTGATATGTATAGTATCATTCTGATATTGTCGTATCTGGCTACTAATCAATTATAAATCTAGTTATAACTATGAATTGTTCTCAAAAATAATAATATCCATTCCCATCTAATCATACAGGAATCACACCTTTCAAAGCCAGAAATGTAATTCAATTTTTCCGAGGATAGCAGTATCGTAAATTACCGTTACGATTTCTTCAGCTTACCCTTCATTATTTCGAACTTTGAAGGTTAATTCACTTTTTGTTTGATATGATGAATGAGATATAGAAGAAGATACATTCATTCTTAACCGATGCAAAGAACAATAAATTTAATTTAATTTGTATTAACTGGAATGCTGCCAGTAATAATGTTAGGAAAAACATGAAAGATGATTCCCTATCTTCATTTTCAGCAGAACAAGTATTTGGAGATTTTATGCTACGACGTTACCTTTTACGTTTCCTGGCGACAGATGAAACTTAAGTTGCTTGAAGTGGGTGAAGCGACTTGACTGATTTATTAGAAACCAAAATGTTTGAGACAATCAGGAAAATTCGTAGTGTAGTGGTTTAAAATTTACTGACATCACATCCCACCACAAATACTTCAGTTATGTAAATTATGTTTTTGTTCAAGACTCACATTATATGGATTTATAAAGTAACACAAATTATGATTTGCGGTTACAGATCAAGTCAAAAAATGCTGTTATTTCTTTAAGCCATTGTTTCTAATAATATAAAACTTCAATGAGCATCGAAATTCGGGGTTACATGTTCCACGGATGTGGAACACTTTGGCCAAGCAGTGGAACGCATTATCTCACTCGACATTCAGATATATTTAATTCCAAGATGAGGTGGGTAGTCAACCCAGCAACCTAATCGGTTAGAAGTTCTGGCAACCTGCCGTACGTGAAATGAGTGTACATTTAAAAACTAGTGCGCTTTAGGTACCTCTTTATCGCTCTTCAGATTTATAATGAAGTTGATGTCAGTTTATTCAGTAAATTTATTACGCCTCTCGTGAGAATGAGAACATCCGACGGAAACAAAAATATTAGTAGACTTAGAGTCTACTAATATTTATGTTTCCGTCGGATGTTCCTTTCATCGCAGAGAGTGCCTTCCATATGCAGAGAAACATCTCCTGCGGGATACATTTTACCTCTGAAGAAAAAAGAGTTCCAATGCTCGTGACCTCTTTTTTTTCTTCAGAGGTAAAAATGTAATAGCTCAAAGGTACTGAAAGTGAAATACGTTTTTTATTTTTCAGGTAAGCATGGCATGCCATATTTCAGTAGATTGTTTTAATTTTCCTTTTTAAATCATATGAAATATGATTAACTAATATCCTTTTCTTGAAAAACAAATTTTGTATTAATTTGTGGTATCCGTTTCTTGTCGTGTTAAAAAGTTTTACGAATATGGGTATATGAATATGGTTTTATGAATATAAATATATTTTATGAATATGGCACCCATAGTCACTCCTATAAGCAACAGCAAGATTCTTGTTTTCGCATCACAAAAAATATCGATATATCATTGAAATCCTGTCTGTTATGATCAAACATCAATATAAATTGTAACATAAGTGAGATATACCAAAATGCCGGAAATGCAGCCGCCTGTTATAATAAAAACTAATTCAGTTCCAGAAATTCGGTTTTCTGCAGAATCATTATTTATTTATTTATTTATTTATTTATTTATTTATTTATTTATTTATTTATTTCGGGGTTTAATTATCATCACGAACAACTTTACCGCCTAAAGCAGCCTCTTTGAGATAATTTAGTTATATGTTCTTCTACAATTAAACGTAAGAATTAAACGTGAAGCAATTCCTGTGGCGCAGTTGCACTAGCTTCTGACCATTCGTATGAGATGGATTCGAATCCCGGGGTAGCATGGAAGGTGTATTTCTCTCATTGCCTTACCTGGAATAATGACCCTCAGTTAAAGACATGCAACTGCTTATAGCCTACTGAGTTCTCTAGGTGGTCGTTAAACCAAAATATGAAAACAAAATAATAAAAAAATAAGGTTCATGGCAATTCGGTCGATCCCAAATGAGCATGGAGCAACAAAAGTTCGATGATTTGTTGAAGGAATGGGCACAATCCAGTAGAAATAATAGATTCATTCGATCATGAAAATATTTCAAAACATCATCTGGTGGAGCATGGGTCTAAGCGATGGCTCCTAATCGTTCGACCGAGATAGGTCTGGGTTCGGATCCCGCTGATCGTGGATGCTCTTTTGTTTTACGGCCGTGGCTCTTTCCCTTCCCTTCAACCAGTTGCTCTAAATTATAGACGGGCGACTGCTTATAGCGCATTGAGTTGCTGATGGTGGTCGTTAAACTTCCAAAAACAAAAAACAAAAGCAAAAAAAAACATTCGATTAAGTCAAAATCATTCGAATGGTAAACATTTCTCGAGAAAACGTTTGATTGCTCCTACCTAGCGTCGATCCATCAAGTGCGTTCGAAAGCTAAGAAAGTATCAGGCAATTATCATTTGAATTATTTTTTGCAAAATTGGTGATATTTTCTCGCGAACTGCTTGAAAAGCTTCGGGATGTATCCCAGAAGCTCTTCAAATACTTTTCATATGATCGGATGTAGAACCGTTCGAATGATCTCTGGCGTGCGGAATCACTCGAATTATCTTTTGCTCGAGGATTTACAATAGTAGCCTTAGATTACTTACCTTGTTTAAGACAATTCATATTTTTTTTTAAATCAAGCAGTGTTCGTCTTCCATTTACAGCTTGGATTCCTTTTATCCGGGAAGGAGAGGAAATGTTCCGGTAAATAGGTTAAATTCGAAATCATTCGAATGAATACCCGATTTGTCAGATTTCTTGAATACTTCCTTTCGAATTTTGATTTCATTCGATTGTACCCAACACTAATTTGCAAGGACAGAGTGTCTCCTATCTGCATGATTTCTTCACAACGAATTACTTTTTATCGTGAATAATGGATTGTTCCCTTTTACTGTTGTTAATGTTCGCTCCATCTCCTCAGTGTTACGACACACACTAAAAGCTCCGCTATTTTAACTTTATACTGCCCAGCTGAGTTTGTAGATCAATTTTCAATATGAAAAGAAATGCCGATTTTTAATAAATACCAACCATTTTGCGAGTGAGGAATCAGTTGTCACGTAGTAATTAATGGTAAAACTCAAGACTGGGAATAAAATATGAGAGCGAAAATTTCAAATTGTATGACTATGAATGATAACTCGCGATCTTTTGGATAGTACTCCAGTGCATTGGTCGTTAACACAAGATCCCTGTAAACGATTTACTGATTTGGCGTTGTGGAAAGCTGGAAAGTGCATGGTCATTCTTGAATGCTTCTCTTGTGTGACTAATGAATGAACTCCCAAGAAAGACTAACGGATCATTCCAAATGTTCGGCTTCCAAAATAGACACTTTCATATTTGAGAGGAAGGTTAGTCAATCTTGCACTAAAATTTGAGTCTTAAATTAAAATTTTCAAATGGACATTAATTTATTACATATACTTTTATTTTCGAGTAATTTTCTGCAAGATAATAGAGATGAAAAGAAAGTGTGTGAATACATAAAAAAGAATTACAATTATATACAGAATATTCAAAGCAAACACAATATAAATTCGGAATTTGCTTATAACACTTACTAGTAATCCATGTAACACGTCTCAGAAACTTTAACATTTCATCGCCCTGTAGGGGAAATAGGAGCTGCATCTCCCGATTTCTGATTGAGGATGCTAACCGTTACACTCCATTGTTTTCCAGATTTATGTTCAGCAATAAGTAGGTATATATATGCTAACCGAAATTGCGAGATGATGATTCCATTCGCGTTCTAGGGCGATGAAATTTTCAACTTTTCTGAGAGGTGTTACATGGATGATTAGTAAGTGTCACAAGCAAATTCAAAATTTATATTCTGCTTGCTTTGAATATTCTATCGATATCCAATGTTTTATGAGGAATATTTCTTCCTTCGTTGATTTATCTGTGGATGACCAGTAAGTGGTACAAGCAAATTCAGAATTTATATTATGTTTGCTTTGAATATTCTATCGATATCCAATGTATTATAAGGAATATTTCTTCCTTTATTGATTTATCTGTGGATGACCAGTAAATGGTACAAGCAAATTCAGAATTCTTATTCTGTTTGCTTTGAATATTCTATTGATATCCAATGTATTATGAGGAATATTTCTTTCTTCATTGATTTATCTGTAGATGACCAGTAAGTGGTACAAGCAAATTCAGAATTTATATTCTGTTTGCTTTGAATATTCTATCAATTTCACATGTATTACGAGGAATATTTCTTTCTTCATTGATTCCAGTCTTACACAGATTTGACGCAAGCTGTAAAAAACTCCATTTGATTACCGTTAAAAAAATATTATTACGTTTTTGTGCACCAACAGGCGACTTTATCAAAGCACGCGATTCAAATGTATGTGGATAAGACTTAGAACCCACGTAATATTTGAAAAGAAACACTTCTACTGAGCTACTTTAAATTTTGTGAAAATTAGCAATTTTCATGTGAAAATTTATTCGTCCAGCCAGTTAAAGGGGCAAGAAAACAAACTTCCTTACCCCTTTAACTGGCTGGACGAATTAACTTGGGGTTAGAAAATGGGCTGAAATCAGCTCGAACGAATATATTCGCTGTTTTAAATGAGACTGCAACAATTCAATCTGTGCATTAGAAAATGCTACTTTCCCCTTAATTTCGTTGTTCAAAGAAATGTCATTTACGCGGATGATTTACACTAAACATTTCTAAATGATTACATATTAAGAGGGTTGCAACAATAGCGACGATCCTACGAACGGAGAGCGGAAATGTTTCAGTTAACTTGTTTCAGAACATTGCCATGATTTTCCGTGTCAGAGGGAATATCCGTTCCCCATTATGCCTTCGGGGATATAGCAGAGTACATAGGACTGGAGGAGATATTTTCTCACAAATAACAGGTTTATGGTCCGTACCGCTGAGATGTTGGGGGAAAGAAATATTTTGGCGTATTTTTCGTAAAACCCGGGCGGTTTGTGAACATTTCTGTCTGGAAAGTGCAGAAAATTAGGGGTACTATATGGTTCAGGTACTTTGAGCGCTTAAAGGATTAATACTTCTATAAATTCCGTCGTAAATAAAATCAGAAGCTATATACGTGAAGGAACATCGATCGGTAATGTCCACTTAATTTTCACCGGAACGCTCCCACACATTCCTGTGTTCCTGATTTTTCTTTGAAGTACCTATGCATTAGTATCCAGCTAATTTCCTTGGTAATTAATATCTTTTCTCCCATAAGCAATATTGGCAAGCAGCAGAACGCAAAAGTTTATTCATCCTTCGGAAATTCCCGTTGGAACGCAGAAACGGCACGCAGAAACGACTGAGTGGTCAGTACGCCACCGGGTAGTGGAAAACTAAGAAAATGTACCAAAATGGAACACTGAACATATCCAGGAAGTTTACATGCCTCAGAAAATTTGAAAATTGCATCGTCCTGGAACGTGAATCTATCCCGAAGCTCCCGATTTACGTTCAATAATGTTACGGTTACACGACCATTAGGAGTCTCCAAGCAACTGAGGATGCTTATCGGCACTCAAATGAAACGCTCCGTCGTGCGCAAATCGAAGTATAGTATATTCCTTCACCTTAGTGGCATTCGTGCAGAAGCCGAATCCCCTCAATAAATAACTCTTCATAAATCAATGACAATCAATAGATGTTACAGACAGTTGGATGCCAAATTAATCACGCGAGTTTACATGCTTCGGAAAAATTGAAAATTACATCGTGCTGGAACAGGAAGTGAACCCGCTGCACCGGATTTCAGATAAAACGCTCCGCCGTGCGCGTTTCATCTAAGTCCGGCTAAACATCCTCATTCGCTTGGAGATTGGTTTTTCTGGGTGGTGTAAAGGTAACACACTGGAACGTAAATCTGGAGCTGCACGTTCGTTTCTCGTTTCAGGACGATGCAGTTTTCAGGTTTTCCGAGGCATGTAAAATTGCCTGATTAAGTTGGCATCAAACTGCCTGTAACATCTATTTGATTATCACTGGACATATCTCTTGCAAGAAAAATTCTCAACAATGTGGCACCTCAGTGGCCAAGATGTAAATATGTTGTTTCATACACTACCAAAATTGGGACAGCGATTATAGGTCGGCCGAAGAACTCACAACACAAAATGCGTTCATACGTTACTTGTATTGCCTCTGTACAGATATCCTAAGGAGCTGCCGTCTTAAGTGTTTCTGTTTTTGTTGTTACGGTTGTTTTGGTTTTTCAAGTAAAAATTTCAAATCTGCACACATTTTTAAGAAAGCTCCAAAAATATTGTTCTTTCAAATTTTAACGTTTCGTATTAAACAGTGATCTGGGCCGTTGAATGGTTAATAATAATCTATGGAACCATCCACTTCTGCAGGTGGAGTGTAATGGCGGTGGTGGAGGGTCACATCTTCCCTCATCTAGGGTTTTGCTTGGGGACTGATAAAGTCATGAAGCTGCCGCAAAGGTCTCGGAGATAAGACTGCGCCGTCTTAATGAGCCGATGGATGACATCATAGAAGTATGGAGTTGGTGTTATGGTTAAATCAGTATTTCGCAATGTTATCTGGGTACGGAGGTTGGACGACGTTACAACTTTTCTTTTTTTTTTTTTGTCGTCCACATATTTATGCAAAAATTTTTTTTTTAATCCCTCATCTTCTGAATTTTTTTACAATTACCTACAGGTAATTTTTTAATTTTGAATGTTTTGTTTTTCACATAATTGTTTTGCTTAACTAGTTTTCTACAAATAGATTTCGTACCCAAGCACCGCCGAAAAAAAGAACTGTTCAACCTTCCTATCATCGATATTGCTTATGGCTCACACTTTGCTCAGGACAGGGAGTTGATCGCACATATTTAAGAATATTTTTCTCCGTCTTGTGGGATAACCATCACCATTGTAACTGCCCATACAATTTTAAAATCACACAATGCTCTTGCTGAGTCGTGACCACGTGAAATTTCAATGCTGTGCTCTCCGTGTAGTAGACATCAGGATATATATATATATAGGGATGTAAGGTCAGGTGATGCGTAACATCACAGCCTCTCCTTGACAAATGTCAACCCCGCCTTCTCGTGGTACATCCTATTCCCACTAAAGGGGCTCTGACGACCGCCAATAGCGGTATAACTATACCATAGGGATTAGAGGAAATGCTATCCCACACTCACCAACCCGCTTGGCCAGCGTGGTGAGTTATGGCCAAACCCCTCCAAAATGACTCCACAACTTAAATCTTGGCCCTCAGTCTCCGGCAGCTGGAATGTACCTGGCCAAGGCAGCGGTCTGTGCGACATGAAGGCAGAGGGTGCTAAGAATCCCCGGAGGACCGGACTAGGCTGCCATCTAATGCTGACCTTGGCTATGTATAACAGACGCTCCCTATCTTCTGATTCAAGGCTTCTTGAATTTGAACAGGAACTACAAAGGATCAAGTGGGACATCGTCGGGCTAAGTGAGGTAAGAAGAAAAGGAGAAGATCTCATTGAACTGAAAAGTGGACATCTCTTCTACTATCGTGGGACTGATACTGGCAGAACTAGTGGTGTTGGATTTATAATAAACAAGAAACTGAAGGATAAAGTTGTAGAAGTTGAAAGTTCCTCTGACAGAGCTGCACGACTCGTTATCCAACTCTCGAGAAGATACCAGGCTCAGATTATTCAAACTTATGCACCCACCACAAGTCATGCTGAAGAAGAAATTGAAGAATTTTATGAGGAAATTCGTGATCTAAATAATAATGGTAAGCAGCACTTGAAGATAATTATGGGAGATTTCAATGCAAAAATAGGGCAAGGACAACAGAATGAAACTTCAGTAGGTAAATTTGGTCACGGCAACAGAAACCAGCGTGGAAATACTCTCGTAGAGTTTGCAGAGGCAGAAGGGTTTTTCATCTTGAACTCCTTTCTCCAGAAAAAGCCACACAGGAAATAGACATGGAGACATCCAAATGGGACGACAACTGAAATTGATTTTATTATGTGTAACAAAAAATTCGTCATAGAAGACTGCAGTGTGCTAAACAAGTTCAACACAGGCAGTGACCATAGATTGGTGAGATATAAGATGCACCTCAACACTAAACTCGAAAGTAGCAAGCTCATAAGACAAACAAAATGTATTGACATAACCAACCTTAAAAACACCATAATACCTTCAAATTGGAACTGAAGAACAGATTCTCTGCTTTAGAAGGCCTGACATCGGAAGAAGTGGATATTTCTGAAGTTAACAGAAAAGTAACCAAAGCTCTTATGGAAACAGCAACAAAATTAGCTGGGTCTAAGAACAAATTGCATGTGAACAAATTATCAGGAAAAACCAAAATGTTGATGCAAAAAAGAAGAGAGATGAGGACAACTAAAGAAGATGTGACTTCCAAAGTGGAATATATAGAGCTATGCAAGACAGTACGAAAAAGTATCACTGAAGACGTAAGGAAATTCAACTGTGAACTAGTAAGGAAAGCAATTGAAAACAACCAAAGCCTAAAGATAGGAAAGGGACATCTCAGTAAGGGAAAAAAACAGATTATGGCACTGAGAAAAGAAGATGGTTCTCTAACAAGAAAGAGAGGCGAAATTTTGACAAGAGTGAAAGATTTATACTCCAAATTATATGAAAGGGATGATACATGTACTCCAGGCATCATGAAAGGTACCAGAGTTCTTCCAGTCCTTCCAGCAGAAGTTGCACATGCAATCAAGAACATGAAGCGAGGAAAAACTCCAGGAGAAGATGAAATTACTGTAGACATCATACAAGAAGCAAGTGGAGAAATCGAAACAGTACTCGCCCATATTTTCACTCGATGCCTTAATGAAGGGAAAATTGCTGAGGATTGGAACAACGCTACAATGATCTTGCTACATATAAAAGGTGACATTGAGGATCTCAGGAACTATAGACCTATCAGCCTCCTATCAGTGGTTTATAAAATCTTCACTAAAGTTCTTTCACACCACTGGACATGGCTCAACCGAGAGAACAAGCTGGATTCAGGAGTGGCTACAGCACAATAGATCATATCCACGTACTGAGAGAACTAATTGAAAGAGCGAGGGAATATGAACTTCCATTGTGCATGGCTTTTATCGATTATGAAAAAGCCTTTGATTCGGTGAAAACATCAGCAGTTGCAATGGCTCTGAAATCCTGCGGTATTGAAGATGCATACATTAATATTATTAATAACATCTATGAAAATGCAAGAGCAACGATTCTGCTATTTGAAAATACAACACATATAAAAATTGGAAAAGGAGTGAGACAAGGTGACACCACATCTCCGAAGTTCTTTAATGCCACATTGGAAAATGTCTTTCAATCACTGAACTGGGAAAACAAAGGCATAAAGATTAATGGAGATTATCTAACCCACCTTTGTTTTGCTGATGACATAGTCATTTTTGCAACTATCCCATCAGAGCTACAGAGTATGATGCAGGAACTTGCTGACAAGAGTAAAGAAGTGGGAATAAAAATGAACTTTCAGAAGACAAAAGTGATGTTCAATGCTTTTACAAGAAATGAAGATTTATCGATTGATGGAGAACAGCTCGAGATAACAGACACGTACGTTTATCTTGGACAGCGGATATCAAGTGAGGGTCACATTGGTGAACAAATTAATTGGCGTACAAAGCTTGCCTGGAGAGCTTTTGGAAGAAACAGCATAATTTTCAAGAGCAATATGCCATTATGTCTTAAAAGAAAAGTGTTTGATCAATGCATCCTTCCAGTGCTTACGTATGGTGCAGAGACGTGGACCTTAGCTAAAAGAGACATACAAAGGCTGCAGACAACTCAAAGCAGCATGGAGAGGTGCATGCTTTGTGTAACCAGGAGAGATAAGAAGAGGAACACGTGGATCCGAAAAATGACAAGAGTGGAAGACATCATGACCAGAGTTAAATCCCTGAAATGGCAATAGGCTGGACATACTGCCAGAAGAACAGACCATCGATGGACAGCCGAAATTTTAGATTGGATTCCAAGGGACAGGAAAAGACCCAGAAGAAGACCACATGGAAGATGGGTGGATGAAATCCGAAAGTATGCGGGAGTGACATGGAGGAGACTGGCACAAGACAGACCGTTGTAGAGGAAACTTGGGGAGACCTTCGTCCAGCCGTGGATTGATAATGGTTGACAATGATGATGATGATGATATATAAATTGAGGACAATTTCAAAGGGTGGAGACGATCTAATGAGGGTTGTGGGAATATATATATTTTTGACCAAATAAATTGGACTTACAAAGCTTCGAGTTTAAAGAGAAAAACAGTGCATTTTTTCCCGAAGTAGGTATAACATTTAGAATGCAAAAAACAATTCAAAATTCATCCCAAATTTTGCATTTGTGAAACCCGTCAGATTCGCGGAGGGTATTTAGTTATTAGTTTTTCGTACTGAGAATTCAGAATTATTGACAGAGAAATATATATATTTTTTAATTATGCAGTACGCTGTTTACTTGATTTTCTTAGGAATGAAAACAATTTCCATATATTTTAACTCACTGTAACTATTTTATTAGCTTAAGTCTTATAAATTGGTAATCGAGATTCGCAAGTAATGGCTATTCCACAAGACTCTCTGTCTATTCTTCCAATTCGGATTTCAACCAGTTATTTCCAAAAAGGTTTCTTTTTTGCAGTAATAACGCAGAAATAATTATCATATAAATATTGTTGATTATTTTGTTTCTGCATTTGCCTAATATTCATCTTTGCTTAAAAGTGCCAGAATTCCCTTGTACTTTTGTTTCATGTATAATCGATGAAACTGATTTCGACAAACTGAAGATTAATACTCTATTGTTTAACCTCTCTTTCGAAGGAATAAAAATTTATGATACAGAATTGCTTAATGTCCACCCGGTATGGTTCCATAATCGTCGTACCTAATGGATCAGACGCAAGACAAGTTAGCAAAATCATGCAATGCATTGATTATCATACGCTTTCCAACATACCAGAAATCGTTGCTAAAGTAATTACCCACGTTATGAGGATAATAGCTGTAGAATAAATCTCGCTCCTGTGTACTGAACTTTGACCCCATTTCGATTATATTAAACAAATTTGGTTCAGTATACGTCCGGAACAACATTTTATAGTTTTGTTGCAAAAGAAGCATTTTTAGTCAAGTAATAAGTATAATGGCTGTGGAATATATCTCGCTCCTGTGTCCTGACCTTTGACCCCATTTCGATGATATTAAACAGAACCGGTTCAGTATACTTCCGGAAAAACATGATACAGTTTTGTCTCAATAGAATCATGTTTACATATGTTTTGATGCGTAAAGTCAATGAAATGTATTTCGCTCCTATATCCTGACCTTTGATCCCATTTTCACTAGGCTTCGTCCCAGGTGGTCCGCTAACACGTACTGAAATGTTTTATCGAAATCGAATCATTTTTAGTCAAGCTATGACGCATAAGGGCAATGGAATGTATCCCGCTCCTATGTCCTGACCTTTGACCCTATTTCATCCATTTTAAATGGGGTTCATCCCCAGTGATCCCCTACCACATAGTAAAATTACATCGAAATCGAACCATTTTTACACGAGTTATCGTGCGCCCGACGTTCTGTAAAGTAGAAATTTATTTAGACAAATGAGAAGTTCTTTCTTCTAGGCTTTCTTTGCACACCTTGATATCTGTTTTAAATGTAAATAGAATCTTGAACTGATTAAAACAGTTTATTTTTCTTATATAATTTTAGGTGCTTTACCTTTTTCAGGTGAGTTTCTTACGTGTGAATTCATCGATAACAAAATTATCATATTCATATACTGAAAATATTGTAGTATGGAGTATCTGTTCTCAAATTTTAAGATTAACTTTGTTTTTTTCAAGGGTTGAGATTCAAAGCAACAGATGCAATTGACTTATCGTCGGCTGTTCGGCTTCACCACACTAACCCGTATACGATCAGAAAGGAAAAATGCTATTTGTATGGGACAACTTTAGCCAAATATTCCTGTTCTTTCCAGTCCTCTGGGGATATATGTAATACTTTCAAGAAGCATTTCATTTATGCTTGGATTCGTATTTTTCAGAAATGTGCTTCTGCACTGTGATTTACTAAGGTGTCACATGCATGCCTAATGCAAAAAAACGCAATATGCTTACGTTGTTAAAATTTTGAATTGTGCTCGAGAATTTGTTCTTATGAGGAAAGACGTTAAAAGAAAAGGACGTTACATGCAGATAGCACTACTCTTTCCGAGCTGTACTTACATGATCTTGCATCTGGAAAACAATAAGAACTTCAAGATATGGAATTTCATGCAATCCTCGTCTACACGGATTTTAATTTTAGATAAGCGATGTATATACGCCGACAAATATGTCATTATATGAAATATGAAATTATACTAATAATAATAAAGTAAACTATAATTCAACTCATTTCTTTTTTTTAACAGCTTAAAGTAATTTATCCCAAAAATTATATATTTTATTTAAAATAAATTTTCTTTTTATCAGGCGGGGCATATGTATCTATACAGGTTCAAGAACACCTTAATCGGGTTTGTATGAAAGACTTGGTAATACCGGATAGTACGGAAATCTGTTTGACTTCACATGTTTAACAATTTTCTTTAGAAAGCAGAGATTTCAAAAGGGATTTGAAAAGTGCTTGAATAAAACCTTTTGCTAGGTGTTAGTAATATTAACACTTCAGTCAGTTGAGGGAAAAAATTACATTTCTTGATTATTTGAAAACGTATACACTTTTATTTGGTACCAGAAACCAATTTATTTCGTAAAAAAAGAAAGGCATTTTTAGAGTAGAATCAGCAAGCATGGGACGCTCAATTAGAAATGCGGAAAATTAGGTGTTTCACGTCTCTTAACTCTCAAGATTGATAATTTAATGCATCTATTATACGAAACTGGATAATTCAACGCCCATGAATTTACATCAAACAAGCTTCTTGAAAAATTATATTCAACACTTTCCTTTAATTATTCTAAAAACAAGATACAATTGCTTTCTTCCCTGAACTAGAAAAGGTTCCCCAATTGCACACTTGATAAAAATAAAAGCTTTTAAAATTCAGTACACGAGAAAGTGCGTTTATTCATTCAAATTTTTTTAATGACTTTATTTGGCAGTTGTTACAAATTACGCGCTACACAGAGCGTATCTCCCTAGTTTTGTCATTGTCTGGCATATAGCATAGCTATAAGAAGACAGATGTTCCTGTATGAGTAATATGCTACAGAGTTAAAACCGTTGTATTGAAAAACTTCTCTTGAGATCGTGTTGCTTCAAAGTGAAAAAATATTCGTCACATAGCACAACATTTCCAAATCTCTTGAAGTATTATTGGCAGTCACATGATTAGGGTCGGGTATTCCCTCCTTCCAATAACCAGAGAGCATATGAACCAGTGACAGCACTAGTACATCTGCACTGGGAGTTCAGCCGAATATTTTTTTTTTTTTGCTATTTCTCGAGCGTTGTAAGCAACTTCATGAGCTATAAGCAGTCTCTATTTCCTAATGTAGGATTGCTGGTTCTACGGAAGGGAAAGTGCCAACAGCGCGAGAAAAACACAATATCCATGTTTCACTGTGTTTCGGACGTGCACTGATCTCGGACGAATGGTCAGAAGCCAAACTTAGACCATGGAGGTATCAACAAGAGGAGACGCTGTCGCTAATTCTTCCTATGCTAACAAATTGAAGCCGGGTTTGTACGCTTCCGCGGTGAAAGTAGTGCGACCAGCTTTGGCGTGGTTACCCTCAAGATGCAACAACAGACGATTTTCCGTAGGAAAGCATTAGTGAGACCCTGTACGTTTTCTTAAGATTTTACATTGTTTTAAATTATAAGCGAAATAGAAAAGCAGTGGAATAGGTTTAAGAATCTCTTAGGTTTACATGAAAGGAATTTCAGTACAGAAACTTAGATTTTCATGGAGGAAAAGAGATTTAAAAAAGGGTCTTCGTAACGACTGAGACGTATAGGGTTTTTTATAATTAAAGTTCCACTTTAAAATGGCCATAAAAGGAAAACTACTGGACGAAATGTTACCAAACTTGATAATAGTTAACAGGAGGTCATGGGATTTTATTTTCCGCAAAACAAGAAAATTAGTTCCAAAACTCACAACCAGCGTGGAATGGCGCTGTATGCAATATTGGGAAACGAAAGAAGACATAACGACATCAGTTGCAAATGTGTGTAATCGTGTCGAACACGTGTTACAACTCATGTTTAATGTGGCGGTCACCATTTTCAGAAAGCAAGTGAAATCGCAGTATTGCGTTTCAACAGTAGCTCGTAGCATATCAGGAGGAATGTTACGGACATGTCGGTGTTGGCAGTTATCAATTCCGCCAAATTCTGGATGTTATCACCATAAACAGTGACTTTGAGGTAACCCCATAGCCAGAAATCACAGGGGTTGAAATCTGGTGACCGGGGTGACCAAGCCATGGGGAAGTGGAGGCTGATAATCCGGTCATCCGTGAAATGTTGCTGAAGTAACTGTTTCAGACATGTACCAATGTGCGGTGGAGCCCCGTCCGGCATAAAAATCGTGGTGTCTAAAATGCCACGTTCCTGAAATTCCGGTATCACGAAACGTCGTAACATCGACTCTAAGCGAACAGCAGTCACAGTGGTAGTCACGGGCCCAGCTGGCGATTGCTCTTCAAAGAAGAACGGTCCAATTATGACACGAGGTGTCATACCACACCAACCGGTGATTTTCGGAGAATGCAATGGAACTGGGTGGATAGCATGAGGGATTTGTTTGGCCCAAATCCTGCAATTATGGGTGTTCACATCCCCATTGAGGTACAAATGGGCATCATCCGTCCACAAAATGTACCATGGCCACTATTCATCCACCGCCATCCGTGCAAGGAATTCCAACGCGAAAGATTCTCTTACTGGAGGATCGTTCTGTTCCAGTTGTTGAATACGTTTGATTTTGTATGGGTAGTACAGCAGCACTTTACGAACGATTTTGTACACCGTACTCAATGGTAAGTCCATGCGACGTGCAACAGCACTTTCGCTGCAAGTCCCGTGTGTACTTTCCATAGTTGCTTCATCTACTGCTAATGCAACAGCCTCCTCGGTTTCCACAGCAACAGTCTTTCGTCCCCGCCCAGGTGCAACAGATAACAAACCTGTGGCTTCAAAATTTGCCATCAGTTTCCTCAAACCCTGCGGTGTCATTGGGCCTCGGCGTAGGAGTCTGACGGTACGATACTTTTGCAAAGCACGGCGAGCATTGCTATCACATTCATAATAACACTTCACGAGAAAAGCATGATCTTGCATGGTTACCGACATCGTCGACTCGTAACAATGACAGCTCCGACGGGGAGGCTCCCTTTTAGGGTGGAAAATTCAATGACGTGTACAGCGCATTTGCGTACTTCTAATTTGCATTCCTCCTGCCGTCAGCCGTTGACGAGGCTTTGCGTATTTACATAACACCACACACTGTTTCGTGTTCGACACGATTACACACATTTGCAACTGATGTCGTCATGTCTTCTTTCGTTTCCCAATATTGCATACAGCGCCATTCCACGCTGGTGGTGAGTTTTGGAACTAATTTTTTTGTTTTGAGGAAAATAAAATCCCATGACCTCCTGTTAACTATTACCAAGTTTGATAACATTTTGTCCAGTAGTTTTCCTTCTACGGCCATTTCAAAGTGGAACTTTAATTATAAAGACCCTGTATATGAACTGACGATTTAAAATGTGTTTATACTAAACATAATTTTATGAAGAGCTTAAAATCTTTCTCTGTCTTCGCGGATTATCGAAATATATTGTTAGTCATAGAAATTTTAACGTTGTGAAGCTTCGCATAATTTTTATTATGAGTGAAATTTTCAAAAGATCGCACTTTAAAGGGAGGAAACACTTCTGCCTTTTTGTCAAGAGGAAAATTAAAGTAAACAACGACGTTCCACGTATGTTTTACTTGAAGAACAATTATGATTGTTCTTAAGCAAATCAACAAGGGGAAGGAGAAAAATATTCCCATTGAACATTAATATTTTAAAAAACAAAGTCATAAAATATCTATATTTTATTTCAAAGCCTTTATAGAAAAAGTTGGGTATCTGCGAGCTGCGAGCTTGTTCAAAGAAATTAAAAAAATCAGACTCAAAATATGACATTACTGTGTCTTCATTTTATTTTTTACAATTGCTTTAAGCACTTGACTGATTTTAGGTTCTTCTAATGTTGGTAGGAAATTCCAACTCGTTTGGTTAGAACTGTGGTGGTCTTCAAAGGTATGAATGTATGAATGTAAATACTCTTCAAAGGTATGAATGTAAATAATTTTAAAACTACAGGCCTTAATACGATGATAGCTTTTTTCGAGGGGGGTACCTTTTTAAATGGTGCAGTTTTAACAAAATATAGCAAGAAAATATACAATTTATTAGTTTGTGGAAATAGGATTTACAAGTCCTGCGGATAGTAAAGGAAATCTGATTTGATAAAATGTCTTGATAAAAACAAATTTGCATAAGCAGCAGAAATAATTCCTACTGTAAGATCTCTTTTAAAAATAAATCCAACTGCATTCAAAATATTATACTTCTAATACACACCACTATTAAGAGAGGCACATTCATAATGCAATAAGTTAATAGCTTTCAAGTGGTAAATGAAACAGACGTGTGTATATAATAAGGATTTTTAATTTGGTTTTTGAAATATATGTATACCATTTATGAGCAAGGTTATATTAATTAATAAATTATTCATTGAGGATAAATCCTACAGTTTGTTGCTAGCACAACATATGTTCAAGAATAGGATAATCTAATCAACACAAGGTGACTAATTTCAGCTCTAATTACAGAGAGCATTGTTAACAGCAGTCCATATGCTAATGCACATTTAGCCTACATTTTATGGCCGCAAAAATTAATGGATAACTAATCAGAAGTGCATGGGAAATATAGAAGTGCAAATTTTCTGCCATCAGATAATAAATCATCTTTAGTTCATTGTTACCCATGTAACATTCCCAGTACCAAAATCTGATTTCCAAAAATAATGCTGACCTTTTAAGCTATAACTTTTTACGAAACCTATTTCATCTGATTAGTTAAGTAATAAAATTTTCACTCAAGTAGTTTACTTGTTTACCATAACTATACATTTTCATATATTGCAATTAATATCTTTATAATTTTATGCTGTTTCATTTTTACTTCAGCTGAATTCAAGATTTCCCCCCATTTCTGTTATAAAAAGCCTAGCTGTGAGCTGCATTTCACACTCATTATGTACATTGTAAGCTGTAGAATGTATGTCAGTACTATCATTTCCTGATGGGGGTTCAATATACTCCTAGTTACACAAGACAAAAAAGAATGAGCTAGTTAGAACATGAAGAAATATTATTATGAGTTGATGCCCACATACATATTAAACTTCTTGAAGTTATTTTTATATAAGCGAGAAAATAAAAGCTTACCCAACAGTATTTGTAGCTGGAACTTAGCTTACTGCTGCAGTTCAACCACTAAAGACAAATATATGTATCGAAAATTATATGTAAATCCATTACAAAGCACTTATCTGAAATAGTTAAATCTCATCTTCAGTAACCTTCACTAGCAGCAGCGAAATGCTTTCCTTCACATACAATGGATGCCACGCGAGGTATGAGTGACTTCTCACTTAAAAGGCTTAGTCCTTCAGTCCTATTAGGAAAACAAAAAGTGAAGGGTGGGGGCTGCATGGATACACAACAAGAATAACAAAGAACATAGAAAAAAATAAAATACAGGAAATCTGTAACAACTATCGAAATATTAGGTACAAGATATTTACACTGATGTGCAAAACAGTGCATTCTAATTACATTGAGCTAATCAGATCATGAACTGTGAGTAAATAAACCACAATAAATATTTGAATGTTTCAGCTACCACAAATACCTCGGCTCTGAAGAAATTACAATCAGTTGATAAAACAGAGACAGGTCATAAGCTGGATAGACAAAACACACATGCCACAACCACTGTGCAAGGAATGACCTTTTAGCTACATCTCACTGATTTTACCAAAAAAAAAAAAAGATATGATGTAAAGGAAGAAAAGGTAACAAAAAGGACTTTAAATATCAACAGAGAACCAAAAGGGGAAAGTTTAAATAGAGCATATATCAGGGCCGTAACCAAACTCTATACTTAGGGCAGGCTCAATAAAATTTAGGGCATGCTGAAAAAAGCTATATACTTTTCACCTTTTTTTGAGCATTACTGAAATTTTACAAATTTCAACCCAGACTAAGTACCTTATCTAGGTACATTAGGTACAAAAGTACCATTTTTGATTAACATAAATAAAAAAAAAACAAGAAACAATTTGTAAAAAAAAAAGATACATTTGTAATCGTTTCTTGCCAATAGAAAATCAAAATAGTGGTAGTCGTCGGTTCTTTTGACCATTAAATTTTCTGAAAAGTAAGTCCATGTCAAGAGTTTCTGTGCGGTTTTGTTCGAATGCAAGAAGAGTCAAAATCGATATTCGTTGGTGGAACATCAAAAGACGCTGTGGGCAGTTAATTCTCGTTAAAACAGAAACGGTGGATTCACAAGTAGCCGTACTACAGGCGAAAGTCCTGGCTGTGGTCCATAAATTATAAATATCTCTGTCTTACTTTTTTTTTGGTAAAATCAGTGAGATGTAGCTAGAAGGTCATTCTTTGTACAGTGAGTGTGGCATGTGTATTTTGTCTATCCAGTTTATGACCTGTCTCTGTTTTATCAACAGATTGTAATTTCTTCAAAACTGAGATATTTGTGGTAGTTTAAACATTCAAATACTTATTGTGGTTTATTTGCTCACAGTTCATGTTCCCATTTGCTCAGTTTAATTAGCCTGTACTCTTTTGCACATCAGTGTAAATATCTTATACCCAATATTTTGATAGTTTTTACAGATTTCCTGTATTGAATTTATTTTCAATATTCTTTGGTATTCTTGTTGTGTATCCATGCATCCCCCACCCTTCATTTTTTGTTTTCCCATTAGGACTGAAGGACTAAGCCTTTTAAGGGAAAAGACACTCATACCTGTTTTGGCACCCATTGTATGTGAAGGAAAGCATTTTGCTGCTGCTAATGAAGGTTACTGAAGATGAGATTTAACTATTTGAGATAAAATGTCAGAATTTGGGTTTTTTTCTGGGTTTGTATGAATCTGTTGACTACTGCAATTTCTTCTGTAGATGGAATTTTGGTAACAAAAATTTGCAAATACACTGCAGGCCACCCAAAATGCAACATCAAGAATGACACGAGATAGCAAAGCCAGATTTACTGGACACATAACAACAGATAAAAAGATGAAACGATTGAGCTTCCCGTGCCACTTTCGGAACACGCACACGTCAATAGTACGTGTGGCCCAAATGGCTCGCAATAACGGCCGCTACACGCCGCGCCTTCGAACGAAAGAGGCTTTGGATGAGGGCTTGTGGTGTGTCGGTCCAGGTGTGTTGCTTGCCGAGCCACTCGGTGGCCGATCAGCGAACATACGTGTTCGATGGGCGACATATCGGGAGAACAGGCAAGCTACGGCGGCAGTGACACCTGGTGGGCCGCGAAGAATTGTTGCATGATGCGTGCCACGTTCAGGAGCGCATTGTGCTGTTGAAACGTGGCCGTTGGCAGGTCCTGCAGGTAAGGGAGTACTACAGGCTCCAAAACGTCGGAGATGTAGCGCTGGCTGTTAAGTGTACCGGCGATGCGTAAGAGAGGGGTGCAGGCGTCATATGAAATTGCGCTCCAAACCATAACGTAAGGCGACGGACCGGTATGGCGATGCATAATGCAGGCGTCATACAGTCTTTCGCCGCTGTGCCGCTGCACGCAGATTCGACCATCGTGGTATTGCAGGCATAAGCGGGATTCGTCGGAGAAGACAATGTCGTGCCATTCCGTAGTCCAGATGAGGCGTTCAACATCCGACTGCCACCGCACTCGCCGGAGATATAACGTCAATGGTAACCGGAGCAATGGGCGCCGTGCAACAAGTCCCCGCTCCTGCAGACGACGTCGAACGGTACGTGCTGACACAGGTTGTTGTGCAACACACCCTAATTCCTGCGCTAACGTTCGTGATGCAGCGGTGCGAGCCGTCAATGCCCGCCGCACAACATGCCGGTGTTCGTGTTCGGTGGTGTGCCACGGTTGCGGCAATCGCTCACGTCCGTCCGTCAGTCCCCTCTGCACCCACCGAATCCATACTCGCTTCACTTTGGCTGGATGTCGTCCCACACGGGCGCCGATACCTCGGTAGGATAAACCGCTGTCGCGATATGCCACTAATCGTCCTCTGTCGAACTCCGAAACGTGCTGAAATGACTGTCGTATTCTGCGACGAGGCATCAGAAGCTTCCCACGCACAGGTGCTGCAGCACAACACACTTCCACTACTTACAACCCGCCTTCCGCGCAGCCTTGTTTTAGTGTTTCTCGGTGGCGTGCCGGGCGCACATGATTTGTATATGCCCTGCAATGCTAATCGTTTGCATGTCCTCTCGCTGGTGACTCATGCTGCGAATTTGAGGCCAATCGGATACTTCCTTCTTGGTTTTGCATTTTGGGTGGACAGCAGTGTATTTGACTTTGTCTGAATGAATATTTTCGTCTTCAGCACTGGATACTGCAATTAGGAGTTATTTATTTTCTACGAATCAGTGGCAGCACATATGTATAATGCTGTACAACATATATGCTGTAACTAATATAAAGCAGAAAAAGCAAATTATTCATGAAAGAGTTAAAATGCATGAAAACAATATTTAAGCTCAGAACATGTACATGCATTACAGAATAGCAACTAAATCAGGTAAAGAAAACAATTGGTATCAGAAGTGAATGAAATATGTTTGACTTATAACTTATTTATGGAATATAAAAGTAACTGATGATCCTAAAATATTTACTGCTCTGTAAAATGAATAAGAGAACATGAAGTTTTAGAATACCAAAACTGTGCAATCACTAGAAATGGGATGGCAGAAGAGAATCAAATCTCTTTTTGGAAAGAACCGAAAATACAGGCAATTTAGAGATGTATGATTGCTGTGTTAATAATTCTAATGTATTTCCACATATTATGACAATATTTCTTAAAAAATTAATATGTACATACATATGTTTACAGGGTCATTCATAGCTTGAGAGGAGCCATAATTGCAAATCTTCACTGTAAGGTACTCATGTTCGGTCAATTTGAAATGTTTCCTTGTTCATTTGTCTACTTCTATTCTATTTTTATTTATTCTTTTAAATATCTGTGCACCCTTGGTGTTTCAACTTTTACTTTTCTCATCTACTGTGTTTAGTATCACCATCATTTTATGTTTCACATTTGAAGTGGTTTTGTTGTGAATCAGGAGATATTAACAGTGATGTCTTGGTTGTCATATAATTCCAAGAAACAGTGCGTGCAGCGTCTTACATGCAAAAGTTACTGTTTTAATGTCCTCTACTAATCCAGAGAATCTGTATTTGTACTGTGACCTTCAGTTTTAAATAAAGTAGCTCCAGTTCTATCAACTGATCTTGTAGCACACTATCAAAAGCATCTTGTCTATTAGTTTAAAATGTGTATTATTTACTAGCTATGGCCAAATCAGCAATTTAGTATACTGGTCAAGCCCGAAAACAGGAAAAAAGAAATGGATGAACTTTTGGTATATGTAGCTAATTCCTATCGTTATTGTGTATAGTGCAAAGTTTTTGGATATGAACACTGTCATAATACTGTAATAGGTGGGTTATTAATAATTCAAAGACGATTATTTTAATAATGTAGTTATATTGAACATCCTTTTAAACGTGGTTCAGTTATGAATATCCATCCGATTACATAACATACACCATTCCAGAAAAATGTGCAACAAATTTCGTAAACAGCTTTGCATAACCTACGTAAACCTAGCGACTTCTTCAATTTTGCTACAAATTTAGAACATTACATAATATGCTAAAAGGAAGCAAATCACAACAAAATATACAGTCGCCATTCACAGTAAATTGCAATCAACGATTGAATCCGAAAGAACTTAATTAAACCTAGTAAACGGAACTAAAGGGATACTAACCGGTGGAATGACGTTACCTGGTATTTTCTTTTTAAATTTATTTGCACAGCTGAATGCAACTCAGGATCACATGGAAACTAAATATGAATAAGCAAAAGTATGTTGTCAAACACAGAAAAAAATCTACGTTGACAAACCAGTTTAACAAAAATATGAGCTTCTAAAGTCACAAATTTTCAATGCTTTCCTGTGGAAGAGCACGCGGAGGGATGTCATTACAACAAACAGATGGGCTTCAGAAATCCGCGCCGCCCCGGTGGCGCAGTGGTCTAAGCGATGGCCTCTGATCATTCCTCCGAACGGGGTTCGGGTTCCAATCCCGGTGAGGCATGGATGTTGTGTTTGTCTTACGGTACTGGCTCTCTCCCTTCCCTGGAACCAGTGACCCTAAATTAGGGACGGGCGACTGCTTATCGCCCATTGAGTTGCTCACGGTGGTCGTTAAACCTCCAATCAAAAAAAAAAATCCACGGTTAAGGCGCCTCCTTTATTTCCTACCTCCATGGCTTCGACATCTGATACTTCGGGGCAGAATATGAATTCATATCGATATCAACAATCGTATCAGACATACTGTTTGTACGTCCATTAGACGAAGTGATTGTTGGAATACATTGGATATTAAGGTTTTTGGTTCTTAGTTCGCAATCCTTAAATGAAAATACTTTCATGAGACCATTGTTACCGTTTTCAAAAGAATTTGCGTTTATTCCATGTTTATTACGTTCATCTCAGTGATACTTCTGCTAAACAACAGTATGATGCCTTGGTGGCGAATTCATCACCAAAAGCAATTTTATCTCATACATTCTATACGTCTTGAGATCGAAGACTTTCAGAATGAACCTGGAAAGAAATATATTTTGAGACACGATCCGTACACTTAATTTGATGTTTTTACTGTTCTAACATAATATCTAATGATTTTAAAATTAATAATTCGTGCTTATAACATATGTTCCTTTCTTTGGGTCCAAATAGCTCCACGCATGAATATCTCACGAAATAAAAGCTTGCACTGTCTTAGGATACATCTGTTAAAATAGTTTGTGATGTAAAATCTTGCAGTAACTTTGGGCTACATCTTTTAAAATACTTTGTGATTTTACAAAAAATCAACCAATATATTGAAAATTCTGTTCATTAGTCCGAATACGTGTAGACAGTAAAATGTTCGAAGGAAAATTTATTTATAAAATAATTCTTGTATTGAATCTGTTAGCTTTTGAGGTAAGAGCTTATCCTTTGAAGTGAGTTCGTTGAACTCATTAGATGACAGAAGACACTTTGTAAACGATGCATTCCTGAGGAATGACTGTTCCTCACGCATGGTTAACCCTGCAGGCTATTAAATATCATTCTATCAGCCATCCACAAAAGGCGCAGCATTTTACACCTTTTTCGGCCCTCTTGTTGTTTAACAAATATCCAATTAGAAGAGCAATGTGGAGTATAAATAACTGTAAACTGTTGGGTAAATGGGAATCAACGGTCAGGTAGCGAAGAACGGTTGACTTTAAACTTAAGAATTATGTATGAATGCAATTAATTTGTATTGTGTGCCCAGATAGTTCGTCACCAACCGTCGTTTGGCAAATCTTGCATCTTGAACAGAGAAGAGCTCATTATTATGTGGACAGTTTCAGGAAAACAGCTGGGACCTTAAAAGTGCTTTGGTTATAAACTCATTTTCAATGCAACGAATAATGTAGCCAACAAGCATAGTGTCAACTTGAATATTGAAAAAGTATTCATGCATGGTTCATTTGCATAAATAATAAACCTACCCCGAAGAAAGAATGGTCCACTACTAAAAATATACCAGTTAAGTAGCAGTCCAAACCTGCTGTTAATTTAAAAGCATCTGTAAAAGACGTTTGATCCCATTTCACTTTTTGTTTGGAATTGCAATGATGTAATTAAATACCTGATTCTCATCTTACAAGACTAAACGTTTACGTTTGCTTTCCAGCAATTATTGTTTATTCACTTCCAAAAGTATGTCCAGATAAATTTAAAGGTGTTACTAGAAAAAATAAATTTCTGAATACTAGATATAATTATCTTTAAGAGAAAAACCCGAAAATGAAATCAGCATGCAATAAAGTTACATCGTACTATATACGGATATTTCACGTAAGATTCCTGAAATAAAGTAGAAAACATATTTATCTGTATGTTTCTCACATTTTTATTCGAATTGAACTCTTATTGGAATAAATTTTCCCAAACCACATTTTAAGCGTAATATATTTTTTAAGTATTTGTGTGTACAGATCATGGGACATATTGAATAGAAATGTTGTCTCCGTAATTATTTTGCATCGTCCTTTTTGCTATTTTTGTAAAGTATGTAATAGAAAAAACATACATACCGCTTATTTGAATAAAGACGCAAAATAATTTCCCTATAGCGAAATTGGCATTTCGGTTTGTATATTGAAAATAAGTGGTGATTATATTAACCATGCGTTCTTCTGTAGCTCCATCTATGAACACAATGTGTTTTCAAATATTACTGTGATACATACAACAGGATTTTTTTTTTTTTTGGCATTTACAATGTTAAACACTGAGAAACGATCCGGTCTTCTTATTCTGTATCCAGTGCATACCTTTGCAACGTAGTGTCATAAATCATGTTTTCGAATTCGAATCATTTTACTCACCGTTCCTCTACGTATCCTTCTGAAATAAATCCTGTCTTTCAATAACGTTTGTATACGGTTAAACTTTTAAACAGTTTGCAAATTTCCCGCAAGAAGTCGGAATATACGTATATTGCACTTATTCATATTCATCTGCATTTAGAGCTTGGGAGGTCAAGAATCGCAAACATGCGTTTATCGTACACACATGTATAATAAATAACACCACAGTACTGGTAATCTGCTATGTAGTAAGGAAATCGCTTTCAAAGTTAAGTATCTATACCTCCGCTGCTGTCAACCTGGTGGAGAAGTGGTCAAAGTGCTGGCTGGCTTCTCACCATTTGTCCGAAATGGGTACAGGATCGAATCGTGGCAAAGATTGGACAGATTTTTTTTTTTTCATAATGATACTGGCTCTCTGATGTCCCTGGAACCAGTGGCCGTGAATTGAACTCGAGCGACTGCAAGTAACCCATTGAGTTGTTCACGGTGAGCATTAAAAGTTCAGTCAAATACAAAAAATAGCCGTTTCTCTGTGATGTAAACCCATGACCTTGGGCGTTCCGTCAGGCATGGACGGGTTCCAGTGATGATGTGGCATGGGTAATGAGATTCTCATACGGGCTTGGGGCGCTGTCCCTCGTGGGAAAAGGGGCCCCAAATCAAACAAGGACCACGCTAAAAAACCTAGCACCTAGTTTTTCTGAGGGGTGATCGCTAAACCAGGAAAACAAAACATGGTATAACAAAGGTACTTCTTAGGTATTTAGGTCTCACGTTCCAGACCTAAATCCCTGTCGTTAATGGCTACATGTAAAAGAGACAAAGCAAACCACTGTGCCTATATGGTTAGTCCATTTGAGAGAATAATCAGCATGGAGTGAAACGACTTGAGATGGGAGGAGCGCGAAGGAAAAGGTTATTTTTTTTTAATTATCTTTAAGCTCTACCCACATGACTCTTGTTTACAGTTTATTAGTTATGTTATTCTACACGAATTGTCGGAAAAATTCGGTCAGCTGACTGCGGTATTCTTTGACCGAGAAAAGGGACCTTTCTTTTTGGTAGAAATGGGTATATGATGTGTGTTCCTATCATCCCTTCAAAACGCATAATGATTTCTTGGTCTAAACAACTACAAAATTTGAATCTAAAAGGGGCATGAACATTTTAAGCAACACAGTGGTTTATGTAAAAGAATTGTTTGCTTTTTATATAAATATAGCTTTCCAGATTATGCACTGAACTAATGTCCCTTTCTTTGAATGTTAAGAACCATTCCTTTTACTGTAATATTTGAATATTACGCAAATGTATTCAAGTCTATTCATCATCCTAATAATTTAACACCAGCATTCTAAAGTGACCAATGCCATCTGATGATATCATCTTTTCTTTACGTTTCTTCACTATAAGGAAAAAATTGCCATGAATTCAGTATTTTGCCAACACAAGAGAGTTATAATTACGAAACGAATATAGCGTATGAAATCCGTTTATTTTCGTGGTGTACTCAGCACAAATATTCGCCAAGCTTTCGCACTCCACTGGGAGGCTTTTTCAAGGCAATGATAGACACAAAAATGCAGAAAATTGGAACATGTAAAGAACGAAGATGATTTTTTGAAAATAACGCGGGGGACATCACGAACATATTACATGAATTTTTATCACGTAATTATACAGAGCGCCGTGATGTGTTTCCATCTTTTAATAATGTATGCCAAACCATTGGTAGTTCCGTAGAGCCTATATCATTGCATGCCACTTTGTTGGATAGGATTTCCACTGTTTCCCTGATGGCAGTCTCTTTGAAATGTGTGTAAGGGGCAATTCTTCTAATATTATTCCATACAGGAGCGGCCGAGCAATGCATGACTTCTCCGGCGAGGGCTGTATTCTACATGTCTTGCTTCACACTTCGTACGTGTTTTTTACATCTAGTGTCCAAGGATCGCTTTGTCATTCCGATATATACCTTTTCCGTGTTGTCAGGATATACCAACGGTATAGCGTACACACCCGCTTTTTCTTTCTCACACTGTCTATCTTTGCAGTTTGATATTATATGTGATAGCGGAGTCGGGGACTTCATTGCTATTCATATGCTGTATTTGCGTAATAAATTCTTTAACCAATATGTAAAGCCTGGGATATATGTGATGGATCCTGCGTATGTCATTGTCCTACTAGGCGATTTTTCTATTGCTGATATTATACGATTTCTCACAGTCTTATGTACTCTGTCTATATCATCCTTCCCATATCCAGCCTTTAGACCTTTGCTATAGATATTCTCAAACAGTACTTAGACCGCTAGAAGATCTGATCCTTTTAAATTGTATCAAGAAACCCCGAGTTTGGATCCGCTATGCAGACGATGTATTCTTCATATGGGAACATGGAGTAGATGAATTAAAGGATTCCATGCGCAAGATAAACAACCTACACAATACAATGAAGTTCACCATGGAGCTTGAAAAACACGGGACGTTGAATTATCTTGACGTCGCGCTCAGAAGAAGTAGAACATCCAGCTTCGATTTTAACTTTTATTATAAACCGACCGCAGTACCGAACCTTGTCCCTCCTCATTCGCACTGGCCAAAGGAGTACAAACTTTCGGCAATTTAGAGCGTGGTTCCATAAAACGTACAACGTATGCAAACCCGACTATCTAAATAATAAAGAAGTTGAGAATATCTATAGCAGAGGTCTAAAGGCTGGATATAAGAAGGATGATATAGACAGAGTACATAAGACTGAGAAATCGTATAATATCAGCAATAGAAAAATCGCCTAGTAGGACAATGAGATACGCAGGATCCATCACATATATCTCAGGCTTTACATATTGGTTAAAGAATTTATTACGCAAATCATCATCATCATCATCATTGTCAACCATTATCAATCCACTGCTGGACGAAGGTCTCCCCAAGTTTCCTCCACAACGGTCTGTCTTGTGCCAGTCTCCTCCATTACGCAAATACAGCATATTAATAGCAATGAAGTCCCCGACTCCGCTATCACATATAATATCAAACTGCAAGGATAGACAGTGTGAGAAAGAAAAAGCAGGTGTGTACGCTATACCGTTGGTATATCCTGACAACACGGAAAAGGTATATATCGGAATGACAAAGCGATCCTTGGACACTAGATGTAAAAAACACGTACGAAGTGTGATGCAAGACATGCAGAATACAGCCCTCGCCGCAGAAGTCATGCATCGCTCGGCCGCTCCTGTATGGAATAATATTAGAAGAATTGCCCCTTACACGAATTTCAAAGAGACTGCCATCAGGGAAACAGTGGACATCCTATCCAACAAAGTGGCATGCAATGATATAGGCTCTACGGAACTACCAATGGTTTGGCATACATTATTAAAAGATGGAAACACATCACGGCGCTCTGTATAATTACGTGATAAAAATTCATGTAATATGTTCGTGATGTCCCCCACGTTATTTTCAAAAATCATCTTCGTTCTTTACATGTTCCAATTCTCTGCATTTTTGTGTCTATCATTGCCTTGAAAAAAGCCTCCCAGTGGAGTGCGAAAGCTTGGCGAATATTTGTGCTGAGTACACCACGAAAATAAACGGATTTCATACGCTATATGCGTTTCGTAATTATTCAACTCTGGTGTATTTAAAAAATAAAATGACTTTGGAAAGTGTGTACAAAAATCTTTTGATTCTGGCTCTCTCTATCAGTGGCATACCGAAATAAAACCTCAAAAGCATTTTCTGAAAGTCACGGTCATTTAAACTTTTGAATACGATGAAACATTAAAACCAAGATTGCTTAAATGTATATCACGTCATTGACTTTTAAAAATAACGACAAAATTTTGTGCTCCATTTCTCTCCAAAATACTTTATTTTTCAAATGTCCAATAAGGACGCAGAAGATACTTAAAAAATGATCTCCAAGTAGCAAAAAAATATGTGTAAATTATCTTTATAAATTATTTTTAACGAATTATAAACTGAATGTAAATTTTTCTTTAGCAAAACATCAAGATTTTAGATTTCGATATTTTGGGAATCGTTAACCCCGATGTTCAACATCGACATTTCTCACCGATGTGACTACCCATACTGTTGCAGACAAATTTTATTTTTAGTCTTAAAAGACATTTCTCACTATCACCGTTTAATAAAATACATTTTCAAACTATAATGTTCTGTGGAAAATTTCGCATTCGGTTCATTACCATTATGAAACCATTTTTTAATGTTAGAATTTATGTACGACGTGAGTAACATTTTATAAGAAAATAGAATAAATGAAAATATACTCTTAAAAGAAGAAAAGTAATCTGCATTCTATGTTAACGCCTTATGCTGTTTTATGGGATAAATCAGTAGACGCTACCTAGTTTTTTCACTTCTTCAACTTGTGACATTTCTTTGTTAGAATTTAGAAACACTGATAGCGAGCAACAGTTACAAGATCCAAATGGTTTATATACTTGTACATACCCATAATAGCACAATAGATCATATCCTCGTATTGAGAGAACTAATTGAAAGAGCGAGGGAATATGAACTTCCATTGTGTATGGCTTTTATCGATTATGAAAAAGCCTTTGATTCGGTGAAACCATCAGCCGTTACAATGGCTCTGAAATCCTGCGGTATTGAAGATGCATACATTAATATTATTAATAACATCTATGAAAATGCAAGTGCAAAGATTCGGCTGTTTGAAAGTACAACACACATAAAAATTGGAAAGGGAGTGATACAAGGTGACACCATATCTCCGAAGCTCTTTAATGCCACATTGGAAAATGTATTTCAATCACTGAACTGGGAAAACAAAGGGATAAAGATTAATGGAGATTATCTAACCCACCTTCGTTTTGCAACTACCCCATCAGAGCTGCAGAGTATGATCCAGGAACTTGCTGACAAGAGTAAAGAAGTGAGATTAAAAATGAACTTTCAGAAGACAAAAGTGATGTTCAATGCTTTTACAAGAAATGAAGATTTATTGATTGATGGACAAAAGCTGGAGATAACAGACACGTATGTTTATCTTGGACAGCAGATATCAAGTGAGGGTCACATTGATGAAGAAATTAATCGGCGTACAAAACTTGCCAGGAGAACTTTTGGAAGAAACAGCATAATTTTCAAGAGCAATATGCCATTATGTCTTAAAAGAAAAGTGTTTGATCAATGCATCATTCCAGTGCTTACGTATGGTGCAGAGACGTGGACCGTAACTAAAAGAGACATACAAAGGCTGCAGACAACTCAAAGCAGCATGGAGAGGTGCATGCTTGGTGTAACCAGGAGAGATAAGAAGAGGAACTCGTGGATCCGAAAAATGACCGGAGTGGAAGACATCATGATCAGAGTTAAATCCCTGAAATGGCAATGGGCTGGACATACTGCCAGAAGGACAGACCATCAATGGACAGCCGAAAGTTTAGATTGTATTCCAAGGAACCGGAAAAGACCCAGAAGAAGACCACATGGGAGATGGGTTGGATGAAATTAGAAAGTATGCGGGAGTGACATGTAGGAGACTGGCACAAGACAGACCGTTGTGGAGGAAACTTGGGAAGACCTTCGTCCAGCAGTGGATTGATAATGTTTGACAATGATGATGATGATGATGATTACTTATAATAAATACTAAAAATTAAACCAATTCTCCCGTGACGTAGAAATAAGTTCCTGCTCTAGTGCGAATAACACAACCAGTACTAATCGACGCTTGGACCCCACCATATGCCGGAGGGTTTCCGGAGGTAATTACACACATTCATGTTGCAAATTATCCATAACGCAGACCGATACCACCGAAGCTTCCACGGGTTTTGAATTGGGGTAACTCGAAGGCTCATCGACGGTTAAAAACTCACTACCTCGAGGAACGCCTGGGTTTTTGCGGCCTAATCTTGAAGCTGAGCATTATTTTGCTGAAACTAAACAAGCTGCAGGATGAGCAAAGTCCGTGAAAGCGCCTGGGTGAAAACCAGCGCACAGCGGTAGAGTGCAGAAGACGAACTATGTGTCATAGTACACACCAGGAAAAGGCACCACAAGCATTCGGAGAATAAGTGAAGGAGAGGAGTGAAATTACAATTCACACTTTTACTTAATTCTAAGAGGTCAAAATTTGTGTCAACGGTTTTTTTAACCTAAAGATGTTTCATATGTTTGAATTTACTTTTTGAAGAACAAATATATTAATATAATTAAATTTTTTCAATAAATAACTGAAGAAAACTTTTCCAAACAGCATGTTTTACATATTGAAAAAACTAGATAAAAAAATTTTAAAACCTGGCAGCTTTTCAGAATTAGCCTGTAAGTTTCAACATTTGGATGATTTCTCTTCGATTTGATCTTGATATTCACAGGCAGTCTCAAATACAGTCTGGACCTCAATGACAGTCAGTTACACTTCTAAGAGTTAGTTATATTATAAAATACCACATATATCTACAGTAAACGGATATCAACAATATGCCTTCGAATTTCGAATGAAATATCCACACTATATGTAAAAAATCTATGGGTCAGATCTTTTTATATCTTGGCATACTGAAACATTTTTAAAAAGAAAATCACGCAGTACTGCTATTAAGGCTTCATTTGAGCAGTTCTTGGATGATTTTTAATAGTAAAACATTGCGTCTTAGGTAATTAACTGTAAAATTTCTTATTAGAACTGCAACACAAAAAAAAAACGATGTGAAAAGCATAAGTACTCTTTGCCTCCACTGAAAAAGAAGCTCCTTTCATGGTACTGTTGTGGTAATGGTGCAATTCAAATTTTAAATTTAGCTGAGAAGCATAGTACTGTTCCAAAATCAAAATACAGATGTACTCTGACGGAAAAAAAAATCCCAACAGTAAGAAGGGGTTGTGTTAGATAAGCGACAGTTGGTAGGCGGTGAGAGTACATCTGTAAGATGACGTCTATGCAAATTTCGTGTTCGGCGCATACGGGTGGCGCTATATACCCAATGTTTATTGCTTAATTATAATTTACTTGAAATATACGTCTAACCATTTCCGGGGATACATATTTATATATGTATCCCTGTATTCTAAGTCTAAAATCCCATTTGCTTCGAAATACAAAAGTAAAAGAAGAGCTGATGGAAAATGCTCTGTTGACCCAAATGTTTTGAGAAGGGTTGTGCACCCTAAGGTAACAGTATAGAAGCACGACACAGTGGAGGTAAATGAGTCACGAAAGTTTTGATTGCATGGGATAGTTTAAACATCAATGAACGGTTCTCTCATAGCTACCGGCGCACTATGACAGAACCGTTTACTCGAGGCAATTTGCGTGTAATTTTACCCCAGCCGAGTACGTTCAATAAGCACACAGTCAAAGTGAATTCAGTGCTGCGTTAGTACGGTTGTATGTATCTGTGGCTTCTTAATTCAGAATGGATAAGCAGAAGATATTCCAGCAGCTAAATGCATAATATAAAACAGCACATACAAATAAAACAGGGAGACAGCAACAGCATGGCGTTGTATCTATTTGGAACTCGATCAAGGCAGATTTAAATTTACCTGAATTAGTAGAAACGTATTTTAGTGCGGAAATCAAAAGTCTTGCAGCGGAAACGTTCACTGTTGCCGTTCTGGAGAAAACAACCCCAACAAGCTGCTTTAAAAACTACATCTTCTAATGTTGCACATGCCAGGTTGATTCCAAAGAAGAACTCATTGAGCAATAAAGTAATAAGGATAAATCGAAGGTGACTGCTAGCTGCAAATCACCTTCAGATAACCTCATCGGATTCAAGGAGATCAATTATCTTCCTGCATCTTTCGATATCTCTCTATTTGATGAAGGCGCGGAAATTTAAGACACCCTCAATTCACGTCAAGGGAAATGGCATATGACCTGTAGACTGAAATACAACAAAACAAACCTCGAAAACGCCAAAAAGGCAAAAATGGGTGATCAATCTGCTGGCAGAGTTTCTACACACGATGAGGATTTACCCATGTCATATACACAAACCCCTCGTTGAAACGGCACCAAATGATTTAAAAAAAGGTATTTGCTTCATTTGCAATGACACTAGTGTTATCACCTCTTTACTACATCGTCAATATTGACGTAACAGGGACTTTAAAGAAATGAGTATTCGATGCAGGCAGATTTGACGTGGCAGGCGTAATATCAAGAGGTGATCTAATTTCCCAAGTAACTAAATATCACAAGATCTGCCACACGCGGTTATACACCCAATACAGGGCTAAAGTTAATATAACATCAATGGAAGGACAATGTCATGAGAATGAAAGCTTAAGTTTTTGTTAAACAATGGCTTTTGAACATATTGCTCAGTTCATTAGGGATAAACTCAACAGTGATGATACCGAATACATTTTCAAAATGGCAGATCTTACTACTGAATACAACGACAGATTAATAGATTTGCTAGTCCAACATGCTAGTGAAATGCCCACTATTCACGCAACACGTCTTCGCGAGCGAATATTATTACATTTTCCTGAAGTACGAGTACAGAAGTCAGGAAGAGAGTACTTACTTGTGCGGATGGGGCCAATATTTTCCGGGATGTTTCTTCTGAAGATGTGTCAGATGCCGATCTTGTAGCATTCTTTAAATTCACATGAAATTTCCTGAGGGAATTTCTGATGTTTCTTGTACCTTTACTGAAACTTTAACCCTTTAATCGGCTGGAACAAATTAACTTTAGGTTAGGAAAATGGGCTGAAAATAGTTCGCACGGATATACTCACTGTACAAAGAGTGGCCAAAAGATGTTGGAACGAATTACGTTGCGCATGAGAATGCTCTACTTTCCCTTTTTAAATGATATGTCATTCAAGGTCGTCATTTAGGGGGAAGAATTGACAATAATCCTTTCTGAATGAAAACTTTTAGAAGGTCTGTAATAATGGCGAAGAACCTGAGAAAGGAGAGAGAAGACGTATAAAACACTTTCTACTACCCAGTGGTGGGATATCCCGGTCATGTCTTGGTTTATGGAGTACATAATAAAAACGTTAAACACCTATCACCAAGAAAGAACAAGTGGGAGACCTATCATCAAGGGCTGTCACCAAGTATTAGTGGGATGCCTATCCATAGCGACAGGTTCATGTTCAATACAGATCAGGTGAGAGGGGAAAATTGTTGTGCGGCAGCTTTCGTAAACCCCGAACGCTGTGTTAATATTTTTGTTAGGAGAACCTGTGAATTTCGGGAAAAGTTCAGCTCAGATTCGTCAGACGCTTAAAGGGATAACATAAGCACAATGTCACAAAACGGCATCAAAGCATGAGTAACGGCTGAGGCTAGACAACTGCGCTTGCGTGACTCTGAATGAAATAGAGTACTTGAGTGGGAGTTATGCGGGAACGGTACTTACTTTCCGGTAAGCCATCGTACAAGTAATTGTCCTTTTCTAATTTTGCGCCACTGGTTCCGGGAAAGGGGAAAATCTCTTCCGTTTATACCCCCATGCTTCGTACGGGATAAAACCTGTACCAGTTAAAGAAAAATTCAGAATCGAACTCTTTGCCCTACAGTTGGAACGAGTCATGTAACTGCGTTCTAGACACTCGTTCAACAGGTTAGCCAATATTCTTTGCTGATAAGAACAACATAATCGAGCGAAATTTGCATGTTACAGCAGTTGGCTCTGGAAAAGTGTCTTGTAGTTATGTTTTTCTATATTTCAAGAAAAGTTTTGAAACAATGTTGCATTAGAATTGGATTTCGGAATTTTTTTTTAAAAATCGAGAGAGAAGGGATTTAATAATTGTTTTACGTGAGGAGCAGTTAGTCGCTTAAGTGAACAGACTTTTCTACGTTCTATCGTTCCTTCGTAAACAAGAACACCAGTTGCTGTTATAGTGTTCTGCCTTTGAATTAGTCGCAAGAAAGAGAGAGCATGATTTTCTTTTTAACGGAGCTGTGAAGCTGTCTCCGCAGCTCTATGTGAGGTGTATAACAGCGTTACTTCATTTTTGCGCAATTTCAACTATTTGAAGAAGGACATTCCTCAATAGCCTGTATACAGTCGTCGTACAAACAAACGGAAGGTTCATTCTCAAGTAATTTAAGTAGTATTGTTTTCATACGTACTCCTTTCTTTGACAGGTTATCACAGCAATATAATCTATGTATATTCCCTTATCTCTTGACATGTGAAACAGGAAAGGGTTTCCATGCATCCAATCCTTAATACTGACTTTACATCAGGTGTGACATAAAAGTCAATATGCGGAATAAGAAATATAAGTTTACTCCCCATAAGCAAGTAACAAATCCAATAGTTATGTCAAACAACAGCCGTTAATAACAAATAGGTGTCGAATTCCCAGTGAGTCATGCGTAGTCATCCATTTAGAAATCTAAAAATTACATCGCCCCTGAAGCGGGGCCTCGCTCCAAGACAACTTTAGCACCTCTCTCGGTAAAAAATTTAAAGTTATTCAAAATGGAATTAATTACTTTTGTTATCTGTCCTCCTTTACTTTCTGAAGTTATATCGAATGTAAAGCGGTTGTGTAAGGCATATGATTGAATGGGATGGAAATCATGCAAACGTTATACAAATAATTCGTGTTATTCTTTAATAAAAATTATGTTCTGCAAAACGAGAAACCTCAATTTTTTTTTTTTTTTTCGTGATTTAAGGTGAGAAACACTTTGGGCTAAACAAAAACGCCTAATTCTATTTTGGGGCCACTGGTTCTTGGAAGATTGCAGAAATGGAGCTAAATGACAAGAACACTACATATGTCTCATTAAGCACTCGAACCAGGCCCTTCTTCGCCGATTGGTCAAATACCAAAGTTTAACATCCTTCTATGATCTGGCAGGGAAAGTTTACCAAATTGTCGTATGTGAGCATAGTTATGTTACATTAAATGCATTATGCTTTGGTAAAGCTAAGTTCTCAAAAATCTTTTGTTTTGAACACATACACCGATGAACTATTCCATCATGACCAACCACAGCCTAGAGAAATGAGCTAGTCTGGAGACCGAACGGTGACATGGGTGAGATCCACAGAGCAGTACTTATACAAACAGAGGAAAGGCTTTTGGTTAGTAGAATGTTTAGAGTCAGAATGGGAAAAGTTGCCGATATATCGAAGTTTCATCAAGGACAAATTGTAATTACACGGCGCCTCGGAACTACAATCTCGGAAAGGCGCTGCTTGAAGGTTTTTCACGTGCCACTGTTGTAAGTTCGTATCAAAATTTGTTTACAAGAGGCCAAACGACGAATCGTCGTCCGCAACTCATTTTTGCCAGAGGGGAACGACGACTGTTGCACATTGTTCACAGCAACAACGGGGCCACAGAGTGACACATCACCCGCTGCTACGACAGTGGAGATCAGGTCAATGTGTCACAGCACACAGTTCATGTCGTGCTTCTGCAAATGGGCCTTGGTAGCCGAAGACCCAGCCGGGTCCCCATTGTCAATGCATGTCATTGCTAACCACGCATGAAATGGGCCCGTGATCATCGAGATTGGATCGTGGATGATTGGAAGAAAGTGAACTGGTCTGAAGTAACAAGCTTCCTGTGTATTACGTAGATGGCCGAGCGCGTATACTCATAATACCAACAAGGCTACGGTACCTCATGGGTGAAAATTTGCCATTCATGCACTGTTGGGTGGAAACAGGCTGGCAGCGGCGATGTTATGCTGTGGGCGATGTTTTCTTCAGACTCTTTAGTCCCCATTATCCCAATAACACAATCCCTGACAGCTATCAGGTATCTGACCATCGTTGCTAACCAAGTGCACATTCATGGCAACTGTGTTACCTGCAAGCAATGGCCGTTATAAGCAGGTTAATGCGCCATGCCACTCTGCCATAATCATCAAAGAATTGTTCAAGAAACATGCCCGTGAGCTTTTGCCTTGGTCTCCAAATTCACCTGATTTTTTTTTGATTGGAGGTTTAACGACCACTGTGAGCAACTCAATGGGCTATAAGCAGTCACCCGTCCCTAATTTAGGGTCACTGGTTCCAGGGAAGGGAGAGAGCCAGTGCCGTAAGACAAACACAACATCCATGCCTCACCGGGATTCGAACCCGGACCCCGTTCGGACGAATGATCAGAAGCCATCGCTTAGACCACTGCGCCACCGGTCGGCCCAAATTCACCTGACATGAACCTAAGCGAAGATTTGTGGTTCGACTTGGAAAAGCGGGTTGTTCGCGAGAAATCACCCCCAACCCGAATTGCACAGGAACTGGAGGAGCTGCTGTTGACATTATGCTACCAGATACCCCAGGATACCATTGCCCCCTTATCGAATGGATGACTCACCGAGTGGCATGTTTTGTTGGCTAAAGCGGGTCCTAAAGCTTATTACGTATGTGGTCATAATGCAATGGCTCATCGTTGTACTTTATTTACCGTACACCCACTACATTGAAAAGGGTGATCTCCAAAGAAAACAGTTATTTCTTGTCTTAATTCAAACAAACGCATAAGCATTTTGCCGTGTGACAGCAATTTAATATCTGACTGCATCAGAACACTAACATGCTCGCATTCCATATTCTTAAATCAGGAAGTAAATAGTCTGTAATTGGTCGATCTTCATTTCATAAGGTTGACAACAATGATATCTTCATCGAACACACATCTTAGTTGTTAGGGATTTCGTTTCTATGCCAAGGGGTGTCTGTGCATACTACAATACATCCTAGAAATATTCTCACGTATATTTTTGATGCGAGTAACTAGGTCCACAAATTTTCCGTTCATACATGTTTCACCATCTGTAGAAATTCCACTGCAATAAGACCTTTTAATTTGCTTTTCGTCAAAATACGGACTGATTAATATAAAAATGCCCTCAACAGTTGTACGCACTTTTAACGGGCGGAAAAGCAGCATATTTTCCTCCACTTTACCATCCGTAAAGTACAGCACAAATACAATTTACATTGCTGGAATAGAAATGTCTCGTGTGTCTTCTAATATATGAGCGTAAATAGTACTTTTCCGCACCCGTTCTATAATAATTTATTCAACATCCTCAGATATATCTTGTATTCATCGAGACATTGTGTTTTTAGTTAAGGGTATCATATCAAATTTAGGTAACTTATCAAATAGGATGCTTTAATCGCTTTTCCACTATCTTGCTTACGAGGTGAAATATAAGAATTAATGCTAGATACTAGAGTTATATTTATGATTGAGTTATTCGAATTTCAGTTTGAAAAAATCAACCGGTTTATTTGCTAGCATTTGTTGTTTAGTTTCCAAATGACGAGAAAAAAGGGGAAGGTTTTAAGTTTCTGTTTGACAGAACTGATCCACGAACGACACCTTGTGAGCTTAAATAGTCCTCACGTCAAGTAAATCAAAAACCAAATTTAATATTATCTTCACTACATTTCCTGTTCTTAGTACTACATGTACCGCCAATAAGGTGAACACTTTAAGCAGTGTTTCGGATTTTTTTTCTGTTGAATGCGTTTTATGGGATTTCAGAAGATCCTCGTGTGGCACATTTGAAGAAAGAATTTCATTTTTTGGCAATTCATTACCGCGTTTTATGATGGTTCCAGTCTTCAACCAGCAATCCATGATTTCATAGTGAAATAATTTTAATGGCAGGTTTTTCCCCTTGATTTCAGACCTTTTACAAGCTTAACATCCTTAACAATGCACGGACGTTCGACTCTTTTAGAATCCCGCTGAACAGCAGCAGCACGACCGCACTTTGCAATCTCATCCTGCAAGTTAAAACCTTACAGGTTTCTTCCTATGTCAGATCAGGTGGAACAAAATATTCCGTGAACTTGAGATGTCTCTCCCTCGCTGTGGGCGTCCCAGCACACGGATTTTTTGAAAACTAATACAGCATCAATCACACTCACATGCATACTGGCTATGCTAGAACTTGCGTCCCAAACATCTCCAAAAATAATTGAATTGTTAATGCATTTAAACTTACTTGCGGTTTAAAAAATACCTTAATGGAAATTTAAGTAAACTCCATCACACATATTCTACCGTGAGCCACTAGTTGGGAACCGCTGTCATACTGTATTTCAGTTCAGATTTGGTCCTTATGTGGACACCTGTAAATATTTGATTGAGCTCGAAAAGAGCTTTCGCGAACAATAGAAAAAGGTAGTTCAGTAACAAAGAAATTCTTCTTTCTTTTAAATAAAAGTTTTTTTACCAATTATTTAGCAACTGCCTTTGATCCATCTGTTTCTCTAAGATGAAATTTACATTTTATGTTCCCTTAATTTTATGCTACCTTAATCTCTTTGAAATTCGCGAACTATGTATCAGCGTATGTGCTTATATTTATCATTATTTTGCTATACGGATTATAGCAGATATTTATTAAATGATTTCAACGTCATAATGTTTCTAATTACATTCCGGTTGCAGACTATTTAAAACAGTTTGAATGATCACGGCCAGCTCCTGGTAACATCGTTTTCTTTAGAAACCCTTTCTTCAATGAAATATAACGGCCAGCTCCTGGTAACATCCTTTACTTTAGAGATTCTTTCTTCTATGAAAAATTTAGGCGTGCAGCCCAATATTTGCCAACACAAGAAAGCACAGTTTTTGTTGTATTTCAAATACACTTTAAAATATGGTTTTCAGAGAATAGCATATATATATTTTTACCAATGCAAATGAGTTTCAAAATTAAAATGTTTTCCAAAAATTATACTTTCTTCCGTTAGCGAGCAGGAAAACTTTTTATTCAGCGGAGTTTCGCGCTGAATGTTTTTCAAGCAATCTCAGTGCTTTCTTGCAATTTATACATTACCTATTTCACATTGGCTTCAATTTATTGAGTATCTCAGTGTACAGCTCGCTGGTTACGATAAGGCCTCGTTTCAGAAAATCAAGGAGAATATATCCCCTGTAATCCCAACACACAGTCACCATGACTATCTGTGCTCATCGCTGGCTCTTGAACTTCTTAGGCCTTGGTGAAGAGGTGTGACCCCATTCCGTGGATTGATTATTCGTTGCCGGATCATAAAGATACGCCCACGTTTCATCCCATGCCACCAGATTGGCAGAAACTGTGTCTTCATTGGCTTCAAACGCTTCCAGCTGATCAGAGCAGACTTCCACGCTTCTCTCCTTCAAATCCGGTGTCAAGTGCCGAGGTAGCCCCTTTGCACACACTTTTCAATAGCCTAAGTCTCCCGACATTTTGTCCAGAGTCCAGTAGTGCAACATACTCACAGACTGTGTCTCGCCTATCCCAGCGAATCAATTATCCACTGCTTGACGATTTGTGTCAGTGGTCGCAGATGATGATCTCTCACTGCCTGGTTTGTTTTCAATGCTGGTTTATCTTTCTTTAAACTTCTTCATCCATCTCTGCACATTGCTTTTGTCAATGGTGTCACCTCACTGAACATTTTCTAGCCTTCTGTGGATGTCGGACAGCCTGCACCCTTTCTTCGTCAAAAACTCAACGACGACACGTTGCTTCTGCTTGGAATCCATTATTTACCTGCGATGAAGAAGGAGAGTTACTATAGAGGAAGATTTACTCTATCAACATGTACAATTTGAACGACCTCAGACAGGTTTTAATAAAAAACGTTATGCTCAATGTTGCATTACATTCGGTACCAGCCTCGTATATTCAATAAACGTAACTTTCAGAAGGTATAAAATTTGACCAGACAATAGAGAATATATGAACAACGAAGAAATATATGCGAGAAAGAATCGTGAAAAAGCTTGAATTAATGAATGATCCGTTAAATTAATTTCGGGTACTGACATCGTGATATATATCCTTCATAAAGTTTTTATGTTGAGTGGAAGTATACATGTAAATTCCTCAGTGATATTTTCTCATTTGAGTGGTAGACCACCAAATACATGAGAATGAGATGCTAAAGTTCTTCAGGACAACTACAGGTGTCGTTCAACAAAAATCAGAATTTTTATTAGGACTTACAAGTTCTATATCTTTTTAGCACGTCTTTTGTAATAAAAGATCGTATTTATGTTATCGGTTTGCCCATATGTCCGTTCGTCGGTTCGCCTGTACACACGATATCTCTGCAACTATTAGTCCGATTTGAATTTTTTTTTGTATTGGGAAGATTGAAATATGGGAAAGACGATCCTTTCTTTCGTTTTTTCTAAGATGTACAATTTCACCGCTATAGGACATAAAGGCAGATGATGTGGAATTCAAAAATACGTTTTATTCCACATATTTGCTTCTAAACATCCGATTGGAAAAATTATCTTACACTTTAATTCCATTTACGTCAAAGAGTATTTTAGATATATATATATATACGTTTTCAAATTACGCATAGATTTTGCGCTATGGGGCGTAAAAGTAAATTACATTTTACCCGATAACTCTGCTTCTAAAACACCGATTTGAAAAAAAAATTCTTCAGCGGATACACCTCAAGATGGAAAATATTTTTCATATAATTTCAGATTTTTAGTAAAGAATACTTTGGCCAACAGGGGCGTAAGGTTTAATTTTTGCTTCTGATATATTTACCACAAAATCTGAGCTAAAACATCGATTGAAAAAATTATTTCGTGGACTGATGCCACTGACATCTATAAACCTTTCGGAATATTTTCTTCTTAAAATATTACACAATTTTCCCGCCAGGGAATTAGATATATATCCTATTTTCGTCAATATATCTACTTCTAGAAGTCCGATATGAAAAAAGTTTTCTTTGCCGGATAGCCTTTACAGTGTGACATGTTTTTCATGTAATTTCAAAATTTTCAAGTAATTAATAGACTTTCCGCCAGTGGGCAAAGAGTTAAATTGCGTTTCCCCCATATCTCTGCTTCTAAATCTCCAATTTGAAAATTTCTTTCTGCACCGGATACAGCTCCTGATGGGAAATCGTTTGCACATAATTTGTAATTTTTGTAAAAAAAATGGTTTGATCATCAGGGGGCGTAAACCTTAATTTCCGCTTCTGATGAATTTGCAGCAAAATATAAGCTTCTAAATCTCGATTGAAAAAAACGTCGTTTGTAGACTGATAATACTCATGTCGACAAACCGTTTAGAAACATTTTCTTCTTAAAATAATTAATGGTTTTTACGTCAGGGGGCGTAGATGTATATCTTATTTTTGTCAATATCTCTACTTCTAGGAGTCCGATTTGAAAAATTCCTTCTTTGTCGGATAGTGTTTCGAGTATGACATGTTTTTCATATAATTTGAAAATTTGCAAGTTATTTATAGATATTCCGCTAGGTGGCGTAAAGGTAAATAGCTTTCCCCCTATATCTCTGCTTCTAAATCTCCTATTTGAAAACATTTTTCTGCACCCGATACAGCTCCTGATGAGAAATCGTTTGCACAAAATTTCTAATTTTTGTGAAAAAATGGTTTGGCCACCAGGTGGCGTAAATCTTAATTTCCGCTTCTGATGTACTTGCAGCAAAATATGAGCTTCTAAAATCAGATACCTAGCGATAGTAATCATGTCGCCAAACCGTTTAGAAACATTTTCTTCTTAAAATAATGCATGGTTCCTACGCCAGGGGGTGTAGACGTATATCTTATGTTTGTCAATATCTCTACTTCTAGGAGTCCGATTTGGAAAATTCCTTCTTCGTTGGATAGTGTCTCCGATGCGAAATGTTTTTCCTAAAAATTCAAAATTTTCAAGTAAATAATAGACTTTCCGCTAGGGGCACAAAGGCAAATTGCATTTTATGCGTTATTTCTGCTTCTAAATCTCCGATTTGAATATCTCTTCCTGTATCGCATACAAGACCGGATGGAAAATATTTTTCACATAATTTTTAATGTTTGGTAAAGAAAGGTTTGGCCACCAGGAGCATAAGCGTTAATTCTGCTTGTGATGTATTTGTAGCAAAATATGGGCTCCTGAAAACTCGACTAATTTTTTTAGTTGGACCGATACCGCTCATATGGAAAATCCTTTTGAGAATACTTTCTTCCTACAATAATGCATGGTTTTCCCACCAGGAGACGTAAAGTCACACCTCATTCTTGTCGATATCTCTGTTTCTAAAAGTCCGATTTGAAAAATTCTTTCTGTCTTGGAGAGCGTTTCCGGTGCGAAATTCTTCTCACATAAATTCATGTTTTTCTTAACAAACAAGTCTACAACCAGAGGGCGTAAGGTCCCGATGCGTTTGCAGCAATATCTGAGGGATTAAAAACCTGATTGAAAAACTTATTTCTTTCATCAGATACTATTGTTTTCCGTACCGGCTCTATTGACTTTGAATAGCTTTGAAAATTTAATTTACGTCAGAACGGATTCAAAAGACGTGCTTATTACACCCGAAAATTCGGTGTTATCTTTCTTGTTTTTTTTTTTTTAATTTGTTGAACTTTAGGAGAAAGTTCAAAATGAGACATACTGTGGCGCTTCAGTTGTGTTCACATGGTTAAATCTGTGAAAAGGAAAGACACCATACGCAAAATTGTAGGGTGGGGATCCATTTAATTTAAAAAAATGTGATTTAAATTCAATCTTTGAAATTTTGTTTTCTATTTTGCTGAAGTATATATGAAATTAGAAAATAAAAATAAAAAACGAAGAGTGATTTAATTATTCATGAATGGCAGCACTATTGCTGTAGTTATTCCACAGAAAAATGTTTACTTTCCTGACATGTTTTTTTATAATTTCTCTACCTTATAATTTCTTCACGCTCTTGACTACTGTTTGGCTGTCAATTCAAGTTCCACCTAAGAGAGTTTTCTTGCTTTAGGTGATAATATTTGAGCTTTTACTACTCATAAATTGCATCAGATTCCCGCAATTCACTCCATACTACATAATACAACAGTGTGTTTTCAACTGAAAGCAACTTGAAGGTAAGTTGCTTAACCCTCCGGTGTTTGAAACCTATCGCATTCCTGTACAAATAGCTTATAACTTCATAGTAATTCTGGAGACGCCAAGAGTCTATGTAATATTTATATATCCATTCTCGTGTTTCTATTTGGTGTCACCCAGTGAGATAGTATTGAAGATACCCTTTTTTGCCGCACATTATCCCATAGGGATAACTCCCAATGCTAGGTTAACACTGAAACTAGTTTTTATGCCCAATATTTTTACCAATATCGGCAATTTTAAAGAAGTTAGTATCCCATATTTTTCCTAGGTATTCTTTCAAGTATTATGCTCCAACCACACATCTTTATTCCGAAGAGAAATGGTGTGAGGTATGCGAGCCAAAGAGAGATGACGAGGAACATAAGAGTCACTTGTTACGAAAGTCACCAAACAGGTGGAGAACAGCAGGCAGACGAATGAGTGCCAAGTTGGCAAAGAACTAATTTCGGAAGTGGGATAAGTTCTCAGAGACCGTTGGATTAACGTGGCTTTGAAGGGAGATTGCTTCTCAGGTTTTATGTTAGCAGCTGCTGGTCACAATAATGCAAATATCCGGTCGACATGCGGAGAAAATACCTATTCTGTCTGTGCTTGAATTATACAGTCAGATAACAAAGCGATGAGCAAAGCACAGATTCACTATGTATTTCAGCCCTTAATTTGAAACCTTCATGTGAGAGATTCACGATTTCATATTATTTGCGAGATGTTTGATCGAAGTGCCTTATATCGGGTTTAGGATATTGTCTCTTGGTTTTCGGGGCAATCACGAAGTATGGCCAAATGAAAAATGAATTCGATTTGGTAACTCATTAAGCAATTAGTCTACACATGCACGTTCGATTCTTTGAGGATATTGCGTATTCAGGCCAAACTTTTCATTCAAAATATTTACTAATCAATTCGGTTGAAATAAATATTAAGTTAAACTAAATAGTTAAACTAATCTTTTTTATAGAAACAGTCGAATTAGTAACGCCAAATACCATTTCTCGCGATCAGTCATTCGTTTGTCAGAATTTCCCTATAATTTGGAACAAAACGGAAGTATAACCAGCGGAAAACAATTATTTACCTCTGGCAAGCCACTTATTTACATAACAGCAAGCCAGAAAAATATATGGTCAGCTTATCAACGATGTTTTGAAAGAAATGTAATCCGCTAATTAAAATGCATGCTTTGCATCTTCGGTTTTGGCGATTAGTTTAAAATGCACATTATCTAAAATTAAAAAAATAGTTAAACGTTGTTAAGAAATGGACTGCACTCTTGCAGGTTTGTCTTCAAAGATTCTTTCAGGATATTGCTCACTGCTTGAAGAATAACGGTTTGTTGAATGGAAATCTTTGACGTTCTTCGCTCATCCTGGAGTAGGAGCCAGGAGATGAATAATTTAACACCCATAAAGCACTTCATTCGTTAAATCATACAGAAAAGGGATTTGGAGAACAGTTAAACACAATTGTAAAATGTCTAAAATAGCGGAAAATTAATAACTGAGGGATGAATCAAATATACCCACCATTACTTGCATCGGAGATCGTCAAACTACAAAAAGCGTATTATATAATACAGATGAACCAGCAAGGCAGATTTTAAATCATTTCCAAAGTTTATGGAGCTTCCGCATTGTAGTACCTTTGTAGAGAGAAATATTTACTCTGTCAACATGTGCTATTTGAACGACCTCTGTCAGTTAATAAAAAAGTCATACCCACTTTTGCATCACTTTCGGTACAACCCTCGTATTTTCAGTGAATAATCATACTTTCATAACGGAATGAAGAGTTGCCGTTATCATTTTTTCTTCTGTTGGATAAGTGAATTTTGTACCTCTGTCAATACTCAATAAACTCAAAATGCGTTTTCCAGGATTTTTCGAAATGTGATATTTGCGTGGCTGTACTTTTTTCTGCATACTGGACATCGGTGGAAGAATTTTTCATCTGAAATTATATTTGCCAAATTTTTCAGCTAACATAATTTTTTTTTTCTGAATCTGCTTATTTCTTTTATCATGTAAAGTGTTGGTCGTTTACTCTCTCTCTCTCTTTTCTTTGCTCGGTTCAAACGTCGTGACCCAATTCACATCCTGTCGGCAGTCAACGTTCGCCATTCCCGTCAATTCTCAGCAGTTCTTATGTGAGAATTGCAAGAGGCAGCAATCCTATTTTGGATAGCAAGAAAATGTCTTTCAGTACAGCTGATGCAATTTCTTGGTAGCTCCATGATATATACCTTTCGCAGAAAACTATAACTATGGTTCCCAAACGCAGCCCACTGCAGAAATTTTACATGTATATTGGGTTTCGAGTTAAATACTGTTAATACTACACGGAAATATCTATGAGAAAAACTGTTCAGAAACAAACAACATTCAACAAAAACCTGATTTCCTTATGTAAAATTATTTAAAGTTATTCTTCTCATACTTTTAAAATATTTGGTGTGCATTGGTACTGATCAAAATCGGATATTTAATTATTTCTACAGCTGTGTACATTTCAACAACCTAAAAAGCAACGAAAATTGGTGGTACTGAAAAGAAGTTGCACATGAAGGAAACATAAGGAAAATGAAAAATACTGATGCAAAATAGAAGGGAAATATAAGGGAAAATAAATATGCTGATGTAAAATGGAAGGGAACTATAAGGAAAAACAAAATAGCTGATGAAAATGGTTAACATATGAAAAATTTAACTTCCAAAGCAGAATATATAGAGGTATGCAAAACAGTTCGGGAAAATATAACTGAAGACACCAGGAAATCCAATTGTGGACTAGTGAGAAAAGCATTTGAAAATATCTAAAGCCTGAAGTAAGCAAAGGTACATTTCAATAAGGGAAGAAAACAGATTATGGCACTCAGAAAAGGATATAGTTCTGTAATAAGAATAAGAGGTGAAATTTTGACAAGAATAAAGTATCTCTACAGAAAACTATTTAAAGAAATAATACACTTATCTCTTTTGAATAGTTTTCTGTAGAGTCATTAGGAAAGGTACTATTTCTAAGATTTCCCATGTCAACCCAGCAGAAGTTGCACATGCAATTAGGAAAGTGAAACAGGGAAAAGCTCCGGGAAAAGATAAAATTACCATGGGCATTGTGCAACAAGCAAACGGAAAAATAGAAGTTGCATTTGCCCAAGTTTTCAATAGATGTTTCAATGAAAAAAAGATTATTGGAGATTGGAACAATGCTACAATGATCTTGCTAAATAAAAATGGGGCCATTGTGGATCGCAGAAACTACAGACCCATCTGCCTCCTTTCAGGTGCTTATAAAGTATTCATTAGGGTTCTTTCACATCGCTTGAAGGTAACACTGGACATGTCTCAACCAAGAGACCAAGCTGGATTCAGGAGTGGCTACAGCACCATATATCATGGCAATCTGCTGAGAGAACTAATTCAAAGAACGAGAAAGTATGATCACCCATCATGCGTGGCATTAATTGATTATGAAAAGGCCTTTCATTCTGTGAAAACATCAGAAATTACATACACTCTGAAATCCTGCGGTACTGAAAATGATTAAATTAGCATTATTAACCTGTAAAAATGCAAGTGCACAGGGTTGGATATTTGAGGATAGAGCACCAATAAATATTTGAATGGGAGTGAGAGAAGATGACACCATATCTTCCAAACTCCTTAATGCCACATTACAAAATGTCTTTCAATCACTGAACTAGAAAACCAGAGGATAAATATTAATGGAGATCATTTAACTCACCTTGGTTTTGCTGATGATGCAATCATTTTTGCAACTACCCCTTCAAAGCAGCAATGTAATATACAGGAACTTGCTGACAAGAGTAAAGACGAGGGATTAAAACTGAAATTTTAGAAGACAAAAACTGATGTACAATGCTTTTACAGGAAATGTAGATTTTGCGATTTTTTGGGAAGAGCCCTAGGTAACTAATGCTTATTCCTGTGATTGGGTATCAATGCATCCTTCCAGTGCTTACGTATGGTGCAGAGACGTGGACCTTAACTAAAGGAGACATACAAAGTCTGCCGACAACTCAAAGATTAATGGAGGGGTGCATGCTTGGTGTAACCACGAAAGATAAAATAAAGAAGTCGTGCCTAAAGAAAATGACGAGAGTAGATGTTATGATAAGGTTAAAATCCCTGAAATTTCATTAGGCCGATGTTGCCAGAAGAACGGACAAGTGATGGAGAACTGAAATTTTAGACTGGATACCAAGGGTCAGAAAAAGACCATATGGGAGATGGGTGGATGGAATTTGAAAGCATGAGGGAGTGACATAGAGAAAATTTGTGGAAAACAGACAGTTGTAGAAGAATCTTGAGCAGTTATCCGTCCAGCAGTGGATTGATAATGGTTGACAATTATGGTGATGAAATGTATTTCAAATAAAATAAAATTTTTAGAGAAAAAAATTTTAATTTCTAATTTTCTTCTTAATACAATAAAACCTGTCTGAAACGTACTCTGTATAAAACGGAAACCTGGCTAAACCAAAAAAAAATTTCGGAACCGGTCATTTTAACATACACTACTCGGTATGTACCCGAAACCTGTCGAAATCGGAAACGGAAACCCATTTTCGCTACGATAGTACAGACAAAATAGTTTAAAAATGAAAATTAAAATTGAAAAAAGGTAGTTCCTTGATCCATCAAATTAAATACAGTTAACAAAACACTGTACATGATTTGGGAATAATATAAAAAGCAAGATCAATCCAAAAGAACGTTTCCGAGTTAACGCGGGAATTCGTAGTGCATAGTTTTGTATATCAGTTTCCAATCTTTTCCCTTCTTCGTGAATGGAGCATTCCTGGCATTTTTCCGTCTCTGGCTCGTATGGGCAGCTGAGTACATGTAGCCACCCCCTTTACCGTTTTCCTCTGGTTTTGGCGTTGAAGAAGTTTTACCGAAGTGAATTACGACAGCACCGTTCATTCTCGGTTGTATCATAAAATTCGACGTTTAAACGAATGTGTTGTTCAAGAGATTTTAAGAGTTAACAAATTAGTGTGCTATGTAAGCTAGTTTAATAGTTAACAAGTGAGTGCGTTGTTTAAAAGAGTTTAAACGATTCTTCATAATAACAGATGGCAAACCTGAAATCTTTCCTCTATGTGAGAAAGTGAAACTGATTGAGAAGCACCAATGAGGAAAACGTTCGGTTAAGGAATTGCCTGAAAAATTTATAGTTGGACCCGCACTGTGCGCAGTGGTCTAAGCGATGGCTTCTGATCATTCGTCCGAGAGGGTCCAGGTTCGGATCCTAGTGAGGCATGGATGATGTGTTTATCTTCCGGCACTGGCTCTCTTCTTCCCTTGAGTCAGTGACCCTAAATTAGAGATGGGCGACTGCTTATAGACCATTGAGTTGCTCACGGTGGTCGTTAAACCCACAATCAGCAGCAACAACAACAACAACAGCTCATTTAAAGTTGGAAAATGTCAGGTGCATAAGTCCTTGAAAATTAATGATAAGACCAGTGGTTAAAAGGAACTGCAGGTCAGCTAAGACTACTGGGTGAAGTGTCTTTAAATCAGAAAATAAACAAAGCAGTTTGGGGTTTGTTTGTGGAAGCTACGACTAAAGGGATGCCGATTTCTGTGTTATTGATTAAAGCAGAAGAATCGGAGATTGCTCAAAAGTGAGAAAAACCTGACTTTAAATTTTCCAATGGCTGACTAGACAGTTTAAAACCCTGTCAATTCATTGTTTTTATTCAAGTTTGTGGTGAAGCTAAAGATGTAGAAGTTCAATCGGCAAACAAATGGAAAGAGAAAATCGCGAAAATTATTGAGGGATATGAAACAAAACACATTTGCAATGAAGATAAAAGTGTACTGATTTCTAGACTGTTGCCTCCCAAAGACAACAGTCTAGAAATCAGTCCAGTTTTTGAGAAGGAAGATAAATATGTCGGATGCAAAATGTCTAAAGAAAGACGGACTGTTTTTCTGTGACCCAGAATGGAAGGAAAAATTGAAAAACCTCTTGCGATAGGTAAATCTGCTCGTAATGCATTATCATTTCATCAAGGATTCAATAAAAAAGCATGGATGACAGATGCCATTATGGAAGAATGGTTGAACGTGTTTAAGAAAAAGATGAAAATTCAGAACATAAAGGTTTTGTTGTTTCTAAATAACGCTACTTGTCATCCCCACATTTCTTTATAAAATGTAAAATTAGCCTGGTTTCCTCCTAACACGACGTCAGTTACGCAGCCGCTCGACCAAGGTGTGATTTCGAATCTCAAGTGTGTTTACAGAAAGTGTGTATGTCAATCACTTATCATCAAGCTTCGAGACAGTATCAGTGTTTCTGAGCTATGCAAATCCATAAACGTATCGAATGCAATTAACTGGATAAGCAAGAAAAAGAAGAACATTCTTCCTCAGACGGTGAAGAAATGCTTTACTAAGGCAGGATTTGAAAACACGGAAAAAGACGTCAAAAATGGCAGTGGCGAAGAAGAAAATAGAGTTGAAATTTCTGTTTTGTGCCGACGAGCCTATCTTGCGTTTGATACTGAACCTGTTGTCCATTTGTTGTCCCGTGTTTGGAGACATTGGCAAGACTGTTGATGTGTCGACGGAGAGAGTGGAGCAACTAGCTGATGACATGTGTGAAGGCGACGAAGAAAACAGAGAGTTAAAAATAACGATATTGAGTGACGTAATAAGTGCAATTAATGACCTGGAAGAATTTTTGGCGCATAAAAAGTGTCCCACAATCCTGGACGTACTACAAGATGCCAAAGAAACTATATTTACCAGCTCTTTGAAACTTGTCCGAAAAACAAGTAGCCTATAGGTGCCTTTTTTAAATAACTGCAATGTAAGTTGTCTGCAATATGTATATGTTTTGTATCATTATCATATTTTTTATGCAGTTTGCATTTTTAAAATGCAGTGTGTATGGTTTCTATGCAGTTTTTTTCTTTCCTTATAACAATTTCAATTTACTATTCCAGGTAATTTTTTTTTGTGTTTGACCTTGTATATAACGGAAAAACATTAAACCGAAGGATTCCGTTTTAGACAGGTTTTACTGCAGGGCTAGCGCTAAGAAATTTTGTAGTGTTAATCAAAGCTCTAGCCAAATTAAAAAATCATTAGCCATATTTTGAAAATCTTAGCCAGTGTTGGCGGTGAAATTTTTAAAGAAAAATTCATGTCAGAAATGTATAAAATAAAACATGAGAGAAAATAAAGAAAAATCATGCAATCATGGAAGAAAAGCTGTTTACAAAATTTAATTTTATATGTCGGACAGGCCGAGTCGTCTGTTTTTACGAGTGTACCAGTAATCAAATCCTGCATGGGAATTTAAATTTCTCGTAATACATCCTTCAATATTAATAAAAATCATGTTACCAACATTTTTTAATTTTCTTGCAGTTTCGTAATCCTGTTTTAATTAAGTTGTATTTACTAAAACCACGTTCTACATTTCTTGTAGTCATAGAGAAAGTTAATGTAATTTTTGCAAGTTTGATAATGCTTTCATTGCTTTCATTGTTATATTTGTTCATTGCCAAGCTCCAAAATCCTTCAGCAATACATCTTTATGTTTAGGCATGAAATATTTCCATGTATACCCATCTGTTTAAGTTGATAAGCGTTTATTAATGTTTGATTGCTGGTTTTATTTTGAGTTACTTTGTCATTGTAAAAGAGTTCTCACAATTCACAAATTAAGTAATTTCCCTAATTTGATAATTCAGACTTTTCTGTGGGCAATTTGTTTGGATTTAACGCATCAAACCATTTACAGATCTTGTCTAAGGAATATCTCTGTTGGATGTTTTCAATAAGCTTTTTTCAGAAAATGATTTGCAATTTTAAAAAATGTTGCAACTTGCTTCGGGGAAATGGCTAAATCACGAATTTTAATTTTTACAGATTGTTGAGTGTCAAGCTCATCCGGGAGTCCGTTTAAAACAGATTAAGATTATCACAGTTTTTAGATTCAAATGCTCACCATGGGTCATGCTCAGGTAAATTAGTCTCGTGTGTGAGAAAATAAATACTAAGATTTCTAAAATGTTATTATAGTAATTTAAATGTTGGTGTAAATTTAGATTAATAACGCTCTATATGAATTTGTTGATCAAGATATGAAGGATTTCGTGGATAATCGGACAAGCTGCAGAATGTAGAAAAACAAATTGGCAGAACGCATATTTTTCAGTATTTCTTTAAATCCTGTGTATTCTATTTCGGTTAAAGTTTAAGTGTTTTATCCCGTATTTCTGCGAAATAATCCCGCAAAGAGAAATTCTGTAAATTGTATACACATAAGCCATATCAGAAAGTCTAAAAATAAGAGGATCATATTTGTTGAAGTTAATTTTTTTATTATTAGAATGGTGAATATAAAATCTTGGATATGTAAGATGCGGGCAGTGGGATAACATTTGCTCAAAAATATGCAAAACCCTTGATAATTCCAGTCAGTTAATTGAATGGGACTTTAATTATTTCTGGGGAACAATGCGTTTAATCTTCATAATAATAGGTACAAGAACTAAGCCAGGGGGCCTTCAAACATCTTTATTCTGTGAGACGTTTAACATTGACTCATCTAGAGATATGTAATAATCTGAAATGCATAAGTACATTTCCAGGTAATCATTAGCTTAGCTCCAAATGTTGTTTTCTTCCATGGTAAAATTTTGTGCTAAAGTTTAAAGAAATGTTTGTTTTCACATTTTGCGGACTACTGTTCTTAATTTAGGTAGCAATCGACTCATATTTGTAAATCATGTTTTTAATCCAAAGATGAATCTTGAAACATTTAAGGCTATTTGTTTAGTTCCTAATAAAAATTCTTAGTAGTCTCAGTATTTTATCTAGAAAAATAAATATAAATAATAATAAAATATTGAAAGAGTCATCTAAATTTGACATTTCATCCTAAAGGATATGTAACACCTCACTGATTTAAAATCGCTCATCCGAAAATAAAGATTTACACAAGCATATGATCTGGGATTTAATTTATAAATATAACAACTCAGACCGTTTTAAATTCGTACTTTTGGAAATCAATTTTAATTACGATCTGCTAGTGAGAGCTGCTTTTGAAGTGTAAGATTTAACAAGAAAACCGATGAAAAAATCCGTTTCATAGATGTATACTGATATATCAGGTAATTGCGGAAGAAATGTCGTTTTGCGCAAGTTCAACAGTAGTGATTCCCCTGGTTACGAGACCATGACGTCGACCAGTGTGAGTATAAGAGAGATCACACTAGCAGACCTTCAAGTAACTTCAGACCGCAAACGGGAGTTCTAGGTGCAGTTGTTGTATACCTAAACCGCATAGGAAATGGCAGTGTCAGAAGACCCCATTATGCTGTATGAGTCCCACCATCAACATTCAAGGACTGTAGCAACACTAAACATCAATGCCGTATATGGGCCGGGCACCATATACGGCATTGATGTTTAGTGTTGCTACCGTCCTTGAATGTTGGAAATGTCAACGTTAGTTCCAGAAATTTCGTAGGGGGGGGGCACACCAGCCTCAAGGTTATGCAGCGACCCGGACGGTCTGTTGAGCTGGATAGCGAAGTACTGAAAGCTGCTGTTGTAGAAAATCCGCAAGTAACAGTTGAAGGATTGGCCACACTTGTTCATTCAACCCATTCCACTGTTCATCTGTATCTACAAGACCTCGGTTATGTGTCGAAACTGGATAAGTGGATACCTCATGATCTCACTCCACAACAGCTGCAACAGCGTGCGGACATTGCCACTTTTTTGCTCACCCGTGAAAACAAGGAATCCGTTGGGCCCAGAATTTTCACTGCCGATGAAACACAGATTGTTTATCACAACATTAAGCGTAAACGGCAGCAGCTACCCAAAAGGAATGTGCCTGAAGCAGTGGCGGAAACAGGATGTTTCACACAAAAGTTTTGTGTTCTCTGTGGAGGGATATGCAAGGCATAATTCATTAGGAGCTGCTGCCACTCTATAAGACCATTACAGGGGAAGTCTACTGTCAGTAGCTGCAGCGTCTACGCACTGTTTAGCATGATAAACGTCCAACACTCGTGAATCGTAAAGGTGTGCTGCTGCAGCAGAACAAGACAAACCCACATACAGCGAAAATGACCAGTGCGACGTTGCAGGACTTCAGGTGGGAAAAACTTCCGCATTCAGCATATTCCCCTGACATCGCCCCTTCCGACTACAACCTCTTTTGCAGCCTGTAACACCATCTTGTTGGGACTACGCTTCGCAATGTGGAGGAGGCACGGCGAAAGATCTCTGCATTTGTTGCATCAAAACCCATGGAATTCTACAAGTCTGGGATTCAAAACTTTGTCGATCGATGGGAGACGATTGTAACTACCGGGGGAACGAACTTATTATATGGATTAAAACATCTGTTCTAAGTATTATTTCTTACTTTTCTTCACATGCGGAAAAAAAACGACAGTATTTTTTGGATTGCTTGATAGTAAAGAAGCAAGCCACAAAATGTGTGGCTTCGTTAGGCAGGATTATCGGCTAAAGTAAACTCAGATTTCAAAACAAAAATATTCAAAATAATAGTTATTAGTTATTACTCAGCAATATTAAAACTGCCACCAGCAGGTTGCATGCTGTTCACTGTAATGATATGTATTATAAATGCGGAGCGCAAAGAAGAGTGCACAAGGTGTCAAGAAAGTCGACTGATTCTCCTTCATTGAATACACTCTGCTTTGTTAAAATTTCAACGGTTCCTTTAAAGCGGTAGCTCTGGCGTTCGTGTACGTGGCAATCGCTTAAGCCCATTTTATTTAGGAGTGACCGAGTTGTTTTTGATTTCACGCGCCAACGCTGTTGTCAGCCGCCCTAGCTTTACGTCTCTCATGCGCTCAGCTAGTCTCAGGGGGAAGGAGAAGTATGTCACTCCAATGTAGTATTTCGTGATACCGTCTGGGTATTCGAGCGGAATGGAGTACAATCCTGGGTCTGCGTAATCCGTTGCGGCACTCCTCCTCGATGTGAGCCACGAGAATAACGGTCTCGTCGCCCTTACACAGATACCCAGGCCGAACTTCTTAAGAGAGTGCTTTAGAAGATATGTGAATTCCGGAACATATGGGCATGATCCGACATAACACAATAAGGCGTCGTTCCCGTGCTTGCTAGGGTTAGCGAATCTGGTTTTCGTTCTCACGATGACACGTTCAGTTATTTGGACGTCATAGGCGGCAGAAGCCGACAGTGTTCGCAGCAAATTGATTTTAGAGACCAGCGCGGTGTCGCCAGAGCAAGTGTGGACGCTCTTCCGGCCCTATATCGGAAAAGATCTAACTTCTTTGCAATGGGACATGCGGAAGTTGGTTAAATGACATTTGGGACACAGGAAGGCTTGTGATGTACTTACGTACGAAGGTGACCTGTTGGTGTGTCTTTTTTATGAGGACCTGCACGAAGCGTAGGGAGCAATTAAAAGCCACCATTGTTCGCAGCGAATCGATTTTAGAGAGCAGCGTGGTATCGTTAGAGGCAAATGCGAACGCTCTTACGACCTTATATCGGAAAAGAGCTAACTCCTTTGCATTAGGACAAGCGGAAGTTGGTAAGATGTCATTTAGGACATAGGAAGGCTTGTCATATACAATCGTGGCCAAAAGTCCTGCACCAGTAGACCGAAAATCAAATTTTGATGGTTGAAGTCAACTTGTACAGCGTAATGATAAAGTCAGGAATACACATTATACATTATTTTAAAGGAAATGTTATGCTGAATTCAAATTTTTTTACGGAATGTTGTTACCAGTAATAGAAGTGAAGTTACAAGCAAAAGTACAGCGTCTAGTCATAAAAAGCAAAAATTAGCGGAATTTGGGAAATTAGTGTACAATGCATTTAACATAAAATTACTGTACAGTACACTATTTAAACTTGCAAAACACTTAAAATAACTTACCAAAAAGCAAAATACGCTTTAATATTTAATTAGATAACCACGATTTCTTAGTAATATTGTGCTCCTTCTTTGCATGGAACTCATGAGTTTCATTAGTTGTCCATTGGTGATAACTCAGTGCCAAATTTGCTGTTAAATATGGCTGTGATCATTCCACTGTCTTGCGTGCCATTAAAAGAGTTGCAGAAAGGAATGTGTGGGAAACATAAAAATAATAGTTTGACCAAGGCTGTTGTGTACTGAACGTGATGATCGATGTTGATTCGTTGTTCCTTGAAATCAAGTCCTTGCAGAGGCTTTCCTCTGCCATCTAAAAGCCAGGATTTTGTGCGCTAATAAATCATCCCCAATAACATGGCTCAGATACACAGATGACATACACTGACGGAAAAAAGCCCAACACCAAGAAGGGGTTGTGTTAGATAAACGACAGTTGGTAGGCGGTGAGAGTACATCTGTAAGATGGCGTCTATGCAAATTTTGCGCTCGGAGCATACGTGTGGCGCTGGGAGCGCCCCTCGGAACATGCAAAGCAGGTTTGCTGTAAATAAGCGCTGTAACGTTCGTGAGCGTTAGTTATCGTTGAGACTTGACGTAGTGTGTTGATGTTAGTCAAAAATGCCTTTAAGAAGACGAAGAAGCCATTATCAACAGCTCACAGAGTTTGAACGAGGTCGTGCAATAGGGCTACGAGAAGGTGGATTTTATTTCCGCAATATTGAAGAACGACTTGGCAGGAGTGTAGCCACTGTGCATGATTGTTGGCAGCGGTGGTCAAGGGTAGGTACTGCCTGAAGAAGACGGGGTTCCGGCCGGCCACGTGGTACTACTGAGAGGGAAGACCGCCGTGTCCAGCTTATGGCTGTGGCGCATCGTACCGCGTCTGCGGCAGCGATTCGAGCTGCAGTTGCCACCACAATGACACAACGAATGGTTACAAATCGGTTACTTGAAGGACAGCTCCGAGCCAGACGCTCTGTAGCGTGCATTCCACTTACTCCAAACCACTGCCGTTTGCGACGTCAGGGGTGCCAAGATAAAGCTCATTCGAGGACGGAGTGGAGATCTGTTGTGTTTTCTGATGAAAGCCGGTTGTGCCAGGGTACCCGTGATGGCCGTGTGTTGGTTAGAAGGAGGCCAGGTGTGCGCCTGCAACCAACCTGTCTGCGGCCGAGACACACTGGACCTACACCTGGAGTTATGGTCTGGGGAGCAATTTTCTATGATAGCGGGAACACTCTCGTGGTTCTCCCATGAACCCTGACGGCACAGTTGTACGTCGGTCTGGAGATTCAACCTGTTGTGCTGCAATTCATGAACAGCATTCCAGGGGTGTTTTCCAACAGAATAACGCTCGCCCGCATACCGCTGTGTTAACCCAACATGCTCTACAAAGTGTCGACACGTTGCCGTGGCCTGCTAGATCACCAGATTTTTCACCAATCGAGCACGTATGGGACATCATTGGACGACAACTCCAGCGTCACCCTCAATTAGCATTAACCGTCCCTGTATTGACCGACCAAGTGCAACAGGCATGGAACTCCATCCCACAAACTGACATCAAGCACCTGCACGACACAATGCATGAACGTTTGCGTGCTTGCATTCAACATTCTGGAGGTTACACCGGTTACTATTGTACCAGCATTTCACATTTAAAATGGCTCTTCTCGCGCTTACAATAAGCTGTGATCTTGAAACCTTAATCGATTAAATATGTTACCTATACAAATGTATTGCCGTCATTTCATTCCTCTACAACTATTTTATCGTGGTGTTCGGATTTTTCCGTCAGTGTATTTCTTATCTGGACGCACCAGCACGGTGAACTGAACGAATTTCTCTATTTTATGAATTCTGCGCACGCAAACATGAAGTTTACTATGGAATGCGAAGCCAAGTGATTGCTACCCTTCCAGGACGCCCTTATAAAAAAGGCACCAACCGGTTACCTTCGTATGGAAGTATAGTACAATTCTTCCTATGACCCAAATATCATCTTACCAACTTCCGCATGACCTACTGTACATATGTTAGCTCTTTTCTGATATAGAGCCGGAAGAGCATTCGCACTTGCCTCTGACGACCCCGCGCTGGTCTCTGAATTCGAATCGCTGCGAACACTGGAGGCTTCTGCCGGCTTTGATGCCCAAATAATTGAGCGTGTCATAATGAGAGCAAAAACCAGAAAAGCTAACCCTGGCCAGCACAGCAACGACGCCTTTTTACGTAACATGGTATCATGCCCATGTGTTCCGGGATTCACATATTATATGTTCCGTGATTCACTTATGAGTAAACATTAGAAAAATGTCTATCCTGCTAAATTCGTGCATGGAACTTTGAAGACAGCGGAAGTGTAATCTTGGTTCCCCCAATTGAAAATTAGGTAGTTGCTTTGTAATTTGTTCTAAAAAAAACGGTGTTGTATTTCTTTCCATCAATAGAACATTTATTCAACAGCTTACTCGCCGAAAAATTTTGAGATTTCCTCTGACACCGTCCACAACTACATTAGTCCGTCGGTCTTCAATACGACGAAACGTGATTTCTTACACCAGAGAAAGCGTTTCCGCTAACCATAATATGCTCAAGCCCAGCTTTACATCAATTTAACCGAGTCTTAACGCTGATCTTCCGGATGTTACCATTGTATGCAGCTTTATGGCCAAATATACTTCCTTCAGATTTTAAAAAGCCGTCCTTGTGTTGGCACCTCCACCGGAATTTTGGAACACGGTGGTGTGTATCTTAACCGAGAATAAACGATTAATTCACACTACACTCTTCGGCACTCGATCTCTATCATTTGACATGGCCTACTATGTATATCGTATTTGGGCTTTTGTTAGTGCTAGGCGTTTCCACTTCATATTGTCATCCCTTGCAGTTCATAAGGATAGCTGCTGCAGGGCAGACATTTCCCGAACTGTTGCTAAGATGCATCCTATGACCGTGCAACATTTAATGACATTGAGCTCTGCCTTGCGGCCCATTTCCTACTTCATTCTCATCTGTAACGGGTGCCAGGTCATATGCGTCATTTTATTCCATTGCGGGGCGTCAGTAAATCCGCTACTCATATATGGTCCTCGGATATTTTTTTTATACGTATAGTGTAATAGGTTTCATAAAATTTCGAAGATTTAAAAAAAAATATTTCTTATTTACATTAATTTCGGTACTTAAATCATTTTTATTCTTAGATAAACAAATTTAGTTTTTTACTGGTATTACATATTCAAAATGTGAGTCTTTAATAGGCTTAAATTAAGTCATTTTTTCGGTTCTTAAATATTAACAAGTTAGTAAAATCATGCAATGCATTGATTATGATACGCTTTCCAACATACCTGAAATTATTACTCAAGTTATGAGGATAATGGCTGTGAAATAAATCTCGCTCCTGTGTCCTGACCTTTGACCCCATTTTGATAATATTCAACAGAACCGGTTCAGTATAACTCAATAATAACATACTAAAGTTTTGTCGCAATAGAAGCAGTTTTACGCAAGTTATGAGAATAAGGGCTGTGGAATAAATTTTGCTTTTGTGCAATGACCTTTGACCCCATTTCGTTGACATTCAACAAAACCGGTTCACTGTACCGCAGGAACAACATGATAACGTTTTGTCGCAATCGAAACATTTTTAGGTAAGTTATGATGCACAAGGGCAATGGAATGGTTCCCACTCCAGTGCCCTGATCTTTGACCCCATTTCCAATAGGGTTAGTCCTCAGTGGCTCCCTATCACATATTTAAATTTCATCGAAATCAAACCATATTTACGCATGTTATGACGCATAAAGGCAACGGAATTGATTCCTCTTTTATGCCCTGACCTTTGACCCCATTTCGCCTATTTTCAATAGGGTTCGTTCCCAGGTGGTTCCTTACCAAATACTAAAATTTCATCGAAATCGAGCAATTTTTCCGCAAGTTATGACGCATAAGGGCAACGGAACAAATCCCGCTCTTATGTGCCGCCTGATCTTTGACCCCATTTCGTCCATTTTCAATAGGGTTCGTGCCCAGGTGGTTCTCTACCACATACTAAAATATCATCGAAATCGAACCATATTTACACATGTTATGACGCATAAGGCAATGTAATGGATCTTGCTTTTATGTCCTGACCTTTGACCCCATTCGGCCCATTTTCAACAGGGTTCGTTCCCAAGTGGTTCTTTACCACATGCTAAAATTCCATCGAAATCGAGCCATTTTTACGCAAGTTATGACCCATAAGAGAATGGAATGGATCCCGCTCCTATGTCCTGACCTTTGATCCTGTTTTGCCCATTTTCAAAAGGGTTCCTCTCCAGGTGGTGCCCTACCACATACTAATATTTCGTCGAAATCGAACCATTTTCACGTGAGTTATCGTGCGGACGGACAAATCTGGAGCATATACGCTTCTTCAACCTACGGTTGGAAAGCGTAAATAATGAGCTGTGCAGTTAATTATTATAATTTATTTTACTAATATTAAAGTGAAAACATCACATTATGGTTCTGTACTCTGATATCAGCAGAAACGGAAGATCTGAAAATATGAGGCTCACGTTTTATACAACATACACCGATAAGCCATTACATTATCCCCATCCCAGCCTAGAGAAATGAGCGCGCATAGAGACCAAACGGTAGCGCAGGTGAAGTTCACAGAGCAGTATGTATACAACCCGAGTACTCTCTTCTAACAGAGTGTATGCATACAACTCCGTTAGAAGAGAGTTCGGAGTCAGAAAGGGAAAAGTTGTCGATTTATCGCAGTTTGATAAAGGACAAATTGTGATGGATCGGCACCTCTGAACTACGATCTCGGAAACGATTCAACTTGTGGGTTGTGCGCTTTCCGCTGTAGTGAGCACGTATCAAAAGTGGTGACAGATAGCCAAACGACGAATCGTCGTCCAACCGTATCGTCCTTAGCTCATTGATGCCAGAGGGGAGCAGATTGAGTCGCGTATTGTTCACAACGACCGCAGGTCCAGAGTGCGACAAATCAACCGCAGCTACAACAGCGGTGATCAGGACGATGTGTAACAGCCCACAGTTCATCGCAGCATTCTGCGTAAAGGCTTGCTTAGCTGAAGATCCAGACGGGTCCCATAGCTCAATGCACGTGATCGTCAACAATGCATGAATTGGGCCCAAGATCATCGAGATTGGACAGTGGATGTTTAGAAGAGAGTGGCCTGGTCTGACGAATCATGATTCCTGGGGGACCACGAGACGACCGAGTAGGATAGTCGATTACCAACAGATACTAAGGCACCTGGATGCACTGTTGGGCGGAAACAGGCAGGTGGTGCAGGTTTATGCGTGGGCGATATTTTCTTGAGACACTTTAAGATCGACTATCCCAATTGCGCAATCCCTGACAGCTGGCAAGTATATGAACATCGTTGCGGCAAAGTCCACCCATTCATGACAACTGTGTCACCTGCTGGTGATGGTCATTACGAAGAAGATAATACGCCATGCCACACTGCCAGAATCATCAAGGTGCGGATCAAGGAACATGCTGGTGACTTTAAGTTATTGCCCTGATCTTCAATTTCACCTGATATGAACCCAAACAAACATTTGTGGTTCGACATGGAAATGCGGGTTCGGGTTATATCCCCACCACCCCGAAGTGTAAGGGAACTGGATGGCCAGCTGTTGCAATTATGGTGCCAGATAACAAAAGGATACTTATCGCCACCTCATCGAATCGATGCCTTGCCTAGTGGACGCTGTTTTATGGGATAATGGGGAACTCACAGCTTATTATGTAAGTGGTCATAACATAATGGCTCAACGGTGTATATAAGATATTCTTCTAACCTTGCATTTTCTCTTAACACATTTCATTTTAATTTTGTTACTCATTTTAGAAGACTAGAAGGTAAGTACATCTTCCCATCCATATTTTCCTTTATTAAACAAACATTTGAATAATTTAAAAAATATTATAATGAATACCGGATGGCGAAACGTCTGGAAACCACAGAAACAGACATGTTCTGGGGAGAAATGAAATAACTGGAAATCTTGGAACCAAAATCCATGTAGACGTACTTCAAAGCCTTCACATTATTTACTGTTTATTTTGAACATTTAAATATATATTATAAAGCCACCAATAACCCCAAGCAAAGGCATATTGTTTACCTTTATTTTTTAAACTAAAAACTTGGGAAAATCGTAGCTTACTGTGTTAGTTGGGACAGATAAGGAAATGTGTCTCAACCAACGGGCTGGAGAGGGATTTGTTTCTCTCGGTAAGTTCGTTAACACTGTTCCTCAGTGAAAGGAACTTTGACGGAAAAGGATTTTAAATTGCACAATTAGTTTACTTGGTGAACTTCTTTTGTGAAATCAGGTATTGCTCTTGGAAAACGTTATTTTTTTCAATTAAACTACGCTAGAACTTTCGCCTGTTTTCAGCGCCGATGGATGTCGCAAAGTCAGTTCGCATTTCAAAGAAAAGCTCGAGCAACTGATTTTCTCCACGTTATAATTACGTGAAACTCTTGAGGCAATTGGAAGCTAGGTGGTTTGAGCCCAATAACAAAAGTTAATAAGAGATTTTATGGAAGAGGGGAGTCAATTTCTTTAGGAGAAAAGTTTTTTTAGTACTGGAAGAACCGAAACAAAGACAAAGTTTCCCACTCGGATGGGACAGAAACGTACAGTAATCACACGATCACACACTGCCGGCAATGCCGATCATCCACACTCAATCTGATACAAGATTACAAGGTGCTCAGCAGTTTTGCCATCAATCTTATCCTATCAAAAGGTGATAGTGACACCTAATGTCTCGTAAGCCCAAGTGCTACGTTGCCGTCACAGTGAACCGCACTCCTAATAAATTAATTGGGATCATCAACCACTTTCTTGAAAAAATCCATGGAAAGTTAAATGGCAAATCACGTACCTTCTCGATACGATGTGCGTTCCTCAAATTGAGAGTTACGGTACACTGCGGAATCTCAGTGATAGTTCAGAATGCTCCATTCTGCACATCCTTCCTGCTTTTTTCTGATATTTATTCATTTCTTCCCAGATGTGAGCAACATAAATAAACACTGACTTGAGTACAATCTTATGCATCAGAATATTGCGGCATGCTTCTATTAAGCTTCTCCGGTTGAGTGTTACAATCACTCCCATATTTACGCAGCAGACAATTATCTACTGTGTATCTAGTGAAAATCTTGAGAAAACATTGAAATAAACAATGAATAAACGTCAAGGATGTAAATATTTCATTTAATACTTATATTTATATTAATTATTATATAATAAGAGATAATCTCTGTAAGGCATGTTTTTTTGTTTACCTCCCGGAACTAGCAGATTAACTTCCCTCTTCATGTGCTATAATATTCGCTCGTTCCTATGTTAGGGACGAACGAATGCTTATAACACATGAACTTGTTTACGTTGTTGCTTAAACAGGCACACAAAATAGAAAAACATTCCTCTCTAATTGAAATATACTCTATAAGCTTGTTTTGCGTAGGTCACACATTAGTCTCGAACCTCGCTGCCATAGATTCATCTAAACGTTCGCGCACGAATATAGCAAAAGATAAACTTTGCAGTGGTTGGATTCGATAATAACATATACCAGCTTCCTCCGGATTCGGATATTGTATTATTTCGTTTTTTATTGGAGGTTTCAAGACCACCGTGAGCAACTTAATGGGTTATAAGCAGTCTCCTGTCACTAATTCAGGGCCGCTGGTACCAGGGAAGGGAGAGAGCCAGGGCCGTAAAACAAAAACCAACGTCCGTGGCTCACGATGGTTCCACACAGGACACTTGTCAGACGAACAATTAGCGTTTAGACTAATCAATACAGACATTTGACGTGGACCAGGAACATCAAACAAAGGTCTTCACTCTTTCCACGTTTATAAGTGAGTCACGGAAAAATTATCATTGGCCGCCACCGTGAGTCGAACACAGGGTTTTCCACTTACGCGGCGGATATGTTTCCACTACACCACAGCGGCCTCGAATCCTTCCAGACTCACACACGCTAAGTGCCAAGCCAATTTGGCAGGTTGCTTCTTGGAGCCCCGCACAGTGCTGGGGATTCACCAAAAATGGTGAGCAGCAACTGAAGAAATAATTAGTCTGTATTAATTATTCATTCGCCTTCTAATTATTTCTTCAGTCATCGACACAATCCCAACCTCGGTATCGAGAGCCACAGCTCCCCTATTGCAGGCATTATGATCTGGGGAGCAATTGCCTATGATAGGCGATCAGCTCTACTAGCAGTACGTTGAAATTGACCGGCAAGCGTTATGTGGATGAGATCCTATGGCCCATGTGTTCCCATTCCAGGCCGGTTTTCAGGTGCGCTAAACCAGCAGGATAATGCCTAGCCGCACACAGCACTGGTTTCCTAGGACTGCCTACCTCATGCCCAGACACCCAGACACTTCCATGACCTGCCCGCTTGCAGGATATGTCCCCTATCAAACATGTGTGGGACCATTTGAAACGCCAGGTGTCTCCGTGCCTCACCGCCTGAGATTTGGAACACACTGTCCAACACGTGTGGGCCAGCCTGCCACAGCAGAACATCAGGCGTCTGTTCGCCTCCATGCCTGACCGTATTGCAGCATATATCGCCGCACGAGGTGGTGCGACCCGCAATTGAAGATGACCGGACTGCGTGCCACAGATCCAGTTGTAATTGTCCTGCAGCCCTGTTTTTGCCATCATGTGTATCGTTCATATGTATCATTACGTCCATAAAATTTGAGTTCAATCCGAAGCTTCCTTCTTGGAGCGCAAATGTCATTGTCTGTGAGTGTATATGAAAACTGCGAACGAATCTCGTGATATGTGAGTGAAGTGAAGGTAATCAAATTGAAAACTCGATCAGGAAAGATAAGTTTGTCGTCCTCACCTGGGGCTATGTACTACTGCATTGCTGTGAACTCAATAGTGAAAACTCAGGTAAAGACAGAAAACCTGAGTAATGTCACTGTGTATTCTATAATGACACGGACACCCACGGCAGATGCTTCACCATAAGGCTAAATTTGACTGGATTGTCAATTCGCCGGATCCCTGCGGAAATAGGCAGGAATGCAACGGATATCCGCCAAATTTGACGACGGTGTTTGAGAAATATAGTATGGCATACTAGGACTGGATTGCATAGACAGACGTCCGAAATCAGCCTCAGTCGCCGCATTCGACACTAAGCTATAGATTCTGCACGATTCACAGAAGATGATTTCCAACAAGGTGATCAGGCGTCTATGGGCATCAGCTTATCCACACGGACTATAAATTGCACACTGGCTTAGACAAGTTCGCATTGTCAACAGGCATTTAGACAGTTATCGCTCGCTGCAGCACAAAAGCACATAAGTTTACAGTGATGCCTTTCAAGGAGTGTGTGGCAGGGCTAAAGCCCCATGTTCTATTAAGCGATGATTCTTGCTTGTGCTGCATGGCAGACGGTCACCCATTGAGAATCTGGAGATCTGGTCACTATGCAACTGCCTGATATTACGTCTAACCTAAGGGCGCCACATAGGTCCTCAGTCTTTTTTGATTGTTTGACGCCCTATCGGTTTCCCTAGGCGTTCCCGTAAGTACGCCTACTGAAGCTGATATTGCTCCACGAATAACTGCAACACGGTAGAACGTCGATAATGTTCAGCAGCTCGTTTTGCTCTCGTATCGTGGTTTTGGCCCACGTTCCCAGTCTCAACAAGATAACGCTTGACCGCACAACAACAGAAGATAGTACCTTAAAGTTGCCTAGGTGGTACCATAGCCCTCCTGTTCCCTAAATTTATTTCCAGTGGAGAACTTGTGCGACGTTATTTTAAGATGATGTAACGATTCTATACAACCTCTTTTAATGGCGTTGAAACGTGGACAGAAGTCAACACAACATGTGTAGCGATACCTCAATAAGCGATTCACTTGATGCTACCTATACCGGGTTTCCGGATGAATAACCTTGCATGGTGGGCGTACAGCCTTCTGCTCATTTCCAAAATTTATAAAACCAGGATGTTATCGCAACTGTGTTTAATGTAACAACTCATAAAAATATTTTTGATTAAAGCAGAAACAGAGAGAAATACATCTATATGTTAGTTCTGTTTGTTTCTAATCGGACTTTTCTTCCTTGTGGAAACGTTTCGCTCTTATACGGTATTTATCAGTTCTGGCTGACGGCGACTGAAATATCCAGAGGAATTCGGTGTATACAATAAGTCTCGGGCCATCCTGAAAGTATCGATTTTATATGCATGGTTTTTCCGTTAAAATACCAGAAAAGTCATGTATTTCACAATAGAATCAATTCTATTAGCATGTGTTAAATCGTGAAAAATATCAGCTGTAACGCATACATAGTTTCTTACGAACTGCGGCTAAAAATGGGAAATCGCGAATTAAGAGAGCAGGCTGTTGCATCGTCTCAGTGACTGTGTGTTTCTTCGTTCATGGAATTAATCTGTATGTTTTAAGTTAGATAACAAAAAGACTGAAACTAAACGTGACCGACACATAGAATTATTTCCAGAGTTTTACGATAAATACCTATTTTTTTGAAATTTAAATTCAACTTATCCCCTCAGTTTATTACTTAAATTAACGGCTATGGGCTAAAGATTAGGAAGAAATGTTTATAGTTTATATAACAGTACATCACTTCTCTACACTTAAACAGAAATATTTGTTGACACGATCCAAAGGATTTTTCCGACTTGTCTCGGAAAAGTGGAATAAAGAAATATTATTTGAAAAAATGTCATACTTACCTGGTACTCGGGATTCGAGGTTCCCAAAATTCGTTCTCCCGGACAGTGGCCTCACATTGCATATTGGGTTGCTACATCTGCCACGTCCTCAAGATGCGGTAGTTTGGGTTGCATGATTATTGGCAGCAAGGAGGCGACAACTAAAACTGAGTATTCGTGTGACTGGCATTGAAGTGACTATACCCCATGTTTCCCTGTTTAGATACGTAGTTCAGAAAACGACACAGAGTTCACTATTTTCACTGCTTTAATTACTATATTTTTATTGAGCTTTTGCGACAAGCCAACCGCACTGTAATTTAATAGACAAGGATTATCTCCAAAGAATTGAAAATGAATTTTTTTTTATAAAAAGAAATATCCATACCTTAATTATCAAGGGTAGTCATCTTTCTCGAAATACTGCCTAATGTTTCGAAAACAGGTGTCCCAATGTCCATCGCATCTTTTGAATATCTTCTAAAATGCTGTTGAAGCACCCTGCGCAGCGTTATTATGTTGTTGATCAGTCTCAAATTGTTGGCCCAGTAACACCGTTATTTTTAAATAGGGAACCAGAAATCACGTTGTAACAACGCTGAACAGTATGCAAGTTGGGGCATCCACTCAATATTCATTTTCTCCAAATAAGAAAAGACTGAACTGTTCATATGAGTCCTTGCATTGGGCCGCTCATAAAAAGATATGTGGAATCTAAAGTGAACAAACTCGTTTCATGCCCAAATGCTAGGTTAAAATTCTGTGAATTGATTATTTGAAATGTGTATCATACTTTCTTTATCGCTGGTTGATAGGTATCTTTCCGTATAATAACACTCAATTAATTGATGTTTACCTCTGTAACACTCGTTGAAATCTATTTTCAGGCGCCATTGAAACCGCCGACAGACGACCATCCACGAATTATTATGGCGTCTGTAAATTGTTGATTTTCTTAGGCATTCATCGTTATAAGCCTCTTGCATAAGATGGAAAGTCCCTCCAATATACTTCTTAAACGGACATCAAAATTTAATAGGCATCTTCATTCATCATTCACATCTATTTATTTGGGAAAAACGCAGTGCGAAAACACTTGTTAGGGGATCGCGGAACAACACCTGTTAAACTGCGCAGTACTGACCGTGTATGTGTGGTAAAAAAAGTGTAGCCGATTGCTATGGTTACTACAACAAGTACTGTTTTCTAGACGCGTGCCAGAGGAGAACGCAGTATTGCACATTTTCACCTAAACATTCTCATACGTATTGGGACCTGATATGTACCTAGCTATCTGATCAGAAGCAATGAGTATCAGTTCCAGAACATTGTTATGTTTGGTAAGGTTTTACGCAATGCAATAATTCTGAACACTAATATCATCCTAAAATTGGTTAAGTAAATATTTCAGTGTAGAATCAGGTTGTTAAAATGTTACCTACATGAGCCAAGGAATGGGAATTATGGTAATTCGGTCATCGTATAAGCAATCAATGAATGTTATTCTCAAACGACCGCCCTGTAAATTCAGGTAGCAACCATAGACAGTTCGACAGTGGTAACTTAGCAGTATTTCAGTCAATGGGAGATTGATAGATGTGCACCATATCCCACACTTCAGTCCTTTAAATTCCTTCTTTGGGTTCAAAAAAATCAAAAGTACGTCAGTGTTAGTTATCAGCCCACAGCTAATAGTTGGAGTTCATTCAATTTAAGGATTCTAGAACAAAACCCAATGAGTTGGGGTAGTGTGGTACGAGCTGATTATGTGTCAGTGTGACATACAGCAAGCTGGTGCATCTACATGATCCATAGAGGCCCTTGCTGTTGTTGTTGGTGTGCCATTGTTGCCCTGAGGATCCCTCCGAGGAACCTAATCCTTCTCTCACTAAGACGTCCGTGGAAGGTACTGCATAGATATAATATTATTGGGAATCTACTTAATAGTGTCAAATGCTGGCAGAACATGTGTACGAGTGAATGGTGTTTTATTAAAATCGATTTCTGTTGGTGTATGGGTCAGACAAGGTTGTCTAATGGCACCATGGATGTTATTATGCGTCGATCAGTCCGCTCATCATTCCGTCTGTGACTCCCGGTTCCACGTCATCTCGTGTGGGAATGTTCCTCGGACCATCTACGCCACCATCGTACCACCACCGTTACTTCCCGTCCAATTCCCTCCGCAATACGACGATACGACCACCCGGCCTCGCGGGGTCCATTTAGACGACCTCGCTGAAAGTCAGTTATTGCTGAAATCGTACACGTCTTCCATGTCCAGGCATTGCAACTTCTTCAGGGTCTTCGCACGTGTCTGTACGCCGACGACTGATTACATTCACTTCGCCGTACTCCTTAAATACCACCGACGATAATTTGCATATTATGCCGTGCTGTGGCGTACGCACTCACCGGTTGGTCCCAGAAATTAACATCACACCTACGTAAACTCGTCCCCATTAACATACGTAAATTTCATGATCGTCCGCCAATTCCTTCTTGGTGTTCTTTTTCACTTTCCGCCATTGTATACACCATGTACCCTTGAAATAATAAATTAAACAAATGTACACTTGTATGGAGGGACTACTTAGATGGCTGGAAGTTCTTTCTTGCATGGGAGTGAGTGGGGAGGGAATGAAGTTCTCGGCGATGACAGGAAATTGTAATGGCTTACGTAGTAACGTAACGAAAGACAGAAACCATCCCGTTCCTCCACTTTCGGCAAAGGCTGAAAAAGGGAGTGACAGTTAAAACTATCTTCACTTCACTACCCTTTTTTCCCGACAGAGGACACTTAAGTGGGATAATGTTGGGGAATGGGTTCCACTTTTTGCGGTCGTTAGCTGCCTTGAGGATGTCGTGTTGACGTTTTCATTTAAGCAGATGGCCATCATTGTGCTGTATGCTAATTCTATAACTGAAATCCCCCTTAGATAGAAAGATTGACCTCTCTCACTAGCGACCGAAAGTCATTGATTTGTTTTTCATTCTCTTTGACTGTTTCTTCATATAAGATCATATCACGCAAGACAGTCCTTCTAAATTTAGAGGATAAAATAAAAAGTGTTTAACAAGAATTAAAATGGAGTTTCTGAAGGAAAACCGGTTGATACGTTCAAGTGTAGAAATACACAAAAAAACAGTATTTTGAAAAACAAGGAACTGGTTTTAAATGAACGGGAGGTCAACATAAACCGTAGTCAAAAGAGAAAGCGCACGGAAAAAATTCGAGAATGTGGACGATTCACTTCTGGAATAGTTCAATGGTGCCAGGGCCAAAACGATTTCCATCAGTGGTCCTATAATGAAAGACAAGGCAACTCAGATTGCAAAGGTATCTGGGCTTAAAGATTTTTCAGCTAGCAATGGCTGGCCACACCGATATCATATCCGCGATAACATTGTTTTTCGAGCTATTGCTGGCGAATTAGCTGATGTCAATGAAGAACTATACGATGAGTGGAAATTACGACTGACATCAATTATTATTAAAGTTATGCAGATGCGAATATTCACCGTATGGATGAAACTAGTCTTTTCTTCCGCATTCTATCAACAAAAACTATGACAATTAATTTACGAGAACGTAAAGTAGAAATTATGGAAATAACATTCAACGATAGCTTTTTGCGTTAGCACTGCAGGAGAAAAAAAATTATTTTGATAATCTAGGAGTCTCAACGATTAAGATGCTTAAAAAATGTCGATATATCATTATTAAGTGTAACATGGCTGGCCAATTAAAAGGCCTGGATGACATCAGTGATCTTTGAAGAGTGGCTAAAAAATTTGATCGGAAAGTGGCTGGAGAAAACAGAACAGAAATGTTCAGCTTTTTTCAGTAAAAGGCACCACGACACATCCAACAGACAGCTTTGACGAATGTTAAGCTACATTTCCTTCCTCCAAACACAACTGCAAAATTGCAGCCAGCCATTAGATCAAGGAATTATTCAGTCTTGCAATTAGCTGACATTGTGGATGATATCTACGGGCTCTCTCGTATTGCAAGGATAGAATATGTCTCGGAGGCTGTACGGAAAGAAATCAATCTGGATTGTTGCTAATACATGAGTGAGAACTTGGAGGAATGCTTGACCATTGCAATGGCCGCATAAATGGTAAGTTGCCTTTCTTTTTCTTATTTGCTTTTTTTTAGACCATAGTAAAAATGCACCCCCCTAAAAGGTAATCATCATAGCACTGGCATATCAATTACCTTTCTAGGCACTCCTACATATTCTACATAATCTCTGGATGCAATTTCAGATGAAGATATTGGAACCTTTCCAAAATTATCAACTCAACAGATATTGAAGGAAGTTGATCTTTTGATGCGATCTTATGCCTGCCCTGGGAAGGGGGAATTAAGAAACTATTCTGTAATCTGAAAACAATCGTGCAGTAGAAGTCTCACAAACTTAAGCAGACGCCATTACTTTCGTTTTTAAAACAAATTTTTTAGATTACCGCTATAAATACCTTCACAATGTGTAACTGTACTACTTATACTGTAGCAATTTTTCATTGTTTCTACACATACATACAGTACTGCTAATAAACTAGAATACGTCATTTTTGGAATGCAGCAGTTCAGAGTTCGTAATTTATAAAAGTTATGAAGTAGATTACAAAATTTTAATCACTAAACTGGTCATTGGATATCCCATTAAAACCTTTCCCTATCTATTTAGCGTCCACCACTCTGAATGACAGTTTTCAAAAGAAACCGCAGTGGTTGCTGTAGAAAGGTTTTACTGTACATTCAAGTACAAACTTGACTTTCATCAACGCATTTATCAGTGCGTCTGATGAAACCGCATGATAAATATTTGTTTGGCTCTCTAGAATCTTAATAAACAGTTAAATGAAAAATATTGACAAGTGGGGAACAGTCGTTAATTAAGCTATTTTCAAAGTAGCATGAGTGTGCCGATTGGCTAAAAGGTTCGGGTACATGACGAACGGCCGTTCTTTGGTCTCTAGAAAATCAGCTGTACCGATGATTTTCAGTAAGTGATACACAATCAGCAAAACAAAAATTCGCTACCTGGGTTCTATTCCCTACATACCAAAAGTTTCCTATCCGCTCAAAAACGCGCTGAAGAGGATGAGCTACGGTGTCGGCATAAGGTCTCCGGCATCTTTGTATACAATGCTTAAGAGAAATATTCAGAAGCCCCTCTTCTCAGTGATGCAGGTGTTTATGCAATCCACCTACAATATCCGGACGGCACCTGGCAATACTGCATCGGAATAACCTAACGTTCGTTTGGAATTTGAATCAACGAACATAAAAGGTATACAAAAGACGGTATAATAACCACTGCCCTATCAACAGAGGTGAAGTTCAAGTCCGCTGATCCTGTGTGGAAGGATATCAAGAAATTAGCTTCAGACTACAAACCTAAATCTACTGCCATTCGCGAAACCTTGGAAATCTTGACCAGCAGCGAGGCCTGCAATGATAGCGTCTTTCTCGAGTTACCAGGTATTTGGATTCAATTCTTCAAATAATGCTATGTTTTCTGCCAAAGTACCACGCGCTCAGCCAACGTGTCCTCGTTTCTTCGAATGTCTGATTACATTTGCGCCTATTCATTTGTCTAGTTAAGTCACCATGTTCAAATTGTTGAAATATTCCATTATCCAGTGTGCAGTTAGCTATCTACTTTCCTTGAAAAAAGCCATCTGGTTGATGTGCGGAAACTTCGAAACTTTGATTTACATTCAACGCCAAGAGATTCGGATCACTAGTACAATTTTAAGAAGATGGTTGTCTTAGTTTCAAGGGAATTTCAGTTTTTACTATTACTCCAGCGTCCGTATTACTTAGTTGTTGACACTTGTGTTATAAGAGGTGCGGATGTTGGTTCTGATCATTACTTGGTAGTGCCACGAGTGAAACTGAATTCTGGTTGTTGTAAAAGGAATGAGGGAGACAGATAGGATGGAAAGAATGCAGGTTGAAAGGCTCCCTGAAGATCAACAGCGTTCTTCTGACTTACTCAGAGAGTGATTGATGCACCTGAAATCATGTGGGAGGAATGTAGAAACGAAGTGGGAATGCTTTAAAAACTGTGTTGCCACTGCTACTGAACAGGTCTTTAGCACCACAATAGGGGGTAACGATAAAGGTGATGCTTGGTAGAATAGTGAGAATGAAGAGGCAGTAAGAAGAAAGAAGGAAGCCTATTTGGGGATGTTGCAAGGTAAAGTTTATTTGGATGATTATCGCTGTGAGAAGAGTGAAGCAACTAAGCTGGTTCGCCAGAGCAAAGCAAAAGGTACGATCAAGGATTTGGATAGGCATGAACTGGCTTTTTGGTAAGATAGGAAGTATTTCTGGAAGTACATGATACCCCCCAAAAAATAGGCGAAACAAAGTTGTAAGTTGCGTGAAGAATAGGATCAGGAAAATTACATGGAAGCCCACTGAGTTAAGTGAAAGATGGGGAAAATAATTCTGTGAGTTATTGGATCAAGAAAGCAAAGGCAATTCTGAGGCAGAAGCAGGTGATGTCACAGTGAAGGATGAAAGGACGGGAGGGATCTCAAGCGAAGAGGTGTGTAAATATCTAAAATCTCTTCAGAATGATAACGCTCCGACAATTGAGGCCATAAAAGCTGAGATGTTGAAATATGGTGTTGACTCTGTAAATCACAGGTTAATTGAAATTTGCCCGTTGTGCTGGAAGTTAGGAATGGTCCCTCTGGATTGGAAGGATTATACCATTGTTCATTTGTATAAGGGGTAAGGGGATCTGACTGACTGCAAGAACTATTATGGTATTAGCTTACTGAGTGTGTCTGGGAATGTGTTGTGTAAGGTCTTTATTAAAAAAGTACGGGGTCTTAAATCAGAGAAAATGTGCGATGCTCAGTGTTTTTTTTATTTTAGGTCTAACGACCTCCATGAGCAAATCAATGGGCTATAAGATGTCGCCCGCCCTAATTTAGTGTCACTGGTTCCAGGGAAGGGAGAGAGCCAGTTCGGTAAGACAAACACAACATCCATGTCGCACAGCGATTTGAACCCGGACACCTTTTCAGACGAATGATCAGAAGCCATCGGTTAAACCACTGCGCCACCGCGACGGCAAATTATTTTTATGCCTGGCTTTTGGTAAGAAAGTTTTTGCTGCCTTCATAGATTTAGAGAAAGCATACGACCGAGTAAATAACAAACTTCTGTGGAAGGTATTGGATAAATACGGTGTTAATCGGAATCTACTTAATAGTATAAAAGCCATGTATGTTGACAGTAATGCTTGTGTATGGGTTAATGGTGTTTTATCAATATGGTTTCCGATTGGTGCAGGAGTCAGACGAAGAAGAGTAAGGTCACCATGGCTGTTTAATATATTTATGGAAGCGTGCATGTGTGGTGCCAAAATAGATAATACTGGTTTAAATCTTGGTGCTACCACTGTGTGCAGATTGCTGTATGCCGATGACACTGTCCTGTTGGTAGAGAGTAAAATTGAGTTGCATAGTATGTTGGCCGGGATGTACGAAATTTGAATGAAATTCAAACTAAGTATCAATAAAGGAAAAACCAAACTTACGTTTTTGAGCAAAGAACTGGTAGTAGTGAAGGTACTATAAGTTTAAAAGGCACAGTGATTGACCAGCTGAATGAGCTTGTGTATTTAGGAAGCATGTTTAAGAGACAGAACAAATTGGATGGTGAAATTAGTAGGCGAGTGAATTCTTCTTTAACAGACATAGTTGCTTTGGGAGGTTTTTGCAGGAGTGGTGGATTTTCAAGAGAGATCCGCATGGATGTGTAAGAAAGTGTAATTGTTATTACTCTGATATATGGCATTGAAACCTGTGAACTACAAAAATAAACGCAGAAGTCGTTTGTGTGCTGGAAAAATGCCTTACTTATGGGGGGTTTGTGGTAGGACACGTTCTGATCTTGGAATTAATAAAGATGTGTTGCAGTTGTGCAAATGTGAAGCAAAATGTTGTTAGCAAGGTGGAGACTAATATTCTTAGGTCGTTTGGACATGTTGAAAGAATGAGTGATGAGATGCTTACTAAGAATTGTTTTTAGCCCAAGTGGCATAAAGGAAAGGCCGAGAAAGCCTGTGTAAGTCATGGTAGGATCAGATTCAGGAGTGTCTGTATGAGAAAATGATTATGAGTATGAAATATGGAAGGTCTTGTGTACGTCGTTTGATGGATGCCAGTGAAGCCCGAATTGTATGTCAAGATCGATGTAAATGGATAAAGTTTGATACGGCAATAGTAAGTAAATAATCATTTAAAAATCATCTGGTAGTTTGTATTTCTTTACGGAGCTGACCTCTGAATCGCATAGAGTAGCTTAGTGGTATGTATGTACTAATACGTATGATTTTCAATGTCCTATATTGTGACAGTTGATGTTTTTGATACGCGCATGCAGTCATAGTTACACTTTTCTTGATAATACCAAATTAAGAATTACATATTTCAAAAATATTCTTTAATTTTACTTGTTGTTTTTTATTCAACATATAAATTTTATCTGTAAAGACATTTATGACACTTTAGTGAGAATTATTCATCCTAAAAGTTTCAAACGTTCTTCCAGGGGCGCATGAATAAAGAGATATAAAGTAGTGAACACAGATATCATGTGTATACGTGTATTGAATATGGAGAGTAGACATAAAGATTCGGGAAATTAAAATCATATGCTAATGTGTTTGTGAGTTCAGGAGTGTTTTTTACGCTTTCCAACCGTATGTTGCAATAACGGAGGAATATGTTCCATCTTCCTCCGCCCGCACGATAACTCGCGTAAATATGGTTCGATTTCGATGAAATTTTATCATATGGTAAGGGACCACCGTGGGACGAACCCTATTGAAAATGGACGAAATGGGGTCAAACATGAGGACGTAGGATCGGGATCCATTCCATCGCCCTTATGCGTTATAACTTACGTAAAAATGCTTCGATTGAGACAAAACTTTATCATGTTGTTCCGGAAGTATGCTTTACCGGTTCTGTTGAAGATCATCGAAATGGGGTGAAAGGTGAGGTCCCAGGGGCGAGATTTATTCTACAGCCATTATCCTCATAACTTGTGTAATAACTTGAATAATGACTTCGGGTATGTTTGAAAGCGCATCATAATCAACGCATTGCATGATTTTACTAACTTGTTAAACGTTTCTACAGGTGTGGGAATTCTGTTGATCTGTAACAGTTAATGAGAACCTTGCGGATTATTTTAGTGCATGAAAATTAGTGGTATTTTCGAAATACATTGTGTTACCCTTTTTCGTGATAACATGGCAATCAAATTTTCAGTATAAGGCATCCAAGGGATAAGGTGTTTTTTTCCAGTTAGAGAAATTTCATAAATATGGTTCAAAGCACAACCTCGGGTTTTAAAACCTGGAATTCTGTCTTATTTAACATCGTTTATTTTTCGTGTTGTAGAAACTTTGTCCAAAGTTAAAATTACATTTTTTCTCAGGCATCTTTCCTATTACATATAAGTTGAACTCATTTACACACACATTTCTGAGATACGTATCTAAAATGCAGTTTTAAAAGCGACTGTCTTTCAGAGGTCTATTTAAAATTTACGAACACTAAGTTTTTTGTAAAATCAATTTTTATAAAACTAATATAATTGTTCTAAGCGCATATATGACAAATGCACTTGTTACTAAAAATGAATCTTTTTGGTTCAAAATTTCGAAACATTGCTTAGTCGAAGTCAATACTGTGAAGTCGCAACAGAGTGGGTTTATAACAGGTACTCTTTTTCCTGTAAACGAGCATTCTAGATCTAAATTTCCAAAGGTTGTGTACATAACGTTAATCATTTCGAAGAGAAACACTTAGCTCCAGTTAATAAAATATATTCAATTGTGATATTGCGCATTGAATATTCAGTGTTACAAGAATATTAGCTAGTTTCGGTTTTACATGTAATTGTTCTGGTCTTGTTATTTACACGTGATAAGTGCTGAAAGCCAAAAGTTAACTGACAAAACTGTTCGAATAAATGCCCTGTGGAAGCCACTCTTATTTGTTCACTTTTTCACTAAACACAGTTTCTTTTCTTCCTCTTGAACTGTATTTTCTCATTCCTATGTCTTCGGAAGTGTAGGAAAAATGACAGCATCATGGAAAACCTTGTGGTTATTTGATTATATCAGATAAATATGTGCATTTATTACGTGATGATGTTTATTTTAGTTAATGTCGTGCGTCTTTGGAAATGCATGCGGATTCATTTCAATAACTTTTCCATCTCTTCCATCACTGGTCCTCGTTTCTTGGAAATAATCGTGGACAGCTTTGGCACAGAACTTAACATGTGCTCCATTATCTTACTTTTATCACTTACAACTGTTTTAACAATAGACCCGTTCACTTCGTATGCACGTGCTGATCTGTGATTACGAATTTGGAACCACTTTCATACCGCTCAATAATCTGTTTTTCAATACGTATCTCCTTTCAAAATTTCTCTAAGACGTTTGTTCACAATGCTGCGTACTCCAGGACATCCTGTATTCGAGTACGTGGTTTTAGAGTTGCATACTAGGACATACTACGCGTAGTTGAATTATGGAATTCAGCAATGTTTTACAAGCGTTTTGCAATCTAACATGTCTGAAAAAAATAAAATTTAATTTCAATTTTTATATAACTACATACTTTTCCAGAAAACAAGTTGAGAAAAACTTAAAAGTCTCTAATAGCGCTACTACAGAAATGCACAAAATTTGGAATTCTGTACACAATGAAATGTTTGAGAAATAAAAAAAATGTTCATATAATGTGAGTAAGAATACGTGAAGGATATGTTCGTTCCACAACTGACATATCACTTTCAATTTTAGTAGGAGCAGGTGAGCCTAAATATTAATTTTTAATTTTTTCATTCTGTTCATAAACCTGTTATTACTAAGAAGTAGAACAAGGTGATTTTGACGACTTCAGGACTAGATCTTGTCGAAAAACGTTTACTCAATCCAAACTTATCACGTGGAAAACTTGGCCCCTGCACCTCTCCTTTTAACCTCCAGCCAGATCATAGTTTTTTCTTAAATGAAAATGGCGCAGCTTCTAATTTTGCTTCTTGCACCTTTGATATGACTCACGCATGTACAAGAAAAGAAAAACAGGACATATTTCCCAGAAGTGGCTTTCGCCGTATATCTTTGTGCAGTGGATTTCAAACAATATATATCCGCCTGCTTTTATTGAGAATGTGAGAAAATCCGTTTGGAAAAATTATTTCTTGTTTTTCTTTACAGCTGCATAAACCGGACTAAACCTTTTCCACTCCCCTGCTTTATATGATTCAGAATTATCGTGCTACAAACCTACAAAGCATGAATGAGTACTTGTTCTCGTGATTCAAGTATATAACTCCCGCGATTATGCATATTTACAGGAATCAGATAAAGCCGAAACATACCTCCGAAAAATAAAAAAAATATTGCTTAGTAAATAGTGACACTGTACTAGTGGTCTGATTTATTGGCGTAGATAGTAGGCACATTAGCGTTTCCAGGTTTTCGCACATCAACCAGATAGCTTTTTCAAGGAAGTTAGACAGAAACTGCAACTGAAAAATAGAACGCATTAACAATTTGAACGCGGAAACTTGACTTGAAAACAATAGATACGACGTTATATTCATTTAAAGATATGACGCATCATGTTGGTTGCACGCGCGGTATCCTGGTGAGCAGAGGTTTTACTTGAAGAATTGGTTCCAAATTCGTGGCAACTCGAATAAGGCGCAATCATTGCAAGTATCGCTGTTGGTAATGATTTCAAAGGTTTCCCGAATGGCTGTACCTTTAGGAGTAGAGTAGGTAGCTAATTTGTTTATATCGTCCCACATAGGAGTAGCGAACTTGAATTTCACTTTGCTGGATAGAGCCATGGCTACTTTACCGTATTTTGTGTCTTTTTTATGTTCGTTGACTCTGATTCCAAACGAACGCTTGGTCATTCCAATGTAGTAACGTTTAGAGCCGTCCAGATACTGTAGGGGGGTCGTATAAACACCTGCTTCGCAGGAGAGAGGTGGTTTTTCACTACTTCCCCTTAGCATAGTATATAAAGATGCAGTGAGACCTGATGCCGACTCCGTTGTTCATCTTCTTCAGGGCGTTTTTGAGTTTGTAAGACACATTTGGTATGTAGGGAATTGAGTCTAAATAACGTACCTGCGGCACTGGAAGATTAGAATATTTGACCCTGGCTTTTTGGATAAAGTTACGTATCTAATTCAACGAATATCCTGCATCAGTGGCTAACTTGATGACGCTTTCAATTTCGTGTTGTCTAGAAAGTGTATCGGAGGAAACGGCGAAGGCTCTTCGAATTCAAGAACGGAAGATAGCTGTTTTGTATTCTGCAGGACAGAAAGAGCTGCGGAGCATCAGGTTAGGGACGGACGTAGGTTTGTAGTAGACTAGTGTACCGAGGCGGTTGTCAGGCGATTTTCTCAAAAGAACATCCAGATAAGGTAAAGCGTTGTTGTGTTCAAGCTCCATCGTGAAATTGATCGTAATATGCATATCATTGATTTTATCAAGGAACATCGGAAGCAAACTAACTCAACAACTGGGTCTAACTCTACAAACCATTTACAATCGCTTGGGTGCTCCATGACCTGAGCCAGAGGAACAACGATGAGCGTGCCATGAAGAGTTTCAATCTTTTGAACAAACAACACAGAAAGCCTTTCCTGTGGAAAATCGTTAGGGGTGATGAAAAGTGGATACGGTACTACAATCCCAAACGCAAAAAACAGTGGGTATACCCCCGTGAAGTAACGATTTGGACACCGAAACACAATATTAACCCCACGAAAGTTCTGTTTTGCATCTGGTGGGATATGAAGAGTTTGCTCTGTTATGAACTATTGGAACAGGGTGAAACAGATACTGCTAATCGCTACAAGCAATAATTGCTGCGATTGAATCAGGAAATTTTCGGAAACGTCTATTCATAGGCAAAGATTTGCGTGCCGTGAAATTACTCCATGACAATGCTAAGCCGCATGTCACGAAATCGGTCAAGGAAACGTTATTGACGCTTGACTCGGAAGTTTTGGAGCACCGGGCTTATAATCCCGACATAGCCACTTCAGATTATCATCTGTTCCGATCGATACAACATTGTTTGTCTGCTGTACGGTTCCGGGCATGCATGTGACGAAGTGCTAGAATGGGTTGACGACTTAAGCGTGTCACACGGCCATGAAGTCGTCAACTAAGTCACAAATCCTTTATTGGAGACTTCATGGCTGTAATCCGTCAGCTGCCCGACCGATGGTGGAAGGTGACAGGTAATGACGGCGCATATTTTTATTCGTAAAGCTATTGTTGTTATCTCTCAAATTAAAAATTGCTTTGTCTTAACACGCTTTAAAACTTATTTGTATACCTCGCTCACTTATTTGCAAATTTCATTACAAATTGCTCACTCATTTGCAAATTTCGCAACGGGCACTTGTTTCTCGTGTCCGTTTGCATATGTCCTGTGAACAGAGTAACATTCCATTGAGTGTTATAGATATTTGGTCCGCTATTACCCTGAGGACCTCAATTTTGGAAACCTGTATAATTCGATGAATAATTAGTTCAACTAAAATTAAAAGAACCGGAATGCAATGCTTTATTGGTGGACGAAAGAGAAATCTCTTCACGTAGAACGTATTATAACACCTACACAGAAAGAAAGTAAAAACAATTAAAAAGGAAGAACTGTAGCAGAGAAAAGAATAACGCTGGAAAATTTGAATGGCTGCGTTGTGCTCTTCCATCCCTGTACAAACCTACAACTTCTGTTCGTGTGACACAGTTCACAACAGCGTTCCACTCCGTGACACAAAGGATTACCAAAAAACAATCAACTGCAATTATAGATTATAGACGCGCTTCTGTAATTTCAAATTTACTGAAATTTATAATACTACAACTTCGAAAACGTGTGAGACACGTGAGGGTAACGCGAACGCTTATACGGGTCGTCAACTCGAAGAAACCCATAAACAACCCAAATATGACAGCATCATCAAAATGAAATACTAAAACGGACGGAACCAAATATGATTAAAAAACCTTGTCCTATAATTATATATCATGCAGAAACTAAAGGAAGACACAAAAACAATTTTCGTCTCAGAACCTCAGAAAGAACATGTGAACAGTTTCCTAAATAATAAAATAAATTCCATCAGCGAACTGGATAATACGAAAAAGTGATCAGTATTATTCGGAAACGAAATTATATATAAATAATTTAAAATGCTTAGAAAGTTGTGGTTAAAGGATGTATCTGGCATAATCAAACGTCTGTTGAATAACCGACTACAATTTGGATAACATTATGTTATAAAGGTGTCGTTTGAGGTTTCCTGTTTGGATCGGTTAGTAGTTTCTGCTTGTTATGTCTCTCCCCACAATTTTCAGGATTTTTCAATCTCCTATCGAAATGGTTTCACCAGCCTTACACGAATTTATGGATAAAAGATAGATGTAAAATCATATAAATATGTGATAATACATATTGTTTTCCAACAATAATTCAGTTGTAGAATACAAAAGTAATTTACCAACCAACGAAGCAGCTTTTGTTATCTAATGTTTCGAGCTTCGTTTGCTGCACGTAATTTTGGCATGAGCCGAATTTGTTACTTTGTGTTTCGTTTTATTTTAACATATTTAACTTTCAGCAAGCCTGTTTCGGGTGGGTGGAAAATGGTGATTTTTTTTTTCTCTCGTTTACCTTTTTCTGTTTTTTCTAAAATCAAAATTTGCTTTTATGTTTCGCATTTATATATATTTTCATCATCATCATTGTCAACCATTATCAATCCACTGCTGGACGAAGGTTTCCCCAAGTTTGTTCCACAACGGTCTGTCTTGTGCCAGTCTCCTCCATGTTACTCCCGCATACTTTCGCATTTCATCCACCCATCTCACATGTGATCTTCTTTTGGGTATTTTCCTGTTCCTTGGAGTCCAATCTAAAATTTCGGCTGTACATCGATGGTCTGTCCTTCTGGCAGTATGTCCAGCCCATTGCCATTTCAGGGATTTAACTCTGATCATGATGTCTTCCACTCTTGTCATTTTTCGGATCCACGAGTTCCTCTTCTTATCTCTCCTGGTTACACCAAGCATGCACCTTTCTATGCTGCTTTGAGTTGTCTGCAGCCTTTGTATGTCTCTTTTAGTTAAGGTCCACGTCTCTGCACCATATGTAGGCACTGGAAGGATGCATTGATAAAACACTTTCCTTTTAAGACATAATGGCATATTGCTCTTGAAAATTATGCTGTTTCTTCCAAAAACTCTCCTGGCAAGTTTTATACGCCGATTAATTTCTTCATCAACCTGATCCTCACTTGGTATCTGCTGTCCAAGATAAACGTACGTATCTGTGATCTCCAGCTTTTCTCCATCAATTGATAAATCTTCATTTACTGTAACTGTACATTACTTTTGTCTTCTGAAAGTTCATTTTTAATCTCATTTGTTTACTCTTGTCAGCAAGTTCCTGGATCATACTCTGCAGCTCTGATGGGGTTGATGCCAAAATGACTACGTCATCAGCAAAACGAAGGTGAGTTAAATAATCTATATTAATCTTTATCACTTTGGTTTCCCAGTTCAGAGATTGAAAGACATTTTCCACTCTGATATTAAAGAGCTTGGAAGATATGGTGTCACCTTGTATCACTCCTTTTCCAATTTTTATGTGCGTTGTATTTTCAAACAGCCAAATCTTTTGCACTTGCATTTTCATAGATGTTATTAATAATATTAATGTATGCATCTTCAATTCCGCAGGATTTCAAAACTATTCTTACTGCTGATGGTTTCACCGAATCAAAGGCCTTTCCATAATCGATAAAAGCCATGCACAATGGAAGTCCATATTCTCTCGCTCTTTCAATTAGTTCTATCAGTACGTGGATATGATAAATAGTGCTGTAGCCATTCCTAAATCCAGCTTGTTCTCTCGGTTGAGCCATGTCCAGTGTTACATTCAAGCGGTGTGAAAGAACTTTTGTGAAGATTTTATAAACTTCTGATAGGTGGCTAATAGGTCTATAGTTCCCAAGACCCTCAATGTCTCATTTTTTATGTAGCAGGATCATTGAAGCGTTGTTCCAATCCTCAGGAATCTTCCCTTCATTAAGGCATCGAGAAAAAATTTGGACGAGTACTGTTTCAATTTCTCCACTTGCTTCTTGTATGATGTCTACAGTAATTCCAACTACTCCTGGAGCTTTTCCCTGTTTCATGTTCTTGACTGCATGTTGCATGTGCAACTTCTGCTGGGAGGACTGGAAGAACTCTGGTACTGGTACCTTTCTTGATGTCTGGAGTACTTGTATCATATATAGGTATATATATATATATATAAATGGTACATAAATAAAACAAAAAAACACTTTAAAATAAAATTATTTTAACACAAAGAAATTAGACAAAAAAGGCTAATACCATGAGAAGCGCAGAAGGCAGCTAAACCTCATGTAGTAGCTTATATAGGATGAAAATATTACAGAAAAAAACAGAAAAATTTTAAAAAAAAAAAAGGAACTTCAAAACGAGTGAAAACTAGAAAAGGTTGCCGACATTAGGAGTGCATGAACCTGTGGGAGTGGCTTTTCTAGTACCAACAAAACGACGAGGCAAGCAAAAATTGTCGGTTGGTCTTGCTTCCTAGGCCACAAAACCAAATTCTAATAAGCATAAAATCCCAAGAATCAAATTTATAAAACTAAAAAAAGGAATTAACAGCTTACCGACAGAACAAAACTCGCCATTACAAAAAGTCAAACAAGACTGAACAGAGCTCCCACAAGAACCCAAATATATACACTGATAAAAAACGTGGTCACGGTTAATCAACTACCTGGTAAGCCAAAAAATGTGTGAATTGACAAGATGCAAAACTGTGTATGTAGATTAGATCTTCAGTTATTAGGGACCCACTAAATAGCACTTTATGTTACCTCTATACTTAAAATTGTTAGGTCTTAGGTTAATAAAGCATGTCAATGTGTAATTTGAATCTCTTGGACACCGAATTATAGTTCAAAATTAAATGGTTAAAATGTTGTCTTAAGAAATTTTTAGGAAAATTGTTAGATTGGAATTTAGAAAGAAGAGCTTTCAGATTTCTTACAAGAACTGTGTAGAGCAAATTTTAGCTATTCTATGAAACTGAGAGATGAGTAGATTGCGATGTATAACTTTTGAAATGTTGGATGACCAGTGAGTGTAGTGAATGATATTAAACTCAAAAAAAAATTTCTTTTATCAAATAAGTTCACCACACCTCTTCCCCCTCGTCCATCTGAACCTTTAAATCGAGGTAACCAACATACGAAGACGATCTGTTGGTTTTTTTCTGGGGTAAGGTCGTCAGGATACAAGTCAGTGGCGCAACGCAAAAGCCTGGAATGTTAATGACAATGATGTCATCAACATATCTTAGAGTAATCCCAGGTAAAGGATGACTGGCAGCATATCTATCCTCAAATAATGCAGATAGAGATTAGCCAAACTGCAATAAAAGCGACTGCCCATTGGGATGCCACGAGTTTGGAGGTAAAGCCCATTGCCCACGGTAACGATATTGTTATTAATACAGAAATCCAGTAGGAAATGCCAATACTGTTCTGTAGTCCCGGGCTTGAACTTCGTATGTATGTTTAGGGCTACCTGCCACAGACCCTTCAATGAAATTGAGGTGAAGAGGTTTTTAAATTCGTAAGTATCCACAGATGTGACAGTCACCAAGCCAAGTGTCTCCAAGACTCTGTTATTGCTCCCAATAATCCAAGTTTAACCCAACCTGCGAAGAGCCACGGACAAGTATCTCTGAAGCAACACACCCGCTTTACTATTATAACAGTTGCGTCCACTAGTAATGAAACGGAAGGAAACAGGTTCCGTTTGAAACTTTGCGATAGCATAAATAAAAGGAAAGTTTAAATTGGATACATTAAGCCTTATCCTTTTATGCAGAGCGATTATTTTTTTAACAATGTCTTTATGGTTTTGAGAAACCGGAGTGTAAGTATCCGTGGTATTCATCTCCTGTATTAGGAGATCCTGATAGAACTGTTTACAAAAGAAGGCAGAGTTATTACCAGCCTTATCCACTGAAGAAATAGTGGATAAGGCTGGTAATAACCGGGACTGCAGAACAGTATTGGCATTTCCAATTTCGTTAACGTGGGCGATGGGCGTTACATCCAAACTCGTGGTATCCCAATGGGCAGTCGCTTTTCTAGCAGTTTGGCTAATCTCTATCTGCATTTTTTTTAGGATAGATATGTTGTCAATCATCCTTCACCTGGGATTGCTCTAAGATATGTTGATGACATCATTGCCATTAACATTCCGGTCTTTTTGTGTTGCGCCACTGACTTGTATCCTGACGACCTTACCTAGAAAAAACCAACAGATCGTCTACTTATGTTTGTTACCTGGATTTAGAGGTTCAGGTGGACGAGAAGGGAAGAGGTGTGGTGAACGTATTTGATAAAAGAAACTCTTTTGAGTTTGATATCATTTACTACACTCACTGGTCATCCAACATTTCAGAAGTTATATATCGCAATCTACTCATCTCTCAGTTTTATAGAATACTTAAAATTAGCTCTACACAGTTCTTACTTGTAAAAAATCTGAAAGCTCTTCTTTCTAAATTGCAATCTAACAATTTTCCTAAAAATGTCTGAGGACATCATTTTAACCATTTAAATTTGAACTATAATTCGGTGTCCAAGAGATTCAAATTACACATTGACATGCTTTATTAACCTAGGACCTAACAATTTTAAGTATAGAGGTAACATAAAGTGCTATTTAGTGGGTCCCTAATAACTGAAGATCTAATCTACATACACAGTTTTGCATCTTGTCAATTCACACATTTTTTGGCTTACCAGGTAGTTGATTAACCGTGACCACGTTTTTTATCAGTGTATATATTTGGGTTCTTGTGGGAGCTCTGTTCAGTCTTGTTTGACTTTTTGTCATGGCGGGTTTTGTTCTGCCGGTAAGCTTTTAATTCCTTTTTTTAGTTTTATAAATTTGATTCTTGGAATTTTGTGCTTATTAGAATTTGGTTTTGTGGCCTAGCGAGCATGACCAACCGACAATTTTGCCTTGCCTTGTCGTTTTGTTGGTACTAGAAAGGCCAATCCCACAGCTCTCCTGATGTCGGCAACCTGTTCTAGTTTTAACTTGTTTTGAAGTCCCTGTTTTAAAAAAAAAATTGTGTTTTTGTTCTGTAATATTTTCATTCTATATACACTGACGGAAACAAGAATCCCTACACCAAGAAGGGGTTGTGTTAGATGAACGACAGTTGGTAGGCGGTTAGAGTACATCTGTAAGATGACGTCCATGCAAATTTCGCACTCGGCTAATACGTGTGGCGCTAGTAGCGCCCCTCGGAACATGCAAAGCAGGTTTTCTGCAAATACGCGCTGTAACGTTCGTGAGCGTTAGTTGTCGTTGAGATTCGACGTAGTGTGTTGATGTTAGTCAAGAATGCCTTTAAGAAGACGAAGAAGCCATTATCAACAGGTCACGGAGTTTGAACGAGGGCGTGTAATAGGGCTACGAGAAGGTGGATTTTCTTTCCGCAATATTGCAGAACGACTTGGCCGGAATGTAGCCACTGTGCATGATTGTTGGCAGCGGTGGTCAAGGGAAGGTACTGCTTCAAGAAGACCGGGTTCCGTCTGGCCACGTGGCACTACTGAGAGGGAAGACCGCCGTGTACGGCGTATGGCCATGGCGCATTGTACTGCGTCTGCGGCAGCAATTCGAGCTGCAGTGGCCTCCCCAGGGACACAACGAACTGTTACAAATCGGTTTCTTGACGGACAGCTACGAGTCAGACGCCCCGTAGCGTGCATTCCACGTACTCCAAACCACTGCCGTTTGCGACGTCAGTGGTGTCAAGCTAGAGCTCATTGGAGGACGGAGTGGAGATCTGTTGTCTTTTCTGATCAAAGCCGGTTCTGCCTGGCGGCCAATGATGGCCGTGTGTTGGTTAGAAGGAAGCCAGGTGAGCGCCTGCAACCAACCTGTCTGCGGCCGAGTCACACTGGACCTACACTTGGAGTTATGGTCTGGGGAGCGATTTCCTATGACAGCACGAGCACTCTCGTGGTTATCCCACGCACCCTGACGACACAGTTTTACGTTGGTCCGGTGATTCAACCTGTTGTGCTGCCATTCATGAACAGCATTCCATGGGGCTCGCCCGCATACCGCTGTTGTAACCCAACATGCTCTACAGTGTGTAGACATGTCGCCGTGGCCTGCTAGATCACCAGATCTTTCACCAATCAAGAACGTATGGGACATCATTAGACGACAACTCCAGCGTCACCCCCAACTAGCATTAACCGTCCGTGTATTGACCGACCAAGTGCAACAGACATGGTACTCCATCCCACAAACTGACATCCAGCACCTGTACGACACAATGCATGAACGTTTGCATGCCTGCATTCTACATTCTGGCGGTTACACAGGTTATTAATGTACCAGCATTTCACATTTAAAATGGCTCTACTCGCGCTTACATATAGCTGTGATCTTGAAACCTTAATCGATTAAATATGTGACCTATACGAATGTATTGCCGCCATTTCATTCCTCTACAACTAATTTTTCGTTGTGTTGGGATTTTTTTTCCGTCAGTGTATATATATATATATATATACGTATAATTCAAAAATCGTTTCCCTACATAAGCTTTGTTATATATATATATATATATATATATATATATTCACAGACAATGAAATTTGCGTACCAAGAAGGAAGCATTGGATTGAATTAAAATTTAATGGACGTAATGATACTGATGAATGATACACATGATGGCAAAAACAGAGGTACACGGGAGTTACAGAGGGATCTACGGCACGCAGTCCGGTCTCTTTTAATAGCTCGTCGCATCGTACTCTACGACGATACATGCTACAATACGGTCCGTCTAGGAGGCGAACTCATGCCTGATGTTGTCATGCGGCAGACTGGCCCACACGTGATGGGCGGTGTGTCCCAAATCTCGGATAGTGCGGAACTGCGGCAGTGGCGTTTCAACTAGTCCCCACATGCTCAATAGGGTACATTTCAGGTGAGTCCATGGAACTGTCTGGACCTGACGTAGGCGGTCCTTGGCAACCAGAGCCGTGTACGGGAGGGCATTTTCCTGCTGGTATAGCGCACCTGGAATCTTGGCCAAGTATGAAAGCACATGGGGCCGTAGAATGTCATCTACATACCGCTGGCCCGTCAGTGATCCACGTAAAACATCTGACCGGCTGTCGTATGCAAAGACCCCGAAGACAATAATGCCTGCAGTGGGAGAGGTGTGGCGCTCAATAGCATGGTGGCGATTGTCCTTTTTACATAGTGACTTCCACACCGGGACACGATAAACATCTGTCCCCAAAACGAGGTCGCCACATCGCTAAACAACACACGTCACCGGTCTGTGGCGTCCCACGTAACTCTGGCCTGGTACCACTGCGCACGAAGCCGGCGATATTCCGATGTTAATGGTAGCACAGGTAAGATGAGCTAGGATCGCAGATTCGCTTCCGCGAGGTGACGGATAATGGTTCGTGAGCACACAGTAGCTGCTGCATCTGCCTGTATAGTGAACCGGGGCACCGCGGAATCCGTCCGAATATGCATCACGATCCGTCGATCCTGTTTACCAGTGGTTCTCCTGGGCAGTCCGGAACTGCTCCGTCGTGTGGCAGTGCCGTCACGTATCCACTGCTCCCAACATGGTCGGACGGTGTTGTCAGAATGATCCACTTGGCGGTTTATACAGCGCACTGACCACCATGCCTTTTTGAGTTCGGTGATCAGGCCTCTCTCAAAAGTCCGTAAGTTGTGTAAATCAACGTCTCTGGCTTCTAATCGGCTTTCTTGTCCGCCGGTGCTATTCGCTTTCATGGGGCATCGAGTACATGCCGGTTTATAAGGCGGCCGGTTCGTGCTTGCATGCGCACTCGCACCAAACGTAGATCATTTACATACCAGCACGCACTCTAGCTATTTGAAAAGTTTCGCGGCTGTATCATGTTTCTTCTAAGTGCGCAAATATCATTGTCCGTGAGTGTGTGTGTATATATATATGTATATATATATGGAACGAAACACTATACTTTTTGGGCATAGTAATTTTGTTTAGTTTAGAAGATTGGAGTCTTATTACTATGTATGCACGCAGGATGGACGGGTGAACTGTCCCTCAGAGCATTGTTCGACATTGGAAATATCATTGTGCGCTGCTTCAATGTGTGGTAAGGAAACGGCCAGTACGGTCTCTCATCTAGGTTGGATTTCATTCGACTGGATATTCTTTTACACAGAATCTTCTGCCTGTGTGTTCCGCACAGCTCTAAATTTTTACTTGATAGCTTTCAAATGCTTACTTACGCTTAGCAAATCCTCTTACGATAAAACGTAGTGCTTTGTCAAATGACAAGAAATTTGAGCTTTTAAAGGAGTTGACGAACATCGTCTTAAGGAAACAGATTGGTGATTTATTTGACATACCAGAAAGTATGGTCTTCAAGAATAATAAAAATCAGCAGACGTTTACAACAATCAACTTATGCGGTGATTCTCACAATCAAATTCATTTAAGAGGTGAAGAATACCCTATGTAGGAGGAAATACAGATTCAGTGCATACCGGATATTCTAACACGCCGTTGATTAGTAATATTGTGACCGGAAAGGTGCAAATTGTGGCAGTGAAACCGAATACTGAAGAAAATGTTTAGGCTTCAAATCGCTGGCAAAAGAATTTAAATTACGACTGTGACTTTTCTTTTAAAAACTACATGCCGTAAGTGCATCTGTTAACACTAAAACACGGAGTGTAAAGAAGGAAGGTAAAGAAAAATAATTTCTGCCTGATCATGAAGCAAATGGTGTATTCGACGTTGATGAAACCACAATAGTTTTCAAAATGCCTGCTGATAAACCCTTGCTTTTAAAATTGAAATATGCAATTGTAGAAACTTGGCCAAACATTGAATAACTGTCCTTTTAAATGCAAATATATCAAGGAAAGATAAACTACTTTGGTAATCGGTGATCCACGGAAACATCGTTATTTCAAAAGTGTGAAATCTCAACCCGATTCACATAACCTCAAGTCAATAAGAAGGCTGGAATGACGACTAACATTTTTGAAGAATGGTTGCGGGATCTTGAGATAAAAATGGAAATTTATTGAGAAAAGGTATTTTTGAAAATTGCACAGCACACCATAGGAATGTTGTCATTCTACTGAATGATGAATTTATTTATTGATTTTGACTCGTAGTGTACAGATAATTTTTCGTAATCTTCTGATTTCTTTCAGCTTTAAGACAATCTACATACGTAAGGGCATGCGTCTAAGAATGTCAACATTACTTCAGAATTCACCATCTACTGATGCAATGGTCTGAAGAGAAAAGGCTACCGAAGATTAAAATTTTTCAACACCCACTTGTACCTATTAATTCTTTAAATTCATATTGGTGTCATACAATATTTTCTTTATTCTACGTAACCTGTAAGATTTATTAAAATTTTTTTTTCCTTAGTGTTAGATTTACTAAGTGCTATGAGCCCAAATGAAAAAAGTCCACCTTTCCAAAAAATAACGACCGTAAAAACAAAACAAAGTAAATATTATCAAGTCAAGCAAAAGAAATTCAAAAGTACTTAAAAGTCTTCTTCCTTGAGTAATCCATGAATAAAAAACAACTTGACACGGCACAACAGTACTCTGAACATTGCAGGTATAGGAGAGAAACAAAATTACCGACACCGTAACACCCAGAATGGCGGCGGAGCAAAGTGCTTCAATAAAAATAGAAGTAAAATGAAAAAAGTTCGGCAAAGATCCAACAGGGAGTTCACCAGGAGAAAAACAAAAATTGCAAACAAGCCACCATCTTGGATTCGATGTAGACATCAAATATGGCATCAACATCAAAATATTCGCATTTCGTGCCACAACTTTTAAACTAGTTTGTCAACAAAACAACTGCACATTCCATTTGTTCTGTGCGGCAAATTTCAAAGTTCCCATCAGCGGGGATTCTAAGCGAAAACTTTGGAAATACTTTGTCAGTTTCGTTTAAACATTGACATTTCCGTCATTTTGTGTAAAACTTTCAAACTAATTTGTGAACTAAATATTAGCACATTTCATTCATAATGCAACACAACCTTTGAAGACTCCATCAGCGTACATCTTATGAAATTCTCCTGCTGCTCTGTTACATTTTCGATTCAACCCATCAGCACATTAGTGATAGCTAAGACGATGCACAAACGGTAGCTGGGAATTTGGGTGCCGCATGAGTCAAACTTACAAATAAGCAGCTACAGCCAGCCGGCATAGTTCAGTTGGCGGAAAATCAGAGTGTAGGCCGAAAATTCCTCTTCTGAATATACTGGGAAATAAATAGTTTGTATTGGTTTTGTTTTTCATGCCCTAAGAGCATGCTTCAAGAATGCTTCCAATTTACAAGGAATCTACATCCTATTCCTCGTTAGCACAAAATGCAAGAAAATTCGACGATAACATCCTTCCCTACATTCATTTTGTGAAGCGTTTTTTCTTACATATATTTAGTGATTCAAACTTTTCTAGTTAAATTAAACCAGCTAGGAGCGCAAGGTGTTTTTTTTATATTCCGAAAATGTTTAATCACGAAGGAACGTTCGCTCTTATAACATACTTGTTCGCTGTTTCACGACTCATTGTCGTGGTTTGCACAATTTATCTAAACAAAATCGGAATGTTTTGTTCATTAAGAAACTAAACCCAGTATTGATTACTTTATCTCAAGGCGAAAAATGGAGACGTGGTTCTAAAGAAATAGTGTAATCCACAGTCTGTCTTACAGCGCGCATGTGCAGCAGACAGAATTTTTTTTTATTAATATGAATTTCTCACTTGGAACGAGTCCTTCAGAAATATTGTGAGCAGAGCGTTTGGCTTACACACACACACACACACACACACACACACACACACACACACACAAATGTAAAAATCCCAAAGTCAGATTTAATAATCAGTCATAAGCTCAAAATATGCTTTCAAAGAAGAAATTCGGTTCGATTTGTTTAACACTTCGTTAGCTGATTTATTACTTTTGCGAGTAGCATTGCACGGATGAATTATATTTTTACAGCCCCCTTTTTCTCAGGGTAACATTTTGCACATTTTGCAGATGTGATGAGTAACCCACTTTTTAAAATCATAGGATATACGAAATTGCATTCGGTAAATGATATTGGCTTTGAATTTTTCCAATTTAATTTTTTTATACATCTTCTTCCATCTGATTTAGCCATTAGAACAAAAAAGAGAAAGTTTTCAATTTTCTGAAAGGTTTCCTTTGAACATTCACAAATATTTGGTCTAAACGTAAATTCACTTAAGCAGTTTTATTCATGATTAAGACCCCCACTGCACGCAACGTCTATTCTTTACAGATCTGTAAAATTAACCTTTTGGCGACAACAATACTAAAATGTTTTGTAACTCAGAATACCACAGCGTCTGGAAATGCCTGCTGGTCCTTTCCGAATTTCATCCCCCTCCCTTTGTGAAGTTAACAAAAGAAGGATTAGTGCTGGGTCCCCACTGGAAACTTCCGATCTCTAAGCTTGTCACTCAGAATACCACATCGCCCAAAATGTCTGCTGCTGCTTTCCGAATTTCCCCTCCTTTTGTTAGGTTAACAAGAGAAGGAATAGTGCTGGGTTTCCACTCGAAACGTCTGATCTCTAGACTCCGGGCCAATCAGTGCATTCTTCTACTAAGAGCCTAACACAGATAGGAGTACTAACAGCTGACAGATTTTGTGTTTTCCCTCCTTTTATTGCACTTTCTTGTAAAAAATATGCTCTAAATCTGTTTATTTTGATTCAGCAAATATGGATGTACATTTCCGACAAACTTTCTCCCATAAACTTCGTTTTTAGAACAACGTAAGTTATCGAAGTTTACATGAAATTAAATATTAGCTTTTATACTGTCTTTAAAGCTAGAAATCACTATTTTTCTGTTAAATGGGCTAATTTTCTCGTAGTACGAAACATATTTTATAACACCTGAATTTATTTTCTTTTCTTTCTTTTTTTGCTGCAATATCTACAGACTATATGTTTGCATATTATGTGAGTAGTCGTTCAGAATCAGGTGTTACAGGTAATTTAACATAGGCCCAAAAGTGTGTCAAATGCTTCTATTTCTAATAGACGGTGGTTCAGTGTTGGGCCTATATTAGATAGCAAGGCTGTGCTACCAGTGACGTATTTCCATCTCCACAAAATTAGATCTCCAGAAATATGTAATTTGTAAATTTATTTGTTCCACGAATCCTTAGTATCCAGAAAGATTTTCCAAATAATTTTTCCAGTGCTTAAAATCTTTCAATGTTTTTATAGAAATTGCTTTTACTGTCTTTATAGTATTTTCACCACAGATCTTACTTTCCTTGCTTACAATTTCAGCAATTTTTTTTATTGCCATAACTTTTTGCATCATTCCAACTACAGCATGAAATGAGAAAATAAATTTTTTGTTTGATCAAATGAAACTGCATAACACAGTTGATCAATGTATTAGGAATTAATGTGTGTGAGTGAAAGAGTATTTAATTTATATCTTCTCTAGTTAGTCCTTTTCTCGTTGCAGATATACCGAGTAAAAATAATGCAATATATCACAGCCAAACGGAGCACGTGCCAAAAAAATAAGAGTTCTGCTGAGCGATGTCAGAAGGCTGAATGATATTGTCTTCGAACAAACCAACTCCCGGTTCACTTGTTCGTTTAGAAACAACAAAGAGGACCGAGGATGACTCCTACTATTCCCTCAGACGCCCTGCAAATTAAAAGAATAAAGGGCCGTGGAGGTAATCCTACTCGTGCAAGCTGATCGTATCGGGCACTTGTGGTTGTCTGCATGTTTGGGCGAGTCGGGCGTTGTGGTAGCAAAAGGGTTAAAGGAGAAATTACACGATGTTCGGCGAATTTTTTACACTATTTTTACACTTTCATTTTTCAGAACGGAACAATATTACGTTCCAACAAGCGTGCTGAACTACGAGATTCTACTTTGAAGTAACTGCGTTCACACACATATTAATATATTCATATAATATAACGTTTGAAAGGATGTACTAATACTAGAAAAAATAATACTCCCATTCATGAGTACATCAAATCTCGTTTTATTAGAAGAACTTTTCTCCAGCGTCTAAACACTAAATGCTACGATAATGAAACTAGGGTAACGGCTGGTGGAAGGTCATTTCGTGTATAATATTCTCGTCAGATATCTTTCAATTTGGTCCATGGCATCATAAAAAGACATTTTCAGTGACGCTTCGAGATTCAGGTGCTTATTAATCTCGCACCGGGAAAAGTCTGGTCGGTGCAAAAGTCGAAGATTTTATAATTTGCAAAAATATCGCCATGAGACCTAGGCTTTTGTATCATTGCTTTTTCGTGCAGGAGGAAAACATATCTCCGACACTGATGTCACACTTGACAAATTCTTTGCAGTAAACGTTTCAAAATATTCATATTATTAAATGCTGCATCATTTTGAGTGATAACCACCGTCACTGTGCAATTTGCTTTCGAAGACAGAATAATACAGCCATCGTCTTTACTTTTGGCTTTGCCAAAAAAAAACGTTTTTGGATTTGGGAGAATTTACCAGCTGTCAGTGGCGGCGATTGCAATTGCGTGCCAAAATTGGAAGGGGAAATGATTTGCCATATTCTAAAGTCGGTGTGGGTGAAACTGTGAATCCGAAATATGCAAAAAAGGGAAATATTTTGTTACATTATGAGCCATAACTCGTGCCCACCAGTAAAATTTCATATCTTAATGCTGAAATTCATGAGCATGATACTTTCGGCAAATCTGTACTTTAGCGTCCTAAAGTACTTAGTCGGAAAAAATACACTGTGAGGGGAAAGTGCGAACTATAATTTTGTAACCATGCAAAAAAAATGCAGAAAGGTGCAGAAATACAGTATTTTAAAAAGGATGTTAAAGAATTTTTCCGAAATATTTACTTGTGAGTACAATGGTGTGCAGCCCTTGGTAGGCATAAGTGATGCTAACGGCAACGACATGAAGCTTCCGTGCTTCGGAAGGGAGCAGGAGTTCGTAGTGAATGCGCAGAAGAATACAATAGGAGTGGGGTGTATTCTTCAGAAGAGTGTGATGCGTGCTGTAATCCTGCGAAAGTGGAAGTAGTTCATAACTGTTTTCTTAATTTTTGAGAAAGAAATGTGAGGAATATTGTTATTATTAGTTTCACAATGTCTCCGCAAGGAAAGAAATGAAGGAATGTAAATGTTTTCATGTACGACAGAAGTGTTGAGTAAGAACTTTTGGTTCCGGTTGAACCTTAAATTTTAGTTATGGTTTCGAAGATGTGCAGGGGTAGTTGGTTTCTTCAAGCACTTCATTTGTAATTGTGCTGTAATTTCGTACATCGTAGCTAATATTTTTTCATCCTGAAACGGATATTTTTGAAAATAAAGAGTTTCTTATATTCAGAAATCGTAGTATGGCAGGGAGGGCAAGAGCTTCTTGTTTTGTACCGGATAATTAAATTTCAAGCCCTGACGGAATCCGAACTGAAATATGGAGACTTACGACTTTGGAAAGAGCCGATAACACTGTTTAACCAGCTATTAACACCACTTACAATGCTGCGTAAAGCCGATCTCTTTCCTTCAGCGCATTCCTACAAGACGCTTCTGTGACTACGTACTGCTCAACCTCTTCTTTCTGTATGCTTTGATTGAAAAAGCAAAGGAAAGCAATTCTTTCGGATGCTCATGTTTAACCTTGTCCACGTCTTAGACAGCGAAAAATGTGTCCCTCATGGTTTTACTAACTCCGAGTTCATTCGTTCCAGCCCGTTACTCTGTCAAAGTACAACAAAATACAATTATTTTATGGTTGCGTTTTTCCAAGACAAATTAAAAATATTTACATTGAGTTCTTTTCCTATTGTTACCGTCTTCCAAGCCCCCATTCCCGTAAATATACTTTCGCATTCTTTCAACATATTTCCTGAAGTCTTGATCCATATATTTACGTTTAAGAAACTAGATAGCGCTTTCTCTTCAGGGTTGGAACCGTAAGGAGAACAGAGTTTCCAACTGAACCGTTTCATGGCTAGATTTAGCCATTTTTAAGTACGTTTAGTCAAAAGAAACTAGTGTTTAGCAATACAGCCTTTAAACCCAAGTTTTAGTTATGGCTTCGAAGATGTACTGGGGTAGTTGTTTTCTTCAAGCACTTCATTTGTAATTGTGCTGTTATTTCGTACATCGTAGCTAATATTTTATTGTCCTGAAATGGATATTTTTGAAAATAAAGAGTTTCTTATATTCAGAAATCGTAGTATGGCAGGGAGGAGAAGAGCTTCTTGTCATATTGTGCCGGATAATGAAATTTTAAGCGCTGACTGAAATATGGAGACTTACGAATTTGGAAAGAGCCGATAACACTGTTGAAAAAGCTACTAACACCACTTACAATACTGCGTAAATCCTATCTCTTTCCTTCAGCGTATTCCAACAAGACGCTTCTGTGACTACGTACTGCTCACACTTGTCTTTCTGTATTCTTCCGCCCGTTACTTGCCCTTCCGAACGGAGCTTCCATTCAGCGGATTCCACCGCTGAATGGAGCACGTGCGATAGATCCGTGGCCGCTCCGTCGTCCTAGGCCTATCGCACGTGCTCTTCCACACCATCGTACTCCCAGGTAAATCCTTCTGAAAATGTATTTCCTTTTATCTAAAAATACTATATTTTTGCGCCTTTCCCCAGTATTTTTCATGCTTAAGAAATTGTACGTCGCACTTTTGCAACACAGGTACATTTTTCCAACTTAATAATTAAGGACGCTAAAATGCATATTTACCAAATATTAGTACCTGGAAAAGTGCAACGTACAGATTTTAGATTATGGAAATTAATGGCAAATGGTGCACGAAATTTATGTTTTAAATGTCTTTTAAGGATTTTTATCGTAATATTTAACTGTAATTGCGATACTGTGAAGAGACGCTGCGGTAGGCGTGACGCATCGCTACCGCGACCATGTCCAGCTTTGCTCCGTTGAAAGAAAGATTCGCTGCTGCATGTAATTCACGCGCTGATGACTACACGTACTGCCGCGTATGTTCTAGCCAGGGGAGTGAAGCATCATGTGTTCATGCGCTACAGAACATAGTCTGTTCACGTTTTGTCATTGTGTTTAAAACAGATATCGAGAAATGTTTCGTTCGTTCACACATGATTCCCTTATTCTAAATAGAAAGTATGAATAATATCTTCCATGTTGTACAGGAAACTGGGGAAGTATAAGTTTCGGTTCTGCTTAGAACGGCTTCCATTCGTAGCTGATTTGCTGTGCCACTGCAGTTTTTCTTCTCCTTTTAATACTTTGTTTGCAGGTCAGTTTCTATCACACTGATACGCATATTTTTCAAATCAAAAAGGTTTTTTCCCGTCTTTCCGGCCATAAAAGTACAGGATACCACAAAAGAAAGGGTGGATAATCTGAACCGATAATCTGTAGCGTATCACTGCAACATTTATCGCTCTCCTGCCAACAACGTAACTGCTTTCTTTTGCGTTCTTCCGTCCGTCATTTCGGTGAAGCAACGAACCTTCCTTTTACGGAGCAAAGCTTGACACCGTTGCCGTAGCGATGCGTTATACCTACCGCAGCGTCTCTTCACAGCATCGCAATCACAAGTCAATATTAGGTTAAAAATCTTTAAAACACATTTAAAATATGAAATTTCTGCACCGTTCGCCTTTAATTTCCATACTTTAAACTCTATATGTCGCACTTTTTCAAAGTACTAATATTTTTCCGACGAAATAAAATAGGTCTCTAATCTACACATTTACCCAATTCTCACTATATATTTTCTTACATTGCAGCAAAACAGTAATGTGATATTATGAACAGTTTAAATCCAATAGTACGTTTTAGTTTTACGAGCAGCATCCAGATCAACGTTTAGTTTATATATAAGGAAATTCCTAAGCAAAGTTGTTAGAAATAACGTTACCAATTTAAGCGTTACTTGGGCTTCTAATAAAATCATAAAAGTAATAACTATGGATAAAACAACAAACACGGTTAACACACCTTTTGAAATTTAAGATAGGAAAATTTAATGCAATGTACATGTCACTGATAGCAAGTAAATACTTCGGTTATAATGGGAAGCTACATTTTTAATGACGAGTGTATGTACAACAGTATACAGAAATTGAATTTCAAGTTAATTTGAGTGTGCTTGCAGGCCGAAATACGCTGGCTAAAACTTACCGAAGAAATTGATACTCCCCGTCGCTATTAATAATGTTGAAAATACCTCTTTGTGATTTAAAGCCAAAAAATATTCTGCTATAGGAACTTAAAGGATAAAAACTTAGCGTGGAAATTATGTACAAAACGTTCGGAAAATGTTATGCACCATATAATTTGTAAACAAATATATATATATCGTCATCATCATCATCATCATTGTCAACCATTATCAATCCACTGCTGGACGAAGGTCTCCCCAAGTTTCCTCCACAACGGTCTGTCTTGTGCCAGTCGTCTCCATGTCATTCCCGCATACTTTCGAATTTCATCCACCCAGCTTCCATGTGATCTTCTTCTGGGTCTTTTCCTGTCCCTTGGAATCCAATCTAAAATTTCGGCTGTCCATCGATGGTCTGTTCTTCTGGCAGTATGTCCAGCCCATTGCCATTTCAGCGATTTAACTCTGATCATGATGTCTTCCACTCTTGTCATTTTTCGGATCCACGTGTTCCTCTTCTTATCTCTCCTGGTTACACCAAGCATGCACCTCTCCAGGCATTCTTTGAGTTGTCTGCAGCCTTTGTATGTCACTTTTAGCTAAGGTCCACGTCTCTGCACCATACGTAAGCACTGGAAGGATGCATTGATCAAACACTTTTCCTTTAAGATATAATGGCATATTGCTCTTGAAAATTATGCTGTTTCTTCCAAAAGCTCTCCAGGCAAGTTTTGTACGCCGATTAATTTCTTCACCAATGTGACCCTCACTTGCTATCTGCTGTCCAAGATAAACGTACGTGTCTGTTATCTCCAGCTTTTCTCCATCAATCGATAAATCTTCATTTCTTGTAAAAGCATTGTACATCACTTTTGTCTTCTGAAAGTTCATTTTTAATCCCACTCCTTTACTCTTGTCGGCAAGTTCCTGGATCATACTCTGTAGCTCTGATGGGGTAGTTGCAAAAATGACTATGTCATCAGCAAAACGAAGGTGGGTTAGATAATCTCCATTAATCTTTATCCCTTTGTTTTCCCAGTTCAGTGATTGAAAGACATTTTCCAATGTGGCATTAAAGAGCTTCGGAGATATGGTGTCACCTTGTCTCACTCCTTTTCAAATTTTTATGTGTGTTGTATTTTCAAACAGCCAAATCTTTGCACTTGCATTTTCATATATGCTATTAATAATATTAATGTATGCATCTTCAATACCGCAGGATTTCAGTGCCATTGCAACTGCTGATTGTTTCACCGAATCAAAGGCTTTTTCATAATCGATAAAAGCCATGCACAATGGAAGTTCTTATTCCCTCGCTCTTTCAATTAGTTCTCTCAGTACGTGGATATGATCTATTGTGCTGTAGCCACTCCTGAATCCAGCTTGTTCTCTCGGTTGAGCCACGTCCAGTGTCACCTTCAAGCGGTGTGAAAGAACTTTAGTGAAGATTTTATAAACCACTGATAGGAGGCTGATAGGTCTGTAGTTCCTGAGATCCTCAATGTCACCTTTTTATGTAGCAAGGTCATTGTAGCGCTGTTCCAGTCCTCAGGAATTTTCCCTTCATTAAGGCATCGAGTGAAAATTTGGGCGAGTACTGTTTCGATTTCTCCACTTGCTTCTTTTATGATGTCTACAGCAATTCCATCTTCTCCAGGAGCTTTTCCCCGCTTCATGTTCTTGATTGCATGTGCAACTTCTGCTGGAAGGACTGGAAGAACTCTGGTACTGGTACCTTTCATGATGTCTGGAGTACATGTATCATCCCTTTCATATAATTTGGAGTAGAAATCTTTCACTCTTGTCAAAATTTCGCCTCTATTTCTTGTTACAGAACCATCTTCTTTTCTCAGTGCCATAATCTGTTTTTTCCCCCTTACTGAGATGTCCCTTTGCTATCTTTAGGCTTTGGTTGTTTTCAATTGTTTTCCTTACTAGTTCACAGTTGGATTTCCTTACGTCTTCAGTGATACTTTTTCGTACTGTCTTGCATAGCTCTATATATTTCACTTTGGAAGTCACATCTTCTTCAGTTGTCATCATCACTCTTCTTCTTTGCATCAACATTTTGGTTTTTCCTGATAATTTGTTCACATGCAATTTGTTCTTAGCCCCAGCTAATTTTGTTGCTGTTTCCATAAGAGCTTTGGTTACTTTTCGGTTAACTTCAGAAATATCCACTTCTTCCGATGTTAGGCCTTCTAAAGCAGAGAATCTGTTCTTCAGTTCCAATTTGAAGGTATTATGGTGTTTTTTAAGGTTGGTTATGTCAATACATTTTTTTTGTCTTATGAGCTTGCTACGTTCGAGTTTAGTGTTGAGGTGCATCTTACATCTCACCAATCTATGTCACTGCCGGTGTTGAACTTGTTTAGCACACTGCAGTCTTCTATGACGAATTTTTTGTTACACATAATAAAATCAATTTCACTTGTCGTCCCATTTGGATGTCTCCATGACCATTTCCTGTGTGGCTTTTTCTTGAAAAAGGAGTTCAGGATGAAAAACCCTTCTGCCTCTGCAAACTCTACGAGAGTATTTCCACGCTGGTTTCTGTTGCCGTGACCGAATTTATCTACTGAAGTTTCATTCTGTTGCCGTTGCCCTATTTTTGCATTGAAATCTCCCATATATACATATATATAAGGGATGTAAGGTCAGGTGATGCGTAACATCACAGCCTCTCCTTGACAAATGTCAACCCCGCCTTCTCGTGGTACATCCTGTTCCCACTAAAGAGCCTCTGACGACCGCCAATAGCGGTATAACTATACCATCGGGATTAGAGGAAATGCTATCCCCCACTCACCAACCTGCTTGGCCAGCGTGGTGAGTTATGGCCAAACCCCTCCAAAACGACTCCACAACTTAAATCTTGGCCCTCAGTCTCCGGCAGCTGGAATGTACCTGGCCAAGGCAGCGGCCAGTGCGACATGAAGGCAGAGTGTGCTAAGAATTCCCGGAGTGCCGGACTAGGCTGCCGTCTGATGCTGACCTTGGCTACGTATAACGGACGCTCCCTATCTTCTGATTCAAGGCTTCTTGAATTGGAAGAGGAACTACAAAGGATCAAGTTGGACATCGTCGGACTAAGTGAGGTAAGGAGAAAAGGAAAAGATGTCATTGAACTGAAAAGTGGACATCTCTTCTACTATCGTGGGACAGATACTGGCAGAACTAGTGGTGTTGGATTTATAATAAACAAGAAACTGAAGGATAAAGTTGTAGAAGTTGAAAGTTCCTCTGACAGAGCTGCACGACTCGTTATCCAACTCTCGAGAAGATACCAGGCTCAGATTATTCAAACTTATGCACCCACCACAAGTCATGCTGAAGAAGAAATTGAAGAATTTTATGAGGAAATTCGTGATCTAAATAATAAAGGTAAGCAGCACTTGAAGGTAATTATGGGAGATTTCAATGCAAAAATAGGGCAACGGCAACACAACTTACTGCGCTTTTGGAAATAAATTTGTTATGAGAAGCTGCTGATTCGAAGGGTTAGTTACTTAAACACGTGGTAGAGGTAGCAGTTCGGCCTCCACCATAATCTCGCTCACAATCCCTCCTGTGTGTGTGATGTGTGAGTGGGATCAGAAAAGAAGCATTCGAAGAGCGCATTAAGGCGGATGGATTCCGTTCTTGCTTTCAACGACAAGTCGTGATAATGCTCTCTCGCCTTTACCAACAGAACACTTTTAGGGTGAATTGGAGTATAGTTCAAAATATCTTTGTGCTCCTTCTAAAAATGTCGAGCAATAAGTAATTCTGTCCTCCTATTTCTGATTTAATGACAAAAATAGCTCCCGAATATTTAATAATACGTAAGCGTTGAATGATACAATGCTGAGAAATAAAAGCAAAATATTTTCCGAAACCGTTCCTACAGCGTGTAAAATAGGCGAAGAAAACATCATAAATAAATGTGTAATTTTAAATTTATTTAGTCGTTTTGAATTGTACAAAACACTGAGACAAATCTACTTGCAGAGTTAGTGGGTGACCCATGGTAGATCTTGACTTCCTAAGCTATTGGTTCACATAATCGGATTAAGGACTTAGTAGGCCCCCAAAGATCTTATGTCAGGAATTGTTATGAAGTCCGTTGTAACACGAAACTGTGGCAACATGCTGGAGATAATTAATACGTAGTGCCAGTGATGTATAAAGAATCTTCTCGGAGGTAATAAGCACCCCAAAAATCCATGAACGTCCCCACCCTCCGGTAGGTTTTATAGGAACCTTTTTAGTCTAATTTTGTTAGTTTATAGGTGAATATTTAAAGAAATTAATTTAAAAAACTTAAGAAAATGAAGGAAAATATTATAATAAGAAAAAGAAAACATTCCCATGGACTTCAAAATCTGAAATTTCTGTCATCCTTCAGTAAAACATTAAACAGTTCTTGCTGAAGGAGAAATCTTTCAAGCAGTGACAACTCGAACTACTTCCGTAATAAAAACCTAATTCCACAGATTAGAGATGTTTGCACTGAAGTGCATCATCATATTTTGGAAGCTAGCATTCCGTTTTCTTTCAATCTTCTGGATGCCAACTTTCCATGTATACGGTTAAGCCTGAGTGTAGCTAACGCGACGTTAGTACTTACAATATAACAATATATTTGCTACCTAATTTTTAACAATACCAAATTAGAAATTGTTCCCATGAAAAGTTCTTTCCTCTGGATGTGGGTGGTTCACACTCACTGATAAAAAAAAAAGAAAAAAAGGAAGATCGTAGCAACTCAAACTGTCATTCAAATGGTTACTTAGGTTTTTTTGTGTGTGTGTGTGTTTTTTTTGTTTTTTTTTTTTGGTAGTATGTGCTAATCTAAACAATCTAAAGGGGTTGGAATGTAATGGCAGGGTAATGGTTTGCACCATGTGTTTTCAGGATGTAACATTGTAATGATTCCTTAATAACCAGAAAAAGCGCTTGTAGTAAGGCTAAGGACATAACATTTTTGCTACTCCTAATGTTTGGTGGGAGGAGGATTTTCTCCAGTACAGCCTTATCTTACTAGCATCCTCAATATTTTACAACACCCCATGGTGAAATCCGTGGTGTGTTACTGAATTAAAGCAAAGGTATAACATTTTTAATTACTTGTATGTTTTGATTTCCAGAAATTAGCATTTGCGATATACGAGCATAAGAAAAATTTTATGCACATTAATGTATATATGAATAACAAAATTGTAATTATGTGTAAATAATCAGTCAATAGGTAACCCCCACCCCCTCCCCGAGGAAAACACTCTCTGAATGTAACGCTGCGTATGCATTCTTCAAACTAATAAATTACCTGCAGAGTTTTCAAAATAAAACACTGTATTTTAAATTGTTCTTATAAGAACATGAGTTAAAAACTCAAGATACCTACATTTTGTGTTGGATTTTTGAACGATATGGCATTGTATGGTTTTCTTAGTGAATCTTTTCTGTTTAATGCATGTTAAGTCACAAGGGACTTCCACCATTAATGGTTCCAAGTGCGAATTTGTAGGTGTTGGTGGTTGGGTGTGAGAAAACTGCAACTATCTCTCCGTGCCCGCTGTACCCAGACACATTTACCGTTGGTGAGACACCGTCTAGAAATCTGTTCGTATTCCCGTATCTCTTTCTAACCAAATGGAAATCATACGAGACAAAAGAGACACTATTTTATAAAACTCTCTGTTTCTCTTATTTGCCCAGGGATACCACCTGGACCCATGGTAATGGTGGATCCCATGACTACAGCCCATATACCCCCTCCCCCTAATCCGGCTCTGCTAGTTTACACGACTAAATGGGTGTATTCCAGTCCCTACGAATTTCATTAAAAAAAATTCTTCCAAAGCGAAATGGTACATCAAAAGAACACCTGAAAACTAACTAAAACAAAAAGCGTCGAAACACCTTACGGTCTCTTGATGCAAAACACATGAAGTGAAAACAAATAAGAGCTAGCAGGAAGGAGCTAATTTTCCTAAAGATCCTCTCAAGAAACAGTCAAAACACTAACGAAACATAATCGACTGAGCTCTCGTTTCAAAAGGCTTCAAAAACACTTACAGGCTACCGCTAGAAAACACCTGAACTACAAACAGACTGGACGTAACACGAGTGACCGTTTATATTCCGCCTAATCTCCCACTTTTTGCGCAGAGCTAATTTTCGAAAGCCGTGATAAATGGCACCACGGTACCTCTTCAACTACTTTAAGGACCAGATAAAATGCTATACCGAACGTGATCAATACAGAAGTTACGCGCTTTTACCTTTCACAGCGCCCGACATATGGCGACACATCAGCACAAACATTTTAAACGAGTAGTTCAGGACGGGGATGAAAGTTGTTCCAATGAATGTGACAGAATATATCAACAGTGGCATCGTGTGCATTCGGGGTAAAGCCCGGCTTGAAAACGAGAAAAAAATTGTTTCTTCCTATAACTGAAAACATTTTAGCCATTACAATGTTTGAGTAACTGTATTGTAAAAAAATTGACCTTTAATTTCACAGTTTTGGACCGTTAACAAGGTTTTCATCCTTTGACTGTAAAAAAAAAACAGTTTTGTACCGTATTATTTACGGAAAACAACTGTGAAGGAACAGTCAGAAACCGTTATTTTGACAGTTTTGTACCGCATTATTTACGGAAAACAACTGCGAAGGAACAGTCAGGAACGTTATTTTTACAGTTTTGTACTGTATTATTTACGGAAAACAACTGTGAAGGAACAGTCAGGAACCGTTGTTTTTACAGTTTTGTACTGTATTATTTACCGAAAACAACTGTGAAGGAACAGTCAGAAACCGTTATTTTTACAGTTTTGTACTGTATTATTTACCGAAAACAACTGTGAAGGAACAGTCAGAAACAGTAATTTTTACAGTTTTGTACCGTATTTTTATGGGAAGGATCAGACAGGAACCGTTATTTTTACAGTTTTGTTTTGTACTGTATTATTTACAGAAAAGAACTGTGAAGGAAGAATTACAAACAGTATTTCTTACAGTTTTATACTGTTATTTACAGAGAGAAGAAACAGTCAAACCGTAAATCTTAGTTTTATGATTATTAACTTAGCAATCAGATATGCCTGAATCGTGTGATTTTTACTGTTCAATATGTAATATCACATCACAAAACTTGAATATTACATCTCACTCCAGGGTGACATAATTTCTAAGTTTTCTTAGGTGATATTACATATTGAACAGTAAAAAACAGGCAATTCAGGCATATCTGATAGCTAGGTTAATAATCCTGTGACCTTGTTTCACATAATAAGGGAAGAACGCATCTTCAGCTGAATGAATAGTAAAACTTGCTTTATATAATGTGTTATTTTAATACAAACACTTGTGAAACAGGTGAAGTAAACAGTGTGCTCACAAAAAACTATAATGATAATGTATAACAATGAATGCACACTTGTTTTATTGTGCTTATATTAAACATATGCTACTTATAAGCTTACTTGTTTTGTGTGCTGGCAAATTCGGCATCATCAGTCAGTTCTGAACATGATTCAGTGAAAGTGGTCTTGAAAGTAGGATATGTGTGATATAAAGCAATAAAAACGTGTTCTCTGAAAACTGTAGTCAGTGTGGCGAGGTTTGGAAAAACACAAAGGTTGAAAAAACAGCTGAAGCTCAGATTTTCAGACAGCAACATGGAGGGAAAGCACAAACGAATATTGAGCTGCCCAAGGATGATCATTGCTTACATCTGAAATGTTAGAAGTATCTAACTTGCTACATAGACCACAGTCACAGCATGATGCAATAACACAAGATAATAGACATATCTTGTCAGTATTGCATTACAATTTGGCAGCCTGAACATGGTTTCCCTCTTCACAAAATAACACAGGAATGATAGGGAATTGTTGGCCATCGACAACATAATACAGGCTGCATTATGGTAATAGGGACTTCATTCTTTCTATTCTCCAGACCTTGCCAAAACTTACCTTTCAGAATGTTTCAAAGATAAAGAGCTTTTCAAGAAAGCCACATAGGCATGGCTGTAAGAGCCTCATACAGATTTTACTGCCACATAAAGTTAAAGATAATATTTTAAAAAATTGTCCCAATGGTTTCCGTCTTTACAAAATAACATTTTTAGCTGTGTTTTCTTATTTATATACTGTCATAAAGAGCAATAAAAGGGCTGCTTTATTAAAAAAATAAATAAAATGGCTCTTTTCTGAGAAATACTTTTGAATTTTCATCACGAAATCATAAAGTTTGTGATCACCATCCAAACCATTATAACCATGAAGCACAGTAGAATTCCAAGATTTCAACCTGTCATCAGTACAGCTTGTTCAAAGGATTATACATTAAAAATTACTTTATATTGATTGGTTACAATTTTAAAAAGGTGACAATGCTGAAAGGCCCAAGAAATCAGCAAAGATAACTGCTTTTTATTGCTGTCAAAAGTATGTTTTTATTCCTACAATAAAGATGCAGAACACTGATTCAAAATAGTTTCTCTTTTAGAGAAGTCGTATAACATCAGTAGCTAAGCAGACTAGATATTAAACATGAAATAGACTATCTTTTACGAAGAATGTTTTTATTAAATAAGTGGTAAAGAAATTGTGGTACATAGTTAAAATATTTGTTTTAGTGCTCATTTAACAATATTGTTATGTCCACTGAAAGTCAGTCATTCATTAACAAAAGAATGTTTGGACTGTATGGGTCATTTTATCTCTCAATTTTGATTCAATGCTCAGGGTTGATGTTGAGAAGGCACCTATACAAAAAGTATCAAGTTTAGGAAACATATATATATATTCATTTTTTTTATCTGAATGCTTACATCTAGGAAATATAGCACTTAAAACATTAGCAAATGTATAAACATTGCAATCTGAGCTGCACACTTGATAACAAAATGAATTTGTTTATCAAGGTCAATTAACAAATATTTAAATGTTTATGCCCAATTATATACTAAAGAACGAAAAAAATATGAAAATCTCAGGACTACAATACGCTTGCAACTACACTCACGGCCAATGGCATTTGTGCACATAGAAGAAAACATCGGATTAAACTGAAATATAATGGACTTAATGATACAGATGGATACAAATGGCAAAAACAGAGCTGCAGGACAATTACAGAGGGATCTGTGGCACGCAGTCCGACCTGGAATCCCCGCCAGGAATGGGGAGCACATGGGGTGGTAGGATCTCATCCACAGACCGCTGGCACGTCAATGATCCATATACTAGCAGTACTTGAAAAATACCATGCCAGAGATGTCCGAGGCATGTAAATTATTGGCCTGGGTAAGTAAAAATGAAATCTAGTAGCCCGGTCGGGCAACTAGGTTTAAAGAAAAAAAAAGTTTGGAATGGAGAATTTTCTACTCTAGAAAGATAAAAAAAAAAAAAAAAAAAAAGACTGTCGTCGCGTGTTTTTCATTTTTACTGCAAAAATCACCAGAATTTGTTTTATTATTACGGGAAGAAGCGCTTCTTCAATTATATTATGCTCTACATCCAAAAATTGGTGCCATACGTAGTTTTGCTTCAGATGTCGTTTACAGGTAACGACGGGATGCATGCCTGGGTTGAAACTAGCCTCCGGTGTTTAGTGACAAAATGCGTAAACTGCCCTGAAACAGGAAGCGCAGACTGATGGACAAAAAAGCCGTGCTTTTAAGTGACAAAAGAATATTTATTGCACAGCCCCGGGTGGGTTTGGGTCTCTGATACAACTTGCACGAGTGAGGGAGGAGAAATAATGAAAGCAACCTCCCCCCCCCCCCCCACACACACATACACACAAAGAACAGCGGTACTACTGAAACAAAGCCTAAGTTTCGTTTAAGATTTAAGAATGAGCCTGTACACTTGGCCAGGAGAAGAGCGAAAATTACCGACACTGATAACTTACCTAGTTTGTCTGAGAGAACAGTAGTTTGTGTTAGCTGCGGATATAAGTTGTATTTTGAAATGGATATGATTTTTTTTTTAGGGGGGGGGGGAATCCAGCAATGAGAGCATATCTCATAGTAAGCTATTATGTGGAATTTACGATCTGTCAGCGGTTGTTACAAATTCGTCTTCTGCATTGTTGAGTGATGTAATTTCAGAATCTGAATCTGTGTCGTTGGCAGAATTGAAACTTACGCAAGCGGACTATGATAAAGTGTACGCAAAAAAACACCGTTGGATAAAAACATTTAATTGGCTAAAGTCAAATTATGACAAGATTTTTATGTGGTGCACTGCTTGCCAAAACCATCCCAAAATTGCTGATACCACCAGCAATTTTTTCAAGAAATGTGTGTGTTAAGGGGGGGGGACACAGGAGAAGCTACATTTTGCTGTATAGCTGACCGAGTCCCCGTGGAATCCATTTGTGCCTGGCGCATGATCCGTCGAACCTCTCTACCAGTGGTCCCCTGGTCCGCCCGGCAGTGCAGTCACGTGTTCACTGCTCCCAACACAGTCAGATGATATGGTCAGAATGGTCCAGGCGGCGTATTTTTTAACATTTCAAAATAAAAATTCTAAAACATAGAATTGAATTTACTGTTACACAAGCACAATGTCATCACGGCACCACAAAGACCCAGTGAGTTAAACCTGATCTTCCAGTGTGCAAGGAACACTTTTTCCAGATTACTTTGCAGTCATCGTTGAACATTTTCTTGGAAATTTCACCTAAAATTATCTCCTCTCTAGGTCCCAGGGCTTGACAAATCCCAGGTGCCTAAAAAAACTGGCACTCACATTCGTTTTTTTAATAGTTCCATAATTTGCACTAAATACCATGATTTTTGTCATATGATCCACAGAGCATCTGTTAAAAGGTTTTTAACCCTATATTGCATACATTAGTTCACCCCCCCCCCCAATTTTTTAACCTAAATGTGTATATACAGTATAATGCTTACAAAAATCACATGAAATTCTGAAAATCATTATTGAGTCGATAGATTATGAAATATAGGTTGGTGACAAATTTGGCACTTTGCACGACTAGGGTCTCCATCCAATATACTGTAATAGAAAATTAACGTCCTTTTTCATGAAAATATTTTTACAACATGTTTTGAATATCATTTTATTATTAAGGTATGTATGCATTGACGATATTTTCCAGTGCAAAGCAATCAATAAATCACTTATTTTGTCATAAAATTCAATCAATAATCATTGTTTGAGCAAATGACATGAATTGTAAATTACTACAGTCTTATGATGTATGAAATTCAACAAAATAATTACTGTGCTTATTTAAATAAAAAATGCAGATTGCATTTTTTTAATTGGAGGTTTAACCGACCATCATGAGCAACTCAATGGCCTATAAACAGTCGCCCGTCAATAAATTTGGGTCGCTGGTTCCAGGAAAGGAGAGAACCAGTGCCTTAAGACAAACACAACATCCATGCCTCACCGGGATTCGAACCCGGACCACTTTTGGACGAATGACCAGATGCCATTGCTCAGACCACTGCGCAACTGGGGCAGCTTTTATACATTTCACTGCCGACTTCAATTTCCAGTTTAGGAATTTACATTTTTGTCGATCATTGGGATTGACATCTAGACAGTTTCCATCACAAAAAAAGCTCATTGCTAGTACCGCACATCTAAGGCCCTTGTGTTTCTTTAGCTGGAGTTCCTGTTTTACACCAGTGCTTGGCCTTCCTGCTGTAGCCCAGGGCTTGCGCCGTACCATTTGCTTGCTCAGGATGCTTGGGCCTTCCATATTTAACCTGGATGTGATTTGCTTTTAAATAATTAAGCGGTCAGTATGTATGAGCCAAACATCACCTCATTCACCCACGTTTTTTTATTTGTTTTTTTTATTGAAAGTTTAACGACCACCGTGAGCAACTCAATGGGCTATAAGCAGTCGCCCGTTCTTAATTTAGGGTCACTGGTTCCAGGGAAGGGAGAGAGCCAGTGCCGTAAGACAAACAAAACATCCATGCCTCACGGGATTCGAACCCGGACCCTTCACGGACGAATGATCATAAGCCAGCGCTTAGACCTACGCATTTACCCACGTTCATCAATTCCAACGCACTGCTGAGAAGCCCCGCTGACCACCTATTTATTGCCTGTGTTTGGTTTGGAACTGCTCCACTTCGCGCGATGGATGCCTACGTCAACTGCCCATCACCCTTATCTCTAATGTTTTGTCCACTGAGAGTATATTTAACACACTGAAAGCTCTTCTTAGTGAAAAAAGTTGCACGGTATTTGTAATATTACAAAATATTGCTGTACAGAAAAATCCCCACGTGGAATGTCTTTCCCCCACACAATACAGAACATGCTTTGTCGATACTATCAAACAGCTGATTATTAAACTATTTTAAACATGTGAAAATTTTTAATACTATAGAGCCAGCGCTTATTAAAGATTTTAACTTTAACAGTTTCAGAGTTAGTCTTATTAACATTCATTAAAATCTTCAGCCAATTTCATTGAGACCATTCTCAATTTAAGTAATTTAACATCTTTGTATAACAGTACTCTTAGAAAACATAGATAACGTACATTTGTAAGACTTCAAGCCTATATAAAATACAAAAATATTATTTAAGAGAATTTTGCAGATAAGATTTTGAAGATTTTTTTTTTTTGGGGGGGGGGGGGGGGGCTTGATGCACAAAATGTTTTTCAGACCCATCAGAAATAACTTTTCTGAACACACTGTAAAATGTTTTCAGCAGCAAAATCTATTACCTTAATTACATCATTCTAACAAATGCACTGCCCAAAGTGTAACAGTGGAGTTAATTTCTGTGGCCCGTGATTGTGGGTGTGTAGAAGTCTAATGCAAATGTAGACAACTCGATATACTAAAATTTGAATGCCTACCCCAGTATTTTACTGAGGTATGTATAGAATTTTTAAACTAGAATTGATATATATATATATATAATATATACATACAGCACTTGACAAATATGTTCCAGATCTAGAAACCAGATGAATGAAGTCAAATTTAAAAAAATAATGCATGATGTCTGTTGATGATGCTGGGCCAAAAAATAATAACTACATCTGTTGTCAATTTTTTTTTTTTTTAACCCAAAGCACTTATTGCAAAACAAAGTTCCAATTTGCTTCATAATTTTGTTTTCCCACTCATCCATTGGTGATCTCAAAAAATTAAAATTCTAGATTTTGATTTTATTAAAATACTATTTGCAGAAGTCATATTTTGTACATATTAATTCAAAGTACTGTACTTTTACCTTTGTGTAACCTGCAGACCACAAAATTCACACAAAAAGTTTCTTTCTAAGATCCAGGGTGGTGTATAATACACAAGGCTGTGAAAAAAAAATGTGACATATAATCCATAGAAAATGTGCCACCATCTGTCGTGTTAATCATGAACCATAATTTCCGGCAGAAAAGCCACGATTCACAGAATGACTGACTCAGAAGTCTAAAGATGAAGAAAAAAATATACGCTTATAAAAAAGTAACTAATTTATAAGTACTTTTGAGTTACTTTTAAATAAACAAAGGAACTCATATCCCTGGGTTTTGCGGCATTACTGTAGTTCATTAGTTAGACCTAATAAATCTGTAGTATTTATCTTTTTTTTTATATCATCATCATCATCATCATTGTCAACCATTATCAATCCACAGCTGGACGAAGGTCTCCCCAAGTTTCCTCCACAACGGTCTGTCTTGTGCCAGTCTCCTCCATGTCACTCCTGCATACTTTCGAATTTCATCCACCCATCTTCCATGTGGTCTTCTTCTGGGTCTTTTCCTGTCCCTTGGAATCCAATCTAAAATTTCGGCTGTCCATCGATGGTCTGTTCTTCTGGCAGTATGTCCAGCCCATTGCCATTTCAGGGATTTAACTCTGATCATGATGTCTTCCATTCTTGTCATTTTTCGGATCCACGTGTTCCTCTTCTTATCTCTCCTGGTTACACCAAGCATGCACCTCTCCATGCTACTTTGAATTGTCTGCAGCCTTTGTATGTCTCTTTTAGCTAAGGTCCACGTCTCTGCACCATACGTAAGCACTGGAAGGATGCATTGATCAAACACTTTTCTTTTAAGACATAATGGCATATTGCTCTTGAAAATTATGCTGTTTCTTCCAAAATCTCTCCAGGAAAGTTTTGTACGCCAATTAATTTCTTCACCAATGTGACCCTCACTTGATATCTGCTGTCCAAGATAAACGTATGTGTCTGTTATCTCCAGCTTTTCTCCATCAATCGATACATCTTCATTTCTCGTAAAAGCATTGAACATCACTTTTGTCTTCTGAAAGTTCATTTTTAATCCCACTTCTTTACTCTTGTCAGCAAGTTCCTGGATCATACTCTGTAGCTCTGATGGGGTAGTTGCAAAAATGACTATGTCATCAGCAAAACGAAGGTGGGTTAGATAATCTCCATTAATCTTTATCCCTTTGTTTTCCCAGTTCAGTGATTGAAAGACATTTTCCAATGTGGCATTAAAGAGCTTCGGAGATATGGTGTCACCTTGTCTCACTCCTTTTCCAATTTTTATGTGTGTTGTATTTTCAAACAGCCGAATGTTTGCACTTGCATTTTCATAGATGTTATTAATAATATTAATGTATGCATCTTCAATACCGCAGGATTTCAGAGCCATTGCAACTGCTGATGGTTTCACCGAATCAAAGGCTTTTTCATAATCGTTAAAAGCCATGCACAATGGAAGTTCATATTCCCTCGCTCTTTCAATTAGTTCTCTCAGTACGTGGATATGATCTATTGTGCTGTAGCCACTCCTGAATCCAGCTTGTTCTCTCGGTTGAGCCATGTCCAGTGTCACCTTCAAGCGGTGTGAAAGAACTTTAGTGAAGATTTTATAAACCACTGATAGGAGGCTGATAGGTCTGTAGTTCCTGAGATCCTCAATGTCACCTTTTTTATGTAGCAAGATCATTGTAGCGTTGTTCCAATCCTCGGGAATTTTCCCTTCATTAAGGCATCGAGTGAAAATTTGGGCGAGTACTGTTTCGATTTCTCCACTTGCTTCTTGTATGATGTCTACAGTAATTCCATCTTCTCCTGGAGCTTTTCCCCGCTTCATGTTCTTGATTGCATGTGCAACTTCTGCTGGAAGGAATGGAAGAACTCTGGTACTGGTACCTTTCATGCTATCTGGAGTACATGTATCATCCCTTTCATATAATTTGGAGTAGAAATCTTTCACTCTTGTCAAAATTTCGCCTCTATTTCTTGTTACAGAAGCATCTTCTTTTCTGAGTGCCATAATCTGTTTTTTTCCCTTACTGAGATGTCCCTTTGCTATCTTTAGGCTTTGGTTGTTTTCAATTGTTTTCCTTACTAGTTCACAGTTGAATTTCCTTACGTCTTCAGTGATACTTTTTCGTACTGTCTTGCGTAGCACTACATATTCCACTTTGGAAGTCACATCTTCTTTAGTTGTCCTCATCTCTCTTCTTTTTTGCATTAACATTTTGGTTTTTCCTGATAATTTGATCACATACAATTTGTTCTTAGACCCAGCTAATTTTGTTGCTGTTTCCATAAGAGCTTTGGTTACTTTTCTGTTAACTTCAGAAATATCCACTTCTTCCAATGTTAGGCCTTCTAAAGCAGAGAATCTGTTCTTCAGTTCCAAATTGAAGGTATTATGGTGTTTTTTAAGGTTGGTTATGTCAATACATTTTGTTTGTCTTATGAGCTTGCTACGTTCGAGTTTAGTGTTGAGGTGCATCTTACATCTCACCAATCTATGGTCACTTCCTGTGTTGAACTTGTTTAGCACACTGCAGTCTTCTATGACGAATTTTTGGTTACACATAATAAAATCAATTTCACTTGTCGTCCCATTTGGATGTCTCCATGTCCATTTCCTGTGTGGCTTTTTCTTGAAAAAGGAGTTCAAGATGAAAAACCCTTCTGCCTCTGCAAACTCAACGAGGGTATTTCCACGCTGGTTTCTGTTGCCGTTGCCCTATTTTTGCATTGAAATCTCCCATAATTATCTTCAAGTGCTGCTTACCTTTATTATTTAGATCACGAATTTCCTTATAAAATTCTTCAATTTCTTCTTCAGGATGACTTGTGGTGGGTGCATAAGTTTGAATAATCTGAGCCTGGTATCTTCTCGAGAGTTGGATAACGAGTCGTGCAGCTCTGTCAGAGGAACGTTCAACTTCTAGAGTTTTATCCTTCAGTTTCTTGCTTATTATAAATCCAACACCACTAGTTCTGCCAGTATCTGTCCCACGATAGTAGAAGAGATGTCCACTTTTCAGTTCAATGAGATCTTCTCCTTTTCTCCTTACCTCACTTAGCCCGACGATGTCCCACTTGATCCTTTGTAGTTCCTTTTCCAATTCAAGAAGCCTTGAATCAGAAGATAGGGAGCGACCGTTATACATAGCCAAGGTCAGCATCAGATGGCCGCCTAGTCCGGTCCTCCGGGGATTCTTAGCACCCTCTGCCTTCATGTCGCACTGGCCGCTGCCTTGGCCAGGTACATTCCAGCTGCCGGAGACTGAGGGCCAAGATTTAAGTTGTGGAGTCATTTTGCAGGGGTTTGGCCATATATATGTCTATATATATATGTCTTTTCTGTTATTTATATATATGTCTCAAACTAACAGAAAAACAAATTAAAAAAAAAATGAGAATGTGATATGCAAAATGGTTAAGTGCCATGGAATAGCTCTGTGTGCTGCTCACAACACATAGACTCCCACATGCACAAATATATAGACTTCGTTGCATCATATTTTATGTCAAAATGCTTGTAACTAAAAAAAAATATTACATCTCTTGGCGGTCCTCTATTGCGGCGTTTGTGTTACGTTTATCATGTTACATTTTTGGTACTTTTCCAATCACACCTCTCCTGACAATACCCTCACAGATTTTTATTTTTTAAATGCTGTACCAATTTTTTTTAAATTGTTTTTCTCTAACAGTATTTGCAGTACCTAAATTTATAACTTCTTAACAGATAATCTGCAAACTATGCAACACAATTTACATTATTTATTAGAAATTGTAAAGTCTGAAATAAAAAATATTTGCTGCCAGGGACAAAAATCTAAGTGCCTGGCACCCAGGATATGTCAAGTATGGATATAGATATATAGCAACTATGTTAATACTAAGCAGGGGTTGCACTGGCTTTTCTAAAGTTTTTGCCAATTTATTCGCCAAATTCAATTTTTTTCGCCAAAATTGTATAACATAATGAAACGGCAATCGCCAAAGGTTTTTTCGAACACCGAAATGATTTCGTTTTGCGCAAATTGCTAAGATGGCAATCGGCAGTGTGACCCTTGCTAAGTTTACATTATAAAAAGGAACAGATTGCTCTAACTATTCAAATTTGCACGTGGTCAAATCTTTATAAAACATAGTTAAGGCACTAGGATACCATGTCTGAGGTTCCTGGGTCAATTTCATCTAGAAATAGGATTTGATTTTCCTAGGGCACCACCAGACGTAGACAAAAATATCCCTCCTCTAGAGGTCTGCAAGGGCCTAATTTGGTGAGCCTGGCCCAAACACTGGCATTCAAGGCTCAGCCCGTTTCAAATATCAGACATTCAGCCCGGGCCCATCAATTGCCTCTCTTATTTAGGATTGGCTCGGCTTATGATGTGCCATTTGGTATTATTTTTGTTTTTCTATTGTATTTTATGAAAATGTGAAAATTAAGTAATGAAATGGGATATTATTGAAAAATTTAAGTTGAATGTAGTAAACCTAAAAATATTAACTAAACTTCAACAATTACCAAAAAATATAACTAATTAATAACAAGGAACTGTACACCAATTACAATTAAAATAGTAGTAGTGATCCGAATTTCTTAGTTTAGAATATAAATCAAAGTTTCCAAGCTTTCGCACATCAACCAGATGGCTTTTTCAAGGAAAGTAGGCAGCCATAAACTTTAAAAAGAGAGAAAATGGAAGACTAAACGCATTCAGAATATCTATTTCTCTGAACTAGTAAGCTGTAACACTACAAAAGATCAGATTAGGGATAGGAGAAAAAATCCATGTCGTCCCACCGTCATAGAAAAACACCCTCACAACACTGCAGACACCCTCTGACCCCCCATTCTACACAACACTCACGGAGTGTGGAAAATATTTTTGCTGTCAACAAGCCCCAAAATGGTTTTACCATCTTAAATTTAGATTGGTGAAAAACACTGTGCATGCCTCTTGTTGCTTTTCTTACGACGCCCTGGGCTGTCATGGAAGTAAGTAAAACCTTCGAAACAGTTAAACACACCAGGAAATCCAGGAATTTTTCTTCTTTACCATTGCGATAAAAAGAATGGGTCGACTTGGCCCAGACCGTTGCTTTGTTCTCTAAACTATAAAAAGGCCTGACCCCGCCCGTGCAGACCTCTACCCCCCTCGCCCCAATCTGTGCCACAGGGCTCAGTTTACAGTGAACTCTAACTTCACAGTCTGATTGCTCACTAAGTATAAATACAGAGAGGGCTCTCCCCCCCACTATACACAAAAATCAATGGTTCCCTTTTTCAGAGCTAGTACATTAAGGACAAGCTTTTTTTTTTTTGGCTAACCTTCCGAAAGTGGCCCGCTCCGATAGATGGCGCTCCGGCTACGCACATTTCACAGTCAACCACTCCCTCAACTTCATTGATCCCATCACAGGGGTGCATACACAAGGAGTAGAGAGCAATTGGCGTCCCCTTAAGCATCAGTTAACACAGGGCAACCACAAAATGTACTTAGCAGACCATATTATGGAATATTTATTCCGACGGAATTGCCCAATTTCCTCAGAACATTTGCTTGTTCCACAACAAACGCTTGCGAAATGGTTACTTTCGAAGGTGCAGAGCAAGCATGTTGTGTGTTTTGGTTTGAGGAAACAATGTCTGCGACACAAAGTTCAAAGGAATTTTCGCACACAATATGGCAAATAACCTCTGAATAGGGGTACATTCTGTGTGTGTGGCACAATAATTTTGTTGAAACGGGCTGTTATATTCGTCATTTGATGGCGTACCCAAACACCTGTTTTCCAGATGGGTGGATTGGTAGAGGTGAGCCAGTAGCATGGCCACCTCATTCCACAGTTATTCCAGATATGCATAGTTGTATAGCCCCATTCAAAACACCCTGTATTTTTTCAACCGAGTAGTTGAAAAAAAATACAGTCCTAGCACTAGGAAGTAATGAGCAGACTGTAAGGTGCAAAAGAAACTGCAAATGGTGGCATTTTTTTCCTTGATCAAAATGTCAGTTAAGGAACAGTTATTTCACTTTGTAAATATTTGTTTACGTGCCCCATGAAGGGTAAATGTCTAAGTAACTGCACACATGTATTTGTATTTAGATATTTTCATTAAGCTTTTTAGATTTAAATTATGTTTTAAAAAAAGTATAACAAGGAAAAATGATAAACAAAAATATTAATCAGCTATGTTATTGTGGGCCTCCTTTACTTAAACAATCAAGTTTTATAAACCAATATTTTTCTTTCTTCATAATGATGCCTTACACAACAGAGTAAGAAAGTATGATTTATTCACTTATTTCATTAAATTAAATTTATTTTCTAATTCTTGTAACTTTCAGTCATGGTAGTGTCAAACGGGAAGTAAAACAGGAGTGTTTCTAAAGTGTGATAGTTTTGCTCTGTGCCAACATTTTTTCAAGGTAAAATTGCATTTTGAATGTTTAAATTCTCATCTACATTTGATCATATATATATATCTTATGATTTATTCACTCTCTCACAACTTGTGGTTTTTGTAATCGTTTTTCTGTTTTTTGTGGCAGATGACGAGCGTGGGTTGGGCCAGGAAAATTATAGATGCATGCAAAACTAAGTGATTCATCATGCAACTCTGAGGAAGTTATGATAATTAAAAATTTTTTTGGTGGGCTTTAAACTTGTATCTATGGCTTTGCAGAAACTCATTTCCAACTAGGTCTTTGTGGAAGTGAGAAAATGCAGAGTTTTGCTGGTCCTTGATAAAAAAAGCCACGGCTCGTCATTCTCGACACTTTCTACATTCAGGTTGCTATTAATTTATCTTCTTTTTTACTCATACCTGTTAGTTTATGAGTGGGTTTTTTTGTTGTTTTAGTACCTGTTAAATATTTTTTTTGCTACTGTCTCTTCTTAATAGTATGTGAATTTTGAATATTCACAACTGCTGTGTTGCGAGTCATGATCTTCAGGTTTTTTAAGCAAATTTGATTTTAAATTCTTAGGTGTAAAATTTTGTCTTTGACTCTGCTCATGTTTGTGTGTGTGTGTGTGTGTGCGTGCGTGTATTCTATAAAGAAGAGACTGAAGCAATGTTTTTCGGCTTTGCTCTTAAGTATATATATATAAGAAACTGAAAATCATTGAACTGTGAAAAAGGAGGAATGAAAAAATGTAATGTGTAGTATGAATTCCGGGTCCTCACTATATTCTGCTATATGCAGCAAATCATTACTGAGTCCCTATGCACCTAAAAGTTTTTTTTAAAAAAAGCACATGCAAAATGTCAGCATAGCTGAGCCACATAAATCCCGAGGCTCAGACCCAAGACAGTATTTTTTTAAACTTTTTTAGTTTATATATATATTTTATAATTGGAGGTTTAATGACCACCGTGAGCAACGTAATGGGCTATAAGTAATCGCCCGTCCCTAATTTAGGATCACTGGTTCCAGGGAAGGGAGAGAGAACCAGTGCCGTAAGAAAAACACAACATCCATGCCTCACCGGGATTTGTTCTCACAATAAATTTATCACCTGAGTAAAACCATTTTTCAGATGGTGCATGTTATTCAATTGCATTACAACCCTTTTGTATTTTGTTAAGTAGGTTTTTCTCAGTTTGGAACTGAACATATAATTTTGATATTGAAAAAAAACACTAAGAAAAACTATTTTAATAAGGGTATATTTTTAAAAGGTTACTACACGAGCATACTAAAATTTAGAATTGTTTTAAGGCATGAATAAAATACTTTCTTCAGAAACTTTCATTCAGCAAAACGTTAGGCATGTAACTACATTCTGTATAACATTTCAAAGGTTTAGCAGCAAAAACTATGCTTACCTGTATCATTATTCCAGGCTTTGACTTTTTTGGAAGGTTGAATTCCATGCTTTCTTCTTCTTCTAATAATTTTCACATTCAACTAATGAGTCACGTAGAAAGCAAAACTACATGGCCATGTTATTATACAAAGCTGATATTTGAGACTAATTTAAAATTCGGACAGAGCAAAAGTAAATTTCCTACTTTACTGGGTGGTATGTAAAAAGATTATGAGAAGTAAATACAAATGATCAACAAGTTGTTTTTTTCAATTTTCCTTGAATAAGCCAGTTGCCTGGATGAAGCAAGTTGTCAGATGATGATCATGCATCCCATAAACAAATGCACTGCATCCTGGAGAATTAACCAAGCAACAAAATTATGGGTAAATGTGTACTTTAGCGTCCTGCAAAGTTACGTAGTAGAATTCATTTGTTTCTCACATACAATCCAAAATGTCACCAGTCCAAAAGCTATGAATGTATCTCAAAATTCCATCATTTACACGATAAGTACCATTAACAGTACAGGTAGTCGTTAAAAGTACTTTATATCTGTTCGCGGAAAACATACGCTAAAAGCAGATAAGTGCCCAATCTTAACTCATGCCTAGACCAACGTGTAACCGAATAGTTAGCATACGTCCACATGAACTTTCCTGTTAAACTGTAATCAAAAAGTTTCCAAATGAAAATAAACACTAGTCTCCTACAGTACCACAAAACTTTGGACAAACAGATACAAAACGTTATTGAAAGATATTGAATAGGAATAAAGTGAAGCGATATGCAGCGAACTTAACGTAGAAGTTAAGCCTAACATACATACAATCCGGCGAAGTGCTCAACGCCAAATAAAATTAACTGAAATTGAAAAGAAAAACAAAGAATGATAAAAATCGGAAGTGGAACACGGAAATTCTAACCTCGTAATAATTTAGTGGAACTGAGAATTATTAATATGTCTTGTAATGCTCAGATAGCAAAATAACGAGCAAACGGGATTTGTAAAGTTCTATCAAACTACTTCGAAAGGCGAGGCTAAGTGTTTGAGCATGCGCGTTAGGTAGTTCAGTAGCTCGGCGCGTTGCCATCCCCCAAACTGTAGATTTTACAGTTTTAAACTGTTAAATGTGGTTACGGCATTTTTCTGTAGCGATTTACAGTAATTTTCTGTAAAAACTACAGCTTTTTTTTACAAGGTGTCTGCAAGTTCTTCGATTCCGCGACGGTGCCTGTTCTTATCCTTCGAGGCGAAGAACTCCTTCACCCCAGCTGCAACCTCCTCCTTTTGTTGAAATGCCGCCAGCGAAGAATGTGAGCCATGGACAGAAGCAAGTAATATTCCGAAGAGGTGAGGTCCGGATTATGTGCTGGGTGTGGCAGCATTTAGATGCTCTCAAGTTCCTGAAGTTGTACCCGGGTCGTTCGCTATATGAGGACGAACGTTGTCCTGCTAATGGAGAGCGCGCTGAGGACAAACGTTTTCCTGCTGCTGGAGAGCGCGCTATGAGGACGAACGTTGTCCTGCTGCTAAAGAGCACGCTACGAGGACGAGCGTTGTCCTCCTGGTGGTGAGCGCGCTATGAGGACGAGCGTTGTCCTGCTGCTGGAGAGCGCGCTATGAGGACGAACGTTGCCCTGCTGCTGGAGAGCGCGCTATGAGGACGAGCGTTGTCCTGCTGCTGGAGAGCGCGCTATGAGGACGAGCGTTGTCCTGCTGCTGGAGTACGCGCTATGAGGACGAGCGTTGTTCTGCTGCTGGAAAGCACGCTATGACGACGAGCGTTGTCCTGCTGTTGGAGAGCGCGCTTTCTGTTCACCATTGCCAGGTACTTCTCTTTAAAAGTGGCATACATCCGTTTCAGTTGTTTGGAGTAGAGGTCGGATTTTTTTTGTTTTTTTTATTGAAGGTTTAATGACCACCGTGAGCAACTCGATGGGCTAGAGCCGTCGCTAGCCCCTCATTTAGGGTCACTGGTTTCAGGGAAGGAAGAGAGCCAGTGCCGTAAGACAAACACAACATCCATTCGTCACCGGGATTCGAACCCGGACCCCTTCACGGACTAATAGTCACAAGCCAGCGCTTAGACCACTGCGCCACCGAGGCTGCAAGAGATTAGCGTTAATTTTCCGACCATCTGTAACAAATTCTAAATGGATTATCCCTTCGAAATTCAAACAGACGCAGAGCATCACCTTGTTCCGAAGAACAAATTTTTGGGAACAGGTTCTGGAAGCTAGCCTGGGCTCAACCATTGCTGTTTTGTGTTAGTAATATGGAAATAGATTCACTTTTCTTCACCCGAAACAATTGTCTTGATGAAACGTACATCGCGCGGGTATTCAAGGAGTTTCGTGCACACTTCCACTCCGCGGTTTGTTTCAGCTGGCGTCACTTCGTGAAGTACAATGCGGCAGCTCCTGTAGACCTTGCCGAATTCCAGAAGCACGGTGGTCAGTGATATTCCCTGCCCGCCTGATAATCTCCGAGTACTGGTTGTCGGATTTGCCTCAACGGACTGAAGCACAGCCTCCGAATCCACGGTTCGCGGCCTACCTGACCTCGGCTGATTGTCGAAGTTCCTGTCACCTGAGTGAAATATCTTGAACCATCGGTTTCCAGTGCTGTGGTCCACGGAACCTTTTCCTTTCGCATGACAAATGTGTCTTGATGCTTGAGCAGCGCTGTGACCGAGTTCGAAGTCGTAAAGCAAAAGTTCCCTAATTATCCGATTGTGGCTGTTCATTTTTAGGCGTCCCAACCACAAACAGAACGATGACGTGCAATGCTATTCACAGTAATGACTACCAATTTATATCCCTTCCGACTGACTGCAGTGTGTGACTTGAACTAGGTTAGACACCCTGCAGCACATAGGTTTATTGAAATATAGCAAATCTGCCGATTCATCATTTGTATAAAGGCTAATAGTAATTACACATAATTTTCTTTCCCCCAGTCTGGCTAATTAAATAAAACAAAGGTTTACGTGCATATGCTTGGCTGATAAAAAAAACTCTCTTTTTTGTTCTGAACAATATCGTCCTCATTTAGTTTCCAGTAGAACAACTTTACCTCGCACAGGGAGCGCGATATGCAGGTTACACAACAATATATAGATCAACCTCAATAACTGCTCTTCGTAATTCAGATGAGATAGAATTGGTAATTCAAACGACATCTTTAATTGTTACGCGAAATGCTGTAGAATATAGAAATCATAACACTTTGTGAGGAGAGCACGCTTAGCATGTATGAAAAAAATGACATTTTCATAATATCTGAGATATTTATAAAACCACTATGATCTCGATCATAATCAAAAAACAAAGAGTCGCTTCATGTCGATTTCGGAACAAATATATTCCGCTTCATTAATTCTCTTACCAAGGCCATTATCATTTTTTATGAGAGTTTTATCAATGCAACACCAGAATTATCCTAACATGATCTAGTATAGAGCTCTTCCGTGAATTTTGGAACTTCTGTTCTTACTAAATTGAAATTAATACAGTGTCTCGTAAATTCGTAAACATTTCAGTAATTCATAAAAATCTGAAAAATGACGGAATGGATGATAATGCATCACAAGGAGGGGGACTTCTTTTCGATGGGGAAAACGTTGTGTTCAAATTTTCACCGATAGAGGGCATGCGCAGTGATGACAGAATTACATTGAAAACTAGATATTTGTGAGCAGAAAACCCATTACATATCAAAAGAATAATTGCTCAGTGTGCCCATTGCCACAAGAAAATACATTTCGCAATCGGAAGAGAATGCCACTAACAGAAGAGTGAAGCTTATATGGTTGGATGCAATCGACTTCGTGGAGACTGTCGTCTTTCAAATGTGCAAGGAAAGATCGCATGTTGAGGTACACTTGAACTTTAAATAGCCTCCCACAACCAAAACTCCGCTGGTGTCAAATCGAGAGACATTGGGGGCCATAACCTTTTGTAATAACGGCTGATTTGTTGTTCCTGACCAAATGTGCTGAAGAGAAAAGCTTCACGGAAGATGCGATATATGATGGCGTTCTTCCTGGATGAAAGTGACTGTGTGAAGTAGATTTTGTCTTCGAAACCAAGGAACTACGTTTTCGCATAGCAGTTGAAAGTGTCACTGGGCATTTACTGATTATATCTTCCAGCCCCTCGTTGCATATGGTTCTTCAAAGGAAAAGGGACCGACAAAGACAGATGCAGTAACACCACACCAAACAGTGAGATTTTACTGTTAGACAAAAAATCAATTCAGTGGGATGTTAGTATGCAAAGTTAGGCATTACAATATATTAAGTATGTTATACAAAGTATTTGTTAAGTTGCATGGAATTTTACGAATGCATTGATCTTATATAGAGAGCTAAACTTGAAAAACAAAACAAAGAAAAAACAACTCATCAGAACCAAAGCCGTTTGTTTTCCTTCACAACTTGACAGAAAGGTGATACATATGTGTGGTCGGAAACAAAATATACAAATGAGATGGTGTCACACCCATTGTTTTAAAAGTCTGATCTATATTACCAGTGAGCTATACTACACAGTATTTAAACTTTTGCATGTTGCTCTTCAATTCTGAAATAGGGTTACATGACATTTGCTGCCACCTTTGGTCATAATGACAACTCAGTCGACATTATGACGATTGATATTGTTGGTTTATATAGAATAAAGCGCAGCAACAGCGCGTCCTTCGTCCCCATACAAAAAGTTTTCAAGCACATAAAAACAGTCGTATTAAAAAAATATTACCACATACCTAAATATGGGATTAACCACCCTTAGCCCGGATAACAGCAGCAAGAAGGCGTGGCATGAACGCATAGAGGCCCTGGTAAGTCTCCCGAGGCACATGAGCCCATTCGGACTGCAACAGATCACGAAGGTCCGGAAGATAACACGGCTGGGCGTCGGTTCGTCAAACCGTCGAACTAAATATTCCCAGAAGTGCTCTATAAAACTGAAGTCAGGCGATTTCGCCGGCCAAGGGAGAACGCAGACATTGCTGTAGCGTTTCTGGAAACAGTCAGGGATAACCTTAGAAAACTGGTAGGGAGCATTATCTTGTTGTTAGACGCCATCACCACCAGGAGATACATCCATAAGGAAGGTATGCATGTTGTCAGCGAGGATGGACAGGTAGCCATGAAGCGACATCCAGGAAGCCATTAAGCGACATTCAGTGACCTAAGATCATACCCGGAAAACATCTCCCAGACATGTACACTCCTACCGCCGACCTGTACGTGACCGTTATTCGTGTCCGAGTGTTGTCTTTCGTGTGTCTGGGGCCGTATCCACCACAGCTTATCACTTCTGTGGAGTAGAAACCTCGATTCGTTGGGGAAGGCAGCCATTTTCACTTTTCAAATGCCCAATGAAGGTAGTCCAATAGGAACTGCAGGCATCGTTGCCGAAGGGCCTGTGTTAACATGGGCGCTTGGATGGAACGTCGACTACGGAGACCCATGCGTAATAGGCTTCGCTCTACTGTTATCGGGGGCACGCACCTGAGTGAAACGGTTCATTTTCGTGGTCAATTGCTGCACTGGTGGGCGGCGATTGCCTTTTAGCAGTCTAAGGAGACGATGTTCTCCTTTGGGGTCGATGGCCTTCGGGCTCCACAGTTATGACGTCGGGAGGTACTGGGTGTGCCTGCGGTCGATTCTTGCTTTTATTACAGCACCTCGCGAACAGCCAACGAAGTCTGCTGTTTCTGAGATGATTTCACCCTTGGCGCTGTAGCCTATGACCATTCCTTATTGAATGTCAGTCAAATCACTATATCTACTCATTTTGCTCACGTGACGCACTATGGCTCATCTTACCTGGCCGGCCGCTGATATCTCCGCTATATAATCGGTACATGCGGAACGATGACGTTAATTGCCAAGACATTCTATTAAAATTTCCCCCTTATTTCATTTCCAATTAACTTTTATCATTTTAAAGCCGTCCAAAAATTCCAATAGGATGCATTTCTCAAAAGATATAGCTCAGAAAACTGAAATAATGATATTTTCAAGTAAATCCCGTTTATCTTATTGCAGATTACATAAAAAAAATTGAATTCTGCATTGCGTTTCAAGAAAGATCGATATGCTTGCTCATTTAACTTTTCTTTCCGTAAGTTTGCTTATGTATTCGTTTTTCAGTGTATGTAAGAATCATCAAGTAATATAAATTTTGTGCACCTGACTTTTCTTTTATATACTAATGTTTCTGAGAAACGGATTAGAGAAGCTATCATTTTAAATTGTATTTCGGCACCAAATGTTGTTCCTCAGAATTCTGCAACGGCTCGAAAGTTCTTATAAAAACTCACAATTTTGCCTTGAAAATTATTCCGAATCGAACAACTTCATTTCTCCCTTTATTTTGAAAGAAAGGATCATTTCCAAGTCAGCATAGCGTATTTTAAATTTTAAATTCCATTTTTCTGATCTCAAAGCATGACATAAGTAAAATGTTAAAAACGTGTATCGAATTTCATCATCAAAGTGCTACAAACTTTTAGTTTAATTTCTGTAAAATAATATATATTAAGACCTGTTTTCAAAACGTTCTGGTTTTTTTTTCAAGATGTTTATACCTAATAGAACACCATTTAATAGGTTCAAATTAAACAAGTCTTTAAGTTGGATTCAGAGGTTGCTTCACGATTTATTCTCGGGAAATTTATTTTTAGAGCTGTCCTTGGCTCTGTTTAGATGTTTAATCTAATGTTTGGCCCGATACCGGAACGTATACAAAAACTGGGAACTAAGAATTCATTTTAATGTAAAGACTCTTACTCTAAGCCTTGCAAAAGGCGTATCGCAAATTAAAGGATATCTATTTTAGAAAACAAATATTATTGAACAAAAGTAAATGTAAATTATTTTATTGATATTAATGTGTGAGCTAAGACATATAACATGCATCTTGACTCTAAATCTCCGTTAAGGGGTAAATTCCAAAACTTAGTATATGCTGACCTTTCGCTCTCTGCTGGGTAGATTCATCTTAGCTTAATTCTAAGAGCTTAGAACCGTCACAGACAACGCTGAAACAATTCGAAAATTGTGGATACTTTGGTTCCATCAATTCCATCACGTGAAAGTCCGTGATAGCTCACGTAATATGTGAACTCTATTGCATGTTCCTCCAGTATTTATTCAGAATATTTCTCCGGGCATTAGTTTTTAACGTGAAGAGCGTTATTTGTGAATGAGTAGAAACACCTCCTCCGTCTCAAAACGGCGGATATAAAATTCATTTCCCGTCCGTCATTGGAACGTATTATAAGATTCAGACTTCTCCGTCTGTCTGGCCATTTTAAAATTTGAGTCTCGTTCAGAAGAAATATCTCCGATTTAATAATCAGAGTGCAGAATGTCTTTTTGTGGATGATTCAAGGTAATGTGTACATTATCAAGCAGTTTCCTACTGTTCGGCCATCCGTCTGTCCGTATGTTCAAACATGGATTGAGTATTAGAAGTGGATATGTATTTTTTGGAAATGACTGACAAAGGAAAACCTTAAAAATAGACGACAATATATAAAAGTAACGATAATAAACGTCGTAAAATAACATGTAATAGTGTCAAAGGCGCAATACAGAAACTATTTTACAGTTCACAGATAAAAGCGTTTGTCAAAATATTAAGCAACGAGCCTAAAAATATGTGGTATAAGAGTTAAAAATTCCTGACGTTTTTTAAAACCGAGGAAAATCAGTAGATTCCTGTGATTTACGAAACTCTATCAGTAGATCGGTGGACAGGGTACGAAAGCAGTAGACCCACTGATAAATCAATAAAATGGCGACAGTGTTGTGGAAAAACTCATGCCCTTCAAATCTGGATGGAGCAATACGAAATGCCCAGCACGCTACAATGTACTATATGTGTATTTCTCATTGTTATTCGTTCAATACTTCCCTTATCTTATTCAATTTTGAGCGATTGTTTGTTTAGAAATCTAGCTTTCTACTGCTCACGTCGTCTCCGATAGGCTTTAATAAACGCATGTCTAAGAGATTTTCCTGCGCCAAATAATTTCCATTATTTTTGAAGCCGAATGGTTTCTGGATAACACAAATGTAGTTCATTTACGGATACTTGCATTAACCAAACGAACCCTTTTGATCTCCTACAGTTACATGGTAGTCATAACAATGCATTCGCATTTTTACTGAGAAAGCCACCGTTTTATTGTTGATGTACTAATAAGATCGGTTGGATCAGAAGACGTAAATAATCTTATTTGCATAAATTATTTTCGCCGTATTGTAAAATTGTCACTTATAACAATGCACACCCTACATAGCTAATTTAAAGGACGATGTTACCTGAACATAACAGCTGTTAGAAATTATTTTAAAATAGACAATTTGAAGTTCTTAGTAATACGAATTCTTTACTTTTATGGACGTTTTTCAAGCTCAGAAACATCTGCTCCAGCTGTTCTTAACCTAAGGTCCACGAGTCACCCGGGGTATCGCGATGTCCTCACAATGGGCCAGCGAAGGCTTGAAGAAATATTATGATCTTTTGTAGTTGAAAGAGAAAGAGGGAATTAATGAAAGAAGATTAATATAGAACGAATTTTTAACTTCCCTCACTTGTTTGTGTAAAGATTGGTAATTCAAACCTACCGCCTCCATTAAAAATAAACAAGAGTAAAATCTCTTAGGAAAATAATTATTTGATAGCAGGACATGTACCGTAATTTTCGACACGCAATCTGCGGATTATGTGTTGTTTAAAGTTGATATTTTATCTGCTGCGGATCATAGGAAGGTGCGGATAATGCCGCTTTTTTTATAGGTTATATGCGGAGTTTTTTTTATCCAGCGTTTTTCCTTCTGAGGATGATACGGCGAATTTAATTTTTGATGCTAAATTTTTTCCTTTTTGCTGTTTGTACGCGGTAAGTTACGGTACCCAGCTGTTGATATTTCTGCACACGGTGAAAATATGCAAGTTAATGGCGCTGAGTGGCACAGAGAAACCACGTGATATATCTTGGTACTGCGCATACAGTCAGAAGCCGCGGAAAAAGAGAGTAGGAATCAGTGTGAGTAAGTGTCCTGACGGATTTCGTTGACGTGCTTCTTCTTCGATTTCTACTAATAAAACCGTTTGTTTTTTGTCAGGAAAAGTGAATTTTAGTTATTATCGTAGTGAATTTTCTAACAATACATTTTGGATGAAACTCAGGATGGATCGCTGGCTGAATTTGAAACGTAGAAGAACTGATGATGTTAATGGCGGTGCATCCTGTTCAAAGCCAAATGAAGCTTCTTCCAGTGGTTTAAAAACATGCTGCGGTTATAGCAGGTATATCTGTCGTTTGGCTTCACGTGTACAGGTCTTGAAGACTATCAACTACCACAATGTGTGTTGTGTTACGATATAGTGTCCAACGAAGCCAAGAAACCGTCAAAATTACGACGGCATTTCGATACTAAACATAACGAACAAAAGTAATTCCTTACTGCTTGAGAACAGAAAAAATGGAATAATGGTAAATGATGAAATATAAAAAGTAATAGCAGTAAAGAATAATACGGGCAGAAAAGAAATAATTATGAAGGACAAACTTAATCAAACGAGAGAGGAAAAAGTCAAGGATATTAGAAACATCTTTACGTTGACCCATTTCGGATACGAATTGCTATTGGCTGGCGAAATGACGTCGCACTGCAGCGAGAGGGGAGAGACATGAGCGAGAGGGGAGAGGAAAGCAGCGAGAGGGAGAGCCATCGCTCCTACCGGTTACACGTTAGCAAGTATTGTAAATAACAAACGCGGTGGAAAATGTTTTCAAATACAAGTAATTTCAAACTTCAAAGATTAACATATTTCTCAGTGATCTGTTATTTTCTCTTTCATAAATTAATTAATTTCGAAAATGAAATAAATTAACAGCTTTTGTAAAAAGAAATAAAAGGTCATTGCTGTAAACAAACATATTGTTGAACTTCGTAGTTCAGTAGTCCGCAGGAAGTTATATTTACAAAAAGTTATTGTCAGTGCTAAGGTAAATTCTTAAAAATCCAAACTACTTAAAGTCTAGCCTTCCGATCATCAGCCCATCAAGTAGTCCTGTTAATGGGCTAAACAATAAAGAAGTAAATATGTTATTCATCACTCAGCATTTCATTTTTTCAAAATAAATCTAAAAATTGTTTACAGAATTCCACTTAGTAGCCTTCAAATACAAACAAAAATTCGCACTAATGTTCGTTTTTAATTTATTTTAATAGGTGTGATAAAGCACAAAAACGCTACCAAAAATTATATAATATTATTGCAATGACAGGCAGAATTTAAAAGAAAACAAAAATAAAATTTATCATAGTCCATCGCTTAAAATAAGTTTTAGGATTTAACAGACATGGCCCGCAGTGTAATTGCTTTACATATGTCATCCTTTTCCCAGTGCAATTTTTTTTTGTCATAGAGCAAACAACGAATGTGGTTTTCTGTAAATATTTTGTGTTAGACTTTACTCACGTCAGCTGCTGCTTGTGAAGCTGATTTATTCAGAAATTCATGCAAATCCATTTGATGATGACATAATTAATATCAGTTGATAGAGATTTATCATTTTTTTCTTTGGATATACATTGCGAAATATTTCCAATGCTCGTTTTCTAACTTCACGTCCATGTAATCTATTTGCTGCAGGACCAACATTCAGAACGCTATGAATGGAGGATGATGATTTATGAGGATTAGCAGTTGTATTGTGCTTATCGCCAATTTGACCTGGAAGATTGGCTATAGGTACGGCATCTGCTTTCAATTTCTTTCTGCCAGGTAATCCAAGTAATTCTGATTTTAAGTCACGAACATAACTGTCAACAGTAAAATGTTTCGGGCAAAGTCTTGAATTTTTAACTTTAAAATTATCCTTTCGTTTACATTTCAGTACCCAGAGTTTTTCCAAATTAGGATATGCAAGACAATAATGAAAAATAATATCCGAAGCTTGAGTCTTCCTACTGTAGGATCTTGCTATTGCACATCCAGGCATATTGTGCTACACTGACATAAGATAATAATATGCGCAACTGATGTTGAGAAATAGCTAGTTATGAAGTATATTTAACAATTATGACGAAAAGAAATGAATTGCCAAAATAGCAACAGGCCTATTCACCGAAGCGAAATGCTTTACTAAGCATGTGTACGATTTTAAACCCGCCAAGATTAATTAGTAATTATAAAGTATATTTACAAATTATGAAGGCAGGGTAAATGCAAAACATCCACACAAGTCTATTCACCAAAGTGAAATACTTTTTCATCTAATAACCTTGGATTTTTCTAAGAGTGTGAACGAGTTTGAGTTTGGACTCCCAAGTCAAAGATTCTGTGCGGCGTCGTTATTGGATTTGTTATCTAGGGTTGTGTTTGGCGGCGTTTGCTTACAGTGTCACGTCATGCGCAAATCTGAGAAAACGGAGACTGTACCTGCACATTGAAATGCCCCCCCCCCCCCGGGTGCTTCAGTATTTCTTAAAAAGCACAGTTTGTGAACTGTTCGCGTGCTGCTGCGGCTAAGGGTATCGTAATTGGAAAAATAGCACGCGGCTAAGCGACGTACAAACTGCGGAGCACTACGTGCCAGTGATGTGGGAGGTGAACGTCGGCTTCGAAGGGGCGTGAGGGCTGATCGACACGCCACAATGGAGCAACTCACTGGCCGAAAGAATCATGGGGCTACCGGAAGTGTGTCTAAAACGACAGTTCAAAGATGGGGCTACCGGAAGTGCATCTAAAACGACAGTTCAAAGATGTGGCTCCAATGCAGGCGGATGGTCACTGCACCTATTCTACGAAGGTGCAGCAGCATTAGAAAAGGCTTACATTTGCACGACAGTATCCAAATTGGACCTCCGCTGATTAGCAAAGGATTGCCTTCTCCGATGAGGCAGTTTTCCTGGAATTCTCTTGGTCGACTCATACTTGTGGTTGGCACTATGGACCGAATTCGTTACGAACACATTTTTGCATACCGCGTGCACACTCATACGTGCTGACTGTCTTGCTTGGGGCGGATGGGATCTTCCAGCACGACAAGATGCTGGAAATGCCTGAGAGTGGGTGGAAGAGCACGACAAATATTTCAAACTACTTCCCTGGCCTTACATCCTCTCACTTGCACCCAATTGGATATCATTGGGATCACCTCCATCGTGTTATTTGCTCTATGAATACTCCAGCAGCTGTCAGATGCAATGCTGTCAGTATGGTTCCACTTACCAAAGAACACCTTCCAGCACCTAATTGAATCATTCCCAGCCCAGCTAACTACTGTCCGTGTTCGGGCTGCACAGGGTAGATTACTCTGGATATTAGCTGGTATTCAAAACAATGGAACTCGGCCATGTATATGGTTACAAAATTTCGTTTATTGACGGAAAAGGCGTAATCACATTAGAAATCGTACTGATGAAAAAGACTTGCCGTCTCGTTCCACACAGTTCGATTGTGCCTTGCAAATAATAAAAGACATGTTCCTCGCAATCGAAATAATGGGGTGTGAGATACTGAAAGGTGGGCGCCCAGTCCTATTGACGGTAGGAAGCTTGGCAGAAGAAACAAAGAAACAGTGGTGGTCCCTTCGCGCTCCTCTCCCTAGGGAATAGACGCTCCTCATCACCAATGCCAAGCAAAGACCATAAGTTATCAGAAGAAATATATTTCGATTGACCTCATTTGCTCTAAGGTGTCTGACACAAATAACGCTCAAGCCAAACATTTAGTGAGTTTAACATTTTTAATGGAAATAAATGACAGAAACTTACCTAATTTCATTGTAGAACCTAAATTCAGCTTACAAAATCAGTTTTAATTTTGTATTAAGCACGTTCAAATGCAACTATTTTCTATCATTTATTTTTCATATAATGACTGTTCTAGTTTTTCATTTTCAGTCATTATAAATAAATCAGTAAAGTCAGTTATACAATTTATTATTATGTTTGATATGTGATTTCCTCGTTAAAATATGAAAATATATCATTTATTAAATAAACATTTTAATATTTGACAGATGAGGCGAAAGAAATTAACAAGAAACATCGTCCTCATCACATGGAATGTAACATAAGGGAAATTGTAAAACAAATTTTAATTGTTATAGAACTAAAGAAAAGACACTCTTTACGACGCTTCTCTCCATATCTTCATCGTACACATATGTGGCCATCGTTTTAGACTACACAGAAGCTATCTTCGTAAGTCAACACGTTGCTGTGCCTGAGGATAAACACTCATGAAGAGGTGAATTTGATCACGGAGCCTAATGTGTACCTGGAATCTATTACCAAATTCATCGCACTACCGCCACAAAACAGTATTTTTAACCTGAGATGAATTCTCCATGGCCTCATGCTGCTTTCTACGAATTTAGATATTGATATCTGCATGATGCTTAAGGAACCTCGATATCCCCAAGCAGCTGTGCTCTTAAAATCCTATGCAGTATGATGTCTACGCTTCATCACATAATGAAAGCGCGCATTCGAGCTCCGCTAAATCAATATCGACAATGGGGATGATTCTTCACTCTTGTAACTTATTCTTTGCATGACGTGATCCAAATCGAAGTACGTTTCCAGATATTCCATTTCAGCTCTGCAGTTGGGGGCGTTCATCATTCTATTGCAATGTGTCTTGTGCCCCAGCCGCTTTATGGGACCATGTTCCCTCTCCTTCAGAAAAGTGTGTTCCTCCTTTCATACCATGTTCGACTACCACTTCCTGCGTTGCCATCATCCTTCAGCAACCCACATAACTCTCTTTGTTCATTATCCATCATACAGGCAAAGTTACACATTCATTTCTGCTCTGCAGTTCGGGACGTTCATCACTCCTATGCAATGTGTCTTGTGCTCCAGCCGCTTATTTCGACCATGTTTTCTCTCCTCCAGAAATTTTGTTCCTCCCTTCACACCATGTTCGACTACCACTTTCTGCGTTGTAATTATCCTTCAGCTTACCACATAACTCTCTTTGCTCATTCCTCATCATGCAGGCAAAGTTACACATTCATTTCTGCTCTGCACTTTTGGACGTTCATCACTTCTATGCAACGTGTCTTCTGCTCCAGCCGCTTTTTTGACCATGTTCTCTCTCCTTCAGAACACATTTATTTCTGCTCTGCAGTTGGGGACGTTCATCATTCCTATACAAGAAAAGTGGCCGAGATGAGGTGTTAGGAAAAATAAAGTTATTTAATGTCAGTTTGTCAGGCTGGAGAAGAAAATATTCCTCAAATAAGTCTTTTGTATTGAGTGGTTTTCCCGGTGGTAATAATATTTTTAGTAATGATCATTCTTGTGCTCCAGCCGCTTTTTTAGACCATGTTCTCTCTCCGTCATACAGAATGTTCCTCCCTTCATACCATGTTAGACTACCACTTTCTGCGTTGCCATCATCTTTCAGCTCACCCACATAACTTTCTTTGATCATTCCTCATCATACAGGTAAATTTACACATTCATTTCTGCTCTGCAGTTGGGGACGCGTTCATCATTCCTATGCAATGTGTTTTCTTGTGCTCAAGCCGATTTTTTCGACCATGTTCACTCTCCTTCAGAAAGTTTGTTCCTCCCTTCTTACCATGTTCGACCACCACTCTCTGCGTTGCCATCATCCTTCAGCTCGCCCACATACCTCCCTTTGCTCATTCCTCAACCTGCAGGCAAAGTTTTACATTTATTTCTACTATCACAGTAGCATGGACAACACTTCTCTGTAATTATACAATTTCTTTGCCGGCTTTGTCGTCACTCCATCACTGAAATTCTCCAAGTTGATTATAATACTGCATAAGCCACTGTCAGAGATCTTGTGTTTATTTCCACCTGGATACATCGGACTCCTTGGTTCCGTGTTGGTAACGGTCATAGGGCTGCTGGACTAGTTGCCTACATATCATCCAACGCTTTGTCTTCCATTGGATAATTATTTTTATTTTGCGTTGTTTTGTTTTGGGTAGTCTGCGTACATATTTGTCATGCAGACGTTTGTATTTTTGTATGTTTCATTTGTAGGGCATCGAGCTCTTGGACTAGTTTACTATTCATCCTCCAGAGAGTGCGCCAGTAGATTTGTTTTGTCGTCCGCTGGTCTTTTTTATTATGTGTTATGTTTTTTTATCGCCTGGGTGCACCTTTTTATTACCACCATATGTACTTAGTGTACTTATTTGTACAGAGGGTATTTCCCTTTTTTATTTCAACAGAATAAATACCTTACGAAAGTACACTTTCAAGCTTCTCAGCAAAAACAGTCTTGCTGGCCCAGCACTATGTTGCCGCTGCCGAACCGTCAATAAAATGTCCGGGCGGCCAACAGAAGGGCCAGCAGTTCAGGCCAACAGCTGGCCAACAGTTGGGACCCCATCAGTTGCCATATGCCACAACAGGGCCATCAGTGGTCCATCACAGGCAGGAGCTGCCGCAAGTGGCCCTTCAGTGGCCCTGCAAGCACGTGCCAGAAATGATGGCTAGTCTAATGTGGTCCGCTAGTGGGCCGTTAATGGCAGCCAGCAACCACGTGACGTAACTGGTGGCTTGCCGAATCTTGTCCGCCAATTTCCCAGTAGTAGCCGTAATAAAAAAAAGCAAGGGTAACTGAAGTTTCCTAAAGCTACATTTTTTTCTACCCTTACGAAGCTTGTGAATTAACGCACTGCGGTGGGGAGTTTTCTCGACAGACCGGAAAACCGCCCGGTTGCATCCGACTAGATTCGATCCTCGGCCGTTTGCGTGGAAGCCGCGCGCGCTACCGACCGGACTAATTAACTACACTCAGATATGTGCTGGAAGCTATCTGTTTGGTATGCACTTTGTAATCAAATGCTTCCCTCTTTCATTTTATAATACTGCGAGGTATTTTTCATAAAAGTCAATTTCATATAATTGATAAATTAATTTTTTCAACGTAACGATAGTTTTTTTTACCTTAAGGGAACTTCACTCATTTTCAAGGCGTGTACATACTTAGAGTCGCTTTCCAAAGATTTGTACTGTCATTGCTGTCTTGAAAAGAGATTGTTGAATAAATATATATTTACCCGGGTTCATGTCACATTCTGTTACATTTTTAACGTTGTGTCTTTCCTTTCTGTTGTCCGAAGCTACATTTGTTTTAAAGAGTAAAAGATATTTTATTTTACTTCTCGTTATTTTTAGAAGCGAATTCCTCCCAGTCTTGTGTATTCAACCCATGGATGAGTACACCACATAGCGTTGCTTTTTTTCCTTTCAAATAATTAATGAATTTTTACGCGTATAATTCTTTTTTTCCAACAAACGCTAGTTTAATGGTTTTCCAGGATATGTGTTTCAAGCGGTTTCTAATTTTTTCTCGTTATCCATCCACTCCATTCCATGAATTGTTATTCATGGGAATGGAGTGGGTGTATTTTATGGCTGTAATCTAGTATTTCACGGCTTAATCTGATATCTTCGTCGACGTAGAATTTCATTAGGAAATTAATTCTCCTCTCCACATATGGATTTTTTTCTTAACATCCTCTAAAATAACACGATGGCGATAGCGTCGTCTTCAACTAACTGGTACCATGAGAGACACAGCAAGTGTTGCATCTGCGCATGCGCAGTCCCGATGCTTCCACTTGCTGTTGGGGGTTGCATTGGTTGCCAGCAACTGGCCACTAGTGGCACTTGCTTGGAGGCCCACAATTCACGGCGATGCTGCAGGGCCATCAATGGTTCGCCAACTGATAGCGCTGCCACCAACGGACCACTACCAAGCCGTTAGCGGCAGATTTCAGCCAGCAGTGACCCATCACTGCCAGCTGGTGGCCAGCAGTTTCCCAGCACTTGTGTTTTTGCTGTTTTCTGACGTCTCTACGTTGTGCTCTCTGAAGAACCAACGATTTTGTTGCTAACGTTTCCCGCGTTGCAACGTTTACAGCTGTTTCTGTTATTCTTGTGTGTGTAAAAACCAAAGACTTCGTACGTTTAAGAAATTCACAAATCAACACGATCAGCAAAACTATCGTGCTACGTTCAACATCTCTCAGCACATTCGTTTTGCTAACTCCCATCATCAGTTGAATAACTAACGCTTAGGGATCTGGTCTGCTTGATACCCACAATTGCGTTAATATATGGAATGAGCCATTTTTGTCGCGAGCTCAGGGTCCCTAAAATTCTGCTTTCTCAGTATATGTCATTGTGCTAATGTACCATACTCTTTCTAATAATGTGAAAAATTACAGAAGGGAACAAAATGGGTTTTGGAAGATTCACTGAACTGATTTCAAAGCAAGAACTTTAAAATGATGGGGAAGAATTATTAAGAGTACAATTGGATCAAAGTGAGGTAGAACTTACGTTCTGTGACATGAACATAGGGATTTTTAGATTTACCTTACGGCCCTAACGGAAAATATATGCATTATTTGAAAACGAAACTGTGCCTACAGTAGCCTCCGTTGTAAATAGTATCGAAAGAAAAGAAGAATATTTTTCATTCCGATATTTGGAAGCAAATATACACAATAAAATATATTTGAATTCAATAACATCTACTTTTACTCTCTCCAGCGGCAAAGTTGTACATCGGAAAAAATACAAAATGTAACAATCATCACTCTCATATTTCAACCTCCCCAATGCAGAAAAAATGTTTCTCAAACCGTACTAAAAGTTGCAGAGATATGGTGTCCACAGACGGACGGACAAACCGATAACATAAGCACTATCTTTTTCTTAAACAAGAGCGTACCCGACAGGAACACCCACATCGTCCCCGATTCAAGAAAGCAAAGTTTCAAGCAAGTATATGGAAGATCATGCTCCTGATTTTCTTCGATAAAAAGATAATTGTATGTGATCGTGCTGTTGCACAAGGGAAAACTATTACCGGTTCCATTCTTCTGGAGTTCTCAGCGGCCTCCTAAAGAAACAAAAACATCCGAAACGCCCAGAATATGCACCAACTAGCTCGATTTTTAATCACGATAATGCCCCTGTATGTCGTGCTTTGCTTATCCATTAGGTTATAGAACATCTGGGCATCGACATGAAGGTACATTATCGGTATTCACCGGATCTGGAGCCATGTGACTGGGACTGTGTTAGGGTATGTATCTTTACCGCATTACACTGCTGCTCCATGTAAAATCAGTATCATTACTTTTGAACAACCCTCGCAGAACTGAAAATTTGGTTCGAAAAAAGGATCGCATTTAGAATTTCGAAACATTCTTGTAGAAATTATTTGAGTACAGTCATAGAATGTGTAGTCGTCATGTTGGCAGCAAAAGTTAGATTTCAAGTAGTCTTCATTAAAACGTGGGTAAAATACTGCGTAAAATTTGACCTATTATTTAATACCACAAATATAAATTTTGTCTTTCACCTAAACTCTTATCACATAATTATTTAATAAAACGTTGTCAAAATTGTGTGTATTAATTGAACGATTTTCAGTTCTTAATTCGTAAAAAAAAAGTTATATAAAAGTTTCTTTATTAGAATAGTTTCTTGTTTCTTTTTCTCTACAACTCTGGAACTTGTCTTTTACAAGGCATAAATGTTAAAAACATTTACTTGTCACTATCATGATATCAGTAGAAAAATTATGTACGTATTTTTGTTTCACATCTGTGCGGTATCACAAATTTGCTATTGAAGCTACGAGTTTCAATGGAGTCGGCAACAAAAATTCAAATCTTTTAGTCACAATACAATTGCAAGCTTTTTACTTTGTTTTTTCTACATTGTACCTGCCAAAGAAATTCAAGCTGGATTTGGAGCACTTTGTGATTCTCGAACTTCGGACATAGCACTGTTCGCCGCTGGGTGAAAAAATCAAATTGCAGCAGAGAATTGTTGGCCGTAAAGGATCATCCACGGAGTGGGAGGCCTGTAACAGCAACCTGCGGTTTGAACAGGCAAAAGCAAAAAGTCTATCAGTTCATCAGGGAAAATTTAAGAATAGGTCAAAGAACCATAGTAGGTAAGATGAATATTTTTTTTTGTAGTTATAATGACATGGTTAATGTTTTAGGATAAAACAAAGAGTGTTCTCTTTGTGGTACCTCCGCACCTAACGACTTAAATGAAGGTATCAAGACATGTAACAGAACTAAGTTTGTTTATTTGCTATGAAAAACATGGAAGTGGTATTCTCCAAATCAGTTTGACTGGTGAAGTGGTTCACAATTATGACCCAGAAATAAAAAAACTCAATCGCTGAAATATCGACATTCATCTTCTCTTCAATCGAAAAAAATTAAAAAAATTCTGCTAGTGCATGCTAACTAAAAATGAGCGTTATTTCACTACCTGTGATTTGATCACGGTTATGGAAAAATCTCAGGTAGTGCCTGCTACTGAAAACCGGTAGTAGCAGTTATCGTTAAATAAACGTTCCTCACTCTGTCATTTCTACTCATCATGCTCTTCGTGATTTTTCACATCTCCGTCTTAACTGTTACCGGATGAATTATGCTCCTGGAGCTGTTAGTTGTTACTCGTTACCTCCTGTTGCGATTTGGCAGCTGCCTTCTCTTCGTGATTTTTTCACAGCGCTGTTTCTGAGCTCACAGTTACGTCGTTCTCTCAGTGAGTGAAGTTCAATTTTTTTGAACTCGGAGAAAATAGTGAATTGTGAACGTTACTTAGTAAATTTTAGTAGGTACATATTTCAAGGCTGAAAAAAAATGCTGCCTCGCTTCTTTCAAAATGTAGCATACCATGTTAGGTATAAAAGAGCAGTGTATTTTTGATAATCTGAATTCAAAATTTAACTAACCGCAAAAAACGTATAAAAGAACTACACATAATTCAACTGCAAAAGCTGTAAAAACTACGGCAAAATATCAGGATTAGTGCAGAATTACGTATAAATCTAAAACATATAACTCACGATCCGCTGCATATGACCGCGTCACACACATACTTCCACCGTTCTTCATCGTGATTATACTATTAATTACTTTACTGGTACACAGAAGTGATGAAACAGGTCCTAAACTGTGATTCCAATCACGGTTAAAAATAACTGATACTTGTGAATAGCAGTCACAGTTAGCGCCGTGACACCAAGTAGCAGTTAAGCATATCTGTGATGCTCACTGTATTCTGAGCTTTATTTAACAGGGTCACATAGTCAAAGATAGGACAACCTATATAAAGGTATTATTTAACAGGATCACCTGATCAAATATAGAACAGCCAAAGTTGAGAGCTACGTGCATGCCATAAAAGAAGTTAAACAGAGAATAAACCACATGCGTTGAGAAAGAATGCCACAGATTCTGCAACGCGACCACGCCAAACCGAACGGCAGTGTTTTTCACTTCAGATACCATAGAGAAAATCGGGTTGGGAGTTTTTGATCATTATAAGTACAGCCCAGATCTCACGCCGTCAGAATTATGGGTACTTTGTGCTCCCAAGAGTCATCTGAATGGAATTCAGTTCAACTGTGATGAACATGTTAAAGTCGCTAGAAAGAAATGGTTTTGAGAACAACCTGCAGATTTCTACTAATACGGGTTCAAAAAACTGGTTGAATTGGGCGTGTGTGTATCGAGCTTGAGGGTACTCTGTATAAAAAGCAAAATATAAATTAAGAAAACAAAATATAATTAGAAAAACCAAATATAATAAAGACATCATTTAAACACAAAGAGACAGTTGGACATCAATATTAATATTCAATTTGATGTAATTATTATCTAAACATTTGAGGTTATTTAATAAGTGTAAGCTTATTCTTTTTCCAGAGATCTACTTTACCGGCAAGAGGGAGATGTTTAATAAATTATAGTGAGTGAAACGTACACTAGTACTCAAATTTAAGGCAACAACTACGAATATTTAGTTAACAGACAGTAATAGCAGTGAAAAGGAGAAAAGAAATAAATGTAGTATGTGACGGTACAGTATTTCACAAATGAGAACACAAGTAAACTAAAATGTATGCATACGAGACCAAAAGTCGATGACTGAAAAAAACCTGGAAATTAGGCATGATATTTTCTACAGAAATCACACACACAAAAAAATGGCACCACAGACTTCAATAGGAAAGATGATCTTAACGGAGGGCAAAATATGTTTCACCCCGCTAAAGCATGCTTTCAGTAATGGTATTAACAAGAGGATGTGCGTTAAGTCCCATTATTCCAGGATAGAAAACTCCAAGTTCGGTGAGGGTGTAGGACGATGAGAGTGAACAGCTAATCGTTGAATTGTGTTTCAGAAACATGCTCAGTCCGAAGTTCCTGTATTTTATGCGCTAGCTCCGATGTTATATTTTAGTTCCTATTCATTTATCAATTCAGTTATGCAATTTATGCAGTTATATGTTATGCTTTGAATTTCTGGTTATACGTATAAAGCAGAAGGGGCTTTTTCCTTTATACATAATCAGGTATGTGTTTTAAAACGGACAAAGTACAGAGAGCGTATTTGTTTCTTTTTTGCAGCCATTGAACAGATCATTACAAATTTTTGGTTACAATTCCCCGTTTTCTGATAATAAATGTAGATTCACGCAAGAAAAGTTTGTGAACATCTTTCTTAGTACTAATGCTAAATCAAGTAGCGGAAAAACTGCTTTGAAAACAGAACCTTATAAGAAAGAGATGTCTAACAGGACTGTTGAATATAAAAACAGAACGTATTAGGATTTTTTCCATATACGGAAAATGTGAAATCGTATAAAATTTCATAACTACATTTATAAAGTTATTAGAAAAGAAAATTTAATACAAAAGTCAAAATTGTTCATTGCATTAAGTTAGCAAAGTTCTAATCTATGTCTGTATAATTTATAGATCAGCATAATCTTAAATAAGTTGGTTTTGTTTCGTTCTTTTTTAATCTTTCAAAATTCTAAAATATGAATTAACTTCGCGGAATTAATTTTATATTTACTTTTTACAATTACACGATTATAAAAGCTGTCCCTGGAAAACGTATAATCTGATTTCAACGGTATTTACAGCTTTGCTCGGAACGCATAGTACTCGAAATTAGGGTAAAAGTAACAACTTATGCAATGAGTAATTACAGATTGGCCGTGTAAACGAGAAACATTTAAATTGATGTTCACACACTTTTAGGAGACAAATTGTTGAATATATAACATGAACGTCTCTTTCAGGAGACGTACATGACGTGTGAAAGCAGCTTTTTAACTACATGTATGTTACGTGAATGCTACTCATTTTGCAACAAAAAGGGACCAACAAGTAATCCAAAAAGCTATTGTGGATTTTCTACATACTTTTTAACACATGATATAAGGAGATTCGTAGTTCTTACTTTTAGGAAACCTTAATTCTCTAAAAGTTGTAACAGTTATATGTTTATCAAACGAGCTACTCAACATAGATGAATATGTATCCGCAGTTGTCACACGTAACTGTTACTTATAAATTCAGAGATTTTCGTTAATTCTAAACTTCTGGTGCTTTGGTTGCAGCATAAAGCCCCACATTTCATTCGTTTAAAGTGAAATGTGCGAGGCAATCCTGTAACTGAGTAGATACGACGTTTTTTTCAAAATGCAAGAATCATATGACACCCGCAAAGCTGAAATAAATATCACAACTAATTTCGGATGCTAAGAGAGGAATGTTGATAACATGTGTGGATTTTTCAATGAATGTAAACAGAACATTTTACCCTAGAAAGTGAGAGCGGTCTTATATTGCAAATTGAAATTTTTTATGTGCTTATCCTTCGTAATGTTTACTTTGAAGTCCTTGGTAGTGTCGTGGATTTCATATGGAGCATAATAGTTGACCTGCAAAAAAGATATAGCCACCCAGCACGAGTATACTTGAGAATGTGTCCGTTTTAAACATTTAGAGAATATCTGTAACCTACTACCTACTTTATATGACAAAAGATAGTGCACAAATTTATAACTTCATTAAGATACGTATGAAATTTTCTGAGGTGAAAAAACTCATTATTATATTTAGAGCTTTATATGCCTGGCACAAGACAGACCGTTGTGGAGGAAACTTGGGGAGACCTTCGTCCAGCAGTGGATTGATAATGGTTGATGATGATGATGATGATGATGATGATATGCATGTATTACTTACTAGGCTGGTGTGCAATAACATTATTCGGACAACTGATAGGTGTTGCGAAGTGTTACATGTATGTAGCAGTTTAAAACTATGAACCTACTGAAAGGTTTACTTGTTGGTAGAAACAGACTCGACCTTACAGGAGAGAGACTACCAGTTAAATGTAATATATTTTACAATCATTTTACCGAAAACCACATCATATACTTCAAGAAAATTAATTCCTTGATAATGAAAGAAAATATCTAATTTACAGTTAAATATGTGGGCAACGGAAGCATAGATATTGAAGGCAACCATTTTTTATTACTAAAATGACTTGATATGGATCAGAAAGCAATCTTTGTAGTAAATATGTCTCTGAAAATTCATACTAAAAACGATTGTCGAAAGCCGAAATCTATGTCAATGACTTTCTCTCAAATTAAGAAGTGATTTAGCGACAGAGAAATAAAATTATTCACCTCTAGGAAAATAAATTATATATTTTTGGGTATCATGACAGCAGACTGAAGCAGCTTGAAACACAAACATAAGTACATAGAATACGTTTCACAAAATTGACCTCCGGATGCCCTGACTACAATGAAATAATGCAGACATTCAGCAGAAAAATTTATCCAAATGTCTTAGCGTTCTAAGGTCGAAGTTCCCGAAAATTAGTCTTTTTTTATCTAATGTTTAGATGAAGTTTCCGGTGATCGTTTTCTTAACTAAATAAATGTCAACGCGGATTTGCATTCCTAACATAAAACCAATTTTATATATTGCCAACCACACGATTTATAGAGATGCGCTGCCGGCAGATGGTCACGATTCCAGATGATTTGCTTCGTTAAAATATGGAAAGGAACAACACACATGATTTTATCAAAATAATGGAAACATTTTCTTCTTGGGAGAGTTTTTTATTAATAAAATCGAACCTCTAAAATTCAAGATGACTTTACTCAAATTCACAAAAGTACGATTTGCTACACAAAACAAACGGCTAAATAGCGAAATTTAGCTTTAAACAAGTTAGTAAAATCATGCAATGCATTGATTATAATACGCTTTCCAACATACCAGAAATCATTACTCAAGTTATTACTCAAGTTATGAGAATAAGGGCTGTGGAATAACTCTCGGTCCTGTGCCCTGACTTTGGATCCCATTTCGATGATATTCAACAGAACCGGTTCGGTATACCGCCAAAATAACATGATAAAATTTTGTCGGAATCAAAGAACTTTTACGTAAGTTATGACGCATAAGGTCTATGGAATAGATCCCGCTCCTGTGTCCTAACCTTTGACCCCATTTCTCCCATTTTCAATAGAATTCGTCCCCAGGTAACATTTCATACAAATCGAAGCATTTTTACCTAAGTTATGACGCATAATGGCGATGGAAGTGATTCCGCTTCTATGGCCTGACCTTTGACCCCATTTCTCCCATTTTCAAGAAGGTTTGTCGCCAGATGGTTTTCTACCACATACTAAAAGTTCATCGAAATCGAACCTTTTTTACGTTAGTTATGACGCATAAGAGCAGTCGAATGAATCCCGCTCCCCTATGTACTGACCTTTGACCCCATTTCGTTCACTTTAAATAGGGTTCCTTCCCAGGTGATCCCTTACCAGATACTAAAATTTCATCGAAATCGAACGATTGTTACGCCAGTTAACCTGCGGACCGACATACGCACACAACGCGTGACGTAATGAGTCAGATAAGAATAGCGACCATCTGCTTGCCGCAAGTGTAACGTCATAAAACTTTAATAGGATCCACACACAATGCGTGACGTAATAGAGGCAGATGGGAATCGCGTCCATCTGCTTGCCGAAAGGGAGACGTCATAAAACTTTAATAGGATCCACACACAATGCGTGACGTAATGAGGCAGATGGGAATCGCGTCCATCTGCTTGCCGCAAGTGTGACGTCATAAAACTTTAATAGGATCCACACACAATGCGTGACGTAATGAGACAGATGGGAATCGCGTCCATCTGCTTGCCGAAAGGGAGACGTCATAAAATTTTAATAGGATCCACACACAATGCGTGACGTAATGAGGCAGATGGGAATCGCGTCCATCTGCTTGCCGAAAGGGAGACGTCATAAAACTTTAATAGGATCCACACACAATGCGTGACGTAATGAGGCAGATGGGAATCGCGTCCATCTGCTTGCCGAAAGGGAGACGTCATAAAACTTTAATAGGATCCACACACAATGCGTGACGTAATGAGGCAGATGGGAATCGCGTCCATCTGCTTGCCGAAAGGGAGACGTCATAAAACTTTAATAGGATCCACACACAATGCGTGACGTAATGAGGCAGATGGGGAATCGCGTCCATCTGCTTGCCGAAAGGGAGACGTCATAAAACTTTAATAGGATCCACACACAATGCGTGACGTAATGAGGCAGATGGGAATCGCGTCCATCTGCTTGCCGAAAGGGAGACGTCATAAAACTTTAATAGGATCCACACACAATGCGTGACGTAATGAGGCAGATGGGAATCGCGTCCATCTGCTTGCCGAAAGGGAGACGTCATAAAACTTTAATAGGATCCACACACAATGCGTGACGTAATGAGGCAGATGGGAATCGCGTCCATCTGCTTGCCGAAAGGGAGACGTCATAAAACTTTAATAGGATCCACACACAATGCGTGACGTAATGAGGCAGATGGGAATCGCGTCCATCTGCTTGCCGAAAGGGAGACGTCATAAAACTTTAATAGGATCCACACACAATGCGTGACGTAATGAGACAGATGGGAATCGCGTCCATCTGCTTGCCGAAAGGGAGACGTCATAAAACTTTAATAGGATCCACACACAATGCGTGACGTAATGAGGCAGATGGAATCGCGTCCATCTGCTTGCCGAAAGGGAGACGTCATAAAACTTTAATAGGATCCACACACAATGCGTGACGTAATGAGGCAGATGGGAATCGCGTCCATCTGCTTGCCGAAAGGGAGACGTCATAAAACTTTAATAGGATCCACACACAATGCGTGACGTAATGAGACAGATGGGAATCGCGTCCATCTGCTTGCCGAAAGGGAGACGTCATAAAACTTTAATAGGATCCACACACAATGCGTGACGTAATGAGGCAGATGGGAATCGCGTCCATCTGCTTGCCGAAAGGGAGACGTCATAAAACTTTAATAGGATCCACACACAATGCGTGACGTAATGAGACAGATGGCGTGACCGCGCGCCAACATTCTCAAAGGCGAGATTATGACGTCACAAAATTTCTAAGCATTGGTAACATTAATGGAACAACGCCTTCTCTAAAAACGTTACGATTCGGGGTGGGTATTTCACCCACTAAACGAATCCTACTAAATTCGAGATCAAGCGAAATCGAATTCTAGTAGAAGAAAACGGTAGGTTAACGACTTTCATCAAAATTCTTAGAGCCGTTTTCAAAATAAAATGTACATACATACATACAAGAATTGCTACTTTAAGGTGGACGTCAAGTAATTTTGCTTCCTATACTTCCAATGGAAAAACTTCTGTACACATTTTCTTCACAATTAATGCGCTCCCAAGGATGAAAATTTGAACATCGATTAAAATATCTTCATTTTATAACTTGCAATACTTAATATTTTCTAAAACATAACCATATTTATGCAATTCCACATTTGTTTGTCTACTGACGTCATGAAAATATAAGTCGCGCCATCTTTTCTGGATAATTAATGTGTTCACAAGGATGAAAATTTGAACATCGATTAAAATAGCTTCATTTCTTAACTTGGAATACTTAATATTTTCTAAAAACATAACCGTAATTATACAATCCAACATTTTTTTGTCCACTGACGTCATCAAAGTACAGGTCGCGCCATCTTTTCTCTGGTTTCAACACCACGAAAGGAAAAGTAATTGATTTTTAATATAATTATGGTTATGTTTTTAAAATATTAAGTTTTCCAAGTTATAATATGAAGTTATTTTAATCAATGTTCAAATTTTCATCCTTGGGAACACATTATTTGTGAAGGAAATGTTTACAAAAGTTATTCCATTGGAAGTATAGAAAGCAAAATTACTTGACGTCCACCTTAATAATATGGGATAAGGGCAATGGAATGGATCGCAATCCTATGTCCTGATTTTGACCACATTTTGTCCATTTTTAATAGGGTTCGTCCTCATGTGGTCCCTTACTACATACTGAATATTCATCGAAATCGAACCATTTTTACGCACGTTATGTCGCATAAGGGCAATGGAATGCATCCCGATCTTATGTCTTGACCTTTGACCTCACTTCACCCAATTTGAATAGGGTTTGCCCCCAGGCGGTCTCCTACCACATAGTAAACTTTCATTGAAATCGAACCATATTTACGCAAGTTATGTCGCATAAGGGCAATGGAATGATCCCGCTCCCACGTCGTAAAATTTGACCCCATTTGTTCCATTTTCAATAGGGTTCGTCCCCCTGTGGTCCCCTATTACATACTAAAATTTCATCGAAATCGAACCATTTTTACGCCAGTTATCGGGCGGACAGCCGGACGGACGGACAAAGCTGGAGCATATACGCTTCTTCTAACTACGGTTGGAAAGCGTAAAAAACAACCTATTTTACAGGTCTATTTCATGATCTTTGTACACCAACGCTTGATTTCAAAATGTCAGTAATAAAATGTAAAATCACACCGCCACTAAAGCGCAAGTTGGCAGGGAGTGTTGTGACCTTCACAGGAGCAGTGTAACCTACTAAGTAGCAGTTTTACTGTTATGGCTAAGGAAACGTAGGGTGACGTCATTTTAGAAAGGCAATATCGGTTGCATCCTAGAACGAATCTATACGTGTTACAAAATTTCGTACATTGCAGATATAGACCTTTTTGCTTTAAAACACGTACAAATGATAAGTCATGCAGTCCTCTTCCACACAGCCCGACTGTGCCTTGGAAAAACATGGATGGCCTGGGCCCGGTAATCGAAAGAATCTGGTGCGGGCTACTGAAACCGGGCTCGCAGTCCAGTTGAGGGTGAGTAGATCGACAACAAAATTAAGAAGCGGATGTGGTCCCCTTGTGCTCCCTTATCCCCAGGGATAGACGCCCGTAAGAACGAATGCCAAGAGAAAACCGTCGGCTATCCCTGAAAAATATTTCGATTGGCAGGATATCCTCTAAAATGTGTGACACAAATGACACTTTTTTTTTGGTTGGAGGTTGAACGACTACCGTGAGCAACTCAATGGGCTATAAGCAGTCGCCCGTCCCTAATATAGGGTCACTGGTTCCAGGGAAAGGAGAGAGCCAGTGCCGTAAGACAAACACAACATCCATGCCTCACCGGGATTCGAACCCGGACTCCGTTCAGACGAATGATCAGAGACCATCGCTTAGACCACTGCGCCACCGGGGCGGCAATGACACTTTAGATAAACATTTAGTGAGCTCAACATTTTCTATCGAAATAAATGACAGAAATTTCTTCTTATTTCGTTGTTGACCCTCAATTCAGCTTTCAGAAGCAGTTTTGCCGCCCGGGTGGCGCAGTGGTGTAAGCGATGGCTTCTGATCCTTCTTCAGAGATGGGTCCCGGTTAGAACCCCGTGAGGCATGGATGCTGTGTTTGTCTTACGGCACTGGTTCTCTACCTTCCCTGGATTCAGTACCCCTAAATTAAGGATGGACGGCTGCTTCTAGCCAATTGATTTGCTCACGGTGGTCGTAAAACTCCCCCCCCAAAAAAAAACAGTTTCAATTGTACGTTTAAAATGTTCAAAAGCAGTTTTACTCATTTATTATTTATTTAATATTTCTCTTACTTTTTTCATATCTCAGGCATTACAAAAGTTTAAGTAAAGTCACTAAGAAAATTAATTTTTTATTTTATTTGTAACTTCCTTGTTAAAGTTCGAAAATTAAATGTCATTTCTTTCAATACTTGCTTCAGTATTCCAGGGATGGAGAGAAAAAATAACGGCAAGCTCCGTGCTTATAACACAAAACTCAGAGTAAGTAGAAATATGAAATCACATTTTCATTATTTATGGGGTTGCTTACGAAATCGATGCACTTATTATAGTTTTAGTAGATATAATGCCTTACCAGGTTTGAACAGTTGTAAGAAAGTATATATACCGGACGAAAATATCAAACGGACAGTCAAAGTCGTATTTCACAATGTCAGGTCTCAGAGCTGCCCACTAATAAGCAACAAACTCCGGCTGAAGATAGCAGTGACAATTCTTGACCTTGTATTATAAACCTTAATTTCCCGGAAGTTGCTGGAACAGTATTGGCTTCGGAGAAACAGCCTTACACACCTTTAAAGTTGGTCCATAACATGGAAATGTTAATAACTCTTTAAAGTTTGCAGCCCTAATCGTCCAGTTCGGGCACTGCTTAGCAATAACTGGGCACTAAATACTGACAGTGTAAATTAAAATGTTTCGATAGGCGTTACGCCAGCTCGATACCTTGCGTTGGATCTGCAACATAAGCTATTCCAAATAACTTTTGTGCCAAGTAAAAGTATTATCTCCAGGTCAAGATTCACATGATCCATTTAAGTTTTTTTCTTATACGACTGAAGAAACAGAATTTTTGTTTCAAATTTTTTCTTTCATCATGGATTATATTAGAAGATAAAATGTTATTAAAAATTTGGCAAAAAAAAGCACACTGGAATTAAACAAAGTCAGTGACAGATGGAAAGGAAAGGGAAGTCCTCAAAACTTTTTAATTCTCTGCTTGCTTTCAGTTTAACAACTATTTAGACTAAGAGTAAGAGATGTGAACCAAAGTCCCTTCGTTAGTCTTCGTAAGTCGGTGGCGCAGTTGTCTAAGAGGTGGTTTCTGATCATTCGTCCAAGATGCGGTCCGGATTCGAATCCCGGTGAGGTATGGATGTTGTGTGGGTTTTACGACGCTAGCTCTCTCCCTTACCTGGAAACAGTGTCCCTAAATTAGGGACGGGCGTAATGCTTACAGCCCACTGAGTTACTTACGGTTGTTGTTAAGCTTACAATAATAAAAAAATGTCTTGGACAGTGGTTAAAGCAGGAGGAGCCAAACGCTGTCGGGTGAAGGCACCACAGATTTAAATGCTCTTGAAGAAATAATTTGTTTTTTCCAGATATCGTGTTTTCACATATTTTCCGTCTAATTAGGGCGTTTTCACACGGCATTGTGTTGCGAAAATTAAAGTATGATGCAGTTTGTTTATCGTTGGAACTACTAATTGCTAATAATAAAAGGTGAAGCATAGCAATCGTCTGTCACATGTGGAATCACACCATATTAGTTACTGAATTACATGTCACAAGTGTATTCAATTGTACCAATGATTTTAAATGCATTCAGTTTTTTAATAATAAAATAATCTATGTATAATATTTATTATTATGAGGTTTAAGAATATTTGCAAGTTGGTTTTGTATTGCAATTAACCTTTAAATAGGTATCAAAATTACTAAGCATTAAAAAAAAGGGATAAAGATTAATGGAGATTATCTAACTCACCTTCCTTTTGCTGATGACGTAGTCAATTTTGCAACTACCACATCAGAGCTGCAGAGTATGATCCAGAAACTTGCTGACAAGAGTAAAGAATTGGGATTAAAAAGGAACTTTCAGAAGAAAAAAGTAATGTTCAATGCTTTTACAAGAATGAAGATTTGTCGATTGATGGAGAAAAGCTGGAGATAACATATACGTACGTTTATCTTGGACAGCAGATATCAAGTGAGGATCACATTGATGAAGAAATTAATCGGCGTTCATATTGAAATACTACTTGCGCACTAAAAAAAAACGATGAAATAGAATTAAAACAAAATTGTTATGCAAACAGTAGTATTCAGTGATTTCATTTACAGTACATAATGCACTTCATTTGTTAAAAATTGAAACATTTCTTCCAATCGCATAAAAATCCAAATCTGGATCTTGGAAGTCTTTAAATGTCCTAAAGGATTTTTATGTTTATACATTATGGTTTACAGGATTTACTTTTTATTTATTTAAGATTAATTTCTGTTACACTAAAATCATGTTTCCTGAGTACTGTATCAAAAATTGCAACGAGGAAAAATGATTATTCGTTTTAAAGACATGATTATGTTTAAATCATTAATTCCTTTACAGCATTCATTCCCTTGTGTATATAAAATTGAGGCGAATACTTTCGACACGAAACATTCTTTAAAGGGTATCAAATTGGGAACTTGCTACTCTTGGTCGAATGCGAAATATTCCACACCAAAAATTGATATTGTGTTTTAAATAAAATTCAAGTTCTAAAAAGAAATCACTGGAAAAAAAAAAAAAAAAAAGAATCGTGCATTTACCTGCACGGTTTTATTACACATGTTTTTTTTTCAATTACTTTAATCCGCTGAGTTTTCGCTCTCTTTGCCAGTTATGTTTATGTAGGCAGATATCAGAACTTTTCGAAAGTCATTCCTACATTTTGGGGGACAAACCAGCTCTTACGTATCTGTTCTGAAAACTAACAGATTACTTCGTTAACTACATGCCTAACGAAAGGCGAAAAAGAAAGACACTATATGGACGAGAACAATTCAGATATTTTCGATTCTTTTATTATTCATTTTTCCAAAAGAAAAAACGGAAAGTATTTAAAATTTCAACCGTTTTTTTAAATACTAAATAGTGTTTATTTCATAAAATACATTGTAAATTGATTTATCTTTGTAAAAATACAAAAACACATTAAAAGCATAAGAAGTTTTAGAAGTATGCCATTTTATTATTTCTTTAATAACAATATTAGGTGTTATTCAGAAAAAAATTTACCTTGATGAAAAATGTTCGATTTGCCACAACGCCATGTTTTTTTAATTGACAGTGTTTTTTTCATTCCCTTGAACATTACTGTACTTCCAGGAATAGAGATCAGATGACATCCACAGTCTCCTCTCAGTACCTCGAATGATATTTTATTTTAAATGCAAGTTACGACATTCACCTTTAACATCTAAGACGGTCAGTTACTGCGATAACAGGTTTACGAAAAGGCAAAATGCTGTTTTTTTCCTCCACCTATTAAAAATGATTTCATCTTCAGTTCGTGTTCTTCTTTTTGCTATCGAAAATCGTAACGTAACTAAACTACTCCATCCGGTACCGATAAAGATAAATAGCTGGGACTCATTGATGTGTAATGATGGCCACATTTTGTGAAATGATGCGTGGTGTGTTCGACTGTTGGCGCCATATCGGGTGTGTACTAAGTGAAAAGCTTATTAATGGGGACAAGGCGTCCGTCTTTGAGTCCTCAAGCTCCGAATAAGTACATGGATTTAGTCAAACACATCAGCTGCACATTTTTCTCCGATCTTTTCTACAGAAGCTCATTTTTTCGTTATAACCCAATTATGGTGTATTAGTAATCGTCATATTTTTTTACTGATGAAACAGAAGAAATTTCAATAAATACACAAATGAAAAAAGAAATTACGTGCAACTTAAAGTCAAAGAAAGAGGTTTCATATAAGAAAGTTATCCAAGAGTAATGTTCAGATAAGAGTTCATTCAAAGTTGCCTGGGAAGCTCAGTGCCGATCTTTAGTAAAGATATATAAGCAGAAAGTTTAGTAGTTTAGCGAAATACACGTGAGAAACGCGGCACAACAACAGGCGCTCAGCGCTGTACGAACACACACTTCCTTTTTGAAATTATGTCACGTAGGACTGCGTTTTCCCATACTAATATTTCCTGCAAAAATAGGTATGACCACACTATCTCTTATGCTATAGATACAAAAAACTGCACACGATATTTGGTTTTCTTAAATTTTGCAAAACCAGTGTTGAAAAATGAAAGTATTTTAAGTCCTTCCGAATCATTTGTTTTAACAATTAAAACTGGATATAACTTGACTAGTAAATACGAGGCATGTTAAATAATAAATGACTGTGCGTAAATCGTCCCCAGAAAGGAAAGTATACGGCATCATATTTCCTATGGAGTTTGTCGGTTTTCCACATCTCATGAACACCTTTCTCGGATGCATTTTCAATAAGTTGATTTTGAAAGTTACATCCTTCTGTGTCGCGTTATGGTTCATATAATATCTGATATCGGCCGATATGTATATAAATCCCAACATCAAAACCCTTAGAGAATAGTCAAGTGTGTGTGTGTGTGTGTGTGTGTTTGCGTGCGTTTACTTGATACTGAAAAGTTTCATATCATTTCAATACGATACTTTGAGCGAATACTTGGGTACGTATGTACAACTTTTATGTTTCACATAGAACGGAAGAAAACTTAAAGTAGCCAATAGAATAAGTGTAATTATAAGTGTGTACATTCAACTGAGTTGCAATAGAAAATTCTTAGAAACTTTGTCCATTGCATATGCTTCAATTTTGAACGTGTGTTTGAACCGAAGCTTAAATAAAATTAAAAAATCTTTGAAAGAGCACATGCTTGATAAATACTGCATAAAGTTTATGCAAATAGGTTTTAGTTTACTCTTCAAATAAGTTTTTATAAAAATTCCTAAAACCAATGTGGTTCACCCGATGAGTTTCTCAATGTTGGTTGTGAAGGATGTTTGGCCCTGAAGTTTTGTGTACCGCCAAATTATCCATAGAGAACTTAGTCAAGTTTGTATAAAACCAGAACGCTAAACAGAAAAACTGGAATTTGTCGTTATCTTATTATCGCATACGCAGATGTATGGATTACATATCAATTGAGTTACTTACAATTTAAGAATTTAACCCTGCTGAACTTTGGTTCTAAATATCACTATTCTTTGGTTTTAAAAACAGTCTTTCTCTCAATTCAGTATTTCGTTTCTATCTTTATATTCCAGATTAAAAAGTCAAATATGCAAAATATTTGTTTTTCTTTATTTTCCTTAAGACATAAGAAGTAAAGCCAATATCAGCATCTTTTTTGCCCTGCAGAAATAGTGTCTTGTACAGTGGGTTATTCCATATATGATTTAAACATCTCTATGTCAGAGAGGCTATTCATGGAGATTGTAACTGAGCAAAAACATGAATCTCTTTGACAGAGTAAGGATTTCATGCAAAGCAAGATGCCTTAATTCTGTTATTAGCAACTGAGATCGAATAAGAGCACAGAAGGCATTGAATCATGACAAAGATAATAATAACTCCTGTTTCAAAATTTATTGAATTTGCGCTGTCTTTAGAGAATTAGTCAGTAAGCTTTTTTAACACCTGTGTAAAATTAGGCGCACACTCACTAGTATACAAAACAAAATTATGAAAGCACCTCGTATGCGTTTGAATAAAGTTTCAGATAATTTTTCCCTTCGGAAAAATACTCAGCAAAATCATAGAAAGCAAAAGCCGTTAGGCTAAATGGAGGATGTCATTAATGATTTAAGCTTGAAAATTACCTACGTTGGAGGATAATATTTGACGCTGAGAGCATTATTGTCACTTCGAAACCGCTGGCAATGACAAAATTCAAAAATTCGTTATTGGCGAGTAATATGCGCACAGAATGGTAGCTACTGGGAAACAATTTTCCACTAAATGAATTTAGTACAAATTACGCGAAATCTGAATAACCGGTATGTCATGTTTATATTGTTTTACAGTGCATACCTTTAATCGAAAGTCGTAGGTCAAGTTGTCAGAGTAGTAAATCTTTGACAATGGCACAGCTGTTTCTGAAATCTTAAATAATCACCATTCATCCCATCAAACAATGTCATGCATGTGGAAGAGAAAGCCTTCAAGGCGTCAGGTATTTTTCAGGTCTGTAAGCTTTAAATTTTATTCTGGGAGTGCTGGCCAACACACAGCTCACCTTCCCAGTGACGCAGTGGCATAAGCCATGGCTTATGACCATTTGTCCGAGAAGGGTGCGGGTTCAAATCCCGGCGAGACATGGATATTGTGTTTGTCTAAAGGCACTGATTTCCACTTCCCTTGAACCAGTGGCCCCAATTTAGGGACGGGAGACTACATACAAAGAAATGAGTTGCTCATGCTCCTCGTTAAACCTCCAATAAAAAACAGCCCATGATTTGCAATCGATCTGTATTCAGTAACACACAAACATCTCAAATGATTGCGGAAAACCTGAAAGTTGTCCAAACTTTGCACGAGACGAGAGGCGAAAGTTCTCTCGGCTACATCTGAGCAAAGTACAAACAAAAAACATCATGCACGACCAGAGACCTTCTTAATTTTCAGCTTACAAATCATGGAAACGAGTGTAAGACTGTTTGCTGACATTTTGTTCTTAACTGCTGCACATCTGTAAAATCTGATTGGCTTTTACTTCTCGAATGACAACACTAGAAACGCTACGACAGTAATTATTTGCTACGTGTATAAAGCTTCTTTATTTGCTTGGGTAAGGTGGACACTTCCCTAATCCAGCCAACCTTCTGAAATTGTTGAACGGCCATGAACGTCGAATGGCCATTATATCCGCACATGTTTGTGAAAGTGTAATCAGTGAACTTTGCAAATCCCGATTTTAAATGAATAAAACTTTGATTGGAATTCGTTCGTTTTAGTGTTTTTTATGACTGATAATTCTACAGATGGGAGACGTCAGCCAAATAGCAAGAATGTAAATTCAGCCGACTATGTAGGATGTAGGAAGATGTGTTATCCCAGTCTATTTCAGTAGCTCACATCCGCCATTGGGTGATGAAATGAATAGCACTTTTGTACGAAGTCATAGAAACTTAAAGCTACATAGCACAATGCTAAATTCACAACGTTTACAGCAACGTTTTCCATTTGAACTATATAACAATGGTCAGAATATTAGATGCTCTTCTCAAGTGGTGGATTTGCTCATATACTTCACAGACATGGCTAATACAGGTACAAGAAGACGCAGGTGTCTTGGTATGCACCATGGAAAATAATTTACAATTTAACCGGCAGAGTAAAGTGACTTTCCCCGTGGCACTATCATATATTGTCATATTAACAACAAATCAGTTTCAGAAATTTCTGCGATTAATCCTCCTCTCATAAACCTAAGGACGCCATGTCTCTCCTCTTGCTAGTAATTTAGGAAAACCTTGTCGTTCTGTGAAGCTTGAAATAACAGAGAAATCATATACGCAAATTGGTGATATTTGCGATGATGTCCCCCCCCCCCCCCCGAGTTGTTGTAAATTCTAAAGTTGTTCAATCTAAAATGCATTTCATTCCATACGTTTGAAATTGAATAACCGATTTATAAAAGCATTTTTTCCTTCGTTAATATTTGTACCGAATACCATCTTGGCGCAGCCTCTATTTAAAGAAATATACAGTTTTCCTTCCGAGGAACCCTTATTTCAGTTCCGTTTAGCTCCATACAGATGCTTCTATAATTAAGATTTGAAAAAATTATTAAATGCCCTAAGTACGGTATAGATATATATCGTCTTGATAAATACAAAATAGGCTGCAGATTTTATTCACACATTCGAGTCACGCAATTGTGACTACCTCCATCTTTTGAGGGCAACAGCGCGTAGGCAAAGAAAAAAGGCACGTGTCGTGAGCTGGCTTGGAGGGTATGTAAGGTGTGCTATAGGCAGTCTCTAAACATATCATCCGTTGCTGTCCTGGCTAAAACGAGCGATTTATCAGATTTGCAGAAAGGAGTGATTATCGACTTTCGGGCCAAGGATGACGGTATTTCTGAAACAGCGCAGTTTTTGAACTGCTCACTTGCTGCTGTGGATAAAATGTAACCTGATTGGAAAAATGGCACCTTTGCGTAAAAGCGACATGGAAACTGGTGCTGAGCACCTCGTGTCATTGATGTGAGAGGTGAACGTCGGCTTCGAAGGTGCATGCGCTCCGATCGACAAGTTAGAATCGAGCAACTCACTGGCCAAAGGAACCAGGGGGCTACCAAAAGTGTGTCTAAAACGGTAGTTCAGCAAACATTGTTGCGTATCAGGCTCCGATAGAGCCGGATGTTTACTTCACCTACGCTAACGAAGGTGCATCGGCAAAAAATGGTTATATTTGCACGGCAGTATCGGATTTGGACCTCCGCTGTTTGGCAAAGGATTGCGTTCTTCGACGATTCACGTTTCCTGCTTCATCGAACGGATAAACGTTGGCGTATAAGGACAGAAGCCACAGAGAACAAACGCTCTTTAGCCATTCCGCCATTCCTGAAAGGACACAAAATGGTGGGGGCAACATTTAGGTTTCGGGAATGTTACTTTGTTATTATCTGGGTCCACGCATACCTGTGGAAGGCACTGTGGACCGAATTCCTTTTGAATCCATCCATTCAGACCATGTACACCAATACATGATGATTGTCTTCCTTGGGACGGATCGAATGTTCCAGTACGACAGTGCGACCTGTCACGCACCTAGAAATTACCGAGAGTGGATGGAAGAGCAGGATGAAGATTTCAAATTACTTCCCTGGCCCCTAATTTTCCCGAGTTAAACCCAATTGAGCATCTGCGAGACTACCTCGATCGTGTTATTCGCTCTATGGATACTCCACCACGCTCCCTCCAGCAGCTGTTAGATGCACAGCATTCAGCATGGCTCCTTATAACTGTGAACATCTTCCAGCACATTATTGAGTCACTCCCAGCCCTTCTATTTGCTAATCGCACCGCACATGGTGGTTACTCTGGATATTATCTGGTGGTCACAATAATGTAACTCGACCATGTATAGACCAGGCTACATTAGTTCTACCTAATATACTACTATTTAAATTGACTTTAGGCTGTGCGAAGTCTTAGTTCTCCACACGTTTCTGTTTGTGGTGTTTTCTTGTTGCTTTTTTTTTAAATGCAACAGAAGGGAATAACCCAAGATTGAATCGAGAAAATCGTGCTATTATTTGCTTTATGGAGCGCTTGCCGTACTTTTTCGACTTAAAGCAATTGACCCTACTGATTTCACAAACACATATATGTCACAACAGTTCGCCTTCGCCGAAGTTGCGCTCTTCGGCCGAAACAGCAACGTGACTCCCCCGAGTAACCATCACATTTCGAGTTGCATGATCGCACATTCAAGGAAATGAAAGCTACTATTGTCCTCTGAAACATCGGGCACTCAGTGTGATAGAGAAATATGACGCTTATTAATACATCATAAGTGGGTTATAACGAAAAAAAGGAGCTTCTGTTGAAAAAATCGCCCGAAAAAATGCAGCTGATGTATTTTACTACCTCCATGTACTTTTTCGCAGCTTGAGGATTCAAAGAAAGACGCATTGTTCCATGAATAAGATTTTCAGTTAATACACATCCAATACGGCGCCAACAGGCGCAAATACCACGCATCAGTTCACAAAATGTGGCCAACATAACACATCGATGAATCCTAGCTATCTATCTCGATCGGTACCAGCTGGATTAGATTTGTTACGTTATGATTTTCGATAGCAAAGAGAAGCACACGAGCTGAAGATTAAACCTTTTTTCAATAGGTGGAGGAAAAAAACAGCGTTTTTCCTTTTCGTAAACCTGTTCTCGTAGTAACTGACGATCTTAGATGTTAAAGGTGAATGTCGTAACTTGCATTTGAAATGAAATATCATTCGAGGTACTGAGAAGAGACTGTGGATGTCATCTGATCTCTGTTCCTGGAAGTACAGTAAGGTTCAAGGGAATGACATAAGTTAGTAAAATCATGCAATGCATTGATCATGATACGCTTTCCAATATACCAGAAATTCTTACTCCAATTATTACTCAACTTATGAGGATAACGGCTGTAGAATAAATTTCGCTCCTATGACTTGACCTTTGACCCCCGTTTCGATAATATTCAACAGAACCGGTAAAGTATACTTCCGGGACAACATGATAAAGTTTTGCCTCAATCGAATCATATTTACGTAAGTCATAACGCATAAGGGCAGTGGAATGCATCCCGCTCCTATGTCCTGACCTTTGACTCCACTTCACCCATTTTCAATAGGGTTCGTCCCCAGGTAGTCCCCTACCACATACTACATTTTATTAAAAACGAACCATATTTACGCACGTTATGACGCATAAGAGCAATGGAATGCATCCCGCACCTGTGTCCTGACCTTAGACCCCACTTCCCCTATTTTCAATAGGGTTGGTCCCCAGGTGGTTCACCCACCACATACTAAAATTTTATTGAAAACGATCCACATTTACGCAAGTTATGACGCATAAGAGCAATGGAATGCATCCCGCACCTATGTTCTGACCTTTGACCCCACTTCACCCAGTTTCAGTAGGTTTTGTCCCCAGGTAGAGTCCCCTGCCGCATGCTAAAATTTCATCGAAATCGAAAAATGGTTACGCGAGTTATCGTGCGGACAGACGGAAAAAGTTGGAGCATATACGCTTTTTAACCTACGGTTGGAAAGCGTAAAAAAACACTGCCAATTAAAAAACATAGCGTTGCCAAGTCGAATATTTTTCATCAAGGTAATTTATTTCCTTGATAACACTTGGTATTGTTATTAAAGCAATTATTAAATGACATAATTCTAAAACTTTTTATGCTGTTAATATGTTTTTTGTATTTTTACAAAGAGAAATCAGTTGACAATATTTTATAAAATAAACAGTATTTAGAAGGTGAAAAATGGTTGACATTTTAATTACTTTCAGTTTTTCCTCTGGAAAAAGGAATTATAAAAAAAAACGATAATTTCGTAATTGAAATCGTTCTCATCGGCCACTTTTTTTTTCGCCTTTGGTTAGGCATTTGAGTTAAGAAAGTAATCTGTTACCGCTGAGATACGTAATAGCTGGATTCTCCGCCAAAATTTAGGAATGATTGTTTCGAAATGTTCTCATATCTGCCTACATAAACATAACTGGCAAAGAGAACCAAAAATTAGTGGATTAAAGTATTTGAAAACAAATCATGTCCAATAAATCCATGCAGGTAAATGCTGGACTTCATTTTTTTTTTTTGCTTTGCCAGTCGTTTCTTTTCAGAACTTGAATTTTATTTAAAGCACAATATAAATTTTTGTCGAATGTTTTACATTCCACAAGAGTAGCAAATTCCTATCTTGCAACTCGTTGAAGAATGTTTCTTGGCGAAAGTATATGCCTCAGTTTTAAATATAGACGGAAAAGCTGTAATGAAATTAACTGTTTAAATATAATCATGTCTTTAAAACGAATAATCATTTTCCCGCGTTACAATTTTTGATGCATGGCTCGGAAAACATGATATTAGTGTTAGAGAAATAAATCTTAAATTAATAAAAAGTAAATCCTGTAAACCGTAATGTATAAATATAAAAATCCTTTAGGATATTTAAATATATCCAAGAGCCAGATTTTGCATTTTATTCGATTGGAACAAATGTTTCAATTTGTAACAAATGAAGTGCATTATGTACTGTAAATGAACACACTGCAAAATACTGTATGCATAAAAAATTTGTTTCAATTATATTTCGTCATTTTGTTAGGGCGCAAGTAGTATTTCAATATGAATAAAACGAAAATGGAAAATTTTCCTCTTTGGCCAGCAATACTAGCAGCTTCAAATATCCATAATGGGTGATAGATGGCGTAACAAACGTCCAACAGGCTGGGTCATCCCTGTTGCTCGCAGTATAATTCTAACTGTACATAATAAAACATGACAGTGCGGTTTAGACGAATAAGTAGAACTTTCTTCTAAAAAAAAATAAAACATTGAACAAGAAGGAATATAAAGATAGAGAACAAATTAACTCAAACAGAACGCTCGTATATTACAAGAGCACTGATTGTACCACACAAAAATAATGCATCAAATACAATTTTTTTAAGACAATTTCCGGAAACCCTAATTTAATATCTCCAATATAATAGCAAAGATAAACATTAACAAAAAATATTATTATGAAAAAAAATCTCAGTCGCATGATAATTATAGCAACTGATGATTAACTGAGATTGGACTGTTGTCTATTATACACCTCTCCATCAGTATTTGCTGTGATGTTCCTTTGGGGGACATTCGGGTCCTCACGTATTCATTTATAGAAACGTTTTGATCAAGATGTGATAGCCCTAGGTAGCCTTTAACATTTTGAAAACATACTCACCCCTTATGTATTTTAACGGAGAAATCTTGGAAATATTGTAAATAGGCTTTATTATTATACTTCACATAACATAAGTTTGGTGCGGTACTAATAGTATTGAACCAATATAATACTGTGCTCCGCCGTGCATTTAATATTTCGTTGCATGACCTTTTGATTTAAAAACGGCTGCACACCTGTTGTGCATGGAGTCAAGCAGTTTACGCAACATATCGGATGAAATACAGTTGTACCAAACGTCAGTAATTGCGTTAATGAGTTCCACTTTATTTTTGGGTGACGTTCGTGCACTTATCTTCTCAGAATGCGCCACAAATTCTCCAACGGGGTCAGGTCTGTTGAATTACCATGCCAAGGAAGAAGCACAACATCGCCTAAATATGTAATATAAATTTCAATGACTTTTTGCACGGTGGAATGGGGCCGAATCTTCCTGGAAGATGTATGGCTGACTCTGGAACAAAGTACGTCCTGGAAGCACCATCTTGTCCTGAAGGATACCATTGTACACCTGTTCATTAACAGTGCTCTCGCACACAAGTATTCTGCCCATCCAGCAGCAGCAAAGTATCCCCAAATCACAGCACTGCATGGATACTTTCTTAAGTATGCAAGGTATACATCGCCTCGTCGTTTCGTAGAAACACTCGGCACCCCGCTTTGTTACCGTCGATGTTCAATTTTGTCTCATCACTAAATAACACTTGACGCCACCTATCAGTGTTCCACTCCTTATGTTCCTTTGCACATTGTAAACGTTTCTTGCATTATACATAGGTCAGCAATGGCTTGTAAGACGTCAGACTAATAGAACGTAACTTAGGTGAAAATCATCGAAATACATGGCGTCAGTAAATAAATACATCGCTCTTTTCACACTACAGAAACACATAGCAACCAAAAATTGTTTTTCAGCCGCCGCTGTAGAATTGAACCACGGAACTCTAGATAACTAGCCGAGCGCGTTAACTTTACACCACGGTGGCCAACACTCCACGGTGCTATGTGTATTTTTAAGTCAGCTTCTGACATCATAAATCCGTAACATGGTATCAGCTACTGAGACGTCTCCATCTGGTGGGCATTAATGGCACTGGCAGTTAAATCCAAAGGGCGAGATCCAAGGTGAAAATCCTCCAAATACGTGGCGTCAGTAAATAAATAAATAAATACATCGCTCTTTCCACGTTCCATAAACACATAGCAACAGAAAAATTGTTTTTAAGAGGCCGCCGTGGAATTGAATCTGGGAACTCTCGATAACTAACCAAGGGAGTTAACTTTACACCACGGTGGCCAACAATCCACGGTGGTTAACAATCCACGGTGGCTAACAATCCACGGTGGCTAACAATCCACGGTGGCTAACAATCCAAGGTGGCCAACAATCCACGGTCGCCAACAATCCAATAGCCAATGCCGTAATGCCCCAAAGATGGAGACGTCTCAGTAGCTGAGCCCATCTTACGGATTTATGATGTCGGAAGCTGACTTAAAAATACGCATAAAACTGTGGATTGTTGGCCACCGTGGTGTAAAGTTAACTCGCTTGGCTAGTTATCGAGAGTCCCGTGGTTCAATTCCACGGCGGCGGCTGAAAAACAATTTTTCGGTTGCTATGTGTTTCTGGAACGTGGAAAAAGCGATGTATTTAATTATTTACTGATGCCACGTATTTGGAGGATTTTCACCTTGGATCTCGCGTTTTGGATTTAACTGCCAGTGCCGTTAATGCCTACCAGATGGAGACGTCTCAATAGCTGAGCCCATGTCACGGATTTATGATGTTAGAAGCCGACTTAAAAATACACATAGCACCGTGGATTGTTGGCCACCGTGGTGTAAATTTGACGCGCTCGGCTACTTATCGAGAGTTCCGTGATTCAATTCCACGGCGGCGGCTGAAAAACAATTTTTCGGTTTGCTGTGTGTTTTTGGAATGAGGAAAGAGCGATGTTTTCATTTATTTCGAACGTAACCTGTTCCTCACTGTTCGAGAACAAACAATTCTACCACAGGTTTCCCACAAATCTTTGGAGACAACTGTTGACGAGATGATCCTGTTTCGCAGACATAACCGTTTCAACGCGTTCTTACTTCTAGATGTTGTCTTCATTTTCGGCCATATTTAACTATCCTGCATTTCTTGATTCCATCCATATCACAGATCTTCGCCAGCTTTCGTCCAACTGTACTCTTGTGCACCCTAGTTATCCGGGCAATTTTTGCTTTGCTTTTGCCGAATTCCCTTAGTTACATTCGCGAAGCTTTTCGTGAATGTGACAAAGTCACCATTCACGGAGGTTTTAAAGTAACAAAATTTTAAAGTTTGAGTATTAATGTACGTTTCGCGAAGCTTTTCGTGTGAAATATCTCCTAATATTCCCATAACTGGAACACAGTTTGCACATTATAAACAAACCTCACTCTAAACTTGGGGTTTGCACTGCAGTCCTTAAGATAAACGACTACACACTCACCAATGCAAACGAACTACCTAAGCACACTCCGAAAACGTCTTGAATAATCCCACTCACATCACCTGCCCTTTATATCACATGTAAGTGGACACAAAAGCAAGTTCCGTCTGCTTGTAGCAAAGACGATGACATTTATTATAACGAAGTTTGCTTCCTTCGCAGCACATTTCTGGTCTTAACTTGAGTTCTATTGAAGATGTTCGTTTACTGTAAACTGAGTTGCCTTCTGCATGAATGTGCTTTAAGATTATATCATCATCATCATCATCATTGTCAACCATTATCATTCCACTGCTGGACGAAGGTCTCCCCAAGTTTCCTCCACAACGGTCTGTCTTGTGCCAGTCTCCTCCATGTCATCCCTGCATACTTTCGAATTTCATCCACCCATCTCCCATGTGGTCTTCTTCTGGGTCTTTTCCTGTCCCTTGGAATCCAATCTAAAATTTCGGCTGTCCATCGATGATCTGTCCTTCTGGCAGTATGTCCAGCCCATTGCCATTTCAGGGATTTAACTCTGATCATGATGTCTTCCATTCTTGTCATTTTTCGGATCCACGAGTTCCTCTTCTTATCTCTCCTGGTTACACCAAGTATGCACCTCTCCATGCTGCTTTGAGTTGTCTGCAGCCTTTGTATGTCTCTTTTAGTTAAGGTCCACGTCTCTGCACCATACGTAAGCACTGGAAGGATGCATTGATCAAACACTTTTCTTTTAAGACATAATGGCATATTGCTCTTGAAAATTATGCTGTTTCTTCCAAAAGCTCTCCAGGCAAGTTTTGTACGCCGATTAATTTCTTCATCAATGTGACCCTCACTTGATATCTGCTGTCCAAGATAAACGTACGTGTCTGTTATCTCCAGCTTTTCTCCATCAATCGATAAATCTTCATTCCTTGTAAAAGCATTGAACATCACTTTTGTCTTCTGAAAGTTCATTTTTAATCCCACTTCTTTACTCTTGTCAGCAAGTTCCTGGATCATACTCTGCAGCTCTGATGGGGTAGTTGCAAAAATGACTACGTCATCAGCAAAACGAAGGTGGGTTAGATAATCTCCATTAATCTTTATCCCCTTGTTTTCCCAGCTCAGCGACTGAAAAACACCCTCCAATGTGGCATTAAAGAGCTTCGGTGATATGGTGTCACCTTGTCTCACTCCCTTTCCAATTTTTACGTGTGTTGTATTTTCAAACAGCCTAATCTTTGCACTTGCATTTTCATAGATGTTATTAATAATATTAATGTATGCATCTTCAATACCGCAGGTTTTCAGAGCCATTGTAACTGCTGATGGTTTCACCGAATCAAAGGCTTTTTCATAATCGATAAAAGCCATGCACAATGGAAGTTCATATTCCCTCGCTCTTTCAATTAGTTCTCTCAGCACGTGGATATGATCTATTGTGCTGTAGCCACTCCTGAATCCAGCTTGTTCTCTCGGTTGAGCCATGTCCAGTGTTACCTTCAAGCGGTGTGAAAGAACTTTAGTGAAGATTTTATAAACTACTGATAGGAGGCTGATAGGTCTGTAGTTTCCGAGATCCTCAATGTCACCTTTCTTATGTAGCAGGATCATTGTAGCGGTGTTCCAATCCTCAGGAATCTTTCCTTCATTAAGGCATCGAGTGAAAATTTGGGCGAGTACTGTTTCGATTTCTCCACTTGCTTCTTGTATGATGTCTACAGTAATTCCATCTTCTCCTGGAGCTTTTCCCCGCTTCATGTTCTTGATTGCATGTGCAACTTCTGCTGGAAGGACTGGAGGAACTCTGGTACTGGTATCTTTCATGATGTCTGGAGTGCATATATCATCCCTTTCATATAATTTGGAGTAGAAATCTTTCACTCTTGTCAAAATTTCGCCTCTATTTCTTGTTACAGAACCAACTTCTTTTCTCAGTGCCATCATCTGTTTTCTTCCCTTACTGAGATGTCCCTTTGCTATCTTTAGGCTTTGGTTGTTTTCAATTGCTTTCCTCACTAGTTCACAGTTGAATTTTCTTACGTCTTCAGTGATACCTTTTCTTACTGTCTTGCATAGCTCTATATATTCCACTTTGGAAGTCACATCTTCTTTAGTTGTCCTCATCTCTCTTCTTTTTTGCATCAACATTTTCGTTTTTCTTGATAATTTATTTACATGCAACTTGTTCTTAGACCCAGCTAATTTTGTTGCTGTTTCCATAAGAGCTTTGGTTACTTTTCTGTTAACTTCAGAGATGTCCACTTCTTCCGATGTTAGGACTTCTAAAGCAGAGAACCTGTTCTTCAGTTCCAACTTGAAGGTATTATGGTGTTTTTTAAGGTTGGTTATGTCAATAGATTTTGTTTGTCTTATGAGCTTGCCACGTTCAAGTTTAGTGTTGAGGTGCATCTTACATCTCACCAATCTATGGTCACTACCTGTGTTGAACTTGTTTAGCACACTGCAGTCTTCTATGGCGAATTTTTTGTTACACATAATAAAATCAATTTCACTTGTCGTCCCATTTGGATGTCTCCAAGTCCATTTCCTGTGTGGCTTTTTCTTGAAGAAGGAGTTCAAGATGAAAAACCCTTCTGCCTCTGCAAACTCAACGAGAGTATTTCCACGCTGGTTTCTGTTGCCGTGACGGAATTTACCAACTGAAGTTTCATTCTGTTGCCGTTGCCCTATTTTTTGCATTGAAATCTCCCATAATTATTTTCAAGTGCTGCTTACCTTTATTATTTAGATGACAAATTTCCTCCTAAAATTCTTCAATTTCTTCTTCAGGATGACTTGTGGTGGGTGCATAAGTTTGAATAATCTGAGCCTGGTATCTTTTCGAGAGTTGGATAACAAGTCTTGCAGCTCTGTCAGAGGAACTTTCAACTTCTACAATTTTATCGTTCAGTTTCTTGTTTATTATAAATCCAACACCACTAGTTCTGCCAGTATCTGTCCCACGATAGTAGAAGATATGTCCACTTTTCAGTTCAATGAGATCTTCTCCTTTTCTCCTTACCTCACTTAGCCCGACGATGTCCCACTTGATCCTTTGTAGTTCCTCTTCCAATTCAAGAATCCTTGAATCAGAAGATAGGGAGCGTCCATTGTACGTAGCCAAGGTCACCATCAGATGGCAGCCTAGTCCGGTCCTCCGGGGATTCTTAGCACCCTCTGCCTTCATGTCGCACTGGCCGCTGCCTTGGCCAGGTACATTCCAGCTGCCGGAGACTGAGGGCCAAGATTTAAGTTGTGGAATCATTTTGGGAGGGTTTGGCCATAACTCACCACGCTGGCCAAGCGGGTTGGTGAGTGTGGGATAGAATTTCCTCTAATCCCGATGGTATAGTTATACCGCTATTGGCGGTCGTCAGAGCCCCTTTAGTGGGAACAGGATGCACCACGAGAAGGCGGGGTTGACATTTGTCAAGGAGAGGCTGTGATGTTACGCATCACCTGACCTTACATCCCTAAGATTATATATATATATATATATATATAAATATATATATATAGAGAGAGAGAGAGTTATGAAACAACGACAAAGGAATATCGAACAAACTTTTTGTGAATGCAGGAACGTAGAAAAACAAAATAAACTATAATTGAAACTGGAAAAACCAGGTTGTCTTCATCAGGAGAGCAACAACCCGGGGGAGTGGCTTTTCAGGTATCAGTGAACGACTAGGAAAAACCAATTGTCGACTGATCCTGCTCCCGAAAGCACTAAATCCAGACTCGTTAGAATGAGAAACATCCGAGTGTTAAAGAACTGTCGAAAAAACTATATGTTAAAGAACTTTCTTCGGTAGAGTTAACGTTTCTTTGTTTTCTACAGTTTTTTAGCATTCGGATGTTTCCCATTTTAACCAGTCTGGATTTAGTGGCTTCGGGAGCAGGATCAATCGAGATCAGTTGTTTTTTCTAGTCGTTCACTGATACTAGAAAAGCCACTCCCATGGGTTGTTGCTCTCCTGATGAAGGCAACCTGGTTTTTTCAGTTTCAATTTTATTTTATTTTATTTTTCTACGTTCCTGCCTTCACAAATTTTTTCTTCGATATTCCTTTGTCGTTGTTTCATAACTCTATATTTCGCTATCTCCTTCAGTCTGCTGCATATTGCGCAAACGAGATATTAGCTTCGCAATTTCGTATTTTCGTTTCATTGTATAACAGTTATATTTCTTTGGACTTCAGTTACAGTCTAAACATTGTCTTGTGTTATTACATTCATCATCAACATAGTCATCAACGTCATCATCAACATCATCATCAATCCACTGCTAGATGAAAGTCTCCCCAAATTTCTTCCACAATTGTCTGTCTTGGGCCTGTCTCCTCCACGTCACTCCAGCATACTTTCAAATTTCATCCACACGTTTCACATGAGGTCTTCTTCTGGACTTTTTCCTTTCCCTCGGAATCAAGTCAAAAATTTCGGTTGTCTATCGGTGGTCCGTTCTTCTGGCAACATGTCCAACCCATTGCCATTTCAGTGATTTGACTCTGTTCATGATGTCGTCCACTCCTGTCATTTTCCTTATCCACAAGTTGTTCCTCTTCTTATCTTTCCTGGTTATACCAAGCATGCATTTCTCCATGTACTGTGAGTTGTCTGCAGTCTTTGTATGTCTTTTTTAGTTAAAGTCCATGTCTGTGCTCCATACGTAAACACTGGCAGGATGCATTGATTAAGCACTTTTCTTTTGAGACATACTGACATACTTCTCTTAAAAATTGTACTGTTTATTCCAAAAGCTCTCGATCCAAGTTTTATGCGCAAATTAATTTCTTTATCAATGTGAACCTCACTCGATATCTGCTGTCCAAGATAAATGTAGGAATCGGTTGTCTCAAGCTTTTCTCCATCAATCGATATTATTACATTACCTCTACTTAAATATTTCCAAAAATGAAGATTTATGGATTGATGGGGAAAAGCTGGAGACAACCAATACCTATCCTACATTTATCTTGGACAGCAGATATCAACTCAGGACCACATTAATGAGGAAATTAATCAGCGTATAAAACTTACCTGGGGAGCTTTTGGAAGAAACAGTATAATTTTTCAAGAGCAATATGCCATTATGTCTTTAAAAAAGTGTTTGATCAATGCATTCTTCCAGTACTTACGTATGGTGCAGAGACGTGGACCTTAACTAAAAAGACATACAAAGACTACCGACAACTCAAAGTAGCATGGAAAGATGCATGCTTGGTGTAACCAGGAGAGACAAGAAGAGGAACTCGTGGATCAGAAAATGACAAGAGTGGAATACATCATGATCAGAGTAAAATCCCTGAAATGGCAAAGGGCTGGACGTATTGCCAGAAGGACAGACCACCGATTGACACCAAAATTTTAGACTGGATTCCAAGGGACAGGAAAAGACCCAGAAGAAGACCACATGTGAGATGGGTGGATGAAATTTGAAAGCATGCTGGAGTAACATGGAGGAGACTGGCGCAAGACAGACCGTTGTGGAAGAAACTTGGGGAGACCTTCGTCCAGCAGTGGATTGATTATGGTTGACAATGATGATGATGATGATGATTATGAGTATTGTCTGCATATTTATTTTTGTAGCTACACTGAAGATCCAAAAACTTCAGAAATTTTCAGTCTTGCTATTAATTATTTTTCCGTAACTGTATATGTAATTTCTCTCTAAATCGAAAGAAATAGGTTGAAGAAGCATTTATTTTATCTGGAATAAGCTTATGAAAGGTTGTATTACAAGGTGAATTGACTATGCCAACGGAATGATTGTGCACATTCAGCAGTTTGTGAACTTGTACCAAGAAATAATATTGCGCGAGGTTTTAATCACTTTTATGGCATTGGAAGGTAGTCAGTGGTAAACGACGTTTTAAGAAATGACTAAAACAGGAAAAAGTAGGTTACACACAAAGAGACAGTTGTACATTAATATTATTCAATTTCGTGTGATCCTTTGTTAAACTGTTTTAAAGATATTTAATGGGTGTAAGATTATTCTCTTTCGAAATACTTTATCTACTGACAACAGGGATTAATAATTTAATTAATTGTAGTGAGTGAAACGAACACTAATACTCAAATTGACAAAGTAGGGAACATAAGAAAAGAAATCAATCCCTTGTCTCTCTAAAGGTACAGTGTTTCACAAATGCGAAGACGAAGTTGTTGCCTTAAGTTTGAGTACTAGCGTACGTTTCACTCACTACAGTGTGCATATGCCGTCAAATTGTCGGTGACAAAAAAGCTCGGAAATGAGGCATGATTTTTCTTACAGAAATTACCAAAAACAAAAAAAAATGGCGCCGCAGTTTTCAGTAAAAAAATATGATCTCCACGAAGAGCAAAGCATCTTTTACATCGCCAAACTATACTTTCAGTTATGGTATTCACAAAAGACTGTGGGTTAAATTCCACTCTTTCAGAAGAGCAAAGCGAGAATCACCGCATTCAACCATGCATTCAAAGATAATATTCACTGGAGACTGTGTGATTAAGTCCCATTCTTCCAGAGTAGAAGCCTACAAGTCCGGTTAAGCTGTAGGACGATGGGAGATAGCAGCAAATCGTCAAATTGTGTTTCAGAAACATTCTCAATCTGAAGTTCCTGTATTTTATGCGCTAGCCCCGATATTTTATTGTGGTTATTATCGTGTTATGATTTTAGTTATACAGCTTTTACGATTACATGTTAGATTTTGAATTTCAGATTATCGAAAATGCAGTGTTCTTTGATTCCTCTATACATAACCCCGTATGTATTACAAAAATGAGAAAATCCAGAGAAGGTTTTTTTTATTCTTTTCTCCCAACTATTGAACAGATTACGCAAATGGAAATTTACGAAGTAGTGGTTACAATTCCGTTTTTTTTTCTACTGATACGAGTAGTTTCAAGCGAGCAAAGATTTGTGAATATTTTAGTCAGCACTAATGCTATGACAAGGATGGAAAAACTGCTTTGAAAGCAGAACGTTATAAGAAAAAGATGTCTAATTGGAACTTTCAATGTAAAACAAAATAGTATTTGGATTTTTCCGGGTACTGCGAAATGTAAAATCGTACAAAATTTTATACCCTAATTTTTATAATGATGTTAAAATACAGAAACTAATACAAAATTACAAATTTACTTTGGTTTAAGGTAGAAAGTTTTAATCTTTTCTCTCTCTCTCTCTTTGCTATTTTATAGATCAGCATAGTCTTAGATAAGGTACTTTTTTTTTTCTTTTTGCAGTCTTTCAAATTTTACAGTGTATTTTAGTATTTTGGAATTAATTTTATATATATTTCTTACAATTATCAGCTTATAATGTCATGTTTGAAAAACTCATAAACTAATTAAAACTGTACCTGCAACCTTTCTTGGAAATCACAGACTCGAAAATGTGGCCAAAGTAACGCTTTATTCGATGATCCATTAGAGATTGACCGTTTAACTGGAAAACATTTTCTATGCAATTCCCTTGTTTTTCTGAGGAGAAATGCGCACTTTCTTGGGAAGTTTATGAACGGAAAAGCAACATTTTAACAGCAAGTATGTTACATGAATATTATCCTTTACGAAACAAAATAGACCAAAACGTAATCCAAGAATCTATCGTGCATTTTTCACACACTTTTTAACACATTCTGTAAGCAGATTCGTAGTTCTCACTTTTCGGAAATCTTTGACCCATAGAGATGAATTTGCATTCGCAATCGTCACACATAATTGTCGCCTCTAAATTCACAGATTCTTCTTAATTTGAAATTTCTGGTACTTTGATTGAATCGTCAAACAACCCGTTTCATTCGTTTAAAGCGAAATTTGCATTCGTGTTCTGGAAATGAGCAGAACGACGTTTTTATTCAAAATTGGAGAAACCTATGACACCCGCAAAGCTAAAACAACTATTCCAACCAATCTTGGGATGTTAAAAAAGGAATGTGGATAATCAATACTGTATTAATTAAGATTTTTCATTTAATTTGAACAGAATTTTTTGTCTAGAAAATGATGGCCGTCCAGTATTACGATATTAATATTATGTGCTTATCCGTACTATTGTTTACATTGAAGTCCTAAGTATTGTCGTGGCTTTCATGTAGAGCGTAATAGTTGACTGTCTAACGAAAAAATATAGCCATCTAACACAAGAATCATATGAGAATGTTTCCGTTTTACACCTTCTGAGAATTTTAGGATGTCAAAGCCTCAGGAGATTCGTTACAGCTAATCGACGGAGTACTGGTTTTAATGGTGAAATAATCAAAGGAGAAAAGGTTTTAATGGTGAAAAAAATTACTTTCTGATGATCTTTGGATGGGGTTCTATTGACATGAAGTGGTTTTAATCAAGAGAAATTTTTCAATTTGAAATACGATTATGTCATCACTATTGTAAGTTATTTTTTAATTCAGATATTTATGTACACTTTTTTAATACCAGTTAACAGTGGTGGAGAATAACGCTTGCAAATGACAAGTACTCATAGGCAGGCATGCTAAGTTGGTTAGTAATGTCGGTATTTAAAAAAGAGAACCAAATTTTATCTTTCAGCAACTATTTGTATACTGTAATGATCTTTCTATCAGTTAACATCAGCCTCAGATTATTAAAGATAAAAATTAATATATTCAACACACCCTTTGGAAATGTTGTGTGTTTAGTTATATTATTTCAGGATAAATGCATTTTGTACAATGTTATATCAGTTATAATTACACATATATATCATTCAATATAGCAAACATTTTTGAAATCTACTGCGAAATGAAACAGTCACTAAGAATCATGTGAAGGAAACCAAAATAATTTTTTGCTGACAGGTATTATATTAAATTTACTCACACAAACATAAGTATTGAATCAAAAACAGGCAGTATTCCAACAGTTTACTACTAGGCAGGGATTAAAAATAACATTTTTATTTATTTTCGTATACACTTTAAAGAAAATTTGCGCATAAATATCCTTGCTTTTTTTTTCTTTGAGTATACCGTGAGATTTAAAAAAGCTCTATGCTTATGGTAGTGTTCCTTTGTTCTGTTCTTTGTGTCTGAAATTCTACTGTATGTATTATTTTGAGCAACTTAATATAGTACTTTGATAGGAAATAATGCTAAAATGGAAGCCTTTATTTCCAGTATTGTACGATCTTAGTAAAATGCTATCAAATATCATGTAAATGAAGTTTTGTTGTTATCCTGTGAGGGAATGCCCCTGTGCACAGTGGTCTAAGCAGTGGCTTCTGATCATTTGTCTAAGTAGGTTCTGGGTTCAAATCCTCGTGAGGTTGGATGTTCTGTTTGTCTTACGTCACTGGCTCTATCCCGTGCCTAAAGTATGTAGAATTAGGGACGGGAGACTTCTGGACACACATTTAGTCGCTCATGGTGGTTGTTAAACCCCTAATTAAAGAAAAAAAAAAACTGAGTAGGGGAAAACTTTTAAAATGGTTTGACGGTATTTTATCACCACTACATTGAAAATTAGCTTTTTTCAAGCATGAATGGGCTCCACTAAAGAAGCTCTTTGCCAATCAATACACTACAGTGTGTGATTGCTTGTGATCAATGAGTCTTCATGGTTTGATACTAGAAATAATAATGAAAATTATAGAACACGTAGTTTGGGAACATATTTTCAATGTAATTGATGAATATGTTGTGGGAACATTAAATTTTTGATTTAACAAAGAATCACAATTAAAGGAAAAGCAGAACGTTTTGTGACTGATGAGGTAACTGTCCCTTAAGAAAAGCAGAACGTTTTGAGACTGATGAGGTAACTGTCCCTTTCCCACCTATAAAAAGGGGTGACTTGGAACAACAGCAAAAAACAAAGTAAAAAGAAAACATAAATTTAAGCTTAAAATGTGCTATCCAGATATTTCTTCAGATAACTAACTAACAAAACAGGTAAAAAACATGTATAATTGTGAAATTTTATGATAAATGATAACTGGACCACTTTTGTCCAGTGTAATTAGCAGAGATGCTCTCTGTTTTTACTTTTGTTTTCAGAGATAACGGTTCTTAAACATTTCTGTGCAGAATATACATATAGAATACATTAATAAAAAGGACTAGTTGATTCCTATGAATTGCAGGCAAAAATGAAAGCAAGAGAGAAAAGTAGCAGCTATTAGCATTTGAAAATGGGAACAAGTGAATTTCAGCTAATAAAGAGTGAAAAATCATAAAAGTTCATATGAAGAGCATAAAATATTTACATAAATGGATTGCCCAGAGCTTGAAGCACCAGATTTAGTGGATAATATTTTATTAGTAGTAGTAAACACTTGCAGGTGGTCAGAAATTGAAACATATTGCTATTAGTGATCAAGCAGTTTTATTGTCATCTCGAGTATGTGAAATTATTGCATAACCTAGCATGTAGATCATTTCTGCAACTTAATTGCTGTGTTTCGTTTCGTTCTTTTTTTTTTTTTGGAATTGTAATGGCATGATTTGATACTATCTTACACTTCCACTCCCAATCAAAACATATATGTGAGCTACATTCCGGCAGGTATGAATTTTTAAAAATTCCATATTCCTGTCATATCAGAAATTTGCAATATCCTTTGAAACCATTCAAAAACATTTTAGATTCATAAATATCCTTTGGAACATTTGCAAGATATTTTGAAAATAAAATAACAAAAGAATAAAAAGATAAATTTTTGCTTTTGTACCAGATATGTTTTTCTTCCACTAAATTTTTATCTTGTAATTTGAATTCTGGTAAATTTTTACATGTTACAATTTAAAAAGATGATATGATCCAAATTTTTGGAAGAGAGTCGGTTTCTCCGATCATTTAATATTTGCCCGACTTTTGAAAACGCCCTTTCAGATGAAACAGATGTTGTTAGAATACACAAATATTTGCATTGCAAAATGCATAACTCTGGCAGAGAATGTTTCTGTTTCTACCAGAAATCTAATGGATTATGTGATCTATTAATATTGGGCATTTCAAGGTATTGTCTTATCATCAAAGAAGTTCTAGTGCCTGCAGTAGTAACTGTTTTAAACTGTGCTAGTTTGTTGTCAAAGTGAATATTTTTTGTAGCTGGTGGTACTTGTACTACTACATTTGCTTTAGCTGCAGATTTGCATTATCCACTTGTTTGTTTTGTTGACGTATAATCAGTTCCAATTCTTCTGTTATCCATTTTCGAGCATTCTCAAATTTTGTTCAATGACAAATGTAGCTTGTTTGAACCTTATATCAAGGAAAGTGACTTTTGCAGCAGTTTTGTTTGCTTCCAAAGATCCCAGACGTCTTGCTATTATGTCCAATAAAGAACTTTTCAAGAACTCATAAGCTGGGGTTCAGGGATTTAGCATTTTTATGGCATACTGCAAACCTCTAAAAAGTGGAATGATCATTGCCGTTGTTGGGTATTTCTCCCCAGAAAAATCAACGGTCATGTTCTATATGTCGCTACTCCCAGAAAAGTCAACGGTCATGTTCTACATGTCGCTACGACCTAATATTTTTCACGCGAAAAAGATATACACACTCTTATGCTATATTCACTGAAGTGCCAGAAAAACTGGTACATACAAGCTTATGCAAAATACATAGCAACGTCACCTATGCACGCACTCGTTTGCGTCCTCCAGTACGTATATAAAGCGATAGATATCCTTGCCAGTTTTCAGGGCTTTTTTCGGCATGAGAATGACAAGTAATAACGATTTAAGCGATTTTCAACGCGGTGACGTAGTTTGTGCTCGTGAGATGGGCCATAGTGTTTTGGAGGTGGAAACGAAGTTCATATTTTCACGGACGACCATTGCAAGGGTGTACCGTGACTACAAGAATTCCGGCAAAACCTCCAACCTACGATATCTGTGTGGCTGCAAAAAGATATTGGGTGAACGTGACCATCGTCGGCTGTCAAGAATCGTTTCACGCGGTAGGCGTGCAACACTCTCGCAGATATAATTGGAATGCAATGCTCGAGCCTCAAAAATAATCAGCGTCCGGACAGTGTAACGTACCCTGCCCGATATGGGCTTTGGGAGCCGACGCCCAACTCGAGTCCTCTTGATAGGTCCACGGCATAGAGCTGTGCGCCTCGCTTGGGAACGGCAACACCGCCACTAGACACTTGATGACTGGAAACAAGTAGCCTGGTCTGACGAGTCGCGTTTCCTTTTGTATCGGGCTGATGAAAGGATTCGTGTGTGGCGCAAATCCCTTAAAGCCATGGATTCGGCCTGTCAACAAGGAACTGTACCGTATGGTGGTGGGGAGGGGTTCTATAATGGCATGGAGTGTGTTTAGCTGGACTTCACTGGTACCCCTGGTACGTCTACAAACGTCTCTGACCGGCCAACGCTTTGTGCGAATCCTTTATGACGAGGTACACCTGTTCATGTCTTGCATTCATGCTGATGGGTTGGGCCTGTTCCAACAGGACAATGCCCTTCCACACGAGTGTCGGGACGCCACAATATGGTTAGAAGAGCATTGATCTGAGTTTGGGGTGTTGCCAATCCCACCCAAATCCCCAGATCTGAACGTGATAGAACGCATTTGGGATGCCATACAACGCGCTATCGAACACAGGAATCCGAGACCTCGGAATACACCCGAATTGCGGAACGCTCTGCAGGACGTATGGCATGCATTGCCTACAGCATATTTCCAGAAGCTTGTGGAGTCCATGTCCCTTCCTATTTCTGCAGTCCTGCGCTACCGTGGAGGGACTATCAAGTATGAGGCTGGTGTACCAATTTTTCTGGCACTTCAGTGCATATTAAAACAAGGAAATATTTGAAAATACGGCCTTAATGCTAGTCAAATTAAACCTAGTACTAATGCGTAGGTGGTTTTGTTAAGAACTTTTCGAATTCGAAGCGAAAGAAAGCTCTACCTTATAGCACCAATTGGAATGAATATCTCCATTTGCCAAACGCAGACGGCGGCTATGAGGGCATCGCGTCATCTTCCGGTAAATTCTAAAATTAGAAATCATTCGAATATTTATTTCGAATGGATATCTCGATTTGTCAGATCTCTCGATTACAACCTTTCGATTCTCACACATAACTTCATTTGAAAACATCGCTTAAATCTCAGAATTAAAGCCCAGTCAGAGGCGTTTTCGTAATATGTAATTTCTGGAAATTCACAGAAGCCACTTTATACTAATAAATTTATAAAACATTTTTCTTGATATTAAACTGAAAATTTGTGATTTTATTATACGAAGGTCACAGATGAAAATAGTTTATTCACATATATCACTGAATAGTTGTAATTAGAAGAACATAATAAATTATGTTAATAAATTACTTTTGTGTATGATGAATTCAATATATATCTATTTTGAGATAAAAGGTGTATAACATGTGCTCGATATGTGACACACCTAATTTCTGGCACCCCAAATACACGCAGCAAGTTGCCAAGATTTATTGTTACGCTACTTTTGAACTTAATGTGCATGCTTGTAATTTACCACTGCGTGAGCTAGGTACAGTTTAAATTATTGTCACTTATGGGTTAATTTATGTGTTCCTATGATTTATCTGTTTCTTTCTTATTGTCGTTCTTATGATTTATCTGTTTCAAATAATATGTTCCTCAAAAGCATTTTGGTATTAGAGAATAGCCCGAAGTCGAAAGGAGATATACGAGGCATGGCACATATCCGTGATCTATTTTTTCCCCAAAAACTCCTGAATCTTATTAAACGATGCTGCAGCTACCTGTCACCTTGCTGCGACAGGAGAGTTACTTTTCGCCGCAGTGTAACTCATAAGCGAAGTAGAACTACCATGTATTTCTCTCATCGTTTTAATAATAGTTTTTTTTATAGCACTCACTTTCTCAATAATTTCTGGTTTCTTCCCGTGGGCCGCTTTCCTAAACGCTCGTTGCTCGGTACGGGTGCTGATCTACCTTTCCTCCGATAGTGTAACTTCTGGATCCCTCTCTCAGCTATGACAGTCATAGCTGAGAGAGGGATCCAGAAGTGAAACTTGTTATCCAGAAGTGGCCTTTGTTATAATTTCAATAACTTCAGCTGATATGAAACTAAGTTTCTACTGAAACATAAGCAGATTCTCTACCCAGCTAACTCAGTCTTTGCGGTGCAATACATGAATAGAATGGACACGCTGTTATAATGAATATGGCTTTTAACTACTACGCTAATTGTCGTGAATATAGCTTTCTTCAATTATAATGTAATTAATTCAGCTTCTTCTAATGGTTGTTGTGTTATTAATTATGAATAAAGTTTCCTGCTAGTAGTGTAGTAATAGTAATGAACAAACTTATTACTGGTAGTAATGTTGTTGCAGTAATTAAGATGAATAAAGTCTTATGCTGGTTGTTACTAGTAATACTAAATGAAATAAACCTAACAGCCAGACAGAGGTCTGACAGTACTATGAACTGAGAAAGACGTACTTACGTAAAACCTTTTATTATGAACTTCTACTGGTATCATCACACACAGCTACTCAAATAACACGTAGCTCCTTGCACATGAACGGAGCTCTATACTCATAAACAACAGCTCTCCACATAAACAAACGCTCTCTTTCACATAAACCAACGCTCGCTTTCACATAAACCAACGCTCTTCTATACAACAACAAACGCTCTCCTTAGGTATGGTTGAACGCGCCTATTTATACTGGCTACCACCACGTCATGACTTACACTCATTGCCAGATCTCATTCAGCGGGTGAAATAACATCTCGTTCAGTAAGAAGATAATTTACATAGTAAAATAAAATAACCAGAGATAGCAAAAATCAAAAGGAAAGTGAATATAGAGTATACGTTACATCATCTCCCCTTAATTTTTTTTTTTTCCGAAAAACCTATCAATTTTGGAGTGTAAGACTTACACTTCGTTGATTGACGTTTATCGACCTCTTTTTTGTTGTTGTTTTGGTGGCAGCAGTATGTACAATATCAAACTTGGCATGACAAAATCAAGAAATCTGTATTCGTCTGTGAAACACTTTGTATACTTGAACAAAACAAACCTGCATCGGCATACCTTCTATTTATTCTGCCTAGCAGGAATCACTTTTTTAATTTCAAATTACGTTCTCATTATTCGTTAAATACACACCAACTGTATCAGCAGCGAAGATTGCCTGGAGCTGCCTAACAGTAACAATTTTATTATTTTACCCCTAAGCACATAGATATATAAAAAAATTTGGATTAATAGATGGACATAGAAGAAATATAAAAAAACACATATATACACAAAAAAGAATGCATAGGCCCACACGAAAAAAGAAATTCTGACACGCCAACTGGTCGTGCAGGAAAAACAACAAACGGAGAAAAGAACCTGTCCACGAGAACTTACTTATCTCGAGGACGCATAAAAAACTCTAGTACGATAACGTTTTCCAGGCCTAATCGGACTGGTAAATTCAGGTGGCTTAGATCTTTTCAAGGACTTGAATGGATCTGGAACATCGGTATGCTGTCGGTCAAGAAATCCCGGCTGCTGACAGGAACGGTCAGGAACGGCTGAAATTCGTCGGTCAGGAACGGCTGAAGTCTGGCCGTCCGGAAATCCCTGCGGCTGATAGGAACGGTCAGGAATGGCTGAAATCCGTCGGTCAGGAACGGCTGAAGTCTGGCGGTCCGGAAATCTCTGCGGCTGATAGGAACGGTCAGGAACGGCTGAAATCCGTCAGTCAGGAACGGCTGAAGTCTGGCCGTCCGGAAATCCCTGCGGCTGATAGGAACGGTCTCCCCCAGGCTTTTGATATGGAGTCCCTTTGTGCTGGGGCCCGTGGTGTCCTTCCAGTATTCTTTTGGACGGACGTGGCTCCGGCCTCATCGTTTGCATTCGCTTTCGCCCTCGTGGCATGAGAGTAGCAGCAGGCATCGGCCCTGTTTGCCCTGAGCGTAGGTTCCAGGGGCGAAACCCGGGCGGATGCAAGGATCTCTTCCTTCGACGCTGTTGCGGCGAAGCAGATTGGGGAGACAAGTTACGTTTTCGCCCAGCTTTTGGTGGTTCTGGTCGGTTTGTAATAGTCAAATTATTGTCCATAACTGATAAATCAGAAATATCCGAAGCCTCTGAGTCGCTGCTGTAATTTAGTGGTCGTGCAGGGCGATGTTTATTTCTGCCTATAGGAATACTTTCTGACGAGGTATTCAAGGAAGTAGGAGCTTGTGTTGGTGCAGAGTTATCAGGAAACGGCGCAGCAATAGTCTTGGCAATGGTTGGAGGGAAAGGAACGATACTAGTATTTGAAGAACTTGATTCGAGCCTTCGTCTCATGGGAGAATCAGGTTGCGTGTTTGGAAACCCGTCTTGAGGAGAGGAGGGTGAAGAAAAAATCACTGGAGATTCTTCAAAAATGTTTGTTAGTTCGTCCAAAATTTCTGGAGGTTGATCGTGAGATATAGAATCTTGAGTCTGTGGAACAGAAGGTTGAGTAGGGTATATAAAATCGATATTTCGTTCATGATACTTGCGACACCGAGCAACGTGTACGTATTGAAATTGATTGTCAGGTTTTTCAAGAACAATGTGATTTTCAAACACATTTGCCACCCGATATGGACCTTCGTAGCTGGGTGCAAATTTCTTCACTAAAGTATGAGAAACAGAAGACTGGAAGTGCGTTTCCACGAGAGTGAGATTTCCAACGACAAGATCTGGTTCCCTACGCCTAGTATTATTATATCTTACGTGAGCCGCTTTTGCTCCTAGCATTGCAACACGAGCTTTTTTTGCCATGATTCGTACTGATTGCGGAGTTGGTCGCTGGTTTAGTTCGTCGATAATCCCCGTTAAATTTTCGAAAGGGGTTTTAATTTTGCGACCCAGAAAAAGTTCTGCAGGAGTAATTTTAGTAGATTCGTGGACAGACGAGCGGAGGGCGAACGAAAAAAGCTCCAAATGGTCATCCCATCGTTCATGATGATCCATGACAAATGTAGCAATCATTTTCACTAACGTGCGGTTTACGCGTTCCGCAGGATTACTCTGGGGATGATATGGGGAAATGAATTTATGCTTAATGTGTAGTCTCGCACACATTCTTTCAAAAATGTCAGAAATAAATTGTGGACCATTATCCGAAACTACTTTATTAGGTGCACCATATCTAGAGAATACTTCATTAATTATTACATTACAAATAACTTCTGCCGTAGCGGCTTTAATGGGAAAAACTTCAACCCATTTAGAAAAATTATCAGTTAATACTAACACGTAACGAGCATTGTTTTTAACAGAGAAAGGATAAGGTCCCAATAAATCTATTGAAATAATATCAAAAACATGAGAACTTGAACTAGATTTCAAGTGACCGGCCGGTCTTACATTACGGTAATTATTAATCTGACACAAATGACATGATTGAACGTATGCGAGCACACTTTGGTACATGCCAGGCCAATAGGCAACATCCCACAATATACAACGGGTCTTGCGAATACCTAAATGGCCTGCAAGAGGTTTGTCATGAAATTCGTTTAAAAGGGCCATTCTAAGGGTTCGCGGAATACAGAGGCGAAACTCTGCCCTAGTAGTCCTAGATTTCGTATAGTAAAGAAGACCCTCTATGACTTCAAAATGCTGTGACCTTCCAGCCAGAGAAGGATCACTTTGTAGGGGCGAACCCGCAAGCAAAAAATTATAGATATCCCCGAAATCTAGATCATTTATTAATTCTGCCATTATCTGCTCTCTGGATGTTATATCAGCTATTAGAAGTAAAGGCTGACATCCAGGAGTAGTTTCTGTGGGGACCCCACTAACCGGAACGTGAGACAATGCGTCCGGTAATTGATTCTTATGACCTGGCTGATACGAAATTTTGATATTGCTCTCTTGTAACTTCAGAGCCCACTTCATAAGTCTTTGCGATAGGTGCTTAGCAGAATTCAAATACTGAAGGGCAGAATGATGCGTAATAATGTTAACTGTCAATTCGTTAAGGTAACATTGAAATTTGTTCAGAGCATACACAACAGCAAGACATTCACGTTCCGTAGCTGAATAATTGCGTTCAGCTTTGGCTAAAGTACGAGACGGAAAAGCTATTGGATGCCCAGCTTGTGACAAAACGCAACCAAGACCAACTCCGGATGCGTCAGTATAAATATCAAATTCCTTAGTATGATCCGGGAAAGCCAACACAGGAGGCTGAGTCACCTCAGACTTCAATGTTTCAAATGCAGCGTTAGCCTCAGGTGTCCAAACAAACTTCTTGTATTTACGTTTCAAAGCATACAATGGCTCACAGATTGTAGCATAAGCGGGGACGAACTGCTAATACCATCCGGTCATTCACAGAAAGCGTGATAGTTCGTTTGCTGTTTTAGGCCGAGGAAAGTCAACAATAGGCCTAATTTTTTTCATTATCCGTAAATAAACCGTGGGGAGGGATTTTCAACCCCAGATATACAATCTCGTCCCTCGCTATCTGGCATTTACTAGGTTTTAACGTCAAGCCAGCATTGTATATGAGTTGGAACACCTGTTTGAGCAGAGAAAGGTGCTCGTCAAAAGTCTCGGATGTAATAATAATGTCATCCAAATATACATGCACATGGGGACCCAGAAATGGTCTGAGAACCGTATCCATAAGCTTTTGGAAAGTAGCAGGTGCAGAAGCTAGTCCAAAGGGCATACGTAGGTATTCATAAGCCCCAAAAAGAGTCACAAAGCCTGTTTTATCGACAGAGTCCGGATGTACCGCCACCTGCCAATATCCACTCGCCAAATCCAAGGTTGACATCCATTTGGTTGACGACAGGTCATGTAAAATATGCGACATGAGAGGTAGTGGATAATTGATCGTTTTTGTGACTTGGTTGAGCTTGCGGAAATTTGTCACGAAACGAAATTCATTGGGTTGTTTCTTTGGAACCAAAAAGGCAGGAGCAGCCCAGGCGCTTGTTGATTCCCTGATTAAGCCCTGTTTAATCATTTCAGAAATTTGACGTTGCATTTCCTGTTTCTTATGGGGAGCACAAGGGTAAGGTTTCGTCGCTATCGGTTTCGAACCATCAGTGTCAATGACATGATAAACCACCTGTGTGAAACCAGGTTGATCAGAAAATAAACCAGGGCTTTCCTGCAAAAGTAGAGAAAGCTGGTTTCTTTGCCTCTCATTCAATTGGTTACTCAATAACAAACTCGTTATGTCTATAGGGACCGTAGGAATCATTTCGTCAGGTTCCGGAAAGGAAATCGCATGATGTACGAAATTCAAAGTTATTTGAAACGTATGAATAAAGTTCATTCCCATTAGACATTTCACAGGTAGTTCGTCTATAAGCAGGAAAGAATGCGTAAAACGAGCCGTTCCCAGCCCTAGAGATAATGTGACAGTTTCTGTGATACTGAAGATTTCGTTATTTGCACCTCGCAAATACTGCGTCGCAGGCTGAACGAGGACTGCAGGAAAATTGTCAGTGCAAAACTTCGTATTTAGGACTGATATTTCAGAACCAGTGTCGAACTTTGTCTCGACAATAATATCTTCAATTGTCAAGAATACATCAGGCAACTGAGGAGTTTGGACAGTCACTAATACTGTTTTAGGGTCAGAAACCTTGGTATCAGGAAGCAGGACCGACCCTTGGTCTACTTCCGTTGGAAGTTTAAAGGATTCCTGGTTGGATTATCATGCGGTCTGAAACCTCGACCCTGCCGGGTATCGGGAAAATTTTCACGATGAGGAAAACTGCGTGAAACCTGCGTCGGGAACTCCGCGTGTCTGTTGACATTGTCATATCTATTACTTCTTCCCTCAGCACGGGCAGAAAAATCATCATTGTCCTGAGCATGAAAACGTTCCGAATGCTGCGGATTGGAACGGGGTCGAGCATACTGTGCATTTGTACGATATCCTGAAGATTGTTCAGAAACTCGCTGTTGGTTTGCCACTCTTCTGTGTGGTGGAACGTATGAAGCTTGGGTGTGCACTTGTGTATGCTCGCGCTGAAAGTTATTATGCCTATTATGCCGCTGAGGGTTTTCGAAATAAGCCTCGCGGGGTGCCCGAGCATGGTGAGTTGAACCATGTTTGCCGTGTCGCTCTTCATACGTTCGTATGAGCGAAGACATTCATGAATTGTAGCAGGGTGTCGAACCTCAAGAAAATCTTGTAAAAATGGGTCGAGCTGCTGCAAGAGGGTATCCAACATGTCAACATGACTGGCATGTGGATCCCACAGGTTATATAAGCGTGTTGTTTCCAACGCAAATGCAACAGGGCTATCGTTGGGTCCTTGCTGATGAGAAAAAGTTGTTGTGCAAGGCTAGCTCGACTGAGGCCGAAAGGAAAGACCTCCAAAATTTCTGCTCGGAAATTCTTATAATGAGAATCCGGGTTCGACACTCTCCACTGCCGATACCAGGTCTTAGCGGTATCCTTCAAGCAAGTGCCTGCGATTTGTACTTTGCAGTCTTCAGGAATATTGTATAGATCAAAATGATCTTCCAAATCTTCGAGGAACTTTAATAAAGATCCCTCTCACCCATTGAAATGAATTGTTCCTGCATGCGGCACGAAATGGGACAGCATTCTGCTTCGCTGAGAGGATTGAACTCCCTCAGGTACGACCCGCGACTCAGAGTAATAGGAAGCTGGTGCATTACGAAATTGTGGAGAATGCCTGGGTACGTGTAGATCATTCATATCAAAGTGAGACCCACAGGCTTCTTGCAGATGGTCGAGATTAATCCCATCACCACCGAAACTTGTCTTAGGGTATAAAATTGAAGTTGTCTCAGGTAGTAAAGACATGGGTAATAATTGTCAAGACCTCGTGTCCGAGAAAAGTTCGGGCGCCAATTATAATGAATATGGCTTTTAAATACTACGCTAATTGTCGTGAATATAGCTTTCTTCAATTATAATGTAATTAATTCAGCTTCTTCTAATGGTTTTTGTGTTATTAATTATGAATAAAGTCTCCTGCTAGTAGTGTAGTAATAGTAATGAACAAACTTATAACTGGTAGTAATGTTGTAGCAGTAATTAAGATGAATAGAGTCTTATGCTGGTTGTTACTAGTAATACTAAATGAAATAAACCTAACAGCCAGACAGAGGTCCGACAGTACTATGAACTGAGAAAGACGTACTTACGTAAAACCTTTTATTATGAACTTCTACTGGTATCATCACACACAGCTACTCAAATAACACGTAGCTCCTTGCACATGAACGGAGCTCTATACTCATAAACAACAGCTCTCCACATAAACAAACGCTCTCTTTCACATAAACCAACGCTCGCTTTCACATAAACCAACGCTCTTCTATACAACAACAAACGCTCTCCTTAGGTATCGTTGAACGCGCCTATTTATACTGGCTACCACCACGTCATGACTTACACTCATTGCCACATCTCATTCAGCGGGTGAAATAACATCTCGTTCAGTAAGAAGATAATTTACATAGTAAAATAAAATAACCAGAGATAGTAAAAATCAAAAGGAAAGTGAATATAGAGTATACGTTACACTGTGAGTAACGCAAGTTCCTCACTGTCAGGAAACAACAAGCATAGAGCCTTGCCAGGTAAAAAAAAATTCACACATGCACACTAAAGTTCAAAGCCGAGAGCCAGTAGTCTTGGAGCAGAGCTCTGTTTTGATTAGGAGAACATATAAGCGGCCGGATACTTTTTTTATCAGGAAAATTGCATAATACATAGAAAAACTACTTGCTTATTTTGATAAATATACTTTCCTTTTGCGTATTTCCACGAAATATCATTTCCGATGCTGAATCCTTCCTCACGAAGGACCTACGGCAGATAATGAGATGATGTGTATGAATAAAAATAATGCGATTTGCATTCATTACTTTTAGAATCTGTCCCTTGGCGTTTCTGGAAAATAAAATACACTGTTCAGCCTCACGCGTTTCATTTTTTTTTTTAACAAAACGTCTTCCTCACATCGCAGTAAGTCTGGACGGATTAACAAATGTAGTGCAAATGGTTCTTTTGCACAACATTTTGATAAAATGTAGGAATTAATCCGTGTGACTCATTTCTAGTTCTCTTTTAATATGACTCATTTCTATGTTTTTGTACAATTATCATACGGGGCTATAATGTAGGAATAAATCCATAATACCCGTTATCCATCCTAAAAGATGGTTCATCAAATATGCCCCCACACAATCTAAAATACCATGCCCTGAATTAATGTCAGCAAATGAGCATATATGATGCGTTGCGAAGCGGGAAGTAAACTGAAGACAGTCATTCACTAAGCTGCCCGATTCTACTTTCGATCACAGCAGTAGTCATACGAGACAGCAGTAATCATACTGATCTGTCTTGTCTAGTTCACGGAGGTACCCTGTTTCCTTAATAGGACGAAGCAATAATTCTTAGAGGGATCATTGGCACTAATGCTTTCTCATTGAGTACTTGCTAAGTAGGCTATAACAATGGCGACTAAACTAAGAAAGGAAGGGGTAAATGTTTGGGTCACTTATTTGTACCTTGTGGCATGACGTACGTGTCAGGAGGACTACGCCTTTCCCATCCCTGGTTGCGTTATTAACAGAGAATAAAGAATTAAAACGGATGGCTTATCATTAGTGACAGGTTTATGGTCATTACTGCTGAGATAAGAATGAGGAAATTAATTGTTTGCCGTAGTTTTCGCGAACGCTGCAGCTTTGTGAATATTTTTGTTTGGGTAGGGCAAACATTTCATGTACCATTTGGCTCCGGTATATCGGCCGCTAAATGGGTTACATTATGTTACATTACCAATGAATTTTACGGATTTTGTGCCAACAATCATCAATTTTATAAAGTAACTATACAAATTTTCATATTAGTGCAAAATCATTGAAGACAGAAATTCACTATTCATGGGATGACCATTCAAAGCTGTCATTATGAGAAAAGCATAAGGAGTACGAAGTACAAATAGTTTTGTGTGCAAATGGGAGGGATGTCAGTGAAGCTCACGTTGTGAGCAAAGATCGATGTAAAGCGAGGTACGTGATATATGAGCATAAAGTGAAATATACTACAATTAGTTGTTATCGTTTACTACGTAATATAGTTCTTTTTAAGGAGATAATATCCGAATATCAACGAACAGTTAAGTGGCATATATATATATGGATATACGTAATTCCAACACAGTTCTCTGATATTTTACTGTAAGAACTCTTGAAACATTGCGGTATCCACTTCGATAAGTATTCAAACTAGAAGAAATAAAAACATGTGACTTTGAACGCAATTCATAAGGTGTGATTTTACTGTACGTTTGTAAAATTTTATATATATTGAATAGTTATTTTTCTTGCAATGTAAAATTTGAATTTTATTTGAAACATGGCTATTTTTTATAAAAAATAATGCCACGAAATTAAAATATTTGTTCTTCAACGTCATCCAAAGTCCTCGGTGCTCAATATTCCTATTGGAAAATTTAACAAGTATCATTGTTAGATCATTGATAGCAAAGCAAATGCTACGGTGGAACGTTCTCATTTTGGACGTTGAGCTACAGCGCACGGCGTATCAGATGATTAATTGTAAATCGTATAATAACATTCAGGAGAAATCCAAAGGAACTTTTTTCGTTGCATTGTTGATGTGCTTTAAAAGATGAAAGTTGAAACCGATTCGGGGAAAAAACAGAAAGTACATTTTTTGGTACTCCTGGTGTAAAGACCTAACTTCGAAGCCCAGAATCACGTGAAATCTATTTGACACCCTATAGGTATCTTTTGTAGTATGCTCTAGTTATTGCATTACCTGAAAGTACTCATCCTCTGCTTTTGCGCATGGTGATTCTTTTGTCTCTTGTTTTGTGACAGACACTAAACATAATTTCGTATTCAACCACGGAGCGCCAAAAAAAAAAAAAAAAATCAGAAATCGTACAACCATTGACAGAACAGTGTTTCTAGAAAGAAACTACGACGAACGGTATTGAAGCTAGAGCATGACAAGTAGAGGTGAAGGTATTATCGATGGCACTCTTGATAATATCGATAGTTTTGTCCAACTCAGTATATCGATACTGCATCGACAGTGTTTTGTAAACATCAATTGTTTTAGGTTTTTCAATGCTGTATGAGTAAATCACGATGGTGTAAACTATTCAGCTTCCACCGATGGCTTTGATGATTGAAACGCTGATTTTCACCTCATTTAATCTGGTGTCGAAAACATTGAGGCCAGCCACATTGATACATGATGACAATGAGAAACTAAAGTCAACTGTAATTAAAAGCGCATACGGTAAGGGTATGTGGTTTTCACACTTTGTTGTTCGTTTCAGTCGGATAAAGACGAAGTCCAAAGCATTGCTCTTGTTGTTTGTACTGGAAGTTTAAAGGTGCATCAGGTGATGAAACAGTTATTTGTTGAAGGTAATTAATCAGTAATAATGGGTAAACGTAAAATATATTTTGTGCAACTTTATTTTTCTTTTGTTAAGGATAAGGTCTACACAAAATGCAGCCTTTGCGGAAAGAATTACAAAACGTCGGGCACGACGTCAAATCTTAGGCATAAATTAAAACGACAGCATCAAGCTGCTCTCGTTTTAAATGATCCCAGGAAAAAACAATTGAGGGACAGCCCCAATAAAAATTTTATTTATTGAATTTCTCACGAATTATTACCAGGCTGTTGCTAAACACAATAGGAAAATTATTTTTGCATTCAAAACTGCAGATATTTCTCCTTTTGCTTTTACTCGTCCAGAGTAATGTAATTTTTCATGTTTTGTTGTAATATGTTACATTGTGAACATCACTCTAAAGAAATTGAGATTCATATTTTCAGTGCTTATGAAGAACAGTATTATATATTTTTCAAAGTAATTTGGAAGTATCAAACTGGATTTCATGAAACTCTGGTATGAAGCATTCTATAATGGGACTATTATGCCACATGGAAAGGAAATCCCGGAGTACAAAGACTGAAGCCAACAGAGCAATAAACAAAAACTTCAAAACTCAATTCTTTCTTACAATTTTTTCCTTGATACACCTCTTCTACAACAAAGCAAAATACAAATTGTCCCAAATCTTTATTAATGGTATTTCTGCCATGTGCTAGGTATTGTTTGCATGCCTCTCCTTAAAAGAAAATTTAAGCATTATACTCGCATTCTGTGAAACACGACTATTATAGCTGATCACGTAGATGGCAAATAATCGAAATTTCAACAAATTGAACACAGTTTGCACACAAAAACGAAAATCTCATAATTGTAATTTCAGTTCTGTTACATGGAGGAACTTTAATGTACCTTACTAAAGCAAAGAAACAAACCGATGAAGTTCTTAACTTCTTGAAATTTTCGTGTTTATATATAACTTATATTTTAAATAAATAACTGAAAAAAATCGAAGTGAAAGTTTTCTCTAAAATCTAGTATATCACTATAGCAACAAAATTGTGAATTTGTTGTGCAAATTTGTCTAGGATGATGATATTTTTATAAAAGATACTAAAGGTAAGCAGTGCAGTGGTACGGAAATTGTTCAGTAAATGTCAAGAACGAAGTCAATGAATGCCATACCAACCAAAAGCTGGATGACATTCATTGACTTCGAGATGGATGACATTCATTGACTTGATACCACCCAAGAGATGTTTCGCTATGGTACAATGTTCTGCATATTTTAGGATACATACCGGCTACACTTTATTTTGAATTACTTATTCAGAAAATTCTTTTTATTTGCACATTGGTATTTTTTCTGTGTTTTAAAAATATTAATTTTTGCACTGCAATACAAGAATATTTTCGGTGTGAGTACAAGAGAGAATAGTTCCGAGAAAGAGTTCTATATTTAGAGTGGTGACTTAATTCTGACAGACAGTTCCGTGAATAACAAGGAAGAAACAAGAACAATGGCTGTGTGAACTGCGAAAACAGTGTGCGCTATCGGGGATAGATCGAAAGTCAGTAAAGCGCTTATCAGCTGATGGTGTGTCTAGATCTTCTGTTCATCGAGCCACAAAATTTTTAAAAGTGCAACCATATTAAATATTATTTGTGCAATAGCTTCTTGTCACCGATGAATAGAAATTAATTAATAGAATATCACCGTTGATTCCGTAATTTTGTGAGTGAGAGAATTCAGGTACTGGTATAGTTATTTTTCAGAGACGCGGCATGGTCGCATTTAAACGACTGGAATAATAGACAAAACAGCAGGATTGGGGTGCCGAAAATCCCCACGTGAAGCATGAAAAGCCGTTTCCCGAGCGGAGAATTCGTGATTAGTGCTCGTTGACTCGTAAAGGAATTATGTGTCCATTCTTATTTGAAAGAACCATTAATGACGAACGATACCAGCGTTTGTTGATACAGTTTGCTGCACTCTTGAAAGTGGACGAAAGAAACCTTTGCCAGGATCTGTTGCCAGGATGCCATTTCTTGAGTTAAAGTAAACCTTCGGTATATCAAATGTTTTTCAACGGCTTCTATACGAAGATTGTGTCCTGAATCCAAATTTGATGGGTTTCACTCTGCATCTCTTGACCGTTTTGAATTATGATGCCGTGGAAACCGCCGCCTTCCAAATTCATCACTTTACTGTTATACTGTATTACAATAATTCATGTAGTGCTATCGTGATTGATTTCTAATTAAAGCTCCTTTTAAGTAAAAACTATATTATGTATGCATGTATTTAGATAAAATTAAATTTATGAGGTCATCAAAATGGCCGCCTTCTAAATTCATTATTTTTCTGTCGTATTACAACAATTCATGTAGTGCTATCGTGTTTTGTATCAAATTAAAACTTTATTTATGCAGAAACTATATTATATATGCGCGTAATTTGATATAAGTTATTTTATGACGCTTTCAAAATGGTCGTCTTCTAAATTCATCATTTTATTGTTACATTAGAATAATTCATGTAGTGCTCTCGTGTTTGGTATCAAATTAAGGTGGACGTCAAGTTATTTTGCTTCCTATACTTCCAATGGGAAACCTTTTGTACACATTTCCTTCACAATTAGTGAGTTCCCAAGAATGAAAATTTGAACACCGATTGAATTAACTTCATATTATAACGTGGAATACTTAAAATATTCTAAAACATAACCATAATTATATTAAAAATCAATAACTTTTCTATTGGTGGTGTTGAAACCAGAAAACAGATGGCACGACCTGTGCTTTGATGACGTCAGTAGACAAGCAAATGTTGGATTGAATAATTATGGTTATGCTTTAGAAAATATTAAATATTCCAAATTATAAAATGAAGTAATTTTAATCGATGTTCAAATTTTAATCCTTGGGAACGTGTTAATTGTGAAGAATATGTGTACAGACGTTTTTCCATTGGAAGTATAGGAAGCAAAATTACTTGACGGCCACCTACAGCTCTATTTTTCTCGAATTTATATATGCATGTCTTTTCATAAAATTAATTTATGACGTCATCAAAATGAACGCAATATAACATTAGTTTAAGATATTCACAGTACAGGTACCGCATTGCTTATTATTTTTTCACCTAGTTTCCGAAATATCAGAGTTTTGCTAATAAGATGAAACAGTTGGTGTTAAAAATAATAAAACAAATATCAAGTGCTTCAATGAAACTTGGAAATACTTTGACCGTTCCGGTTTTTCTAAAGATGGAAGTAAACGCAGAGAGTTTTTAAGTGTACCGTTACAGACGACCGTCTTAGTACGTCAGGTGAAGCTCGTATTCGTGCTATTATAGAATCGAGTAGCAAAACTGGTGACAGTGTACATGTTGAACTTCAAATTAAACTCGAAAACAATAAGAACCTCAAATTAAAATGTCACAAGTTTTGTGTGTTCTCCTATACAAATAAAGTTGTCATTGATGGGGTGGTAAAGAAATGTTCGAATTGCAGTGCCACGAGAACAGTGCCAGTTGCTAAACAAATACGTGGAAGTCAATCTGGCAGCTTTTCTTTCCAAAAAACTCTGTGTATATATATATATATGTGGAAAACTACAAAATCGAGCAGGGCAGCAAGAATTCCAAAAGATGGCGTCCAGCAAGGAGTGTACTGCAAAGGACTGTACAGACGCTGCAGGTACTAAAACCTTTAAAGCTGCTATCAACGAAAATTGCGCCGCGGGGAGTGATGGATGGTCAAATGAAGTTAGTTTTCGTCTTGAAGGAGCAGTGTCAGATTTACATGCAGCTGAAAGAAAATACCACAGGGACTGTATACACAAATTCTTGAGTCCCAGGAAAGTACTATTTGACCAGCCAGAAATATCTGAAGCTAAGGAATATGTGGTTTACGATCAAGTTGTTAACATTGTGTTCCAAGATGAAGAACAGATCTGGTCATCTGTGGAACTTGAGAAGTCATATAACAGTGCGGGTGGCACAATACTAAACCGTCTCTCATTAATATCTAAGCTAAATATGGAATTTAAAGGTGAACTGTTAACAATAAACTGTAAGGGAAATGTAAACTAGATTATGTTTCGAAAGGCGGCATAAAGTTACTGCACCTTCAAGAAAGCGATGATGACCAATATTCCATTCAGGTAGTAGCGAACATGACCAAGACGGAAACACAGGAACTTACGGTGAATAAAAACAATACCAAACTAGATTTGACCGGTGTGCAGCTGCTAGAGAAGTTTATCCAACATTTTTTAACCTTATTTAATAATTTACTAGCGAAAACCCTTAGCAGACACCGTCGTTATAATGTATTATGTTAGGAAACATTCTAACCAGCAAAGTACAGAACAGATACAATCACTTACATGTAAGCATTAGCAATGTATTAAGAGACAAAAAAAATGATTAAACGATTCTGTGATTTTGGAGTCAGTTGTTCGTATAAAGAGTACCTTCGTTTCAAAGGATCTGAAGGATCACATACTGTCATGGAAATGTCTGTGGCTCCAATCGCTGATTCATCTTTAGGTCTCGTTTAAGTTGTAGCCACCATTTTGATGCCAATATATCTTTCCAAAACTGACTAGTTTCTACACATTCTCTTGCCATGATACTTGTCTGGAAACAAGCAACAAAAAAAATTGTCCTCCGGCTGTTAACTGGAGTTATTATGCTTGGATGAAGAATGACGAATCAAAATCTCTTTCACCAATTACTATAACAGAAGGAACTGCGGCAGCACCAAATGAAATATTAAAGGTAACAAGTTGCAAGTGTGACAGTGAAACGAATTTCAACAGACGTAAGTGCCAAATGAGTAATATTTCATGTACACCATTTTGCACTTGCACAGGAAGTGAGGAATATGAACATTCATATACTAAATCGATTATGGAGACTGCAGATGACAGTGATAATTCGACAACTTAGTTGACTATAACCCATCAAGGTAGGGTGGTTGAGATGCGTAGGGTGGGTCTCGCTGCTAAGTACTGTAACCAGGTCTCGCCCGGAGGTGAGACCTGGTTACTGATTGTGAAGTAAGACTATAACTTGCTGAGAGATGCACATGAGGATGCACCTTTCTACATGTTTATTTCAAATTTTAAAAAGGTTAAGCTAATGCTGCTAAGTACTGCTAACTCTGCCGCTTTTAGAAGATGGCCATTTTGATGACGTCATAGAAGTAACTTTATGAAAATAAATCCACATATAGTTTCTGCATAAATAGAGCTCTAATTTGTAACCAAACACGCTAGCATAACATGAATTATTGTAATAAAACAGTAAAATGATGCATTTAGAAAGTAGCCATTTTGATGACGTCATAAATGTAATTCTATCAAAAAGCACGCATGTATAATTCCTACAGAAATAGAGCTTTAATTTTGCACCAAACACGATAGCACTACATGAATAATTGTAACATAACAGAAAATAAATTCAGAAGACTGCCATTTTGATGACGTCATAATTGAAAACCCTATGTTAAAACCCTCAACAGATACCTAATGAAACTCATCAAAATCGGATTCAGGACACATTGTTGGTATTGAAACCATCTAAAAACAACTTATGTACCAACATTTCAGGTATTTTGCTTGGGCGTCAGCCTAATTAAAGGCAAAATTCAAAGTAATAAAGCTACGTACAAAATAATCCAAACAAGTTTTATATTACGTAAAAATTATTTTCCAAAATTTTACGGAAAAATTAAATTTCCTAGGATTTCGTAAATCATGCAGGTTTTACATTTTATGAGGTTACAGTTTGAGAATGATCTTCAAAGAATCTAAGTGAAAAGTCGGATTAAAACAGTGAATAAATAAATTAACGATTTATGGCAGAATAGAGTAACCTGAAATTTACAAAATATGAATTTCTTTATATTATGTGTTGCCATTAACAAAAACACTTTTATGATTTTAATAAAGAAGGGTTTACTTTCTGAACAGGGCTCAATTTCGACCGGTAGTTAGTAGCAAATTGCTACCAAGCAAATGCATTTTGCTCGTGATAATATGTGGTAATATCAAAAGTTTCTAGTGGAAACATTTTGAATATTTTAGTGTGAACTGTAAAGCGCCACTGCGTTGCTCGTGTGGAATATTTTAAACACGTACAAAGAGGAACAACTGCTTTCTCGAAACGAATGTTTCTTGAAAAGTACAAACATTGTAAAACATTTTAGCACTGATAGAAATATTCAGACATTTATTTTATCTACTTCTGCATGTTAGGTTGAGTTCAGGTTCATGAAGAGAATCCATGGTGATTGGAGGGACAGTTTAAACTCACAAACATGGAATGCTCTCATGAATATTGAGGTTGAAGTTTCATAAGAAAACAAGTTTGACCCCAGGCCTGCTATTTTAAAGTGGTATGACTTAAGACCCAAAAACGAGATCGTCAGCCATACGGAAAATAACTTAAAATTTTGTATAGTGTTCTTGAATATTGTGAATAAAGTTATATAAATAAAAAAAATGTTTTCAAACATTTGCATTGCAATTAAATTGTTGAAATTAATCTGTTAGTTCATGAAAAGGTGTTATATCTAAGTATCTGTAACCTTTTCAGAATTATAATCTGACAGTTACAGGGATGAAATCAAAATTTGTCATGATTGACTAATGGAGGGGGACATGTTAAAGTTTTATTTTTTTGTATAATGTTAATCAACTTTCGCTAGTAGATAATGCTCTTTTCTAGTAAAACATTAGCTACCAGCAGGTGTTGCCACTGCTAAAAACACGAAATCAAGGCCTGTTTCTGCATGACATTGCGAAATTTTGTACGAAACGCATTTTGCGCCCCATTTTCACAAAACGCAAGGTAGTAAGTAATATTTGGCTCCCAAATTTTAGAATACTTGCATTTAATTTGAAATCATCATTGAATCACTTTGAATTCTGCTGCAAAATCTTCAAAATATTTAGAAATGAAAAACGTTTTTTTACGAATGTCCATTAGTTTGAGCATAATCTATATTGTAAGCGTAACTTTAGTCCTTATGTGTTGCAGACCCGTTAGTACTAAACTTTCTTTGCCAAGATCTTGTTAAATCGTGAGAGGTATTATACAATTTTATGTTGTACGAAATGTTATAAGTTTTATGCATATTATGTTCCTTTTAGTATGAAGTTTTGTTATATTCGCATTATGGTACTACTTGGCAAATATAATATTTAAGTGTAGTCATTTTTTAAATTTTTAAATTTTATGCATCGGTGCTATCAACTTCATGATATTGCTATACATAAGCGAATTAAATATCAATCGGCTCACGCTATTTTTAATCTGAAATACAAAAATAAATAACGATAATTACTATCTACTTTATATAAAAGAAAAATCACATTACCATCTAACCAAATATGTATTTATCATTTTCATCGCACTCCTTTTTCCAAAACCAAAACTTTTCGTAACTCTAAAGTTATTTAATGTCTTTAAAAGGAAAGTACTTCATCTCCCAGCAAAAAGAGGATCGGAAATCCTTTGTGCAGTTTGTTAATGATTTCAACACTGCTGTATAGCATTGAATTCAATCCACAAATATCCCACTTGGTCTTCTTCTGGTCTTTTCCTGTCCCTTGGATTCCAGTCTAAAATTTCGGTTGTTCATAGGTAGTCCGTCCTTCTGGCAATACATCCAACCCATATCCATTTCATGAATTTTGCTCTCATCACGAAGTCTTCCACTTTTGTCATTTCATATTCTCATGTACATTTAATTAGTTCTCTCAGGACATGGATATGATCTACAGTGCTGTCGCCACTCCTGAATCCAGCTTGTTCTCTTTGTTGGGCCACGCCTAGTGTTAACTTCAAGCAATGTGAAAGAAACTTAGTAAAGAGAAAGACGCGCATTATCTACATTTTCGTTTTTCTGAATTAAATTAAAAAGCAGACCGTTTTCATATTTGCAATAAACGAAATTGAGTCAAAATGTGGAATCCATTTAAATACTGACATTATCTACAATGAAATATACCTATACAAAATTGTCGATGTTTGCCAATGCATGTACACTATCTACCAACAAGTAACTGGACACCACTGCAATTGACGATATCTGCGGTCCTGATTCACGTCACGGCCTCCGCCGGTAAATATCGTTTGGTAAACAACAACGCAACCTATCGCATACAAGATGCCACGCAGTTCGGCGCTCTCTGATTTCGAGAAAAATGTAATAGCCGGGTATCAGAGAAATGGCCGATCCACACATAACATATCCAGCGAGTTGAAGTACATAAAATCGACAGTGGCATACGCGATTGGCAAGTGAAAGATGACAGGTGACTGTCGGAATGTGTCCCGACCCGGCAGACAAACAAAACTGGGAGTTATAGACCGACGGGTGCTGGCCAGAGAAATTCGGAAGAACCGTACCAAATCGATGGACCACATCTGCGAGGAATTTCAAAAGGCATCCGGGAGTGTTCTTTCGATGAATACCATCAGCAAGGAAGCTTATCTGCTTGGTTATCATGGACATGCTTTGATCATCAAGTCCAATAGCGCTGCTCGGCTAACGTTATGCAAAGAATGTCGACAGTGGACCGTTGAACAGTGGAAAGAGGTTCTTTGGAGCGACGAATTAAGGTTCACCCTATACCGTTCGGATGGCAGGGTCTAGGTTTTGGCGTCTGCCTGGAGAACACCTCCTGCCGGAATGTATTGTGCCAACTGTGAAGTTCGGCGTCGGTGGAATTATGCTATGGGGTTGTTTCTCCTGGTATGGCACGGGACCCTTGGTCGCAATACTTGGTAGACTGAACGCCGAGACCTACTGCACCATTTTGGATGACCATGCGCTTCCTACGTTATCGCAGTTTTACGGGTTGGACCCATGTTACTTTCAGGATGACAATGCCACCTGTCATGTTGCAAGGTCCACCATGGCTTGGCATGGTGACAATGTGGTTAATCGAATGGATTGGCCTGCGCAGAACCCTGACCTTAACCCTATCGAGCACCTCTGGGACGAATTGGATCGTCGACTCAAGGGGTGCCCCCACCGTCCGAAATCGGTGAAGGAACTGACCTGTCTTTTCCAAGCCGAGTGGAAGAAAATACCGCTAGCCGTTGTACAACGCCTGGTTGAGAGTATGCCCCGGAGGGTCACAGCTGTAATCGCCGCTCGTGGAGGCTTCACCAACTATTGAAGGTGAATAAACTTCGTTTTCCTTTGCTATCACAGGTGTCCAATTACTTGTTGGTAGATAGTGTACTTGTAATAGCAGCTTTGTTTGACAAGATAATGAATGTTTCACATATAGTCATTGCTGGCAAGTTTATGTATAACATGATATGTTAACATGGCGGTACATAGGTTAGAAAATTAAATTAAATTATTTCGGTAATTAAATATAATAATGATTTATAGCAATAATTTTTAATAATAATGATTTCATTAATTAATTTCACAAGATTTTTGAAAAAAGGCAGCATGAGCTCACCTTTCCTGAACGAGACTGCCTCTATATACTTAAAAAGAGAGAGAGAGTACATTCTTGTTGGCTTAGACACATGTAGGTTACATCTTTTGTCTCAATTACGCAATGTACGGCTTCCTTCCAAAGAGCTAGTTTAGGCTGCTGTTCAAGTATCGTCCCAAAAAGTATCTGTTCTTATTAACCGATACCCTAATCAACCGGAACCTTCTGCTGATATTAGAGTTTAATCCATGTTACTTCTTTCATTTCCTAGAATTCGCTTAAAAATTCCCTGTGAAACGTACTTAACAGGTGAGCTAAGAATGCACAAAACACTTTCTGTAAACTTGAGGACTAGTGAGACGTAATTTAATTTCATAGTATTAGAGGAATGTGTGAACAATCTTATGCTGGGAATCATTGAAATTCCATGACATGGTCAGAAATTGCTTTTTAAAATTGCATCATGTAAACGATTCCTGCCCAAATATGTAACAAGTGATTTGTCACATAAAAGAAGAAGAAAAAGAATAAAAAAGCAAATTTGCAGTTATTCTAATTAAAATATTTCTACGAACTGATTTCGCAATAATAACGCAAGAATTGTACCTCCACTATACATAACATAACATAACTATGCTAGTTATCCGAATTTATTGGCGTAAATGAAATCAAAGTTTCCATGCTTTCGCACATCAACCAGACGGCATGTTCAAGGAAGTTAGACAGCAAGCCTTCCTTGAAAAAGCCACCTGGTTGATCTAAAATCTTGGAAACTTTGTCTTTATTTACGCCAATAAATTCGGATAACTACTACAGTTATACTATCTTACGAATTCGCAATATCTATCTTAGGGACGTACAGCAGCGTTTGCTTACGGCAGGAAAAATATTCACATTCTTTATGAGATCAGGAGTTGAAGTTTGGCCGTGATATCAGTGCGAATATATCATATGTTGGATTTCAGAGGAAAACGTGAAAAAAGGTAATAACTCAGCCCCAATATAATGCTTGAATATACAGGGTGTCCCACAAAAGTCTCCCTGATTTTAAAATGAAATAACATCGGAAACGGAGATCGATAGAAGAATCAAACAAGTGGTATCTTTATTTGGAAAATCCGTAAAAATCTGATACAGAAGTTTCAAAATTACTTACACATGTTTGCGACAGGTGGCGCTGTACTCTGTAGTCGCAGTACAGAGTCCGAGAAATCGTCTATAAACTGTCCTTTGCAAGACGTCGTTGCAATCACATGACAATCGATTCAAAATATGCACCTTTCGCAGCAGAGAGATGGTGCAAACGAAGAATAAAATTTTCAGGCACCCTCTGTAGTGTGTAAACGGAAATGGACGCACATGCCTCACCGATAAACTCTTCAAGCTCGTTCAGTGTTGCAGGATTGTTCCGAAAAAGTGTCCTTCATTGTGCCCCACAAAAAGTAGTCGTAGGGGGTAAAATCGGGAAAGTATGGAGGCAATTCCATGCCTGCTCCAGTAAATGTGGAATAGTTCAAAGCAATTACCCTATTCCCGAAGTATTTTTTAAAAAAGCAAAAACCGCTGGGGTACGGTCTGGTCGGATCCCATCTTGCATAAACCAGGAAGTGCCTGGTCGATCCTCCAAAGCTTGTAGTGTGACGACAAAGTTTTCCAAAACCGCAAAGTACTGTCCAGTATTGATGGTTTCTCGCAATACAAAAAGGCCAATGATGGCTTTGCTGGAAACTGCAGCCCAAACGGTAACTTTTGGGGATAGTAGTGGTCGTGCTTCACACAAATGTGGGTTTTCGGTATCCCAAAACCGCCAGTTTTGTCTGTTCACGAAAACCATCCTGGTGAAAATGGGCCTCATCTGCGAACCATATGCAGCCAACATCGAATCAATCATGATCAATCATTGAGAGCATATCGTTCGCGAACTCTTCTCTTTGTCGCACAGCTCGACCTGTTATGGCTTGGTGACATTGGATCTTGAACGGAAACATGTGTAGGGTGTTCCTCAGTATTCTGTGCGTGCTGGATCGCTTTACTCCGGTAGCCGCTGCAACTCTTCGGATGGATTTCCTCGGATTATGCTGAATAACTGCAGAAACTGTCGCGACATTTTGAGGAATAACTGCAGATTGCCTGGGGCCAACATTTCCCACTAACTCATCAGCCACGCTGCCTGTTCGTTGAAACTTGGCGAAAAGCTGGCGAATTGTTTTCGAATAAGGACCTTTCCAACTTTAAATTGGGATTGAAACCTACGCCTTGTTCCCATAGGACTTCGATTTAATCGGTGATACTCGAGTACAAGAAAAATACGTTGCTCCACGGAATACATAAATTCATGCAGTTCCTTCAGTACGTTAACCTCCTTTCACGTTTCAACAACGAAACTGTCCGAAGACTGATCGCTATGTGCTTCACAGCGTTATTTATAGGACTTCACACTGTGACTACAGCGTACAACGCCACCTGTAGGCAACATTTGTAAGTAAATTTTAAACTTCTGTATCAGATTTTTACGGCTTTCCAAATAAACATACCACTTGTTTCATTCTTCTATCGATATCCATTTTCGAGTTATTTCATTTTAAAATCAGGCAGTCCTTTGTGGGACACCCATATCTTTGAAATTAGAGGTCATCTAGAACGCAAATATGTAGCCTCTCCTTGAAAAATGTCAATCACGCCTTATCGTGGTGCATCCTCTTCCCACTAAACTCCAAAGGATCTCTGACGATTGAGACATAGCCGTATAACTATACCACTGGCATTAGAGGAAACGATATCCCACACTCACTAACACGCTTAACCAGGGCGATGAGATATGGTAAAACTCACAAACACACACATACACGCTAGCACACACACACAAACATACACACAGGACTTGAAAATGCGTCCGTCGGATCGATCGTGACGAGCGAAAAGTTTTAGTTGACCAGTAAAAAAATCAGTAGAGCAATTTAAATTCAATCGGCAATTATTTATGCATTATGATGCCTATTGTTGGATACATAAAGCTATAAGTTTCTCAAAAAACGTTTTTTTTTTACAGAAAAGAGTCATGTTTGTGCGACAACATGGAAAATCGGTTTCTCCGCAAAAGAAATTGGACAGCGAATGCCGTGAGTCAAAACATCCCGACGCGGTGCGCTTTACTAACAACACGACGCAAGAAATCGTAAGCCCTGGAAAACAGTTTTTCCAAATGCTGTGTGAAAAGACAGGCAGTGTTAGAGTAACATACGCCTCGCGAGCTGCCACTTACTAATTGCTGTCGTAGGTCATAAGGCAAACACGATTCCGTGCAGCTGTTCGGAAAGTACTAAATATTGTAAGATTAATTGCGTCATCTACTCTAGAGGGATAAAACTGAGTTGGGATATTATTCAATAGTTAGGCGTTTAAATTAGGTTAGCGATAAAATACTATTCGAGAGTGTGTACACATTTTTAACAAATCAAACTGTAAAACACGAAACAAAATCGACAGTCCTACGGGGCTGTCAATTTTGTTTCGTGTTTTACTAGTATTTACATGTAACAGTATTTACCGATCGACAGCGCCCTACGGGGCTGTGAATCGGTAAATACTATTATAAAACATGAAACAAAATCGACAAACCTACGGGACTGTCAATTTTCAGCTGACGAATGAGATATGTCCGTGACTGGCGAATTAGCATGAGCATTTTAAACTTCTGTATGTGTGTGAGGGCTTAGTGAAAGTTTTCAATCAGCAAGTTCTCTTACAGTATTTCGTAATTCACACTGTGGTTCTTGTGTTCTCTGAAATGTCGGTTTCGTGTTCGTAAAATTGTAATGGATCCTGTGTGTATTCCTGTACATTTTATCCATTGGTAACAACAAGCAGTATTTCCAGTTATAATTCCACGGTATATGAAAAATACCTTACTTTCTAATTTCCTATGTTGTTAATACTTACATCGTCTGGTCTATGGAAATAGTGGTTGAACAGAGAAATATTTGATATCGTGTAACGTAGATATTAATTGACTTTCGAATTAACAATATATCGTATGGCTGATTAGCCGGTATTTGGCTTCAGACTTTAGATTTTATTGAATATTTCTTTGATGAGCAGTGATAAGAATACAAATTGTTAGAAATTAGGCGAGAGGCGATGAATAAAAGGAAGAAAAGAAAGAAATATTATTTTCGTGCCGTCAGTGTTTCAGAGATCATCATAGCAAAATGAAAATATACATTTTGTACCACACATTGGTCCCAAGTTGTACATACAACTTCTTATAAAACGAATATGGAATTTCGAAATGAAAGTTATGGAAGCCCGTGTTACATACTAACCATCGACGGATGAATTAATGTTTCGTACCTATATCCGAATCTCATCATAAATGTGTAATCAGTATACAAACCGGGTTTTACAAAGTACGAACTCCTACATTTCTTGCCTGTAAAAAATCGAGAAATAAAGACATAGAGACTTATTTTGGTAGGAATATAAGAAGGGGACTGCAAATGCAAGAAAGAAATAGGCACGTAAGTGAATTTACTGTTTATTGAGATCGCAGATTTTTCAGAAAAAAAAATTCTCAATTAACTGGCCAGCACAAAAGATTTCCTATGAAGCACTGCAGATGCATCACTGTTGAAATCCAAAAATTGCAGTTAGAATAAATAAATCCATCGCTCTTTCCACGTTACGCAACGCACAGTAACCGAAAAATTGTTATTCGGCCGCCGTGGGATATCGAGAGATTCAGGTTTCGTGTTCCCAACGGCAGACGAATAATAATATTTCGGTTGTTGTGTGTTGCTTAGCGTGGAAAGAGCGATGTATTTATTTATTCAACTAACGTCACGTATTTAGAAAATTTTCAATCGCAGTTCGTTTACCCAACAAGTTTCGTGTGCAAATGTTCATATGCAAAACTGCTATGCTGCGCGTGCCATGATAAGAGCGCCAATGGTTAGACAGCCTATACTGGAAATCACTCTTGCAAATAAGGAACGATAGCTCTTAGAAACATTTTATGAACCGAATCAGAATAATACTAGTTGCAACTTACCTCAGTTTCGGAGAGAATCACTGACACTATCAATGCTTTAGCAGCAGAAGTATCGATAAAGTATCTCAGTAGACCCACAAAAGTTTTGTTTTGGGTTCTCGTTGGTAACTCCCACCGAAAGTTCATAGTAACAATTATATATCCACTAATAGATCAAGTACTATTACGAAGGCCTTAGTAAAAAGCGAAAAATAATATAAAGACAGCAATGGAGAATGAAAGATGGGACAAAAGCAATGAAGGAAACATAGGAGGAATTAAACAGCGAATGAAATATATATATGGCAGCACAATATCAAGAAAAAGCAACATGAAACTCAGGCCTTTTGCACACGTAGAAGCCCCCGTAGGGATCATCTAGTGCACATTGTCGTTCTGCAACATCGTTGTTAGATCAACTGTTCTGAGGATGACCTTATATAGGTTGAAAAGTTTCAACGAGAGTTTGGTGGAATGGTGGTGACTTCGAGCATGCCGTGATTTTAAACTTTTTATTGGATTTTAGTAGTGAAATATTTTAAACTTCAAATTTAACTACTGGTGCAACAGGTACAGTGAACATCGATGGAATGTGAGTTTTTAATGATGAATTTCTAAATTTCAAATTAAACTACTGGTGCACTAAGTACAATGAACAACGATGGAATAGTATATTTTTTTAAACATGTATATAGGTATTTTAACATTTACAAAACTGGAACCAAAGTACAATGATATGTGAGCAATAGTGTACATACATGAAAAGATTAAAAGCAAACGTTTCATCTCCCAAGGAATTATTATTATAATATCGCGACATGTGTTGAGAATCGTCAATGAATCCCCCAAAAAAGAAAAATGACACACCAAGAATGTGCATCTTATAAAATAAGGATTACAGGTACGTAATAGTATTTGATCTTTTAGTGGATATACACTGCTGACCAACTGCTAAGGACGGATGACAATAGCAACGATAGCAACCATAAAACGGAAGGCAGGAAAATGTGGAAATTAGCATAAATGCGGGATATGGTAAGACGTGTTGTGCGTATGCAAATTTTGGATTGCCGAAATTGTTCGTGACGTCATAGCGCTGATAAGTGTTATAAAGGATTTGACGCGTATTGACCGTTGTTGTTCAAACGCAAAGTTGAAAGGGAAAGAATCAATTGACGAACTTGCAATTTTCAGTATGTCTTCCCGACATCACCTAGATGATTATACGCGTGGCCGTATTATTGGCAAGATTGAAGAAGGGCGAAAAATAAGAGATGTTGCCAGGGAGTTCGACGTCAGCCATAGTGTTGTTTCAAGGCTTTGGAAATGATTTCAAACAAATGGAGAGTGTAGCAAACGTCACGGGGGAGGTCGTGTTCGCAGTACGACATCTGCAGAAGATCGGTACATAGAGCTATCAACAAAAAGACACAAGCGCAGCACAGCTAGTGAGGTAGCAAATCAGTTTATGGCTGCTACTGGCAAGCGGATCTCCCGAAAAACTGTCGCCAGACGTTTGCATGAAGAAGGACTATATGCCCGCCGTCCTGTTGTGTGCATCCCATTGTCCAGACGTCACCGTACCGCCCGTTTGCAATGGTGCCATCAACATCGCAATTGGACTGATAACGACTGGTCTGCTGTCCTCTTCTCAGATGAGAGTAGATACAGTCTATCGTCTGATTGTCGACGACAATAGATCTGGCGTGATAGTGGTACTGCATATAGTCCAGCAAACATACAGGAAAGGGACCGATATCCGACATGTAGTGTCATGGTATGGGCTGGCATCTAGATCAATGGCCGTACGTTCCTCTATGTGCTTCCAACTGGGACTATGACTGGGAAACGATACATTAATGATGTTCTGCTACCTCATGTTCGCATGTTTCGTGGTGATGTCGGTGATAGATTCATTTTCATGGACGACAACGCAACATGTCATCGAACAGTCGCTGTCCAGGAATGTCTAGAGAGCGAGGATATTCAACGCCTCGTATGGCCAGCACGTTCTCCAGATCTTAATTCCATTGAAAATGTGTGAGATGCTTTGGGGAGGAGTCTTGCTGCTCGCCAATGCCCTCCAATAAACAAGGACACCCTCATCCGTGCACTGACAGAGGGATGGGATAAATTACCCCAACAGCTGCTTGATAATGTTGTGCAAAGCATGACACGACGTGGTGAATCTTGCATCGCCCTCCATGGTGGCCTTATCCCGTATTGACATCTTACGCCGGAACGCCTGCTGACTGGAATTGCATTTTTTCACGTTTACATATTCTGCACAAAATGGCCTGTTTGTCCTTTGAACACGTTCCAAAGCCTTCTGGATTTCAGAGCACAATAAATTGTCTTTCTTGTAATGTCCTGGCATTCTGACATTACTTTATTTCACTTGGCATCCAGCCACACTTACTTTTTTATGCGCTATGTAGCCGTTTATGATCCGCCTTTAGCAATTGTCCAGCAGTGTATAATTGTTACCAGAAGTATCACTGCTGTCGTCCAAGAATTGCAGATCGTTCACATGGACAACTCTTTCGTATGAAAACTGTGATGTGCAAAATTAGGATGAACGTATCATTTCTTTTCCTGCCCATTTCAGTGCCATGATCGCATTGGGGTACCATTTTTAAGTATTATTTTCTCCAGCTAAGCCGTTTCAATGTACCCTCAGCAATTTCCTACAACGTTATTTCGCAATATCTCCATTTTAGGCTTCCCAGACAACGGACAGTAAGAATAATTACCCTCTAACCATGCTGTATATCTATTTATTCATACTAATATTTCTTTATGCAAGTATAGTTAGACGACGTGTCCGTAGAAGAAAATATTTGGAATGTTTAGAAACGTATTTGTTCGGTTTGTAGTTTTTGCTTTTCTTTCTGTCGCTAAAAATTTCAATGAGAGCAATTTTTGCCACTTTATTTTTGTTATTAAAATTCATATTTAAAAATTTCCTTCTTTCATGAAAAAGAGTTCTACAGATGTGCTACATCAATATACAAAAGTTGGAAGTTTACACCACATCCACTGCGATGCAGTCAAATATTTTTTCTTTTAATGATCTGTGAAATTTTTGGCTTAATGTGTGAAGTGTCCACCTGCTCTTACTTGCTTTGTGAGAATTTAAAATTTCGTTTATTTCTTTTAAATGTTTGGTAATACTTTTTTAAATAATGATGAATTTGTCCTTGGTATTTTACAATTTTTTTAGTCAGCTAATTATCTTGACATTTTATTTTTATAAAAAAGGAATTTAGCAGACAGTACGGTACCAAAATCTGTGGACTAATCACAATGAAAATAGATTAAAACTTTCACTTTCATAATGAAAAAATATATTAATTGTCTTTTGCGACGCTTGTTTCAAGTACAATGGTTTTACTGTGAAATATATTCAAGTTCCTAAATTAAGCGAAACAAGTGCCAACATTTAAAACTCCCTCCTCGTTTTTAACAAGCACGTCTTTGTTGCGCGCGACGCTTCTTTCAATCTCCTTAATAATAATTTTATCCATATTGAAAAATAAGGCGTTAATTCCAATACGATATGCATTGGGAACGGGATGATAACACGCTAAACAAAAATCTCTTAATGCTCAACATAAAACATGCCATATGAAAAGCAACTCTCAGTTCTACAATGTAACACGACGGGTGTGAAAGTGAATCAGCAGAGATAAAGGCGACAAGCGTTTGCCTGTACCTTTCTCCGTACAGTCTCACCGAAAACAAACGCAAAGGAAGTATCATTTTACAATATGGAGTCGGTGTTCCTTGTATCTGTCTTTGACTTATGGCATGGAGCATCATCATGCATAAAAGTTATGAATCGGTACACATGCATAGGAATTAACAGCTTCTCACGTAACAATTTCACGTAAAAAAGAATCATTCATTGTAGTTCCTGTCGACAAAACAGATAATGAAGCGATACCGGACGCTGACACTACATCAGATATCATCTGACTAGTCGGATGTGTCACGGTGATAACGATGCATTTAACGGTGCTAACCGCCTATATTTTTGTCGTCGAACATGTTTTTGACGTATTCAAGTTGACGCACAGTTGATTCATCGGTAGAAAGAACTCGGTAACAATTTTCAGCAGAACACAATTGATGACGATTCGCAAACTGGAGTCTCTTCTTTTTCGTGACCGATATTAGTCTAGGTTTACGAGCAGCTTGGACGACCTTTATCCAAAATCTTTGCTAAGACGTCGGGAAACAATCCAGATACTACTAGTAATATACGACACTTTTGTGAGTAGAGAGGCCTTGAATTTTCTTGCAAGAATGCCTCAGAGAACGCATAACTATTTGCCTAATGGTATTTTAATCACGTGGGTTTGTTTTCCTTGCACATCCACTTCTCTTTTGGTCGCTAAATTTACCTGTATCTCGATATTTTATGATCGCATTATGAGCAGCAATCTTGCTCACAATTACCTTTCTGACTAGGTAACGTTATGAGTATTCTCATCATGTAAACTCTCTATTTGCGCCCTCTGAGTAACACCTAATGACGCTTTTTTGCCTAATTCTCGATATAAAAAAATATGTTCAAAATCTATCAGCATGAAAACCAGAAGAAAACTGACGTTCGAACGCTTTCCCTAAATCAATCAAGAGCTACCGCTGCAGGATGATGCAGCACTGACATGACGTTGAGTAATACAGACAGTAGCTGACGCAATAGGCAGAAACCTCCTAATACCAACATCTGGTCTTTAACTATTGCAAAATGTCTGTATATTGGTGCATTTCTTAATTTCTCAGTTATTTATTAATACAATTTGTTTCATATATACATCGTCTTATACTCTTCTTGTAAATCCAGGGGAATTAGCTGACTTTCGCGTTTCACCTTTAATTTAGAGGCATAATTTTATTAAAGTGTCTCTGCTAAAGTTCCGCTTTAATCTCTGCCTCTGTCTGAGCAATTTAGCATTTAGTACCAATGTCTTGTCGTCCCTTGCTCTTTACTGTCGTCTGAAGCGAAAGGTAAAACCACGAAATTATTATATTATAGATCGCGTTTTATCACTGTTTCGGCTATTCATTAAAATGACAATTAGATATATGAACTGCGTCACCGCTCCAAATTAATTATTCCGAAGGTTAAGCTTTGTATCCTAATAAATCCGAACCTATATATTTAGCATAATATATCAAGTACACTAATTACATGCCAATGAATAATTGTATGATGACGCAAATCAACATATCGAAGTATTATTTGGAAGATAGAAAATTCGCGGTGCATAACATTTTCAGAATGTGGTGTGCGAAATGAAATTCTTGGTCTCCCTCTGTTTGCTTATCCTTCTCTGGTCGCCTACTATTGTTCATGTCATGAGAGTGTAAAAGAAAATACGAGAACTGTGTAACCACGTCCCAAGTGTACGGGAGTACAGATAACCTTTCCCTGAAACTTGCTTCTTCTGACGACCGAGTTGTCCAAAATGGGGCGACATATTTACCCTTTTATTTAATTGTGTGATCCTTGAACATCTTAAAGTTAGTAATAATCTTTGCTGTTCACACCCGAAAAACACGTAGCCTAAATTATGATATGAAGAAGAATATGAGTGTAATGGAACGACATCATGTGTTTACGGAAACACACAGTTCATTCTTTAACCTAACGAATTTCATTCACAGATTCAAGTGCATATGCTTGGGCGCTTACCACTAACTTAGCTGTCTCCCTAGGAAAATTCCACAATTGATGCCTCAGTTAGAATTTATTTATTCCATATATATATGTATATCATCATCATCTTCATCATTGTCAACCATTATCAATTCACTCCTGGATAAGGTCTCCCCAAGTTTCTTCCACAACGGTCTGTCTTCTGCCAGTCTCCTCCATGTCACTCCCGCATACTTTCCAATTTCATCCACCCATTTCCCATGTGGTGTTCTTCTGGGTCTTTCCCTGTCCCTTGGAATTCAGTCTAAAATTTCAGCTGTCCATCGATGGTATGTCGGCAATATGTCCAGCACATTGCCATTTCAGTGATTTTACTCTGATCATGATGCCTTTCACTCTTATCATTTTTATGATCCGCGAGTTCCTCTTCTTATCTCTCTTGGTTACACCAAGCATGCACCTCTACATGCTACTTTGAGTTGCCTACAGTCTTTGTATGTCTCTTTTAATTAAGGTCCACGTCTCTGCACCATATGTAAGCACTGGAAGGATGCATTGATCAAACATTTTTCTTTTATGAAATAATGGCATATTGCTCTGGAAAATTATACTGTTTCTTTCAAAATCTCTCCAGGGAAGTTTTATACGCCGATTAATTTCTTCATCAATGTGACCATCACTTGATATCTGCTGTCCAAGATAAATGAAGGTATTGGTTATCTCCAGCTTTCCCCCATCCATCGATAAATCTTCATTTTTTGTAAACGCAGTGTACATCACTTTTGTCTACTGAAAGTTCATATTTAATCCCACTTCTTTACTCTTGTCAGCAAGTTCTTGGACCATACTCTGCAGCTCTGGTGGGGTAGTTGCAAAAATGACTACGTCATCATCAAAACCATAGAGAGCTAGATAATCTCCATTAGGGTCAGATACTCTTGGCTTCATCTTCCGAGTTTATGCTTGCACAATTATATGCAATAATACTGTCTCTTGTTAAATTTTAATTACATACCAGCGAATTATAGAATAACTGACAAATTTATAGAAAATATGTTTGAACTAATGAAAAATATTCAACAGTTTGACACGATGTCCTGCAGAAAAAAAAAACAAATTCCATTTTTGTTACATAAAAATCTCGGTTACATTGCCTTCCTTTATAACAAAAAAATACTACTACAGGTTACATAAACATTTTTATGGGGCATTTTGCTTCTAAAGGCCTAATGAAAGGCGACATTTTGTAACTCTTGGAAGATTCCTAAAGAAAACGTTTTAGTTTTCTTTAAAATATTTTTTTTTCGGAATATTTAGTGACTACTCAAAATTTGCCATTATCAAAACATAACTGAGAATCATACATAAGTAAAATTTTCAAAGAACATGATTTCATCATTTTTTCCCAATACTAAATGTGAAACAACTTCAACCTGGAATTCCCTAGTTGCAAAAAGATACAAAAAGATGTGATTAAAAGAGAAACATAATTTGTATTTATAAGAGAACAAAAAAGGTTTCCAAGCACCTGAAGAAATAGACAGATTATCTATTATGTATGGCTCATCCAAACGGCAACATAGACGAAAATGTGGCCCGTTCAAATACATTCATCATAATGCAACCAGTCGTTTCGCAGCAAAAGTTTTGGTGCGAAAAATGTGGACTTTTTTTTCTACACTCGACAGCCCTGAAGTTGCAAACGAGAAAAACACATCAAGGAAGAAATTATTTTTAAAAAGGAGTTAACTCCTGTTCCTGTGCTTGTTTCATTTATGAAAAATGGATCTAATATCCGTGTGCTTGATAAATAAAAATAATAGGATTCCAATCACACGGCAGGAGAAAAGTAGTAAGAAGAATTTTGATATTTCTTACGTGTGGCATTAGAGTTTTCCCTATCTGAAGACCTGATTGTATTTCAGCTTTTTCTGCCATTTCCTGATGGAAAAAAAGAGTTACACGATCACACGGGACTTCCTGATATTTCGGCTGAACATCCATCTTTCAACATGTACTAACTGTAATGTTTCCTAATGAGAATGGAAACCGTCCATTTTACAAGTAATTGTTTTGAAGTGCTTATAGGTGTTGGTGTTCAAATCGGAAAAATATGGAATAAATGAACAAATACTGTAATTACTTTCCCTCCGATAACAATAGGCAAAGCAGATGTTATAGCGTCTAGTCATGTGATATTCCCTGAAACTAGTATTGCTTGTAAATAGAACATGTGTCATTGCATTGGAAACCAGTAACGAAGGAGCAATACTGTGTAAAAGCTGCAACGTTTTTTCTGACGCTAACCAAAGTTCATTTGTGTGGAAATCTGGTTTCTCAATCAGCATAATTACTGAATATTACTAATGTCCATGAGCCGTGCTTGGCCCACAACTTGTTGGGTGTGGGTCATTTTCCCTATTCGGAGCATAACCAGTGATCATGAACACTTCAACATTTTTTGTATGATAGAAATGCTCTGTCGAAATTGTGTAGCCATTTCAATTTGGTCTTTGTGGAACTCGCTGAAGTTGTCTGCTTTTCTTATCTGAAGAACCAGAAAATAACACCGATAATGCAGCTCAGTGTCACGTGTTTTTTGCATAGTTTCATGACTTTCACACACACACCGTCGTTTACCTTCAGTTGCTTCGATTTGCATGCAACGTACTGGTCATAACATTGGCCTTTCTGAGTAAATGTGAAGTAGCAAAATGTGCTACTAGTCTCATAGATGTAATTTCTATGATTTAATTGAGAGTTTACCTGGTTAGTTTCTTTATTTAAAATTTTATATTCACTGAGAAAAGTGTTCAGATTTTAACATCCATGATTTTCTGGGTTTTTGAAAAGTACAATTGCATTGTGTTTACATTGCTGCTCTCAACACATTTAAAATTAGTAGTTATCCTTTATTTTCTTAATGCTCTTGCATGACAGGAAATGCAAGCACTAATTTTAAAATTTATTTTCTGATGAGTGACAAACCATCTACGCCTTTTTGGGATTAACATACTGTATAATATATCAATTTCGACTAATAATATTCGAAACCAAATATATTCTGAATGGGTGGGCATAAGTTTTTTGTGAAAATCGTGTCAGTTGGAAACAAACGTAAATGCTTAGAAACCGAACTGCACGAACGTATGTATATATTTAAGTACACCATCGATTTGTAGATAGAGAAAGCCGCGAATGACTGAGTGGTTAGCAATTCAGACTACCAATGCAAGGTCCTCATGTTCGATCTTGGGCTGATCTTGTGGAGGTGGTGTGATTTGCTAACAATCACTGAATAATCGCCGTGCATCGGACGAGCATTTTAAGTGACTGGACCCACTGGTTAAATGGGTATAATTTCCTATTCTACCTGAAATTCTCTTTGCCCTCTATGTGCAACATCGTACTTGTACGGTGGCGGCATCTACTGTACTCTAATCTCTGTGCAAACTGTTCTGTCAAAGTCAGTAGATTTGCTCTCATTCCTTCCGATTCTGTGTCCTGCCGAAAAGGCGAACTCGCTGTAGGTGGGTGGGACCTAAAATCTAACCACTGTGGACAGAAGTCTTACAGCCGCCCCGGTGGCGCAGTGGTCTAAGCGATGGCCTCTGATCATTCGTCCGAACGGGGTCCGGCTTCGAATCCCGGTGAGGCATGGATGTTGTGTTTGTCTTACGGCACTGGCTCTCTCCCTTCCCTGGAACCAGTGACCCTATATTAGGGACGGGCGACTGCTTATAGCCCATTGAGTTGCTCACGGTGGTCGTTAAACCTCCAATAAAAAAAAAAAAGTCTTACAAGAAAATGACGCAATACTTACTTAGTAGATACAGAAAATTTTGGGAAGACCGTTTCTCTGCATTTCAATTTGGCTGAATCGCGATTTTGTTTGTCCTTTTTAAAACAGTCGTGCGCATCCGTCTGTTAAATCTGTGGCCGCTCCTTCTGCGAAGTACGTCCCAAGGTTAGCAGTAATGCTGGAGGTACGAATGGGAATCCAAGGCGAAAGTCTTCCGTTTTTCTTTTTTATTAATGCATTCTGAGTGAAATTTGAAATTTCTCTTTCGGGCAATATCTCAATATAGACAAACTAAGAAAGGAGAATAAATTAAATTTTCAACTGCGTTGAAGTAGTCCGCAGAAAGCATCTGTTACTTCTTTGGTTTTAATTTTCTTTTCAAAAAAAATATAGGCTTTCTTTATATGATTTTGTAACAAGAAATATAGTTTGTAAATTCTGACTACAACAGAAAGACTGCTAAGTTATCTAGAAGAAAAATACGTGTAGTATCTGCTTTGAACATATTTTAATGATTGAGATTTTGAAATAAAAGCAAAGGTCTTCTGTTGGCCTTTCCGACATCACAAGGGCCGATATTTTCATTCAATATGGCAATGTTAATTCAACCAGTGATTCTTTTCCTTGCTTTTGTTAAGAATTCCCCCGACATGTTATGTTGCATTTTTTTTTGCTTTTGTTGATTTATAAATGTGTGAAATCATACCATCAATGAAAAAGCATTGATTGTGATACTTTATTTACGAAGCCCAGAAAAGTTCGCAATTGAAACGGATTTCAACCAAAAAAAAAAGCAATTTGTTTTCGTTTGCTTAAAGCAATGGTTTTGATCAAAGCAGAAAAAAAAATATTTTGTTAATTCATTGCATATTAAAATTTGTTAAACATTTGATCAGATCTGAAAAATGTACCTTTAAACATGGCTAAAAAGGATACCTTGGTTTAACAACAATGAGCATCGCTGAATTTGTTAAAACAAATATAAAATTTAAATCCGTTGTCCAGGTTCCATGCGTTGTATCGATAACGTCATTATCTCAGTACTTTTCATTAACATAGAAATAACGTATATTTATCTTCTCCTGAGATCAACAACTCGGTCTTTCCTGAAATTATCTTTCCTTGCCACAACGAGATAACATTGCAAGGCTTAATTGGAAAGCGCAAGAAAAATTTAATATACTGTATATCATCATCATCATTGTCAACCATTATCAATCCACCGCTGGACGAAGGTCTCCCCAAGTTTCCTCCACAACGGTCTGTCTTGTGCCAGTCTCCTCCATGTCACCCCTGCATACTTTCCAATTTCATCCACCCATCTCCCATGTGGTGTTCTTCTGGGTCTTTTCCTGTCCCTTGGAATCCAATCTAAAATTTCGGCTTCCATCGATGATCTGTCCTTCTGGCGGTATGTCCAGCCCATTGCCATTTCAGGGATTTAACTCTGATCATGATGTCTTCCACTCTTGTCATTTTTCGGATCCACGAGTTCCTCTTCTTATCTCTCCTGATTACACCAAGTATGCACCTCTCCATGCTTTTTTGAGTTGTCTGCAGCCTTTGTATGTCTCTTTTAGTTAAGGTCCACGTCTCTGCACCATACGTAAGCACTGGAAGGATGCATTGATCAAACACTTTTCTTTTGAGACAAAAAGGCATATTGCTCTTGAAAATTATGCTGTTTCTTCCAAAAGCTCTCCAGGCAAGTTTTGTACGCTGATTAATTTCTTCATCAATGTGACCCTCACTTGGTATCTGCTGTCCAAGATAAACGTACGTGTCTGTTATCTCCAGCTTTTCTTCATCAATCGATAAATCTTCATTTCTTGTGAAAGCATTGAACATCACTTTTGTCTTCTGAAAGTTAATTTTTTAACCCACTTCCTTACTCTTGTCAGCAAGTTCCTGGATCATACTCTGCAGCTCTGATGGGGTAGTTGCAAAAATGACTACGTCATCAGCAAAACAAAGGTGGGTTAGATAATCTCCATTAATCTTTATCCCTTTGTTTTCCCAGCTCAGCGACTGAAAAAAACCCTCCAAAGTGGCATTAAAGAGCTTCGGAGATATGGTGTCACCTTGTCTCACTCCCTTTCCAATTTTCATGTGTGTTGTATTTTCAAACAGCCGAATCTTTGTACTTGCATTTTCATAGATGTTATTAATAATATTAATGTATGCATCTTCAATACCGCAGGTTTTCAGAGCCATTGTAACTGCTGATGGTTTCACCGAATCAAAGGCTTTTTCATAATCAATAAAAGCCATGCACAATGGAAGTTCATATTCCCGTGCTCTTTCAATTAGTTCTCTCAGTACGTGGATATGATCTATTGTGCTGTAGCCACTCCTGAATCCAGCTTGTTCTCTCGGTTGAGCCATGTCCAGTGTTACCTTCAAGCGGTGTGAAAGAACTTTAGTGAAGATTTTATAAACTACTGATAGGAGGCTGATAGGTCTGTAGTTTCCGAGATCCTCAATGTCACCTTTCTTATGTAGCAGGATCATTGTAGCGGTGTTCCAATCCTCAGGAATCTTTCCTTCATTAAGGCATCGAGTGAAAATTTGGGCGAGTACTGTTTCGATTTCTCCACTTGCTTCTTGTATGATGTCTACAGTAATTCCATCTTCTCCTGGAGCTTTTCCCCGCTTCATGTTCTTGATTGCATGTGCAACTTCTGCTGGAAGGACTGGAGGAACTCTGGTACTGGTATATTTCATGATGTCTGGAGTGCATGTATCATCCCTTTCATATAATTTGGAGTAGAAATCTTTCACTCTTGTCAAAATTTCGCCTCTTGTTCTTGTTACAGAACCATCTTCTTTTCTCAGTGCCATAATCTGTTTTCTTCCCTTACTGAGATGTCCCTTTGCTATCTTTAGGCTTTGGTTGTTTTCAATTGCTTTCCTCACTAGTTCACAGTTGAATTTTCTTACGTCTTCAGTGATACCTTTTCTTACTGTCTTGCATAGCTCTATATATTCCACTTTGGAAGTCACATCTTCTTTAGTTGTCCTCATCTCTCTTCTTTTTTGCATCAACATTTTCGTTTTTCCTGATAATTTGTTTACATGCAACTTGTTCTTAGACCCAGCTAATTTTGTTGCTGTTTCCATTAGAGATTTGGTTACTTTTCTGTTAACTTCAGAGATGTCCACTTCTTCCGATGTTAGGCCTTCTAAAGCAGAGAATCTGTTATTCAGTTCCAACTTGAAGGTATTATGGTGTTTTTTAAGGTTGGTTATGTCAATAGATTTTGTTTGTCTTATGAGCTTGCCACGTTCAAGTTTAGTGTTGAGGTGCATCTTACATTTCACCAATCTATGGTCACTACCTGTGTTGAACTTGTTTAGCACACTGCAGTCTTCTATGACGAATTTTTTGTTACACATAATAAAATCAATTTCACTTGTCGTCCCATTTGGATGTCTCCATGCCCATTTCCTAGGTGGCTTTTTCTTGAAGAAGGAGTTCAAGATGAAAAACCCTTCTGCCTCTGCAAACTCAACGAGAGTATTTCCACGCTGGTTTCTGTTGCCGTGACCGAATTTACCTACTGAAGTTTCATTCTGTTGCCGTTGCCCTATTTTTGCATTGAAATCTCCCATAATTATTTTAAAGTGCTGCTTACCTTTATTATTTAAATGATAAATTTCCTCATAGAATTCTTCAATTTCTTCTTCAGGATGACTTGTGGCGGGTGCATAGGTTTGAATAATCTGAGCCTGGTATCTTATCGAAAGTTGGATAACAAGTCGTGCAGCTCTGTCAGAGGAACTTTCAACTTCTACAACTTTATCCTTCAGTTTCTTGTTTATTATAAATCCCACACCACTAGTTCTGCCAGTATCTGTCCCACGATAGTAGAAGAGATGTCCACTTTTCAGTTCGATGAGATCTTCTCCTTTTCTCCTTACCTCACTTAGCCCCACGATGTCCCACTTAATCCTTTGTAGTTCCTCTTCCAATTCAAGAAGCCTTGAATCAGAAGATAGGGAGCGTCCATTATACGTAGCCAAGGTCAGCATCAGATGGCAGCCTAGTCCGGTCCTCCGGGGATTCTTAGCACCCTCTGCCTTGATGTCGCACTGGCCGCTGCCTTGGCCAGGTACATTCAGCTGCCGGAGACTGAGGGCCAAGATTTAAGTTGTGGAATCATTTTGGAGGGGTTTGGCCATAACTCACCACGCTGGCCAAGCGGGTTGGTGAGTGTGGGATAGAATTTCCTCTAATCCCGATGGTATAGTTATACCGCTATTGGCGGTCGTCAGAGCCCCTTTAGTGGGAACAGGATGCACCACGAGAAGGCGGGGTTGACATTTGTCAAGGAGAGGCTGTGATGTTACGCATCACCTGACTTTACATACTGTATATATCCTCTTTTAAATGCTACTTGTCATTCAATCTATGATAAGAACTACTTTTTGCTTATATGCCAGAAAAATCCTCCAATTCAATCCAAACTCAAAGCCTAGTGAAATACATCTTAAAAAAAACCCAGCCACAGATTAATCATGGTGATGAAAAATTCAATTTTAAATCATTCTTCATATATCTTGTGTCTTTTAATTTAAATTGCGAAAAACATAACATCGCTGTATTGTTACGAATATTTCAAACCAAATAGTTATGTCTAAAACGTATGATTTTTAAAAAATATCGTTGTGACATTTAATGAAAATCATGTCTGTTTGGCAGTGTTACGGAAGGAAATATCATTTCGGAAAATGTTGATGTAGAACAAATAGCCAACGAGATGTAGAACAAATAAACATTTCGACACAGTTTCTCAACGCAGTACTTCAGTGGAAAGGCCACGAAGGGAAATAATTTTAACAATAACACTTTTTCTGAATTTCGTTCAGAACAAAAATATTTAAAACTGTTAAATAATAAAAGATTATTGCAGTGCATAATCTAGAGACATGTATATTTACCTGATATAACATTCAACAATTGGGTATTATTATATAAAAGCAGTTTTTCAAATAATTTATCAACAGTTTGAAACAAAGGCAAGAATTAAATTATTCCTTAAGTTTTCTCAATAATCACAAATCAAACGTCATGGTCTATCAACGCTAAAACCATTGATGCTGTAGGTAAATAAAATGTGTTGCATTAACGGAAATAATCCACTTTAACGAAAGACAAATTCGAACCGACTATTTTTTTCTTCACGAAAACAATTGGAAACGGCTCATAAAGTCATTCTACTTTCCGAACACAAGTGTGATAAAGGAAATACTTGCGAAAAAATTCTACTTAAGTTGAATATTATTTTCAGAAGATTTTTTTTCTTTTTAGAATTTAAAGCCTTTTTGTGATGCTATTCGCAGCAATATTTATTTGCAGTTCTCCTGTTTTATAGTCTACTTTTCTTCTATAGAAAAATGCTAAAGTTTACGTTAAGTTTAGCGATTCAATGCATTCAAAAGAGATGTCTATATTGAAAACCATTTGATGCATTGGATTCTTGGGAAGAAATCTGGGATTGAAAGCCATGCAGTAAATGAGAAGTGACAAAGGTAAGCAGGTATGACTTTAGTAATCGCGTGAAATTGGTAACTGTGTAGTTTAGAGTTTTAAATCATTTGGCAGAAAATTGAAGAAGTTTTCAAGAGAAAAAGGATATACTGTACGTATTGTAAAGAATGAAATTTGATGTGAAATGATGGAAATATTTAAACTTTACAATGTATTTAAAAATATTTTTATCGTAAAATTTACCTGCAAATACAGTGATGTAAATACACGCTGCGGCGAGCTTAGCCTCAGAACGACACATACAACCTGCTTTGCTTAAAAAAAAAGTCCTATATTTACTGTAATTTTCTGTAGAAAGGCCTCAGTTTTCAGGTGAATTAAAAAAAAATTAAAACAAAAAAGAAAAAAACATGATAATTTTGTTTCGGCAAATTCACAAAATGGCCGTCGCAACGCCGTCCTAGGCTTCGGCGAAGTTCATCGATTCGCTGAATCATCGGACCACGTTGAAGGAATGCTGGACTAAGCTCGCCGCAGCTTGTGTTTTCATTGATTTACTTACAGGTAAATTTTACGGCCAAAATCTTAAAAATGCCTAGTAAAACTGAAATTTTGACCCCATTTCATATGCAATCACGTACTTTATTATAAACTGTATATAATGCCATTTTCTGGAAATTTTCAGCCAAATAATTTAGGACTCTACTCTACACACTTCGCGGGATACTTATTCCCTGTGTCGGCCAATTTGGCAGCCTCCGATTCACGCAAAAATGCAAAGACATTGAGGCTAATATTTAAAAGGCCATTAATACATAATTAAAAGTTTTAAAATATATGATACATTAATAATCGAGACTAATAGTAAATATTTAAGTCACGAGGTCATTTTTTATTCATCTGGGATTTAGGAATAGGATTTTCTCTTCCTTAGAGTTTTGGGTATGCACATATGAAACGACACTACTGATTACCCAACTATCCTACATGGTTAGGTCAGAGTAAGGAGAAAAGTATTTTACTTAAAATTCAAAACTCTATCCCCGGTTTATTTATTGTGTCAATGAATCTTCTTTCATACATGAATGGAATACGAAATTACACCACTGAAAATTACAAATTTGGAAGATGTGAATCCATGTAATGGTGTAAAAATGACATGGATATTAAGTTAGATAATATCCGAAAACTTGAAAATTTCGTCCTCCTGGAGAGGGCAACTACACACCACTACACCACCAAGAAAGACCAAGTTTCAAGTTTCCGATCAATTGGAATGTGAACATCACAGTATTCACTAGTCGAAGGAATCCGCATACGTATATAGCTATCCTGGAGGTTTAGAATTCATTCCTGTGATTGCCCGGAAGCACTGCAGGACGACAAAATTTTCAAGTTTTCGGTTGTTATCTGACTTAATATCCATGTCATTTTTACACCATTATACAGACGCTCATCTTCCTTCATTCATCATTTTACATTCCACCAATTCGCTGTGTTACAGAATGACGGAGTATGTTATTGTTTCACCGAAAAACTGGATACAATACATAGTTATTCTGCTTGGCAGAGACACATACAGGCCTTGTATGGAATATAAAAGGTTGATGTGATATGTGAAATACCGGACGCATACTTCACTGCAAAACGAATGCTTTGTTACAAAAATTATTAGATTCACCTGAAGAAAAGGAAAACGTATATTGCGGTATTAATTTTCCTTAAAGGAAAGTGAAGTAAACAGATGTGACTAATATTAAATGTGATGTTTTCTCTTAAAACAAATGAACTCGACACTTGCCGAAAGAGTTGCCATTCTTTCCTACCTAAAGATTTCCGTCGGTGCCACAGAAGTGTTGCAGGCCAATCAACAAAGAATCATTGCTGATCAGCGATCTACACGGATACTTCTCTTCCCTCCTGGATTCTCGATTGTTGCAGGTCCAGTCCTCCATTTAAAAGGCCACACACGATGCCGTTACATTGTTCCAGCACGAAGCCTATTCACAGATCGATGTCATTTTCACGACTTACAGCTCCAATAAAATGCCCGTATATCATTTTGTCGCCACGGCTAAGAGGCACTCTGTCCTTAAAAAATTAGAGACATCCTCATTTCTCACCCTAATAATATAATATTTATATTCACTGTTTGTCATATGGGTTTCTGAAACAAGTTAGGAAGCCATAGATTTTTTCCGAAGCAAACATTTAATAAATATCGACAAAAGAAAATCCCTGTCCTTTCTAATATGTTTTCATATATAATGATCAATATCTCATATAAGTTGTGAAGATATGTACTCGTGAAAGTGAATTCCTGTTTTTACCCTGACTGAAAGTTATCGGTATGTAAAGAGGAAGTCGGAGAGGATGCCCTGGAAAGAATATCAAGGAGGAGATGTTGCATGAACCAATCAGAACTCCTAAATTATCGCATTTCTGCTAGTATTTTGTTAAGCTAATTCTTTTTAGTTGGGACCCCGTAAAGAAAGACTTAGACTTGCAGTGATCGTTTCCCGGGGAAAGGTTAACTACCTACATTGGGGATTTTACTGTCAATGTTTATGAAGTATTTATTAACCAAAGAAATACTAGTAGAGCAATAGTTTTAAACAAAAGATTCCTTAGCTAGAGTTATTTATTCTGTCTAGAAATCCTGAAGAAATTCAGTTCTAAATACTGTATTGAACATCGCGATTTGCCCTGCAAAATCGCGATACGCAACGTCAAATCGGGGTTTGCCCGAAACAAATTCGCACATCGCGATTTGCCTGACAAAATCCGGATATGCAACGGCGAATCGGGGTTTGCATGAAACAAGTAGGCATATCACGATATGCCTGGGCCAATCGCGATCTGTCCGATTCCGGTTCTTCCCCATTGCATATAGATATGTAACGGTGCTTCATGCCGAAAGTTAAGTGATCATATATTTTAATATACATGAGTCCACTGTTTTCGTTTTCCAACATAGAGTGATACAGTAAATAAAGGGAAACACTTACTGGTTATGGATTTTTTTTTTTATTATTAAGCTGTAGGCCCGGCCTGTGTGTCCTTTAGCGCTAAAGCAATTCTACGTGAAATATAGTTGTATAAGTCAAGCACATACGATAATAAAATTTACGGTCATTGTCTCTGTAAAATAAGTCACAACTACTCCAACTATATTGGACATGGAAGGATGGTCTCACATTACGCTGCAAATAATCCAAAAAATCTTCCATAATATTGAGGTCTGAGGGTTGTGATTTGGCCAGGTTAGCTAGTGATCCTCACCAACATACTCTGCAAAAAACAACATTTAGCGTTTCGCCCAATAAAGGTGAGCATTATGTGCTTAAAACAAAATACGTTCATTTGGTAACAATGCTTGAATAATGGGTGCAAGTGGTACCGAAGAATCAAATCGTCTGTTGCAGATGCGATACAGCCCTGCATAATTACCAGTCGCGATAAAGAATGACGTCGTATTGACTCCACACAACTGCACATTATTAATGATCTACCTCTATGCTTCAAATTCGGAGCCAACCAGTCTAAGTGATAAGCATTGCAGTATTTCGAGACACGTCAACTCTGCTAGTGGTGGAAACCAAAAGGAAGGGCAATTCATCAGAACAGATGAAACGTGGCCAGTCTTCTTCTAAACAGTTTTTCTTTATTGGAGGTTTAACGATCACCGTGAGCAACTCAATGTGCTATAAGGAGTCGCCTGCTCTTAGTTTAGAGCCACTTTTCCCAGGGAAGGGAGAGAGCCAGCGCCGTGAGGCAAACACAACATTAATGTCACACCGGGGTTCGAACCAAGACCCATTTCGGACGACCATCACATAAGCCACTGCGCCACCACCGCATTCTCGATTTTCCTGTGGTTTGCATTCCATGGCTGTGTGCTGTGTCAAGATCTTTAAATTCTATATTACTCTTACTTCGATGAGAACCAGCACGAAATAATGCAACCTACCTGAAGGCATTCATGGAATGACTAATGACCGAATTCGGTAATTAACAAATATTTGATTATATTAAATTAACATATGTTTTTTTCTAATGCACTGAAAGGTGCAATTTCATTATTTTTAACCTGCCATAAATTAAACTGTGCTTCATAAATTAAACTAAATTCACTGTATTTCTGTAAAAGGCTGTAAAAGAAATAACAAAATAAATTCATAACATTGGAAATTTACAACGAAGTCTCTTGACCAAGGATAACTGAAATAAAAGCAGCAAATCTTTAAAGCCATGAAGTGTTACAAAATGTAACACAGAATGAGACCTTGAATACTTGGGATATCACGAACCAGCAAGTACGTAACTTGATTATATTTAAAACATTTGAACTGTTAAACAAGTGCGTCGTATAATATATTACACTTTACACCTGTTCTACCCAGATAACTGTTACAAGAAAAAAAATGAGAGAAAAAAAACTGATGAAATCTGAAGCAGTGATAGCAAGACATTGTTAAATCCATGTTTAATTTGTCTCAGAAAATTTATTTTCTGCATTGAGCATAATTTATTGACGATCGTTGCAACACAAAAAGCATGTTGATCGGGAAAATGAAGCATTCACCTCTGTGTGCCTCCACGGTTTTTTTTTTTTTTTTTTGCCTTCATGCATTATGCTTGTATAAGAAATGTTCGTTGTATCTTAAACTTAAATTAATTAAAAAATGCCGTAGCACAAATTTCGCTTTTATTTAGGGATTATTCTTTTCACCTAAAATTTGAAATGAACTTCGGGTGAAAAGTTACAGTTCATGACTTTGTTTTTAGAAAGTACGCATTAAACACTTTAGCATAGAGAATGTGTCTTAGATTACATGCAATGTCTTTATAATCTAAAATCTCAGGGTAAAATGTTTAACAGCAAATCAAAAGTTTGTTGGTCACAGTGGTTAACAAAACCATTGTGACCAACAAACTTCCAACAAACAATGGTAAGCTGTCTCAATTTTTCTTTGACATTAATTTATTTGTGTGTAATCTAAAAAGGTCTTGTCTGGAAAATAGTATGGAATGCCAGTGATTGTTACATCTCTTTCTAGGCAGTGAAAAAAAGATTGCAAAGGTTTTGTCTATGAACGTCTCTCCCGTTCTCATGTTTTTGATCTTTTTCTTTGGCACCAAATATTTCCTTCCACGTTTTTTACTTTATCTTACCTTAAAGAGTTCTTGCGCGCAGTCAGGTTCTTCCGTTGTAACGGCTTCGGTCATTTCCGGAGCAACTGCAATGAGTCTGCAGATAGGTGTGGCAGATGCGGTGATGTTGGGCACCAGCATCACAGTTGTGTTGCCACACCTAAGTGCAGCAACTGCTCGCCTGCGAATGTCAAATTCCGACTGAAGTTGGACGACGCTCACTCCAGCTTCAGTAAGACCTGTCCCAGTCTGAACGGGCACTTGAGCAGGTTAAAAACCGCGTCAACAATGGTTGATCCCTAGTGGATTGATTCAGAGGCACGTCGCTCTTGAGTGCACTGTTTGTTGGTCTATGACAGTGGTGTTTCGAATGACTCTGGCCCGGAGCCATCGCCGCAGTACAGGCCTTAGTCCTGCGGACCATGTGAAAATATCTGTTTATTGTGTTTTTGTTACTGAATCTTTTGTGTGAGAATTTGCATGAGACCCTCATTTTTCCATTTTTCTGAATGTGCATGTATTTCATACTTTTTCTTAGATATCATTCAAGGACTTTCATCCCAAAAACTCGCGATGGCAAACTGATCCCTTAGCCAGTGATGTGAAAGACAAATTGTTATTGCCCCCATCCATAAGCACGTCGCACACACGGGCTATGGCCGAAGGGTGTAAAGTACTATTCCCGTGGGGGGCGGCAGACCCTAACTGGTCCAAAGACCGATCCTGTCCGTGTGAAAGACAGTGGTTTCCGGATCCTGACCGGATTGCTCGCGCAGCGCCTTCACTTTTTTAACATTGAATGAGTTCTGCATATCCATGCTAAGGCTGCATTTAGACAGTGCAGGTTCAGTCATCAGCCTAGCTTTACTTAATCTTAAAAGAACTTGATGTTTAATTCTGGCCTCAAGTATTTTGCTATTTTTATGTCAGACTTTTTACTTTTTTCATAAATAGTGACTATTAGCTTACTGTGCCCATTGCCTGTGAAATCACATTTTTGCAGGATTAAAAAGGAAGCGAAATTTCATTATTCTAAGAAAATTTGGGAATTCTTTATCTTTTTTATCTAACAATCCTCAAAAACGCATTTTTGAATACTTCACGATACATGAATCTGATGTCATCTGTTTTAAATTGAATACAGTTTGTGACTCTTGCGAAGAAATTTTTGCTTAAAGGCACGTTTAGATATAATTTTTAAATGTTTCGTATGAAATGATATTTATTTACCTTACCCAGATACAAAACGTGAAAATGTTCAGTTTATATTACGTAAATATAATTATATATATAAATTTTTTATTTTCATCATTATTTAATGTAGACGCTGTAAACTTTCCAAATTGCTTTTCGTTAGGCCGAATTATTGAAAACGGTAGATATAACCAAACGTTTTGGGTGCTGGTTACACATTGGCGGTTGACTAATAAATTAACTCACATAATTCGTCTGGGAAGGGGGGGGGGGGTCACCTCGCGAGGACATAATAATAAACACCATAAAATGAAATAATAACCTATTTGAAGTGTAGAAAATGCATTTCAAACAGTACAAAAGGTAATAGTAAAACTCCTTTTCGATCTACCTCAAAGAGGAAATGTACTCAAAATGTAAACCGAGAAATTGCTGCAACTCTATATGGAGTAAAAACGTTATACATTTTTAGATGTAAATTCCCTTACGTAACTACTTTCCAGGCATATCTCTTAAAAAATTAAAACCCCGTTTTTACACAAGCTTCCTTTAATAAATCTTGAAACCAAACAAAGCAAATTAAATAATATCAAAATAAAGTTCTTTTAATTTTTTAAAAAAGCATTAAAAAAAATTACATTTGTCTTTCAGATTTATGCAACCTTACCTTATTTTTTGTGGACACATGAGAGTGAAGTCCGTCTAGAAGTAGATCATGTCGCAACTGATACGATGTTACTGCAGTCCTTAAACAGCAAAGGAAATGGTCGTCAGTTACGAGATTGCTTTCTTTTATTTTTATCTCTTCCGTTGTAGAAAATAGAGATTTACACAAGTAGGTTGACTCAAATAAAGCTGTCATATAAAAAAAATGTTCGAATGTTTGAATAGGTTTCGTTATATAACAACTGCTAGAATTCTGTACCACCACTACCATTTGCTCTTGCGTTCAAGAATAGGTCGCAGCGCAGCTTCACTATTTCTTCTTCAATTTCGATTAGAAGTCCTTTGACTAAATCTGCAATCTTCGAAGTCAGCTTTGTTCCTTGAACAGAAATGCCATAAATGCCACAACGCCCTGTAGCTTTGTAAACTAACAGAAACTTCTTTCGAATTATCCGTGCGAATTGTCCAATTGCTCTGCAAAGCACTCGAAGCCGGGGGATGTACTACACTCGGACTCTTCTTCCACACACTTCAAGTTTTTTTAAGTCGCCGCTTTTCAGCTGCGTTACGAATAGTTTTTATCTTTCTTGGAAACTTTTGATCAAGTTCACAATTTCCATCAGGGATTTATTTTTTCCTTGTAACCTGAGATTTTATTAATTTAATCTTTCTGTTATATCACAAAATGATAGCTTCATTAACCACTTCATCAAATGATAGCTTCATTAACCACTTCATCAAATGATAGCTTCATTAACCACTTCATCAAATGATAGCTTCATTAACCACTTCATCAAATGATAGCTTCATTAACCACTTCATCAAATGATAGCTTCATTAACCACTTCATCAAATGATAGCTTCATTAACCACTTCATCAAATGATAGCTTCATTAACCACTTCATCAAATGATAGCTTCATTAACCATTTTTTTTGCCATCCATTCCAATTTCCTTTTTACGTCTCATTCTAATTTCTTTTACATCTCGCATCTTCAGTAATTATTTTACCCAAATAGTGAAATGATTTAACTTGTTCGATTGTATTATCCTTCAATTTTAGGAAAAGCCTGTTTTGGTACCTTCCCTATTACATTTAGTTTTGTCTTATTTTTATTTATAGCATTCCATAGATATCCGCATCTTTGTGTATTTTTAACATCATGCGCTGTAATGATTTGACTGATCCTGAAAGCATTGCCTCGTCGTCAGGAAACTTAATGGCCTTAGTTTTCTCTCCACTAACCCAAACCCCTACACTGGCGTTCCCCAAGGCCTGAGCCATCATAACATCGGCAAAAATACCAAAAAGGCCAGATGACCACAAGCGTCCCTGTCTTACACCTTTAAGGGTACAGGATCAGTAATTCCTGCTTGATTGGAAACGAATGTTTCCTGATTTACATAGAGATTTTTGATAAGCTGGATACTGTTATCTTCCATGCCCATTTTCTCTTGGATTGGAAAAACGTTTGTCCTAGTCACTCTGTCGAACACTTCGTAATCAATGAAACATACGTAAAGGAAACGTCCCCTGTCGATCATACTTTCAGCCAAGGCTTTCAGTGTGCCAACCGCATCCGTAGCTTCCTTTCCCCTTCTTATTCCAAATTGGTACACTTCCAACGCCTCTTCCACCTTAAATTCCAATATCTTTTTTAAATTATCAGAACCTTGGATGCATATGAAGTAAAACTTATGGTTCTAAAAAGTTCCAATCTGTTGCCATAGGTTTCTTTGGTATAGCAAAGGCACACTGGTGGTCAAAATCAAAGTCTGGAAGACAATAGCGGATAATAATTTGAAAATTTCAATCCAATGTTACGATGTTCTCAGAATTTCTACAAATGAACAATAGAAACAAATTCCCGCTGTAAAATTTGCATATCTGTGAGCAAAGTGCTCTCCGATATGTAAAGTGAGTTACATGCTGAAAGGAAATGGGAACAGCAGTTTCATTTCTCGATGACAACGAGTGTAAAAAGAGTCCCGGTGTTTCCAAATGTTTTCAATAAACCCCATAGACCTTCAACCGACGCTGTACGGTGTCACACGAAAGGACGAATAGAATAGTGCCAGTGTCAAAACGAGGCCACAAGAATCTTGAAGATCCTCCCCAATTTTTTTCACAGTTATGACAGAAATTTATATTTCTCCACTGGTACCACGATATCAAGGCGAAAGCTACATCGAGGACTTAACGAAATTTCCCTTTATGCGAGGATACCCATGGTTCATGTGTCACCTACCGAAACTCACTGGTGAGTTCTTTTGCCCTAGTGCAGGCAACATTGCTCTCGGAGCCCCAGCGGTTTAGCCGGTATACTTTTTTTACAGACCATTCAAGATTCAGTCTACATACGGATTCTCGTCGGAATTTCATCTGGAAGGATCAGGAGAGGCGTAATGATCCTTCAAGCATCCGAATAGAAGGTTTCTTCTCAAAGACGAGGTCTCCTCTCCCCTCGTGTGGGGCAGTATTATGCTCAGCGTCCGCACACTACTTCACATGTTACTAGGGAACAATGTAAATGTCATTAGGAAGGTTTACTAGAGCGCTTTGTTAGAATTTTTCAGGAGTTGTCGGTCTTTAGTTTCTTTTAATGGACGATAATGCTGCCTCGTACAGGGCTGGGTTTGTCCACAATTTCCTGCGGAACCAAGATGTTAGGTGCATGGACTGCCTAGAAAGGTCTCCAAACCAAAACCAATAGAGCATCGATGGAAAAATATGTGATGACACGTAGCACCTCGTCAGCAACGTCTTAGAGGCTATCCAGAGCTCTGCTCCGCAGTTATAGCAATGGAAATCTTTTTCTCCAGTGTTCATCAAAATCTTGGTGGTGAGAATGTATCGTCAGAGTGAGAGCTCTATGTCTGCACCAGGTGTCCACATTCCTTTTAAATGCACTTCCAGGTTGTATTATGACATTTCACTTTGGTGAAGTTTACGGTTCACCAAAGCAAAAATACAAAACATTTATGTTACCAAAATGTATGCATATTTTGCCGTCGTTTTAAGATGTTCATATTCTATTTTATTGCGTTTATTAACATTCCACACGCCTCTACTTGCTCTAACAGATTTTCCATTTTATTTCTGTGAATGCCATCCGTACTTTTATTTTGGACCCCAGTGAAAAAATGGATTTGCCTTATACTCTAAATACATCTTTCTTAAAAATCATAAATAAATTATCCAGCAGTAATATTTTTGATAAAATAAATTTAGGAGATAATTATGTCACTTTTGTTTGTCATCTAAATAATAGAGTTTACTTTCCTTTTTCCGCAGTCATTTGCCTGACTATTTGCGTATACTTTGAGGTAGAAAAAACTGTAATGGATTAAGATTTTCGCTTCTGTCGGGACGAAGAGTTCCTTCTAAATAAATGATGTATTCTTAAAAACGGTGAGTTAACAAAATATATAAATGTGTGTGTGTGTGTGTGATTTACCTTTCATTTCATACGGAGACTGCGGACATTAAAAATGTACCAGTTGCAAAGTTCCTGCTATTTTACACAAAAATTCGCACATTCAGAAAGGATGATATTGTGGCGAGCTCCAAAGAAAGATGGAATTATAATAACGTGATACGCATAACTCAGTGGAGAAATACAAATCTTTTTTCACGAGCACTCTCGCCTTTTGGATTTATTAGTTATAGTTTAATAGCTTCTGCTTTTAAGCCCCACCAGATCGAGACGTCTCAGTTGCTGAGCTAATCTCTACGGATTTGTGAAGTGAGATTCTAAAGGATATACACACATAGCGCCGTCGATTTTGGCCACCGTAGTGTAAGGCAAACGAACTCCACTAATTATCGAGAGATCTGAGATCAGATCCCAGCGGTGTCCGGATAACAATTTTTCGCTTACTGTGTATTAATTAAAGAAAATGTGGAAAGAGTAGGGACTTTGTCCATACACAACGTATCCACAGATTTAGAAAACATTCACTAATCTACAATCGCTAGAGTTTCCACCACTACACATAAATGTTAAAAAGGAAGATTCCTGATAACAGGAACAACGCAGCTGAATTGAGGAGCAGCACTGCAGATCATGAATCGGTGGACTGAGAGAAGTGACGCTCATTATCTATGGGTCTTATTGATTGTGAAAAGGCCTTTGATTACGTGAGACCATCAGCAGTTACAATGTCTATGAAGTCCTGTGATATTAAAGATGCATACGTTAGCGTTATTGATAGCATGTATGAAAATGCAACTGGAAAGCTTCTGCTACTTTAGCATGCAGTACTGATGACAATTGGGAAGGAGTATAACTAGGGGACACCATATCGGTCACACTCTTCATTGACTCATTGCAAAATGCCTTTCAATCACTGAACTAGAAAAAAACGGGAAAATAGTAATGGATATCACTTTCCTCATCTTCGTTTTGTTGATGGCACAAAACGTTTTGCAATTTCGTTTTCAACGCCGGAGAGAATGCGACAGGAACTTGCTGAAAAGAGTAAAAAAATGGGACTAAAACAAACTTTCAGACTTAAAAACTGATGCACAATGCTTTTGCAAGAAGTGAAGATTTATCTCTTGGTTAAGGATTCCAGGGTTAACCAATGCCTCCATTTTCCTTGGGTAACATATATCAAGCAAGGGTTCATTGATTAGAGAATTAAACCACGTGTAAAACTTAGCTGGATAATTTTTGGTAGAAAAATTACAATTTTAAGGTTATTTTCTTGAAACATGTTTTTAAATCAATGTGTCCTTCCAGATCTCGCTTATGGAGAAGAAATATTAAATGAAAACAAAGGCTGAATATCACAAACCTGCAAGCAACAGATTGAAGCCTGGAGAGAGGCTTGTTCGATGTGACCAGGAAAGCTTAGAATAAAAACTGATGAATCAGAAAAATATCAGTGGACGCCGAACATGATCAGAGCAAAATCTCCGAACGTAAAGTGAAAAAAAATCCTCTTTTATCGCAAAATGTTTTCGTTAGTGGATACTTTAGATTTGTACACAGAAGGACATTTCCAAATACTTATTTTTTGCATTTGTAATAATTTTTGGTGGGGTGTGAGAAAATTTGGTTTACAGATGCAACAAATAAATTGAAAGACTTTAGAATCAAGTGTTCTTTTTAAATTTAAAGGTATATCTATAAACCTGTTTCCCGGACAATGTTGAGGACGAAAACTAAGAGGGAATATTTCCAAATCTAAAATATTGTGTTGCTTCAAAGACAGGTTTCAAGTAACTAATAAATGCGAAATGATTTATCTGACGATTCGAAAGGAAACATATTTCCGATTACCTTCAATATGAAATCATGCATTCGAATTTACTCAAAGCACTTGATCTCCAATTCTTGGCTTAATTTTTGTCGCTTTCCAACGTGCCGGTTTACTAATATATCATGTTAAAGGAGGAAAAAAATGCAGTGTTTAACTAAAGAGACAACAAAGTCATATAATCCATGACGATGATGTGTATCAAAAATTAATCATGCCAAGCTTTTGCCTTCCAACGCGAAGCTTTATCAAGCCGAACTTACATCAGAACAACGATCCATTTTGAGTTTCAAATCAGTCTGATTTTAAAGGCAAAACGACGTAAGATTTCATAGCATTTATTATCTTATATACCTTTTCAATCATTTATACCATTAGCTTTTGGATTATATCATATTCGGACGATCAGGGATAGAGAGAACTCCAATACAGATGTTATTTTGTTTAACGACTGTTTCTCTCTCTCTCTTTCTCTTATGATAATTTACAGCTAAAATACCTATACAAAGCACACTGCGTACTGATTTTGCTACTTTCTATTGAGTTCTGTGCATAACAATTGAAAATTAATCCCGAAACGCTGCCCCGGTGACGCTGTGGTCAAAGCGATGGTTTCTGATCATTCGTCCGAAAGCGGTCCGGGTTCGAATCCCGGTGAAGCATGGATGTTTTGTTTGTATCACGGCACTGATTCTCTCTCCCTTCCATAGAACCAGTGTCCCAAAATTAGGAACGGGCGACTGTCAATAGCCCATTCAGTTGCTCACGGTGGCCGTTAAACCTTCAATGAAAAAAAAAAAAAAAAAAAAAAAACTCGAAACGTCCAATAATTGCCCAAAAGTTGAGACAACTTGGGAAACCCATAGATGTCTTGAAGAGAATGGAACTTTCATTAGTTGGTTGTTGTAAAAGTACGGACTACGATGCAGAATCAGATATTGTCGCAATCTAGAGTATACTTCCACATTAGTCTTGTAATAAACAACCTTTTCTTTACTCATTTAGACAGAAATTTCTAGGAATTAGTTTATTTTATATATATGTTGTTCAGGAATTGACAGGTTGAAATTTTATTCTTTGAAATTAATACCTTTACAAAAACTCAGTAAGGTTAGCCAAAGAAAATCAGTTTTCGGCAATTTATTTGTAAAATAATGCTTTGATATAAAATATAATTTGTATATTCAAATGTTAAGGAAATTCAGACATTTAACTTTTATCCTTTATGGCATATATGTCACAAATCGTGATAATCATTCCTGTGATATTTAATTTTATAATTTAACGGTAGGTGGCGCGATACGCTCTAAGCTGCCATCTGCTTTGACAATTGGGTACACTCAATAGAAATAACCATTGCAATGGTTTCTAATTTTATTGTTTACCCGTAGACTTCCCCTCCCTACCCAAGGTAAGCAATCCATGTAAATGAGAAACGAACACGACAATTTTTTTGCGAGTTAGGTTAAAATAACCCAAGATTTGTAGACCCTCTGAAGAGATATCATTGGGTCACAAAAAAGTAGTTCGGGAACTTCTCGGAACCTCTCAAGTAGTTCTCCGGATTAGATGAGTGATTTTGGAAAAGATAATTCAAACAATGATTGGCTAATATTTTCTCTCCTTTCGAACGTACTCGTTGGATTGAAACTGCGTAGGAGCAATAGGAACAGGAGAGTTTTCTAGAGAGGTTTCTTTTCGTTCGAAGGATTTTGATATAATCGAATGTTTCGCGAAATTTCTATAACTGTATAAAACGATTATTTCTCCTCGATTATTATCATCACTAGCTTACAATCCTTTGTTCAGGTTTACCTTAAAAATTAAATGCAACCAACTTTGCAATACACCGAGTATGAAGGTTGTCTCCGACATGTGTTCTCAAAAATGTACTTTTATTTAGACAGAAAATAATTCTTTGATCTGAAGTAATAATCGGGTGTGCAAAAATACAAACGTTTCACACGTTAAAGAGCAATGAACGTACAGATTTGGTGTTTATATAACTGAAACTTTATTGTCCTCATAGTTTATTCTCCTGCAGAAAGGTGTGGAAATATGTAATTATTTCTTAAGCTATCTACGTAAATAACGCAGGTCTGCAAAAAAAAAAAAAATTCAGCTGCATGGGATGTTTTTGGTAAATATTATGTTTTTGAGTGTGCTGAATCTTAAAATGACCTCCATTTCACTCCATCACGTACAGTGTTTTTGCAAAATACAAGGTGTTTGCATAAAAAAAGCCTAACAATAATGAGAAAACCACCATTTCATTACAATGAACTAAAACATATTTCTTATAATAAACAAACAATTTCTTCATGAAATGTACTTAACATTCCGTGTTCATTCTTTTTGCCTATGAAACCTTTTCTCCTTCTCTTTGATACTTCTCCGAACACGCTTCAGCTTTCCAATTTCTGTTTCCCGTTTGAGCATCCAACAGTAGTCAGCTAGCATATTAACGTCCCATCGTCCTTTGTAGCGTCTCTCGATATCACGGACATCCTGGTGAAATCTTTCCCCTGCTCTTCACTGAGGGCTCCCAAGCTTTCGGGAAAATAGTCGACATGGGAGTGTAAGAATTGAACTTTTAAGCTCATCGTGCATCCTTGAGCTTTATACGCAGCCAACATGCGTTGTACAATGGTTTTGTAGTGAGAGTCTTTAGTATTACTCCAAAACTTGTGCACTACGTCTTTGAAATAGTCCCACGCTTCTTTACCTTTTTCTCCCATTGTTTCTGAAAAGAGGAGATCGGATAACAGTTTTCGTATGTCGGGGCCAGTAAAACCTCCCTCTTTCAACTTGGCTTCAGACAGTTTTGGGAACTTGGAACACAGATATCTGAAACATTCCCCATCTTTTGGCAGTGATTTCACAAACTGCTTCATAAGTCCCAATTTAATATGAAGAGGTGGTAATAAAACCTTTTCAGGAAGAACCAAGGTTGTCTTAATGACGTTATTTTCGCCGGGGATTAAGGCGTCTTGAAGTGGCCAGTCATTTTTTATCCAATGGAGATCTCTGGCTCGACTGTCCCACAAGCAAAGGAAGCAGGGATATTTTGTATAACCTGCCTGTTGGCCCAAAAACACGGTTCGTATTTTGAGGTCTCCACAAAGCCTCCAGCGATGTTCTTGATATTTTCTTTTCTTAAGAATCATTGCCACATCGTTATAGTTTTCCTCCAAATGCACCGAGTGTCCTACAGGAAGTGATGCAAATTTATTCCCATTATGCAGCAGGACTAATTTGAGGCTTGTTTTTGAGGAATCAATAAATAGGCGCCACTCAGATGAATCATATTCTATTTCAAAACACTTCATTAGCCCTTTAACATCACTACAAAAAGCGAAATTTCCCTGTTTGGAGAAAAATGTTGTGAATTCTCTCTCTCGGTGCATGTACCACGAAAACGAGGTTCCGGGTGACAGCAGGTTTTTTTTTTTTTAATCTTGACCCCAGCAATTCGGCAGCATCTTTTGAAAAGCCTAAATCTCTAACCAGGTCATTAAGCTCACTCGGATAAAGAAGTTGGGGTCCCTCATCAACAGAAAAATCTGAACTAGATTCGTCCTGGGGAGGTAATGTGTTTCCTTCCTCAGAATCACTCAGGATATCATTCAAACTGGAAGGTGGGTGTGGAACTGGTATTGCAGAGCTATGAGGCACTGGACGAATAGCTGAATTTAAGTTTGGGTAAGATATATTTTTTTTGTATTGAAACCTTTCACATCTACCGAACAGAAATAGCAGTCGGTAGTGTGGTTTTACTGTTCACGCCACATCATAGGAATGCCAAAACGAAATGAGTGTTTCTTACCCTTAAACCACAAACGGAGATCTTCCTCGCACATCTTCTGCGCACCTTATGAGGAGCCCAGGCTTTGTCTTGATCCCCAAGTTTCAACTTGAATAAGCAAAACACACTTTCATCACGAAATCACTTATGTTTGTTTGTTGACATTTGACAGTGTATTCACCACACATAAAACAAAATTTGTCAGGAGAAATAACACAACCTCTTGGAGCTATAATATATAACTAAAAAAGGAGCACAGTCCCATTTGAATGCCAAATGTAAACTGAGTGTGGCTCCTCGCTGTTTGTGTACACCGCATTGAGTACAAACACTGACTCTCCGTACATCTAGAAGCAAACGCTTTTCCTGTGGTGAAGCAGATGGAAACTAGCCTTCAAAAAGATCAGTGAAATAACACGTAAAACATAGGTGAACACGAGCGCGAACGAGGTTAGGTTGACACTTGCGCGTCTGCCGATCGTCTCTCTCTGTAGCTGGGCAGGTTAATCGGCAACACTTGCTTCTTCCTCTGGCTCGATAAAAAAAATTCCAAAATGGCGCTGCACATAAGTAAAAGAAAACAGCAAAAAGTTTCTTTTTTTTCTTTTTACCCGCTCTTAAAGATAAAAACTAAGGCTTTCGAGGGATTATCTAGGCACTTTTAGCCTCGAATATCCAGTAGTCATCTATATAAGCTATGCAACATAACCAAAGTAACCTAGGTCCTGAACTTATTTAGCATGTTGAAACATGATCAAATCTGACAATACGCTTGTTTATACTCATTCCTAATACCCTAGAGAAAGTGTACAAACATGCTCAACCCAGCCAGAAAGATTCCTCACTTTCCGCTATAAAAAAATTAAACCGGTTGGGACATGATCAACCTGAGCTTCCTCACACCGCCAACAATACCTTTGCCCTGCCACCCTTCCACAGACCCACTCCCCCCATTCCGCTCATTTTATCTTTGTATTTATTCTTGACTCTCACTCTAGTTCATATTAAATGAAAGTAAAAAATCACATTTGCATAGGATTTTTAGAATCAAAAATAGGATACCAGATTTCGAGTTCAACGGGAGTTTCACTCTAAATGAAACTACAAACACGAGGTTTGCAAGAAAACCTGACGTGATGGAATTTTTTTAGTATTTTTTCCGGTTTCAGTGAGTAAAAATCTATAAGAAACAGTATAAAAATTCTGTGCAGATTTTTGGTTGCAGACCTGTGTAATCAACATCCGCTAGAGTTTCGGCAAACGGTTAAAGGTGGCTGCTGAGTATGTCCTGATACGTTTCGGAGATATTCCTGCCTTGCAGGAAAGCGATATCCGTTGTCCCATTGAACGCAAAAGCTCCCCAGACCATCACAGATCCCGCTCATTTCTGTCTGCTGAAGAAGGTGCGTGGATCGCGTCGTAAATCAAGCCAATAGCAGTTCCAACCATCAGGGCCGTACAGGTTGAACTTTTTCTCATCGGAGAAAATACTTGTGATCCACTCATCCGTCCAATGTATGTGGCTGCTTTCCCATAACAATCTAGCTTCCGTGTGGGGCCGCGTGAAGTGTAGCAGACGGCGCATTTTACGGAGCACAATGTTGCGAGTTTCCTTGATTCGTCGATGAACGTGTCCTTTGAGACGGTGACACCAATAGTCCGAGGAACTTGACGTAGTGATAACCTTTAGGATAAAACTAAACACATGATGGCACGATCATCTCGTTTGGTTTTTATTCGAGGCCTTCCAGGCCATTTACTGGAAGTTAACGCACCGCGTTTCGCTAAAGTCTTATAAATGACTGCCCTACTCCTATCTTTGGCTTTACAAATGTTTGCTCCAGGCAATCCATTTGCTCTCAGTCTCCAAATCTTCTGCACCACCTTACCATTAAGTTCACTGCTGCGTGGCATTTCGGCAAATAAATGTTTGACGCTAAGTCCACTCTCTTTTGTAGAGCTGAACCGAATTACAGCCCGTGCGCGTGCGTACAACATGCTAATTTGTACATCTCATTTGTATGTGGCTACTTTACATAGTTGTCTTTATATTTATGAGACCCCTAATATTACACTATTTTACTTTGTGGTGTTTTTTTCACACAATCCGGTCATCTCGACGTATCGGAACGTTTCTTGTAGGGTTATTTCTAATTAGGTACCACTTAAGCTACTTACCTAAATTCGCATTCCGTTCACGGCGTAAAGTAGACTGTCTCTACATTTATGCGACGCACAATAGCAACAAATTGCGTACTAATTCGATGTTAATTTTTGCCCGATTTCGGATTATTTGGATATAGCCAAGTACACAGGTACTCTTCATCACATAGTAATTATTGCTTTTCGACAACATCTCCGATATTACGCAGTCCAGTAGAGAACTTATTTTTTGCAATTACAATGGAATTTTTTTAAGAGTTTCACCAATGAATTCTAATTTGCTATTACAAAAATTTACGCCACTAGGCAGCGCAAGAGCATATATCTGTTTCCAGTATGTTCAAAGACGTCTCACCGAGCAGAATATTTTGATTGAAGGAAATATTTCTCATCCTTTAACGACGGATATCTATCTTTTTTACTCGTATTAATAATGAACACATACGAGCTCCTTCAAGAGTTAAACGAGGTAATCAATGTGAAGTATGAAGACTGGCGATTTATTCAAACACTGTCTTGATAATAACTACGTGCGCATGGGAGAAGGGATTTTCTGGCAAACATAAGGTATCCCCATTTGCTTCAAGTACTCAAGTGTTTTGGCAAACCTTTATTTATATCAGTATGAAAGAAAGGCTGCTTTGTATTGCAGTATTGCGTCGTAGAGGCATACCCTACTTTTTTAGGTATATCCCTTTCAACACTCAAGTTAAACTTTACCCATTACACTAGTTTAACGTCAGAAATGTGCGACTTATAATTTTGCAAAGTAATGACGAAACAGCATAGTTCTGTTAAAAAAATCGCAGCAGTGTCTCTACGTTTTAAGGAATTTCTTTATGCAAATAAATCACGAAAAAAAAATTCTATGCATATTTTTTACTAAATAAACATACTATTTACCACCAAGGCATGCAAATGTCAATTTTAATTTTTGGAGATTCACGGTTCAGAAATCTCGATTTAGAACATAATTTTCCACCTGAAACCACTCACTTCGAGGTACATTACTTAGATTTTTTCTATTTAGTTACAACAAAAAGATGCATTTGGGTGTACTTTTTTCGCTACAGTGAAAAATAATAGCGATTACACTGGTGTCACTCTTTTTCTGATCATTCTGTCAAATAAATTCCCACGTAACTGGTGGCACTGGGCACAGTAACACTTCCGAAAAACATTTGCTTTACGTAGTACAGAGAGTATTCTAACTCATAAATAACATTACATACACGCAACATAATTATAATCGCAAGCATATTATTAACATTAAATACACCAAACACATTAATAAACTGTCGAGTCACATTATTGTGACCACCTCCTATTTTGATGTCAACAGCGCAAAGCCAATCAAAGAAGGCACTAGTCGTGAGATTTCTTAGAGGATATATAAGGTGTGCTTTAGGCATTTTAAAAACATATTACTCATTGTTGTGATGGATAAAATGAGCGATTCATCAGATTTGTAAAAAGGGATAATTATGGGCTTTCGTGACAAGAGTGGCAGTATTTCTGAAACAGCGCAGTTTGTGAAATGTTCGCGTGCTTCTGTGGTTAAAGTGTATCTTGATTGGAGAAATTGCACCATTGCGAATAATCGACGTGAAAACTGCGGAGCACCACGTACCATTGATGCGAAAGGTGAACTTCGGCATCGAAAGTGCGTAAGGGCGGATCGACATGCAACAATGAAGCAACTTACTGGCCGAATGAACCAGGGGGCTACCGGACGTGTTTCTAAAACGACAATTCAGCTAACCTTGCTGAGTATGTGGCTCCGATGCAGCCGGATGGCACTGCACCTATACTAAGGAAGATGCATCGGCAGAAAATACTTACATTTGCACGGCAGTGTCGGAATTGGAACTCCACTCATTGACAAAGGATTGCCTTAACTGATGAGTCTCTTTTGCTTCATCGAACGGATGGACATTGACGTATAAGGGGAAAAATATATACAAGAACAAACAATCTTCAAGCATTGCTAAAAGAACACAAGCTGGTAAGGTCAGCGTTATGATCCGGGGAATGTTTTTGTGGCATTCCCTGGGTCCACTCATACTTGTGGAAAGCACTATGGACAGAATTCGTTATGAATCCAATCTTGCAGACCACGTTCACACACACATGCTGGCTGTCTTCCCTGGGACGGATGGAATCTTCCAGAAGGACAATGCGACCGGTCACACATCCAGATATGTCCGAGAGTGTTGGAAGAACACGATGAAGACTTAAATGTACTTCCGTGGCCCCCTAATTTACCAGACTTAAACCCAATTGAGCATCTGTGTTACCACCTCCATCACGTTGTTCGCTCTTTAGATCCTCTACCACGTACATCAGCAGTCAGACGCACTGCATTCAGCATGGTTTTACATACCTCGGAATACCTTCCAGCACCTTACTGAGTTACTTCCAGCCCGAGCTGCACACGTAGGTTACTCAGGATATTAGTTAGTGGTCACAGTAATGTGACTCAACCGTGTATATGTTTAACAATAAACGAATTTTTTATACATTTCAACTTTGGTTTTTTTGTGTATTCTACCCTGTGTTTTACAGTTTTGTTTAGGGAAATCAATTTCTTTAAGCTTTGCCGAAGTTTTGCATTGTGAAAGCAAAATGAAATCCGTCTCAAATAGATCAGCTGTAAGACAGAAATATTTCTTTCTGTACGGAAGTAATACTGATTTGGTACGATAATCTACTGAATTCATATAGTGTAATATTACAATACGTAATGCATTTTTAGCTATAAATTTTATATAAATAATTTTTGTAACTTCATACTGCAAATTTGTTATTTTATTTCGGAACAGGCTTAATGAGTGACAAAGTGGTAACCATGAGGCAACACGGATGGTAATAATAGGCTTATACACTTGGTTTATATCTCAGTACAGGATAAATGAAATCTATAGCCACTTGTTACTTAATAAGTTCGGTACTGCCTGCAACGTCTTGCTATCAGAATGCTAAATATTATGTGTGTGTAGTTTTATCCTTGAGGAAGGAAAACGTTAATTGAAAAAAATATCGAACATACACCGATGAGCCCTTAAATTATTACCACCCTCAGCCTTGAGAAATGATCGTGTCTGGAGAAGGAACGGTGGCGCAGGTGCAGTTCACAGAGCAGTATCGATATCCGCGGGATTTATGACTCGTTGCCGTGCCGTATTACTCACTCTATTTCCGTGCGGGGCAGTGCAAACATTTACTGAAGCACACTCACTGTGCTGCATTTTTGCAGCTGATAAACACTGCACGCGGCTGAAAATAACATCAAAGGAAACCTTTACGAGCTCCTATTCCCATGCTCAATTTCACCGCTTAATCCTCACTCCTTCTGGGTAGGGAATTTCAGCGTCGGGCAGTGCATTATGCTGCTACACGTTCGTAACAATTTAGTGAAATAACGCTTTGGACACATAGAGGATTGTCTTAGATCAGAACTTTACAAATAGCTTAAAAGAACACGAGGTTCCGCAATACTTCTTTCTAACTACAATGTAGTGTTAAAGCATAAACTTTCGTTTTATAACAACTGAACTGTTCGAGAACAAAACTCAGGAAATATATCATATAGACGAGGTGCAGAAAGTTAAATAACATATTAGAACTCTGATTGATTTTATTTCGCACAAAATGAATTGCGTTGGGGATTACCTTCTAAATTTTTATGATTTATCTTTGCATTCGACCGCTGGTTACCATATGCACGCATACACTAGTGTGCAAAAATTAAGGACGAAGACGAGGAATTAGCACACCAGCGGTACGAGCAGGCACAACGGACCGAAAGACTACTCAGGATATATACTAGGGTCCGGTACGGTAGGGCACGTGCATATATGCAGCATAACGTGAGAAGGGGGGATTGTTGGAAGTGTATAAAGCACACAGGCGGAGTACGCCCAGCAATTCGGTGAAGTATTTTGCACGGGGTACATCTGCTTGAACGACGTCGAGTTGCTGCCAACGAATGATATGGCACAGGGGCAATCCAGTAGACGACATCTGGATGATTTTACCCGAGTACGCTTCATTGGAAAGTTAGAAGATGGTCGAAGTGTGACTAGTGTGGACGAGGAGTTCAGGATCGCTCACAGCATCGTTTAACGAGCTTGGAGAACATTTCAAACGACAGGAACAGCTGTCCGAGAGTTTAGCAGTGGTCCATCACGAGCAGCCACGGCGGCGGACGACCGGTATATTGGCCTTCCAGCGAGAAGAAACAAACAGTAGGCAGCGGGAGAAATCGCAAGGCACATGCAAAAGACAACTGGACGTCCATTTTCGCGTTTTACCGTGGCCAGGAGGCTGCACAAAGGTGATCTATTTGCACGACGACCAGTACGATGTGTGCAATTAACGCCTGCGCATCGGAGATGGAGGTTTTTCTGGTGCCAGACACACAAGAATTAAACTCATCCGCAGTGGTGTCAAATTCTCTTTACGGATGAGAGCCGATTTAGTCTGACAAGCGATTCTGGAAGCATACACATCTGGAGAGATCAGAGAACACGCAATCACACCTCGAACATCATCGAAAGGGACCGGTTTGGAGGTGGCGGAGTTCTCGTTTGGGGCGGTGTCATACTTGGTAGCCATACGGATCTCCACATCTTCCAAGGATGTTGAGTCAGTGGTGTCCGCTATTGTACAGAGGTTTTCCTGCCTCACGTACGTATGTTTAAAGGTGATGTGGGTCCTGAGTTCCTCTTCATGGACGAAAAGGCTGCACCTCATCGTACAGTGGCTGTCGCTGAGCTGTTGGAGAGTTAAGATACTTAACGCATCGATTGACCCGCAAGGTCCCTGGACCTAAATCCAATCGAACACGTGTGGGACCTACTCGGGAAACGCTTGGCAACACGTCACCAGCCGTCAGCAACGATTCTGGAGCAACGATTGGCGCTACAAGAGGAAAGGGCCGCGATGCCTCATCAGCTCGTTGACAACCTCGTCCTCAGCTTGGACAGAAGTTGTAAATACTGCAACGCAGTCAGTGGTGATAATATCCCCTACTAAAGCCAGGATTTTCTTTGGCAGCCGCCTGTCACATCGACGTTTCTATCTTCTGTCCAGTTATGCTCGAAGCTACCTTTTCAATAAAGTGCCTTTGTATCCTTTGGATTCCATCTTTGGATGGCTTTGCTCACTTGTCCCATATTCGTTCATCTTGGGGATCTTATGGTATGATTTGAGTCGATGTGGAGCCTTCTGCTCGACATTACATTCGACAAACCGTCTAGTCCTTCATTTTTGCTGGCCAGTGTATAATTTCAACCAAGCTTTCTGGTACAAATTTACAATTATTTGCGGGGTAATATTTATTGAATAAATATTTTAAAGGATTTCGTCAAGTAATCAAAAAACTGTTCTGCAGTGTGCATAAAAAGTTGTTTTATACACAATAGTATGGAATAGTTTAATTGTTTTTTGCACGATAGCATGGAATAAGTTTAATTTTATTTTAATGAAAGAAAATTGTAATTCTTCAAATGCCTTAATATTTCAAAATTTAATTTGTATTGCACAGCCTGATTTATACATTAGTGTATACATATTACTTACGGGCAATCTCTTGAATGAACAGAATGACTTATCCAAGTGTCTCTTTTGCCTAACTAATTATTTTTTCAAAAAAGAATGTACACCACTATTGAAATCTATGGGAAAATTTCACAATTCGTTATTTATTCGTGTAGATACAAATATTCAAATAACATCGAGCTTTGTCGTGTTGAGTGAACTGCTTTTCCAAGCTATAAAATTAATTATTCGATGTACAGTGCAAAATAAAGATAACTGAAGTTCGTTTGTGAGCACACAGGTGCTGAAATTACTCATGTGATGTAAGGCACGCACCATTGGGATCGGTTTGCCCTCGCGTGGTGTGGAGCGCGATTTACACAATAATTAAGACACGCCATACAGATGGCAGCTTGTACGGTACAGTTACTTTGCAAGCAGCTGGTCTCGTCAGGATCAATTTAGGTTCACCCACTGTAGCTTCTTTTTGGAGGTATATTTGGATATACCAGTTGAATCGTTCCAAACACTGATGGCTAGTTTGAACACGACCTCCTTTGTGAGAGCTAAAGCAGATTTTCCGGTTTTTTTGCACCTGCCATGCTATTTTATTCTAGTCCTGAAGTTCTGCTTGGTTACGCATATCTTAAGCTTTACGGTTCAATATCAAACCTGTAGAGCACTGGCAGAGTTCTCTGCGAAGTCGCCGCTATCGTATTTCATTCTCCTACTTGCTAAGAGTGAGCCAATTCATCTTGGAGACCGTGACCGATATTTCGAAGCACATTTTTGAAATAGGACTACCCCGATGTGTAGGGAATAGTTCCTACGAATCTGGGGTTTTCCATGTAACTTGTCTATTAGTGGGGCGCTTCACAAACTGTATAGTCTATGTTTTCTTCACATTTCCAAATGTGATATGCTTGACTTTTAAACAGGTCGCATTAGGAAACAGTCCCTTTTACATCGTAGTCCATATTACTTTCTGCTTGCAGGAAAGCATGTTGATATGTTGTTATTCATATTTTCTACATTTTACTGGTTTTTTAAATTTATTGAAGATCAGACAGCACCTATTTTCCTTTAAAAATTTAGTAAAGCGAACCAACGTTTAAAAAAAAACCCAATAAGGTTTGCATACCGATGGAAGTTAACTTTTGAGTGCTTTTCCACATTTGTTGAATCTTCCGGTGGTTTTCTGTGATTCTAACTTTTCCAATTTGTCTAAAAGAATTTCTATTTATTGACCAATATTTTTATTACGTGAATGGGTACTTCTGGTCCGTGAAAATTCTATTACACACATAATATGACAAATATTTCATAGTTAGATGACTGAACATCAGTTTCAAGTAAACATTAAGTTGTATTTTGTGACGCGAAGACTCTACTGAAACATCTTCGGGAATATCAGGAAAGCGTACGTACTGTGATATACATTTTTCGTACCAGGATATCAAGAATATCCCCGGAACCAGAGTGTGTCCTCCCAGGTGCGTCAGAGAGTGCACGTGACAAGATCGACCACACAGAGATATTAGCTGCCGACGAGGACAGATGAACCATAATGTGTAACGCCAGCACGATGTGTACAGGTAGTGATTTGATGGACGTTCAAAAAAGAATGATCATCGACTATCACAGGAAGGTGGGAGCATCTCACAAAAAGCAGACTTTGTGGGATATTTGCAAAGTGTTTTAGTAAAGGTCACAAAGAATGGACCATTGACGTCATAAGTGTGGAGCCGCAAAGGCCATCGGCGTCAGAGGAGATCATGGCATCTGTCGACTGGGAAAGGGCAATCGACGCGTAACTGTGCAGCAATTGACTAGGTAAATGAACACTGGAGCACCGAAGTACGTGTCCCCGATAACAGTAGAACGAACCCTGCTACGCTTGGATAACTGGAGTCGACCCTGTGTTAAGGCGTCCATGTTAGCTCATGTCCATCGGCAAAGATGCCTACAGTTCGCATGGGAGTACCGTCATTTGACAGATTGAAGAATGAAAAACGGTTGCCTTTACCGACGAAGCGAGGTTCCTATTCCACACAAATAACGAACGGTGTCCGATACAAGGTCAGATTCACGAGAACCAACACTCGGACACTCCTATCGTATCAAGCGCATGCCGGCGGTGGCAGTGTGCATGAGTGGAGGATGTTTTCTAGGTAAGACGTGTGACCGGTGGTACCAATATAGTACGGGGCTTGAACGAAACCTTAGACGAAGGAGATGTCATGTAGCTTTTGCTTCCTTCTTGTTTTGGAAATCTTTGCACAGTCCTTAAAGGACATGAAGTCCGATTCTAGTGAAAATCCGTTCATTTTGGCGTAATATAAGTAAAGAAAACGAACGAGCTTTCACTACCAACGGGTAGCTTCTTCAGGCTGGAATAAACACCTAAAGAATGTATACAAGAATTTACAAGAATTTAAATGCAAGATAACAATAATATAAACGTTAAAACTTTGTGCAGGCGGGTGAAAGGCATGTGCTAGGCGTGTGCTGTACGCAGAAGCATGCGCCATGCAAAAGGTAAATCAAAAGAAAGCTCATCGTTGCACGCGATCGGGTTGGCTATAATTTCAATGGATTACCCTATAGCAGTGGCCTTGGCGTTCGTGTAGGAGGCGATTTTCTTCAAGTCGCCCCATTGTGGAGTGGTAGAATGTGTTGTGACCTCCTTTGCTAGGGCTGTGTTTACTCTTCACTCTTCCTGCTGCAACATCTCTCTTGTGCTCCGCTAATCTTACCTCGAAGGAGAGCTTTGTCATGCCCACATATTCTTTCATTGATCCGTCGGTGTAGATTAGTGGTATAGAATAGACTTCGGCGTCTGAAAGATCCATAATAGTGCTCTTTTTTGAAGTGAGGATCCTGGTTAGTGGTTTTGGTCCTTTTATTCCGATGTCAAGCCCAAATTTCCGGAGCGAGTTCTTGAGAAAATAACTGAAATGCTGTATGTAGGAGAAGGATCCAATGAAACGGGTTGGGTTGTCATATGTCCGGTTGTCAGGGCTAGTTGACTTAATTTTCGCCCTTTAAATAATCGCTTCTATCCTCTGTACGTCATAATCTGCTGTGGTTGCAAGGAATCGCAAATCATTCAGTTCTTTCCGGAGAGTAGGTAGATCAGAACAGTGCGTGAGTGCCCTTCGTGCCTTGTGTCGGAAAAGGGCCGTTTTGTGCATCATCGGGCATAATGAGGAAGGCAGCATAACGTTTGGGATGTGTGTTGGCTTGTAGTAAACACTAGTTAGCGGCTTTCAGTGTGGTGTCCTTTTGATAAGTACATCAAGGAACGGGAGCGTGTTGTGGGATTCCTGTTCCATCGTAAAAGTGATGCTTGGGTGCATAGTACTTATCCGGTCGAAAAACCGATTGAGATCAATATTGTCATTAAGCCAGATGAAGAATATGTCGTCAGCATATCTCAGCCTTGTTGTTAGGAGCAGGGTTTGAGCTCTGAGGATTTTCGCTTGTAGTAGCCGAAGGACAGCTTCAGAAAACACGGTTGACAGTGCGGATCCCATAGAGACTCCTTTAGATTGTTTATAAATTTGGTCTTTGAAACAGAAAAGATTAGAGTCTTTGACGAGTTTAATTAGGTGGAAAATTTGGAGGAGTGAATCTTGTTGAAACAAGGCAGAAGCTGTCAGCGCTTGTTTAAGATTGTCAATGGCCTCAGCAATCGGGATGACTGGGTATAGGGCACTATATCAAAACTACCCATTAGATGATTTTCAGGAATAGGAACGCTGGAGATTCTGGAGATGAAGTCTGCAGACGAGCGCAGAACATTGTCGGATTCAGGCAGGAAGGATGTGAGGAAACGGGCCAATTCTTTTTCTAGGTAGCAGGAAGGAGCAGATCTACGTGAGACAATAGGTCTAATAGGAAGCTCTGGTTTATGGTGCTTTAAACAACCCAATAAATTGCGGATAGTGGTTATAAAACGGATCAATTTAGTGTTTCACACGAAATTGATAATTTCGTGTGAAACACTAAAACTTGCGGTACACTTAAAGTACGTTTAGTAATGTTTATAAATAGGGAAACACATTTGAATTATGTTAATTAATGCTTCAGATTTCTTGTACACGAGGAAACTGGCACAGAAAAATGTATGTTATTTCCTTTGAAATAGTTTTAAAAAATCAAAAGCTCGTTCAATTTTATGTTATTGGTCATTTCTGTCAAATTTACCAGTCGACGGAGGCGACTTCTAAACGGAAATTGCCGTTCGACTTCTCAGCAATTTGACAAGCAAATGAACACTGGAGCACCAAGTACACACGGACACGGTTGTCGGTCAGGTACATCCCGGCGGTGGCAATGTGCATGTCTGCGCATGGTTTTCTGGTATGACCTGTGCCCGCTGGTTCCATTGGATGGGTCCCTAAACGCCAATGGCTAACGGACGATCCTCGCTAACCAAATTCTTCCGTTTATGTTCTACATTTACCATGGTGGTGATGGTGTCTACCGACAGCACAATGTGCCCAGCCACATCATTATGTGTATGTGTGATTGGTTACAGGAACACGACAGCGATGTATTCGTTCTTCCGATGTATTCGTTCTTCTCAATCTAACTGCTCACTTGTGGGACTATACGGATCGACAGGTTCGACGAGCGGAGGTACAACAACGCATCTCCAGGGCCTCCATACTCTGCTGCAGTCCGAAAGGGAACGTGTGCCTCGGGCTACCTTACAGGGATACATTTGGTCCATGCCACGCCGTCTCGCCTCTGACATCCGGGTCAAGCGTGGTTATTAACATTACTAGGTTGGTGGTCATATCATTCTGATGATCATCAATATCATCATTGTCAAACATTATCAATCCACTGCTGGATGAAGGTCTCCCCAAGTTTCTTCCACAATGGTCGGGCTTGTGCCAGTCTCCAGAGATAGTACAGTGTTTACCATTGTTCAAAGGAGAACTACACCTTTCAAATTTAGTTTTCATTTCATATGCTTCGTCAAGCTATTTCATAAAACAACCTGACTAGAAAATTAACTCTTTCACTTAGTATTTTATTATATCTCTAATTACAAATAAAATACTAAAAGCAAGAAGTATAAACTTTTGAATGGAAATATTTTATCAATAGAACGTACAAACCTGATATGTAACAGAAATAACTACACTGTCCACAAAAGTTTGATTACTTAAGCTTTTTTTCTAGTATCTGCGTAGTTCTATTGAAATTTAAGCGAGTATAGCACGCGTCCTTTCTCTAAAATCAGTTTTAGTTTCTTTTTTTTTCCGAAAAAAAAAAGAAACCAAAACTGATTTCCAAATATCATTTAATATTGTTGATGTGATACTTCACATAACTCTTAGTACGGAAGCGACCGAAGAGTAAAAATGCCCCTTTGACATGTTACGTATTGTATGGTGTTTCAAATCAAGTTATCCAATTTTCGGATAGGCATTTTTTTCCAAAATGTTACCAAGTGGTATTTTAATGATAAAATACGAAATGCTTTTATCTTTAGAAACGGAGGTGTACGACTAACACAAAGTATTCATTGCATCTAGAATGGGAATATAGAGGTTGAATCTTAAAAGGTAAAAATCGCGCGTTGTCTTGAGATGTTGCTAGGCCTAAACTCGCTATGAAAAAGCGTGTATTAAAATATTAATCACATAGTTACTTCGATTAAACAGAGTGTATTTCACTATAAATCTTTTTGAATCATAAATCCACAGCATATTCCATGCGCTATTCAAAACAGATGGTGATAGAATTTGTTGTTGATTTTGCAACGAAGAAAAAACCCACGAAATGTATTGTTGAAACACCGCGAAATCCTTTTATCTTGGAGAAAAACATCTATTATTACTGTTTCATCGCACCAGTGTTGCCATTCTAGTGATTAATCTTTAGATCTGCTTATCCAATCGACAAGACTTACCTCAGAACCGGTTTGAAAAGAAAATGCAGCCAAAAACTAAAATTATTAAACACCTGTTACTCACTGTTTTTTAATTCGAGCTGGTTGTCACGAAATATGTTTTTATTCCTGATAAACAATTAATATGTTATACTAAGAATTTCCCTTGTATTTTGTTCAAACCCTGACTTTCAGGACAAGGCCTACAAGTTGATAATTTTGTTAATGATATTGTTTTTGAGTATAGAACTTATTTCACGTACTTTTGGAACATCTGGGTATCGTTCAGTAAGATTTGACAGGATCATAAATCTTTATTTTTAGGAAAGTGCAACTGTTACTACATTAAAAGTCAACTGCCACTGTTATTTTCAGCAACATTAGCTTCAATGGTGAGCATTATATCATAAAACTGATCGTAAGTAATACAGTATCTTATAAAAAAGCGATTGAGCATTCCATTGGATTAAATTTTCTCCCGGTGTTAAATTGCAGTTTGTGGGGTAATGACGATATTTGACATATAAGTAGATTCTTTTGTTCCTTCATATTGAGATTACAGGCAATACTGCATTACATTTGTTAGGTGGCGCATATTTTAAGCAAAAAACATCTGATATACTGATTTCTATTCATTTTTGAGTTCTGGTCTACTGATTTAAAGTAAGTCTCTGGCAACATTGCATGACACGTTTGATACGCATTTCAAAGGAACACGCAAGTTCGTTATCTCATTGGTCGGTGTAACTCGAAGTCGGCCCAATGAATGACAAAATAGAAGGACAGGAGCATTAGCTCGAAACTCCAGCCTCTCAAGAGAATGGATGCGCATTGCATTTTGGGAAAATAGCAGTTTTCCAGAAATATTATGGTGCCAATTGTATTAAAGAAACAGTTGCACAAGTGGGAAACTGCACAGACTAAATACTCGGCGACTGTAATTAAGCTTAAAAGAAAATGTGTAATGACGTCTACTGGGGTAAACTGAACTTGTCAATTGTATATATATATATAATTTTTTGGATGAAGCATCGATTTTGATCGTATAAGATGTTTGATGGCCAGCGATATACGTCTGAGTTTATTCGAAGCAGCAACAGTTCCAAAAAAACTAGTTTGAAAAATACAGAACAATTTCAGGTCTCGTAACAATACAATATTTTATCATAAGAGAAAACACCTAGGATTTCAGAATAAATCCAAATGAAGGACAAGTTCCGTCCGAACTGATGACGAAACAACATGCTGTCTTGGCAAAACCACTTAAACTATCAGAAAATGTAAAGAAGAACAGAGTGGCATTCATTTTCATAACCGTATGGACATATTATTTAAATAAATCATTATTAAGTTATATCATATACTACTTTAAGGCAAAAATTTTGGAATAGTATTAAAATCTTGAAATGTCGTTTATACGTTTTTTTTACTTTACACTCGTTTTAAGACCATCCCGTTGGAGAATGTATAACCGAACCGAGGTTTCATTGCACTTCGAAAACGTTTGGATAGTTCGAAAAATTGAGCATATTTATATTATTTGCTGCAAAGCTGTTCATGCATAATTTTAGTGCTGGTTTCTCTCTGATGGATAAAACAAATCCTAAGTAAACAAATTTGTGAACTGAATAAAAGGCAACGTAGATCGCTGCATCTTATGACAGAAGGAATCCAGTAGACTTTGTTGTACTCATAATGCAGTACCGTTAGTTCGTCACATGAAATCTTGCTTTATATTAAAGAACGATTGAAATTGTGATTTGTTTTAAATAAATCACTCTAAGCGAAGAATGTATGGACTGAATTATTCAGATTTGTATACACTCTGTACCTAAGCAGGAAACCCACCTTAAATTCAATTTCCTTACTTTACGATCAAGGCAACGCACAGCGCATTGTTATCTGAAAGGACCCATGCAGTAATATTACCTCTCACTGTGTAGAAATGCAGAAGTAAGAGTACAACCGTTAGCTCTATAGAAAAGAAAATGCACAAAAAAGCAGTTTTATGAGAATTGTTTGTAATTAAAAGAAAGCGTAATCTCCTGCTTGTTAATGTAAATTAATTATGCAAAATGGCAGTCGATTGTTTTTCTTAATCTGTTATTGAAGGTTCAATGTAAGTATATTATGAGTTAGTTCAAAAACATTTCAAAGAAGCGGGAAAATATTACAAAAGCATTTCAAAAGTTGTAAAAGCGCTATTGTAAATACAGTGCCGGAAAGTGAAAAAAACACCAAGAAGGAATTGGCGGACGATCATGAAATTTACATATGTTAATGGGGTCACGTTTACGTAGGTGTGATGTTAATTTCGGAACCAACCGGTGAGCGCTTACGCCACAGCACGGCATAATATGCAAATTATCGACGGTAGTAATTAAGGAGTACGGCGAAGTGAATGTAACCAGTCGTTGGCGTACGGACACGTGCGAAAACCCTGAAGAAGCTGCAATGCCTGGACATAGCAGACGCGTAGGATTTCAGCAGTTGTTATCGGACTTTGACCGAGGTCGTCTAGTCGGACTCCGTGAGGCCGGGTGGTCGTATCGTCGTATTGCGGAGCGAATTCAACGAGAAGTATCGGTGGTGGAACGATGGTGGCGTAGATGGTCCGAGGAACATTCCCACACTAGAAAGGGTGGAACCGAAAGACACAGACGGACTGATGAGCGGAATGATCGACGCATAAGAAGAGCGGCGTTGTCAAACAGAACAACCACTGCGACGCAAACCGAGCTGCAGTTGCACCTCAGGTGACTGTGCGAACAATTCGTAACCGTCTAATGGATGCAGGACTATATGCACGTGTGCCTCTGGCATGTGTACCTCCGACTCCAGCCCACCGTCAGGAACAGCTGCAGTCGTGTGGCCAACGTCTGCACTGGAGAACGCAATAGTTATCTGTCGTGTTCAGCGATGATAGCAGATTCTGCTTGGGAGCCTCCGATTGCCGTATGCGTGTTCGCAGACGCCCAGGGGAGCGTCTCCTCCCTTCTTGAATCCGCCAGCGACACAAAGGTCCTACACCTGGTCTCCTGGTGTGAGGAGCGATCAGCTATCACTCCCGTACACAACTAGTGTTTGTACCGGGTACGTTAAACAGCACCTTTTACATCAACAACATCATTCAGCCGATTGTTGTGCAATTTGTAAGGTCGGTCCATCATGGTGTTTTCCAGCAAGATAACGAACGCCCACACACGGCACGTGCAACGCAACATGCACTTCAGGGTGTGAGACAACTTCCTTGGCCAGCACGTTCACCGGATTTGTCCCCCATTGAGCACGGGTTGGATTTTATTTGACAACGACTTATTCGGTCGCTACGGCCAACCACGACCATCCCCGATTTGCGTGTCCAAGTTGAGGATGCTTGGAACTCAATGCCCCGAACTTACATCCAACATCTGTACGACACACTCCATGTCAGAATTGCGCAGTGTGACACAGTTCATGTCGGTTCAACCTCGTGCTAACCATGTTACATGAAAATGTTATTTTTCAGTATACCAGCAAATACAGCAGTACTTTGCCATAATGTTTTGATCACGTTTTCCTCTGTATTTTGTTATTATGCTGTATAAGTTTCGTTGGTATCAGAATTCTCCTTCTTGGTGTTCTTTTTTCACTTCGCGCCAGTGTATAAGGAAGCATGTATTGAAAGCTGTTACATGTTTTGAAAACTACTGAAATTATGAAAGCAGCATATTTATGACTTGTTGTAAACCAAAAAATATGCAACATAATAAAGTCAACAAGAAAAGGTAGCTCCAATCGATATTCATCGGTGTAGGCAAGCATATACAGTGAGGAGCATTTGAATTAGAGATACATGTTTTGTAACGTTTAGTACAACCTTTCTCCCTGATGACGGCGGCGATTCGTCTCGTCATGGACTTGACAAGACACCGGAAGTGTTGGGAAGCCATACGGATCCACGACACCTGAACAAGCTCCCACAGTTCACGAAGATTTGATGGAGGGGGTCAGAGCCTCGAACATCTTTCTCGATGGCATCCCAGATGTGCTCGATGGGATTGAGGTCAGGTACCTAGAAAACCAAGGAAGCGAGGTTACGTCGGTAGAGTGTTCATCCAACCATTCGGATACAATTCGGGAGCGATGGCACGGTGCATTGTCTTGTTGCAGGATGAGGTCCCAAGTGGGATGTTGAAGACGCACAAATGGGAACAAATGGTCGTCCAGGATATGCCGGTAACGTTGACCTGTGAGGGACGATGTCACACGTACCAGTGGTCCCATTTCAGTCCACGTAAACAGTCCCCATACGAGAATGCCACCACCACCAGCTTGAAGAGTACCCTGCTAGGAAGAAATATCCATCGCTTCATGTGGTTTGCGCCGTTCTCTTATCCTGCCATCCGCATGTACCAAAGTGAATCTCGACTCATCAGTCCAGGCAACATTTTCCCACATGTCTAGGGACCAGTGGCGATATTCCCGCGCCCATGCTAATCTTTGCCCCTGAGATGTGCGGTCAGCAGCGGTACCTTCGTTGGACGATGGCTTCTGTACCCCATAGCAAGGAGATGGTTCTGGATGGTGTGGCTGCTTACACGTTTTTGTGCACCAGCGTTAAATTGCCGAGTCATTTCTTGCACACTGGCCCGTCTATCCGCTGTGTAACAATGAGATTTAACCAACGATGACCCCGCTCATCTACATGCTGTTGTCTATGGCAGTTGGCTCTTGCAGGGATGGTTTTACCGGATTTGATATACTGACGGTGCAACCCTGACACAGTGGCTCGTGAAAATCGCAGTGCCTGCACAAATTCCGAGATGGAATGACCCATTCTTCGGGGCCCGACAATTTTCTCACTGTCAAATGCGCTTAGATCCTTCATCTTACCCATACTCTGTCCAAATCTTACTGATTCCCGTCGCATCACGCCTTATATTGTCGGATCGATGCATACGTCATGCCGTTTCCGTTTTCAGGGCCGCTATGCCGTTTCCGTTTTCAGGGCCGCTTTGCCGTTTCCGTTTTCAGGGCCGCTATGCCTTGAATGATCTCTTATGAGTAAAATGGTATCTTTACAACAAATGTTATCAGGCTAGAAATGTCTTTCCGAAAATTTATGAATAAAACCATAAGAACTGTTTTTCAAATGTATTATGAAATACAGACTTCATTATCTCGTTTCTAAACGAATAAGAAAAGGAAGAAAATATTTGAATTGAAGACCTTTTAAAACATCTTGAATCCGCTTTTGAAAGACAAAAATTATTGCTACCCGTACATTCGCTCATCCACGTTTCTTATATTGCTGCATAGCATTGCGCACCAATGAAACTGTAATATGCAGTTTCATACATTGTAGTAATTATACCAAATAATACTCTGCAGGCGAATAGCACTGGCAATGAATCCAACCTAACGCTCATTTTGTGTTTTCTCTTCAAATCTCTCCGACAATATGGACTTCACAGAACATGTGAAAGTGGCCATCATTTCACAAAGAATCAAACTGCACAATAAATTCAGAATAAAACAGAAAAGCAAGAGATAGAGGCAGTATAGAAATGATACTTACTGGATGCAGTAACATTCTTCAGGAAACAACCAGAAATGCTTAAACGTATATTTCCCTTATTAAGAGACACTTCCTGTTGTTTAAAATATTCCATGCCATGAAATTAAGCGAGTAATATATTGCAAAAATCGTTTCTGTTATAACTGTTTCACTTTTTAGAGATTTTAACATCAGATCAATACAGGTTTTGAACTTAGAACTTTCCAAAGGTGTGAAATCTTTATTTCCTTATGCTAGCAAATTTTAAATGTTTTCCACACTGCCATGATAAATTAAAAAATATATTATTAACTGCGCCGTGTTTGGAAATTCAGAATTGCAGTGTTTTTGATTACTCTTCTAAAGAATCACTTCAATGAAGATTTCCTGGAGAATCCAAATAAATAACGAAGGCAGTCATCTGTGCAATCAGGAACTGTCACCAACAATTAAGAATCTCATTTGTGAGAGAGTCACAACATAAATGTTCTTCAATGCAATATGAATGTAATGGATTACTGTTTCTCCTGCTGAACGTCACAGCGCTAAATATTTCCCCGGGTGGGCCAGAAGCTACGAAATAAGGAACATCTATCTGCTCAAAAATATTAAGCAGCTCTTCTTGTTGTATATCGATTCATACTGGGGTTCACTACGATTGGACGATTCCTAAATTATACCCCTGTCTCTGTCGCTGCTTATCGGCATTTAGTGTCTTACATGCAACCTCAGGACTGGATTTGTGATATGCGTGTCTTCTTATACAGTGACGGAAAAAATTCCAACACCAAGAAGGGGTTGTGTTAGATTAACGACAGTTGGTAGGCGGTGAGAGTACATCTGTAAGATGACGTCTATGCAAATTTCGCGCTCGGCGCATACGTGTGGCGCTAGTAGCCCCCTCGGAACATGCAAAGCAGGTTTCCTGTAAATACGCGCTGTAACGTTCGTGAGCGTTAGTTATCATTGAGATTCGACGTAGGGGATTCATGTTAGTCAAGAATGCCTTTAAGAAGACGAAGAAGCCATTATCAACAGCTCACGGAGTTTTTACGAGGTCGTGTAATAGGGCTACGAGAAGGTGGATTTTCTTTCTGCAATATTGCATAACGACTTAACAGGAATGTAGCCACTGTGCATGACTGTTGGCAGCGGAGGTCAAGGGAAGGTACTTCCTCAAGAAGACCGGGTTCCGGCCGGCCACGTGGCACTACTGAGAGAGAAGACCGCCGTGTACGGCGTATGGCCGTGGCACATCGTATCGCGTCTGTGGCAGCAATTCTAGCTGCAGTTGCCATCACAGTGATACAACAATCGGTTACAAATCGGTTACTAGAAGGACAGCTCCGAGCCAGACGCCCTGTAGCGTGCATTCCACTTACTCCAAACCACTGCCGTTTGCGACGTCAGTGGTGTCAAGCTAGAGCTGATTGGAGGACGGAGTGGAGATCTGTTGTTTTTTTTTTATGAAAGCCGGTTCTGCCTGGGTGCCAGGGATGGCCGTGTGTTGGTTAGAAGAAGGCCAGGTGAGTGCCTGCATCCAAGCTGTCTGCGGCCGAGACACACAGACCTACACCTGGAGTTATGGTCTGGGGAGCAATTTCCTATGACAGCAGGAGCACTCTCGTGGTTATCTCACGCACCCTGACGGCACAGTTGTACGTCGATCTGGAGATTCAACCTGTTGTGCTGCCATTCATGAACAGCATTTCAGGGGGTGTTTTCCAACAGGATAACGCACGCCCGCATACCGCTGTTGTAACCCAACATGCTTAACAGAGTGTCGACATGTTGCCGTGGCCTGCTAGATCACCAGATCTTTCACCAATCCAGCACGTATGGGACATCATTGGACGACAACTCCAGCGTCACCGCCAATCAGCATTAACCGTCCCTGTATTGACCGACCAAGTGCAACAGGCATGGAATTCCATCCCACAAACTGACATCCAGCACCTGTACGACATATTGCATGAACGTTTGCGTGCTTACATTCAATATTTTGGCGGTTACACCGGTTATTAATGTGCCAGCATTTCAAATTTAAAATGGCTCTTCTCGCGCTTACATTAAGCTGTGATCTTGAAACCTTAATCGATTAAATATGTTATCTATACAAATGTATTGCCGCCATTTCATTCCTCTACAACTATTTTTTCGTGGTGTTGGGATTTTTTTTCCGTCCGTGTATTTTTGCTTTCATGCGTTAGTAAACTTTATATTGTTCTTATATCAAAGAAATACCGACGATTCATGTGAATGAAATTTTCCCGGTTCCTTGCGATTAATATTTATTTCATCCAATCCCTACTCTGAATTAGTGTTGGGGAAAAATTGAGTAGAAATAACCGATTCATTCGATTATGGAAATATCTCGAAGCATTCGATTACATCAAAATCTTTCGAATGACAAAAACTTTTCGACTAAATTCCTTATTGCTCCTACTCTGCGTCTACCGAAAAATTACATCCGAAAGGCGATAAAATATCAATCAATTATCGCTCGAATTATCTTGAGCGAAATCGTTCTTTTCTTCTCAGGAGCTACTCGAAGTATTCCGAGACTCCTTCCAAATTATTTCACGTGTGTCAAGCGACCCCTTGCTTTCAGGATTACTCGATGATCGGTCGGTGAGGGATCTAACCTTGATTTACTTCTACCTTGGTTAATTACATAAAGTGGCGTGTTCTTCTCTCATTTACACCTTAGATTCCTTACTTCGTGTAAGGAGAAAACATCTGACATCAACTTTAAAAGTAAGGGTTGTTCCAATCAATATCTTAATTTGTTAGGGGCGGAAGGCGGCTCAGAGCGTGTCGCGCCATCTATCGGTGAATTCGAAAATATAACAAATTCGAATGGTTTATTGTAATGAATATCACGATTTGCCAGATCTCTTAGTTAAAATCTTTCGATTTTTTAATTAAATGGATTATGCCCAACACTACTTTACGTTGCACCTTTGAATTTCTTCAAATATTCTACGACCTGTAGTGAGGATATTAGTTAAGCTCTTTGAGAAAAGATAAAAATTTAGGTCTCAGTAAACTTTCTTATTATTTATTTTTAGTTAAAGTGCTGCGGTAAAATAATACCAGACCCAGAGATGATGGAAATTTTTAGAGACGTGAGGGCGAACTGTTAAATTCAGAAATGCCAGTATGGTACGAATGCTCTTGTACATTGACAATGATTCTTGTTTGGTTGCATAATAGTTCCATAAACATTTATTTGATATAATATATCTATCACCATTCTGAAAATACGTTTGAATTGAAATATAAGCATACGAAAACGTGACACTAGGACATGTCTAGCTTTATGTTTCACTAAACGATAGGCAAAATACATATATCTTTCAACAAATGTAGTTTTCTTTAAGTAGAACATAGCATTTGGATGGAATGCCTTTATATTTTTCAGTCGCCTTATAAATACTTTGGACCGTGAGTCATTTAGATCGAAAAATATATATTTATAACTTCAATCTCCTGATTGCGCTTTGGAATACGACAGACTTTTATCTTTTTATTTATCATAAGTACCTGGCGTTCTACGGTGGCAAGTGATAGGAAAACGAGAAGGCCTCTCCAAGACCTAAGTAGCAAGGGCATACAATATTCATCCCAGCGTTCTTTGAAAGTTTCGATGTATTTCATACCCTCATCTCACTTAAGGGCATGCTCGCAGTGGTTTAAAAAAACATCGTTTCTGCAGTAAGGGCGTGTGTATCCTTGTTGCCACTTACAATTAGTGATTCAGTCTAAAGACGGATTCTCGTCGTCATTTTATGAGGAGAAAACGTGGAACCAGAAAAGATCCTGCAAACGTTCACGAACGAGCTTCCTTCGGAGATGGTGGTAAGATCGTGTGAATGACATTATGTCCAACGGGAGCACACTACTGTACGCGTTATCAAAGTGCTATATGAATGCCGACCGCTATATGAACGATATCCTAGGCCCCTGTATACGTTTCGGGGAGCTGTTGGCGCTAGTACAGTTTAACAGATGACAACGCTTTCTCGCACAGGGTTCCGCTTGATGATATGCTGCGGTGCAAGGATATTTGGCGCATAAACTGGCCATCAAGGTTTTTTGACCTAGACCCTACAGAACATGCCTCAGATGCTCTGAACGATATGTAAGAGCTTATCATCTCCACATCATTATCGCTTCCGTGCTTCTAACAGCCCTCATGCAAGAAATTATTTTACTCAAGATTTCATCAGCGACTTGGTGATGATTAGTCATTGTCGATTGGAATACTGTACGTACGAAATTATCACATTCCTTATTACGACATTTTATGTAACATTCTTACATTTCACCTTGGGGACTTAGCGGATGTTGTAGGCACCATTATGTACGTACTTTTCTGTTGTTACAAAATGTTTATTACCCTTATGATTGTGCCCCTTACATGCCAAATGTCTCTCTTTGCTTTTTCATAATTTCTTCTTTATACTTGTGAATATCTTTCGGACTATAATTTTGGACACTAGAATTGTTTGAGCTTACAACAATACGTCAACGCAGTTATATGAGCTCTAGCTTTTGACCTATCCTCCGAGAGGTGTCCCCATACGACTCCCTGTGAGGATGGACGCCGCGTTGATCTTCCTGTATTGGTTGTCTACCATCTATGGAACCTGCTGCCATAAATTAGAGACGGAAAAAGCTTGTATTGTCCATCGAATTGTTCACGGTGCTTTGTAAACATCTACACAAAAAAATAATTAACCAGACAACAAGTTCAACATCAATCCTGTGCCATATTAGTTTCTTATGGAAATATATAGTCTCAGTTAAGAAGTTAATTGTCATATTGAGCTCGATGGGCTTAAGCAATCGCCCTATTTAATTTAAAGCCACCGGTTCCAGAGAAGGGAGAGATACAGTGCCGTAAAAACAAAAAAAAAAAAATTCCGAAATTTGAAACCATCCGGAAAGGATGGTGAAAAGCCATATTTACCGCTGTGATACCATAACATTCCGAAGATTATTCCTCGAAAAAAATGTGAAGAAATTTAAACTAACTCTACTCTTCATTCATATTTATTTATATTTTTAAATTTTTGAATATTAAACTAGAAGCTGTTATAAATCAGTGGTAGAACATCAACATTCGTGTACAATAATGATAATGTTTTCAGTGAACCTTCGTCCAGCTAAGCACTTTGTTTAACAGATTTGCAGGAAACTGATCCTACCTTATCTTCTTAGTAATCGAATCAAATCATTTAAAGTGAGACCAAAATGATATTCAGTACCTAATACTTGATCAGTAAAATTGAGGAAACGGTATCGGATCAAGAACGATGGGGAAAAGTTGAGCTTCTATTATATGTATGTGTGGCTTATCTTCCACTTTAAGCAGGTAAATAGTTATGTGCAGTTAAATTATTTCAATATCTTCCTAGAATTAGAACGGTTACACAAAGGAGCTATTTAACTTTTCATTTAATTTGACAAATTTCACGAGGATCATGATTGGCGTTAAGATAATTCGTGGCAACAATGCTTTTGACGGTATGATAACAACTAGATTCATGGGGTTGGGTGGGTTAATATCGTTTAAGTAACAACCGGTGATCTCTAATCATTAAGAAATTTTGTAATTGCACGAGTTCACGTTTGGTGTTTCGTTTTTTAAAAGATTTTTAATTAACGTGAAACTTACCCGCAGTTCAAGAAAAGTAAAAAACAGTAATACCGTTCACTTCTTTTTTTTTCAAAGGTGAATCACGTTTCCTTCCTTATAAATTCTACGTGGCTCTTCTCCACAGTTGAATATGTTCCCGAATTATATGGTGGTACATCCATAGAAACAGAGAGAAAGTCAAAAGAACCAGAGGCCATAAGGAAATTGAATCAAACGATCGATATTCCGTCTTTCATACACCATTGTGAAAGCAAATGATACGTCAGCTGAAAACCACATAAGAATATGAAGTTGAATAGAAATCAAGAGAAAAGAGAGAAAACATTAAATGGTCACATATCGTTCAGGAAACTATAAACAAACATGTAAAAATGAATAAGAAAGGAGTTCACCTGATTAATAGCACGGCATATCTCAACCACGATGAAATCAGCATGTAGTGGTGCACGATTAAATGGAATTTGCATGGTTATTTAGTAATATAATTTCTGATACGATTAAATATATGATATGTGTTTCACGAGTGAATGAATATTTACATTGTTATTTAATAATATAAATTTATTATACATTTATTTCGATATCACTAAGTATGATCATTTCAATACACATTACATTTTCACCAAGAAGTTTGGAGTAATCAGATGTTGAAAAAATTTAATTTAGATTATGTTAAATAAGATAACAACAATACAAAAAATACATTTTCGGCCCATAAGTAGTTTAACGATGTTTTTCCTCCGTGGCGTTTGCCAGTATGTTTGTGAACTTGGCTTTTACGGTTTAAAACACGGATTGCTAATTTTGGATGAGTTATATCATCAGCTGTATCGTTCCGTGCCGTTGGGTACAGCTAAGGATGTACTGTTACTAGCGAAACGAGAATAAATAAACGTGCTCAATAACATCATGAAATACAATCTGACGAAAAATATTTGGCATTAAAACCATTCAGACGGATACAACAAAACGCTACCCAATTCGACGAAAGCATAATTAGATTAGGCGTTTTCTCCTTCTATACTACCAGAGTAAAAGCAAATACAAAACGCAACCCGAAAGAAATAATGGTTTCCGGCTACAGCACTCACTAGCTGAACATTACAACGAAAATTACACGTATTACGGAACATGAGGAGAGAAAAAAACGTGAAATCCGAATGATCTCTTACCTGCTTCCTCGAGTCGTCTGTTTTGGAATTTCTTGTGGGCCATATATGGAATGAATCCCATAAAACACTTGCTAAAGACTAAAGTATTTTTCTCTAAAATTTCTTTGAACTGATTTCCTGCCACCGTTTCGCCAGACTTCCGATTACTAGCGCGTCATGTAGTTCCTTCAGCGGGACAAAGAAATTTCGTATACTGTAGTTTAAGCAATTATATTAATTGGTATTCAACATTTGGTGGTAATAAGAAATGGGTTTGCCTCCTTTGCGCACTCAGCCGGGGAAAACTGGCACACACAACAACTACAAAAGTCTCTTTGAATCTTGAAAGCTGGCACAAAATTAAGTTTTGGTTTAAATATTGCTGAGTTACCAACTACACTAGTGGTCAAAACTTAAGCAACAACGTCGTTTGACAGCATACAGTCATGACAGGGGAGACAAGGGCGATTTGCGGGTTGTACAAGGGAACAACAACTCATGACAAAGGTGATGCATATGCAAATAGCAGGAGTTCGACGTCAGAGGTGACGTGAGAGCACATAAACTGCGTGGAGGCAGCGCGCGCAGTGCCAGCCGACTACAAAAGACGGCGGACAGAGGCATTTCCAGACATTCGCTGCAAGTGAAAGTGAGATCGATCGTGCAATATGGCTAGGAGAAACCATCAGGATGCCTTTACACGTGGTAGAATGATCGGCAAGCTGGAGGAGGGGCGTACCGTGATGAGTGTTGCCCAAGAGTTTTTTTTTTAATTGGAGGTTTAACGACCACTGTGAGCAACTCAATGAGCTATAAGCAGTCGCCCGTCCCTAATTTAGGGTCACTGATTCCAGGGAAGGGAGAGAGCCAGTGCCGTAAGACAAACACAACATCCATGCCTCACCGGGATTCGAACCCGGACCCCTTTCGGACGAATGATCAGAGGCCATTGCCTTAGACCAATGCGCCACCTGGCCGGCCCAAGAGTTTGGAATCGATAAAAGTGTAGTGTCAAGATATTCGCAGAATGGAGTGGCCAGCGTGCTCCCCTGATTTAAATCCCATCGAACATGTGTGGTATGTTTTGGGGAGACGCCTGGCGGCACGATCGTTTCCGCCAGAGAACACCAGAAAACTGACACAGATGCTCATCGAGGAGTGGGAACTGGTACCTCAAGAACTGTTGGATCATCTGATGTTGAGTATGGCCAGACGGTGCCACGCAACCATTGCACTTCGGGGATATCATATCCCGTACTAAAGGATTTTGGATTGTTGTTCTCCGTCATGGACTGTCGGTTAGGTGTACGAATGCCGTGCTGCCAATAAACCATTTTCTGCTGCCTGCCTTCGTGTATGCGTTCTATTCATTTGTTTGCTACGCTGCTTTCGTCATCCTTTAGGTACTGCATTGTGCCCTGTAGTGTGAATTTCATGTCTCACAGGTGCGTTTTCGCGGAATTACGCCAAAATCAGTAAAGTTGCTTATGTTTTTCATACTAGGTAGTTCTGTTTGACATTAGCGAAGACGTCAACTGATTGGGTGTTCTTCCCGAATCCTCAGGCGGATTGACCAATAGGAACAGTTAGCTGTGGGCTGACCACCCAAACGGGTGTGCATTTATGATTTTTTACTCAAAAAAGGAATTTAAAGGTCTCAAGTGTGGGATATGGTGGACCTACCATCCTTGATGGGCGATGGTCCGATATGGAAGGAACGCGGAACTAAAAAACAACGTATGAGAAAGAGATCTCTACTGAATGAGGGGAAGATTTGTGTATGGAATACTAGAGGTAACAATGGAAAGTTACGTAAATGGGGTGATTCAAGAAATGAAAAAGTATACATTGGACGAGTTGTGTGTAAGTGAAACTAAACAGAACGAAATTGGGTTAGAAGAAATGAATAGAACGGTGAGTGCGTAGTCTGGAGTTTCGGATAGTATGAGAAGACAGGTTGATGAAGGTGTGGTTTTACGTGAAAGATTAAGAACAAGTTGATTCATTACATATACATAAGTGAGAGAATTCTTTGGATTCGTTTGATATTGGTATTTTAGAGAACAAGAATTGTTGTAGTGTATGTTCCTTATCACTCAGAACCATCGGAAAGGAAGCCTTATTTTTTAAATGAGCTAAAAGCTGATTTCAGCGAGTTAGGTGCTACAGAGAAAGTTCATATAGTAGGTGATTTTAATGTTAGAGTAGGTATTATACATGAGATTTCAGATAAAGTTCTGGGTAGGATCTTGGTGTGAATGATAGATGTGAAAGATTAATTAAACTCTGCATTGAAAATGGGTTGTGGGTTTATGATACGTTTTTCTACCACCGATGTGTACATATATACACTTGGGAAAATCGTACTCTGGGACTAAAGGTTAAACAGATTACCTTTTTTTACGATTAGTGTCTGAAACTCTTAGTTGTTTATACATGTTTGATGAGAGATGAGAAGATGCTGGCTCTGATAATCACCTGTTAGTCACGGAAGAAGCTGAATTTCAGTTAGAAAAGGAGGAACAGCAAGATAGCTGTGATGAGAAGAATAACAAGAAATATGACACCGAATTTTTGGGTGTAATAAGCATTTCTTTTGAATCCAGTCTGACGCAGATTAAATTTATCAAAGCTATTCAAAGTCAATAGAACCGGTGGGAAAACAATAGTATCTGACGGAAGAAAGAAGTATTTCAATCGTGTTCCTAATCCCTCAGATTTGCTCTAAACGGAATCCTGAGCTTAAGCCCTCTGGTTGCTGACTTGTGCGTTAAGAAAAACATAAATTTTTATGAGAAACATTTCGCACCGGGAAAGCTCCCCAACACCTAAAGAAGATTTCAAATCGGACTCTCGCAAACAGAGATATCGACAAAAATAAGATGGGACTTTGCGTCCCCCGGTGGGAAAACCATGCATTATTTTAGGAAGAAAGTATTCTCCAGAGGTTTATCCATATGAGCGGCACCGGTCCAAGAAAAAAATATTAGTCGAGTTTTCAGGAGCTCAGATTTTGCTACAAATACATCAGAAGTAGAAATTAACACTTATGCCCCCTGGTGGCCAAACCATTCTTTACCAAACATTAGAATTTGTGTGAAAAATATTTTCCATTAGGTCTTGTATGCGATACCGGAAGAATTTTTCAAATCAGAGTTTTAGATCAGAAATAACGCAGAAAACGCAATTTGCCTTTGTGTCCCCTAGCGGAAAAACTAGGATTTACTTGAAAATTTTGAATTTATAGGAAACACATTTCGCATCTGAAACACTATCCAACAAAGAAGGAATTTTTCAAAGCGGACTCCTAGAAGTAGACATATTGACAAAAATAAGAAATACTTCTACGCCCCTGGCGTGGAAACCATGCATTATTTCAAGAAGAAAATGTTCCTAAAAGGTTTGTCGACATGAGTAGTATCGGTTAACAAACGACTTTTTTAATCGAGATTTTAGAAGCTAATATTTTACTTCAAATACATCAGAAGCGGAAATTAAGAATTACGCCCCTTGGTGGCAAAACCATTTTTTTACAAAAATTAGAAATTATGTGCAAACGATTTCCCATCAGGAGCTGTATCCGGTGCAGAAAGATTTTTTTTTAAATCGGAGATTTAGAAGCAGAGATATAGGAGGAAACGCAGTTTACCTCTACGCCCCCTAGCGGAAAGTTTATGAATTACTTGAAAATTTTGCAATTATATGAAAAACATGTCACACTGTAAACAGTATCCAACAAAGAAGGAATTTTTCAAATCGGACTCCTAGAAGTAGAGATATTGACAAAATATATATATATCTTTGCGCCCCCTGCCGGAGAAACTGTGGAATATTTTAAGAAGAAAATATTTCGTAAAGGTTTATCGATGTGAGTGGCATCAGTCCACGAAATAATTATTTCAACGCATAGTTTAGAAGCTCGGATTTTTTTGCTAATACATCAGAAGCAAAAATTACCCCTTATGCCCTATGGTGGACAAAGTTTTATTTACCAAAAATTTGAAATTATATGCAAAATCTTTTCCATCAAGAGTTGTATCCGCTGAAGAAAACGTTTTTCAAATCGGAGTTTTAGAAGAAGAGTTAGTGGGAAAAATGTAATTTACTATTACGCCCCCTAGCGGAAAATCTATGCGTAATTTGAAAAAGTAACTGTATCTAAAATACTCTTCGATATAAGTGGAATCGAAAGAGGAAATATTGTTTTCAATCGGGTGTTTAGAAGCAAATATGTGGAATAAAAGGTATTTTTGAATTCGACATCATCTGTCTTTACGCCCTCTAGCAGCAAAATTGTACATCGCAAAAAAATGAAATGAAGGATCATCATTCGCATATTTCAAGCTACTCAATGCAAGAAGAATTTTAAAAATCGGACTGATAGTTGCAGATATATCGTAGGTACAGGCGGACGGACAAACCGGTAACATAAGCACGATCTTTTTTTACAAAAGACGTGCTAAAAACTGAAAGGCTTTCCTGAAAGAAACCAGCGTTGTTCTGATATACTCAGTGAACGTCTGGACGAGTTGAATGCGCGTGAGAAGGATATACAAAGAAAAAGGACATGTTTTAAAAACTGTTTTGTCACTGCTGCTGAAGAGTTCTGTGGTTTGCAACGATGGGTAACTTAGAAGTGTTGCTTGCTGGAACAGTGAGGTGAATTAAGACGTAAAGAGAAAGAAGCAAGCATATTTGCGAATGTTACAATGTAGATTTTCCAAGGATGGATATCTCTGTAAGAAGCTTGAGGGAGCAAAACTTGTTCGCCAGATTTAGGCAAAAGATTTGAGTGAAATAATGGAAAGTCATGAATTGTTTTTTTCGAGAGACAGAAAAATATTCTGGAAACACATCTTAAAGAATATGTAATCCAACCTTTATCTTAATGTGATATGATTCTTCGATGTTTGACAATGACATTCTGGAAATACTGAACTTCTTGACATCCGACTGAGGGGGTAATGTAACTGCTGAAACGAGAATATTTTCCTTATTTTTCAACTAACGAAAACGAGCAGTGTGTGTGGCAGACCACGCCAGCAGTCTTACTCCTTTCAATCGATCGGTGTTATTTTCTAATTTTTCGAAATTATTTGGGGATGTTACAAGGTGGATTTTTCAAGGATTTATATCTCTATAAAAAGCTTGAGGGCGCAAAACTTGTTTGCCAGATTTAGGCAAAAGATCGGAATGAAAAAATGGAAAGTCATGAATTGTTTTTTTCGAGAGACATAAAAACATTCTGGAAACACATCTCAAAGAACATATCTGTAATCCAACCTTTATCTTAATGTGATATGATTCTTCGATGTTTGACAATGACATTCTGTAAATACTGAACTTCTGGACATATGACTGAGAGGGTAATGTAACTGCTGAAACGAGAATATTTTCCTTATTGTTCAACTAACGAGAACGAGCACTGTGTTTGGCAGACCACGCCAGCAGTCTCAATCCTTTCAATCGATCGGTGTCATTTTTTAATTTTTTGCAACTATTATTGCCCTGTTCCAAAGTTTTACAATCCCGAGGATGACCTTTTCAGTTTCTGGAAGAGACTTCTTTTCCAGATGAGGAAATAAACAGAAATGGACTGTGCAAGCGCTATGATGATTTTATGTTTCATAAACAGAACCGCATAGGGTGCGGAAGAGTGCATGCCCTCTGACATTGTTTTAGTCCTGCCATTTTTATTGGCAAAACTTGCTTCAGATATTAATTTCGTTTTTTACCAAATTGGTCAGCAAACACTGCATAGCAGCGGGGTGATTTATTTTGGTTATTGTCCTTTGTGTTTAAATTGGTAGCAGTTGTAGCGATCAAAATATCGGGAGTTTCTTTTTTTTTTCCAGCAGAATGTAAGGCTCGTCGCCATTTCGACAGGAATACGATATTTCTGAAATCATGCTGGTCTATGTCGAGTACCCCGTTCAATTTTCCACGATACTTTATATTCTTCTTGAACCTCAATCTACCAAAATAATCGTCTGTCAGGCTTTAATTTCAGCTTCGTTTGAGACATTTCCGGATATTCTCCTGGCAGCAGAATTCAAATACACTTTTTTTTTCACAAAAAAGTGCGAGTCGCTTCTTCTGTACACATACAGTATTCACAATCCATAAATATCGCGCCACGATTTAAAAAAAAAATGTCATAAGCCGAAACTTTACTCGACGGAAAAGGATCAAGGCGCATTCTCTCCCACTGAACAGTTTGCATACGTGATTGGTTGAATTGGAGACGGCTCCTTTACAGCAGTGTGAAACGGAGTTACGTTTCTGAATCAGTGAAGTCTGTTATTCACACCATGCAGACACACAACGACCGAGAAGATGAGAAATGATCATTGCAATATCTTGCGCCTTCATCAGTAAATAAACCTACCTCTTAAATGAAACCGAAAATTATTTCCATTGTTGCAAGTACAATAGAAACGGAACTAGACAAATGAAGAACGGCGAATCCGAAGATTCTTTCTTGAATAACCACAGTTCTAATTAATCCACAAAAGTTGTAATTTTCACAATTTATATAAAAATGTGTTTACACTTTTTAGTAACTATAAATTATTGAATACATCCGGGCAAGAAAAAAAGAAACATTACCTTAAATTGGATATTAAATAAATAATTTAAAAACATACATATCTGAAATTAACTCGGGTAAAAAAGTTAATATAATGAATACAGTATTTAACAGAATCAGAAATGAAATTGTTTCCGTTTAAGTTTGCTACTTTATCATCTTCTATCAGGTTTTAATTGTGACTGTTGAGGAACACCAGATTAAAGAACGCTTTGCCTCTTATTCTGTTCACACTACAAACAATGGTGCACTATGTTATTGTGCACTCAGGCAAAATTAAATTTGCGCACCTAGAAGAAAACATGCTACTACAGCGAAACTTTGGAAATAGCTCGAGTGCGTGATGGTGTGCAAATGATCCACGTTTGGTGAGATTGCGCATGACAGCACACCCTGTGTTGGAGCTGGAAGCACGAACTGGCAGCTTTATTAGCCGGCGTGGAATCGATGCCCCATGAGATGAAAAGCACCGGCCGACACAAGCAAGGGCACAGTGTGACAAGAATGCCGGGTACATGCAAGAGACGTGGATTTATGCAACTTACGGGCATTGAGAGAGGCGTGATCATCGGGCTGAGAACCGCAGGGTGGTCGGCGAGCCGCATAGCCCACCACGTGGGTCGTTCTGACCATAACGCCTGACTGTGTTTGGAGCAGTGGATGCAAGATGGCTGTGTCACACGGAGGAGCGGCTCTGGACGGACCAGGAGGATCACCAGTTGAGAGGATCGGCGGATAATACCCCAGGCCCAAAGGGATCCCACGAGAACCCGGTCCAATATACAGGTAGAGGTAGCGGCTCCTGTGTGCCACGAACCATTTCTCGACGCCCCGCGGAAGCTAATCTGAGATCCCAAAGCCCCTTACGTGTGCTGCCATTAACATTAAAACATCGCCGGCTATGTGTGTAGTGGTGTCTGGACAAAGCGTAAAGTAGCGGCACTCATTGTGTTTAACGATGAGTGCCGCTTCTTTTTGTGAACAGATGATCATCGTGTACGGGTGTGGACGTCAACGGTCAACGGCACAATCACGACATCGCAAACGAGCGCCACACCTCCCGTAGTGCAGGAATTGTGGTCTGGAGAGTCATTGCCCACAATTGCCGATCAGCTTTAGTGGTGATACATGGATCATTGACGGGGTTGCGGTATATAGATGATATCATAAAAACTCATGTGCTCTCCCTCCTGGCTAGGATTTCAGGTGCGCTATACAAGCAGGGTAATGCCCGCCCTCAAACGGCTTGTAATGCCCAGGATTGCTTACGTCATGTCCAGACACTTCCATGGCCTTCCCGTTCCCCGCACATGTCCCCTATCGAGCATGTGTGGGACCTATTGAAACAATAGCTGCCGCCGTGCCACACTACCAGGGATTTATAGCACACTGTCAAACACGCGTGTGCCAGTCTGCCACAGGACAACATCAGGCGTCTGTTCGCCTCCATGGCTGACCGTATTGCAGCGTATATCGCCGCACGAGGCGGTGCGACGCGCTTTTTAAGATGACCGGACTGCGTGCCACAGATCCTTCTGTAATTGTCGTGCAGCTCTGTTTTTGCCATCATGTGTATCATTCATCTGTATCATTACGTCCATACAATTTCACTTCAATCCGATGCATCCTTCTTGGGGCGCAAATTTAATTGTCCGTGAGTGTATTTACCTCAGAAAAAATTCCACCTTATATCGCTGCATTTCTTGTTAGTTTGGCTAATAGGTGTGGACTGTCAACCAGATGTTTCCTAAACTTCTGTAGATACATGGTAGATAATAGCTGTGGCATCGTACTATTGTACTGATTCTGAGTTCCGCGTAGCCAGGGGTATATTTAATTACACTGAAATTACTAGATGAAATGTGGCGTACATCGAAACGTCGAACGGTTTTATATTTGTACCTTAAGCGATGCTCTCACTCCACAAGAAAAAACGTTTTACCGAAATTTTAGTTTAGCGCGGCCAAAATGTACGTTAATACCTACCCCATAAGTGCACGAGAGGGTGATTCGCATTCACACTGTACTATTACTAGAGAGATTGATGATTTTCGAGAAGGAAGAAGTAACTTTGAGCTTGAAAAGGAACGTACTATATCCTGTGACGACGACAGCATTTCCAGTACCAATGGAGAATTTTGGATTATATTGCATATTCCGTGGCATGAGTGCGGGCGTTTAGAACTCTTTCAGAAAAGTGTGAGGCTCCATAAAAACAACAAATTTCTTACTATCAGAGTCATCATTCGTGTGTCAGAATGGATTTCATGGATATTGGACAAATACACTGGTGCTGATAGCGTTCGATGCCGCCAAGAAACATTTCGAGAGACTGTCATTGGCATTGGAATATTTCTTCTCAGTATTCAAGTACGCATTTTTGTCACTGCACGACACATTATTCTCCATTTTAAAGCAATAGTAAGGACTCACTAACCCTATTTAGAATTAAAGAAAAGCAAAGAAAAAAAAAAGCACTTTATGATGTAAGTGCGTCATTTGTGTTTGCATCTTTTGTACGGCTTTGGGTTTAAAATAATTGGAATGATCTTTCGTTGCAGAATTTAGTGTCAATATGCCAAAGTAAATCCCTTATTTGCTCGTATTCTTTGTTCAGTGAAATTTCGCGTTCTTTACTTCCAGCTGTTATTTTTAGATTTGAGTAATAAATATCAAGAAAGAAATTCGTCAATGTACTCATTCCTCATGCATTTAACGCAGAGAGGTCTTCATTAATCAAATCAGAAACATAGTGTATGTTTTGCATGAAAGGTAGAACACCGCAATTTTTATTACGTGCGGAGATACCATCCTAAGAATTCTTATGATCGGCATACAACTGAAGAAAATCATGATAGAAATTATTTACGCTGTCTGTAGAGCATTGTCAAACGAATAGAGCCTTAGGTTTACTGTTTAACTATGCGCTCTGGGAGATCCAAGGAGTATGATTGAAAATTAAATTCTGAAATGCAACAGCAGGCAAGTTATCCAAAGCGGCAATGAAATGTGACAGTACGAGATCCCGGGACATATGCAAATAAATAGGAGAAATAAATACCCCTCCCCCTCCCCCCCCAAAAAAACAACTTGCATTCTAGTGAATAAAATGCTGTATAATATGTAAATTGAGTTATGCACCTAAAGTCAGCGAGGAATATCTGTCGCATTTCTCGATGATAGCACGTGTAAGAAGCATTCCAGTGGCTGTGATTGATTTCCTTGATACAAATGTTTCCTACGTTATACGGGGCAGTCTCAGACCCTCTTCGCAAAGGACTTGAACATTCAGCATATACACGGGCGGAAAGTGGAAAAAGAACACCAAGAAGGAGACGTCTGATACCAACAAACTTTATGCAGCATAATAACGGAATACAGAGAATAACGTGATAAAAACATTATGGCAAAATACAGCTGTATTTACTGGTAAACTGAAAAATAACATTTCCATGTAACATGGTTAGTACGAGCTTGAATCACCATGAACTGCGTCACACTGTGCAATTCTGACATGGCGTATGTCGTACAGATGTTGGATGTAAGTTTGGGGTATTGAGTTCCAAGCATCCTCAACCTGGACGCGTAAATCGGGGATGGTCGTGGCTGGCCATGGAGACCGGATAAGTCGTTGTTCCATAAAATCCCACACGTGCTCAATGGAGGAAAAATCCGGCAAAGTGCAGGCCATGGAAGTTGTCTCACACCCTGAAGTACATGTTGCGTTGCACGTGCCGTGTGTGGGCGTGCGTTATCTTGCTGGAAAACACCACAATGGACCGTCATTAAATATGGAACAACAACGGGCCGAATGATGTTGTTGATGTAGGAGGTGCTGTGTAACGTACCCGGTACAAACACTAGTTGTGTACGGGAGTGATAGCTGCTCGTTTTCCACACCAGGAGACCAGGTGTAGGACCTGTGTGTCGCTGGCGGACGCAAGAAGGGTGGAGACGCTGCGTTGTGTGTCTGCGAACAAGCATACGGCCAAGGAGACTCCCAAGCAGACTCCCAAGCAGACTCCCAAGCAGAATCTGCTTTCATCGCTGAACACAACAGATCGCCATTGCGTTCTCCAGCGAAGACGTTGGCGACACCACTGCAGCTGTTCCTCACGGTGGGCTCAAGTCAGAGGTACACATGCCAGAGGCACACGTGCACGTAGTCCTGCATCCAGTAGACGGTTACGGATTGTTCGCACAGTCACCTCAGGTGCAACGGCAGCTCGGATTTTGCGTCGCAGTGGATGTTCTGCTTGACAATGCCGCTCTTCTTATGCGTCGATCGGTACGCTCATCAGTTCTTCTGTGACTCATCAGTCCTTCTGTTTCTCGTCTTCTCGTGCGGGAATGTTCCTCAGACCATCTACGCCACCATCGTACCACCACCGATACTTCTCGTCCAATTCGCTCCGCAATACGACGATACGACCACACGGCCTTGCGGAGTCCGACTGGACGACCTCGCTCAAAGTCCGATAACTGCTGAAATCTTACACATCTTCCATGTCTAGGCATTGCAGCTTCTTCAGGGTCTTCGCAAGTGTCCGTACGCCGACGACTGATTACATTCACTTCGCCGTACTCCTTAAATACCACCGACGATAATTTGTATATTATTTCGTGCTGTGGCGTAAGCGCTCACCGGTTGGTCCCGAAATTAACATCACACATCTACGTTAACTCGACCCCCATTAACATATGTAAATTTCATGATCGTCCAATTCCTTCTTGGTGTTCTTTTTTCACTTTTCGACAGTGTATTTGGACCCACAGTAATGTTGGACTTACTTTATATATATATTATTTCCCTAATTAACTAGTGAGATATCACAAATATGATGCAGATATCAAAGCTTTTTTTTTTGCCAGTACAAATCGACCAACAACTGGAATCGGACACCTTATGTTCGACATTCCTCCCAACAATTCACCAATTACAGAATTTTAAAACTTTATTTTCGGATGTGAGATATCCCCTAGAGTTCGATAAGAAATGTCTCAGGTTCTAAACATGATACCCAGTACTTCTTCGTGGCAAAGGTTTATCCAGCTGAAGAAAAAACAAAGACAGGAGTAAACACCTTTTCCAGATTATGAAATTTAATGTCATGAAAAACTAATTTCATAAAAGAGTCGCATAAAATGTTACATTGTTTAACTTTTCCTCACTATTGTAACGTATGTGAAAACTTAATGGCAATCAGTCCACGTTCAGGTGTTGCTTTCGCTTTAAGTGTCTGCTGAAAGCTAAGATTTCCCACTGCATTGTCTTGTAGTCTTGTAGCGCATCTCATAAAACCAGTGCGCATTTTATATAATTAAAGGTAAATGGTGTTTTGAAATTATCGTCATCTCTTGTTGTTTCCTGAGTATCGAACAATGTGCGTCATCAAAATCAATTTACTTTCCTTTATATTCTATTTATGCTTCATTGTGTCTTTAAATAATAATTTGGTGCATTGGAAAACAGTGGAATACAATCATTGCTGAAATCGCTTTAAAATTACCAGTACTATGAATAAAACGCAAAGTTTTCTGGCTGCGTATATTTGAATAAAATGCTTGAATTACTTACTAGTCACTTAATTTGTCTCTAAAATGTCTTCTCTTTTAAAACACTTTCATCAGTTCAATCGTCACGAAGTATTTTCTTTCTTGTATTTTTCAGATTTTCGCTTTTTTTTTTTGTCATTCAATGAGAATGTTCACATTTTAAAAAGTAAACTAGTCGAAGGAAAAGCCCTCCTTGGGTGACAGACGAAGAAGCACAAATATGTGCTTTTAAAGAAATTTCGAAAACCTTTCATCGAACAAACGGTATGTAAAGGTAAACGTTTATTGATTTAGATCTCTTCCACTTACAATAGAAAAAATTACGACCCTTTTTCTCAGCAAAAGATGATTTCACACATATCCAAATTGGCGCGCTGATAAAAAAAAATCCTCAGATTCCACGATCAGTGTTTTTTTTTTTTTTTTAGGCAAAAAACTCTCCTGAACATGCTAAAACTCAAAAAAGTTACGTCGATTTAGTGGTATGAAAGATTAACCCTTCCTGTAAGAAAATATCATAAGTGCATCGAATAAATTCTATTGATTTTTTATATAGTTCTTATTAAGGTGAATAATGATATGGAGCAAATTATTAAACTGCATTATACACAGCGTGAAATCTCATGTAATAATTTCTGTTTTCCTAGATTTAGAGCTCTAACAAGCATGGGTCCGCTTGAGAACATCTAGGGAAGAGAATATCATGTATCAGCATATTTCGGGATAAGTAAACCCCCGAACGCGTAGAAAGTCAATGGCTAACGGAGCTGCAGAATCAGATTTCAGAGTTTTAAGAAAAATGGACAAGATAAGTGAACAAGATGCAGTCTGCATAGCACAGAATTATTCTCACTACTCTGAGAAAAATATCTCCAAATTAACAGAAAAGTCTTCTCAATAGAAATTAAAGAATACAAATCGTGATGAAGTCAGAAAACGGTGAGTTTCAGTGATACTCGGTATGTTGAAAACTGAACTGATGTAGTTGTATGTCAAGGGTCTTAAATACTGTATATCCATTATGTCCGAAAGAACATATACGAAACATGTTATCCGGATATGTTCACAAACCGATAGAACATGTCCGAAAAATGTTCGATCGGCGAGACGTCGGGTGATCTGGAAGGGTTTTGAATGGTGTCGACATTACGGAGGCAGACATACGAGTGCCGTGAGGGTGTGTGACCGGGCATTATCGTAATGAAAACTTGCTCGGTGACGTTTAGACTTGAATGGGAACACAATAGGTCGTAGAAGGTATTACCGTTGAGCCGCGAGGGTAGTACGGATAACTACCAAGAGTGTCCGCCTATCCCACGAAATGGCCCCCCTGATAATCATTCCAGGTGAGCTGGCCTTGGCTGGGTCGTCTCCAGATACATATATGCTGCTCATCGACGGCACTTGCAAAACTTCAGTCATCGCTGAAGTCAGCAGGACGCCATTGGACACTATCTCACGTTCATTGGCCATGACGCCACTACAACCAGTGCCAACTTTGTTCGCTCTTTGGTGGTAAGCGGCGGAGTGTCTCCTCGAATGTAGTTCCCGTTCCGCAAGTCGCCTGGAAACGGTCCGGATGGCCACTTCAGTAAATGTAGACAACGCAACATGATGGCAGATGGTTGAGAGCGTTAACTTCGATTCTGTTCGTGCATATATCGAAACTTCGAGGATATTGAAAATATATCCGGCAAAGTTTTGTTTTCGTTTGTTTATAAGAAATATGACATCAAAGTTCTAAGTTACACGCAGATAATTACAAAAGCTCGTGTAATTGGGTTTCATCTACTGGCAAATTAAAAGTACTATGAATTACCTACAATAATGTTGTCTCAAATACAATTTACAATGCAATTAAGAGCTTAAAAGTTTCGTATGGGTCAATGATAAATGTGATTAAAGGCATAATATTTATGCTGTATTAGAGTTAATAGTAACATACAACACTAAAATAATATCAGTAGCAGTTCATTTTCGTACATTCAAAAGCTCGGACAGTGTTGGCACCCAATGCCTCACATTGCCATGGTGAGTAGGTAAATTTCATTCCCAGTATAAAAAAAATTTTTAGAACAGAATTGATTTTGAGATATTTTCCTGTCAGCAACGTATTCTTGGGAATAAGGCCTTAGAACGATACATAAAACCAAGCAGAAATTTCTTCGAATTGTAAGGAGTGAAATAAGATTTAGACGAGAAAATTCATTATATACATACTGAAGGCTTAAAACCTGTCCCTTTTTTAGTCCTTATTCCTTTTAAGGGAACTTCTCCCCTCTATGTTCTCATTCCTAGATCTTCATGACATTTCTCCATGAAGGAATTAAATAACTTAGATGAAATTTTTAATCTTCTCTCAAAAGTTATAGATTTCCTTTCCCGTCATTCGGAATGTATGGAATTCTGTAAGTAAGAAGAATGTATTACATTTACGCACAGCATTTATTTTCGAAAGGTATTCTGTTTCAGCTGCAAAACTACTTTACTTTATGAAGAGTGCTCAGTATTTAAATTGAAAAGAAAATTTCTTTTAAAAATATCTAACATATACACTGACGGAAAAAAAATCCAACACCAAGAAGGGGTTGTGTTAGATAAACGACAGTTGGTAGGCTGTGAGAGTACATCTGTAAGATGACGTCTATGCAAATTTCGCGCTCGTCGCATACATGTGGCGCTCGTAGCGCCCCTCGGAACAAGCAAAGCAGGTTAGCTGTAAATACGCGCTGTAACGTTCGTGAGCGTTAGTTATCGTTGAGATTCGTCGTAGTGTGTTGATGTTAGCCAAGAATGCCTTTAAGATGACGAAGAAGCCATTATCAACAGCTCACGGAGTTTTCACGAGGTCGTGTAATAGGGCTACGAGAAGGTGGACTTTCTTTCCGCAATATTGCAGAACGACTTGGCAGGAATGTAGCCACTGTGCATGATTGTTGGCACCGGTGGTTAAGGGAAGGTACTGCCTCAAGAAGACAGGGTTCCAGCCGGCCACGTGGCACTACTGAGAGGGAAGACCGCCGTGTACGGCGTATGGACGTGGCGCATCGTACTGCGTCTGCGGCAGCAAGTCGAGTTGCAGTTGCCACCACAGTGACACAACGAACTGATAAAAATCGGTTACTTGAAGGACAGCTCCGAGCCAGACGCCCTGTAGCGTGCATTCCACTTACTCCAAACCAGAACCGTTTGCGACGTCAGTGGTGTCAAGCTAGAGCTCATTGGGGGACGGAGTGGAGATCTGTTGTGTTTCTGATGAAAGCCGGTTCTGCCTGGGTGCCAGTGATGGCCGTGTGTTGATTAGAAGGAGGCCAGATGAGCACCTGCAACCAACCTCTCTGCGGCCGAGACACACTGGACATACACCTGGAGTTATGGTCTGGGGAGAAATTTCCTGTGACAGCAGGAGAACTCTCGTGGTTATCCCACGCACCCTGACGGCACAGTTGTACGTCGGTCTGGTGATTCAACCTGTTGTGCTGCCATTCATGAACAGCATTCCAGGGGGTGTTTTCCAACAGGATAACGCTCGCCAGCATACCGCTGTGGTAACGCAAAATGCTCTACAGTGTCAAAATGTTGCCGTGGCCTGCTAGATCATTAGATTTTTCACCAATCGAGCACGTATGGAACATCATTGGACAACAACTCCAGCGTCACCCCCAACCAGCATAATCCGTCCCTGTATTGACCGACCAAGTGCAACAGGCATGGAACTGCATCCCACAAACTGACATCCAGCACCTGTACGACACAATGCATGAACGTTTGCGTGATTGCATTCAACATTCTGGTGGCTACGCCGGTTATTAATGTACCAGCATTTCACATTTAAAATGGCTCTTCTCGCGGTTACAATAAGCTGTGATATAGAAACCTTAATCGATTAAATATGTTACCTATACAAATGTATTGCCGCCATTTCATTCCTCTACAATTATTTTTTCGTGGTGTTGGGATTTTTTTTCGTCAGTGTATATTAGTGCTTTCCAACTTTAGGTTGAAGAAGCGTACATGCTCCATCTTTGTCCGTCCGTCTGCCGGCACGATAATTCGCGGAAAAATGGTTTGATTTTGATGACATTTAGTAAGTAGGGGGGGGACCAAGTGGAGACGAACCCTCTTCAAAATTGACGAAATGGGGCCAAAGGTCACGGCGTATCAGCGGGATCCATTCCATCGCCCTTATGCGTCATACGTTTGCGTAAATATGGTCCGATATTGATGAAATTTTAGCATATTGTAGGGTACCACTTGGGAATGAACCCTATTGAAAATGGGTCAAGTGGGGTAAAAGGTCAGCACATAGAAGCGGGATACTTTCCATTTTTCTTACGCGTCATAACGTGCGCAAAAATAGTTCGATTTCGATGATATTTTAGTATGTGGTAGGGGACCACCTGGAGAGGAACCATATTGAAAATGGGATAAATGGGGTCAAAGGTCAGGACATAGGATCGGGATATATTCCATCGCTCTAATCCCATATTATTAAGGTGTACGTCAAGTAATTTTGCTTCCTATATTTCCAATGGAAAAACTTTTCTACACATTTCCTTCGCAATTGTGTGTTCCCAAGGATGGAAATTTGAACATCGATTAAAATCACTTCATATTATAACTTGGAATACTTAACATTTCTAAAACATAACCATGATTACACTGCTGGCCACCCAAAATACAACACCAAGAAGGAAGAATCCGATTGGCTTAAAATTCGCAGTATGCGTCGCCCACGAGAGGACATGCAAACCTGCAAATCATGTGAGCCCGACACGCCATAGAGAAGCACTATAAGAAGGGTGCACAGAAGGTGGGGTGTAAGTAGCGGAAGTGTGTTGTGCTGCCGGACCTGTGCATGGGAAGCTTCCTGATGCCTCGTCGCATAATACGGCAGTCATTCCAGCACGTTTCGGAATTCGAAAGAGGACGAATACGGGCTTATCGCGACAGCGGTTTATCATACCGAGACATCGGCGCCCGTGTGAGACGACATCCAGCCTCAGTGAGGCGACTATGGATTCGGTGTATGCAGGAGGGTCGGACGGACCGACGTGAGCGATTGCCGCAGCTGCGGCACGCCACCGAGCGAGAGGACCGGCATGTTGTGCGGCGGGCATTGACGGCTCACACCGCCACATCATGAACGTTAGCGCAGGGATTAGGGTGTGTTGCGCCACAACCTGTGTCAGCACGTAACGTTCGACGTCATCTGCAGGAGCGGGGACTTGTCGCACGGCGTCAATTGCTCCGATTACCATTGACGTTACACCACCTGCGAGTGCGGCGGCAGTGGGCAGTTGTACGCCGCACCTGGACTACGGAATGGCACGACATTGTCTTCTCCGACGAATCCCGCTTCTGCCAGAAACACCACGATGTTCTACTCTGCGTGTGGCGACACAGCGGCGAGAGACTGTATGACGCCTGCATTACGCATCGCCATACCTGTCCATCGCCTGGCCTTATGGTTTGGGGTGCAATTGAATATGACACCCGCACCCCTCTGGTACGAATCGCCGGTACACTCAACAACCACCGCTACATGTCGGACGTTTTGGTACCTGTAGTCCTCCCTTACCTGCAGGACCTTCCAGCGGCCACGTTTCAACAGGACAATGCGCGCCCGCACGTGGCACGCATCGTGCAACAATTCTTCACGGCCCATCAGGAGCAGCCTGGACCGACATACCCCAAGCCCACATCCAAAGCCTCTTTTGTTCGATGCCGCGGCTTGTAGCGGCCGTTATTTCCAGTCATGGGGGCGACACGAACTATTGATGCCTAGGTTTTCCGCAAGTCGCACGGGCCTGTAAACTCAATCGTTTCATTTTGGTATCTGTTGTTATGTGTCCAGTAAATCTGGTTTTGCTATCTCGTGTCCTTCTTGGTGTTGCATTTTGGGTGGCCAGCAGTGTATTTTAAAAAACAATAACGTTTACTTTGGTGGTGTTGAAACCAGAAAAAATGGCGCGACTTGTACTTTGATGACGTCAGTAGACAAATAAATGTTGGATTGCATAATTATGGTTATGTTTTAGAATATATTAAGTATTCCAAGTTATAAAATTAAGATATTTTAATCGATGTTGAAATTGTCATCCTTGTGACGAAATTGTGAAGAAAATATATTCAGAAGTTTTTCCATTGGAAGTATATAGAAAGCAAAATTACTTGACGTCCACCTTAAAGAGGCAATTCTTGTATCTATGAAAATTTTATTTTAAAAACGGCCATAAGAATTTTGATGAAAGTAGTTTACCTACCGTTTTCTGGTACTAGAAATCGATTTAGCTTGGTCTCGACTTTAGGAAAATTCGTTTAGTGAGTTGAATAACCACCCCGAAATACTACGTTTTTAGTGTTATGGCGTCGTTCCAATAATGTTACCCATGCTTAGAAATCTTATGACGTCACAAGCTCGCGATTGAGATGTTGGTGCGCGGTCACGCCATCTGTCTCATTACGTCACGCGTTGTGTGTGGATCCTAATAAAGTTTTATGACGTCACACTTCCTTCCAGCAGATGGTTGCGAATCCCATCTGTCTAATTACGTCACCCGTCCGCAAGATAACGCGCGTAACAATCGTTCGATTTCGATGAAATTTTAATGTGGTAGGGGACCACCTGGGAAGGAATCCTGTTGAAAGTGAACGAAATGGGGTCAAAGGTCAGGACATAGGAGCGGGATCCATTCCACTGCTCTTATTCCTTATAACTAACGTAAGGAAAAGGTTCGATTTCGATGAAATTTTGGTATGTGGTAAGGGACCACCTGGGGACAAACCCTATTTAAAATGGGCGAAATTGGGTCAAAGTTCAGGACATAGGAGCGGAATCACTTCCATCGCCATTATGCGTCATAACTTATGTAAAAACGCTTCGAGTTGGATGAAATGTTAGTATATTGTAGCGGCCTGCCTGGGGACGAATGCTATTGAAAATGGGGGAAATGGGGTCAAAGTTTAGGAAACAGGATCGGGATGTATACCATAGGCCTTTGCCATCATAACTTACGTAAAAATGCTTCTATTTCAACAACTTTGTCATGTATTTCGGAGATATACTGAACCGGTTCTGTTGAATATCATCGAAATGGGATCAAAGGTCAGGGCAGAGGAGCGAGATTTATTCCACAACTTGAGTAATAACTTGAGTAATGATGTCTGGTATGTTGGAAAGCGTATTATAATCAATGCATTGCATGATTTTACTATCTTATTTAATTGAGTCTCTCCATTTTGATAGTTTGATTAGGCGGATTTCCTTACATGTAAATTACATTACCTTTGCGTCCACGATATGCACATCAGATGGTAATAATTCTCAAAACATCAGTAGTACAGGTGGAAATGTTCCGTTAATCGGTGAAAATCTCGATGGCTTTACTGATAAGCTAAAGAACTCGTACATGTCGATTACTGGGCTAAAGATTGGTAAAATATTCGTTAAATATAACGGTAATTACTACTTTCGGGGAGTGAATGTGTCTCAGAAAATATCAGCCAAAATATGAGACACGGACACATGGCTTTCTCGTAGAGTCACGACATCTAATACTATTTTCATCTTAGCTGTTCATCTTATCCGTGGAAGTCCAGCCATTTTATACAGAAATAAACGTTTTTGACCAGAAACAGCACTAGATTCCAGACTTCCACTTTTTGACCAGAAAAAGGAACTACCTTCCGGATCTCCTATGTCCATTCTCAATGTTTTTCTTCGAACTTCAGTGTTTCTAAATGACGTACTGAGATGAACTGTGCTAATATCATACTTTTAAACCGTACGCGTATAGGTAAGAGGGAATATTGCACTTTTGCTGTAGCTGCGCTCTTCTGAGACCCCTGGTTTCAGGCAATGGTTAGCAGCACAAGTGCGGCAAACTTATTACTCTGAATAATACAGCCGGGACGACTATCACACAAAACAATAATGGAAAATATAATACTGCCTATGACAAACAATGTCTAGGAGTCTGTAATCGAGTAATTCTTTTAGGTTTGAAATGATTTATTTCTCGTACGGGAGATATTTTTGTCATGTTCATTTTCGAATTGACTTCACATGTAATTGAATTATTTGAAGAAAAAGCACAAGGTCTTCATTGAAATACACCAAACAAAGATTGCCGAAAGAATTGATTACACATCCAAATATTGCTGGCTTTATATGAATTTAATCAACAGAAATATTATACAAGTGTTGTCCTAAAACAACTGAGAATGTTTTTATTAAAAAAATATACGTACTTTAATTATAAAGAAAGTGGACATCTTTTTGGAAAAACATTGTATCAAAGGCAGGTCTCTGAACGTTCCTCCCACTTTTTTGAATGTCCTCTGGAATTCTTTTAGGGAAATGCTCTTGAAGCACACCTTATCAACTGTAATAAGTTCTTGAACAGTAGGAAATTTGTCTCCGTAAAGTATTTTTTTAAATGTGGAAAAATAAGCCGTCGCATGGGGACATAGTCAAGACAATATGCAGGCGGTGTCATCAACTTAATTTTAATTTCTCCAAATAAGGAACGATATTTACTTTAATGTTTGGCACAATGCGGCATATGCGGCATATCATTGTGTCGCACATGAAAAGAGATATAGAATCCAAGTTGAAGAAATTCATTTTATGCCCAAATGATTGCTTAGAATTCTGTGAACTGATGACATTTTAATGTGAATCATATTTTCGATATCTCTAATTGATAGGTGTACGTCTTCCTGTGTAAAACCCACTAATTTAGCTAAATTTTACCTCTGCGGTACTCGTTCAAGAAGGTCTTCCTCACCACGTGATTAAATCCAAGTACACACGGCCATTGGTAAATTCTTTATGTCAACTGTAATTTGTTGATTTTCCTAGACCTTCATCTTTATAAGCTTTTTGCATAAGACCGAAAATCTCTCCGACAGACTTCTTACGTAGACAGCAAAACTTAAGGGCGCATCTTTGTTTGTCTTTCACAACCATTTTTCCGGGAAAAAAACAGCGCGAAGACACCTGTTAGGCGTTCACAAAACAACGCTTATTTACCTGGATTGCAAAACATTTTCTGAAATTCGCGAGCCACATTCCGTCATTTGTGGTGTGAATTAATAAGGCGTATTTCTGGTAAAACATTTTTCGTGAAATGACTCAAAGAAATCCTAATTTCACGGGTTTTTCGTACCACTGGAAAATTCTGAGTTTTCACAAATCTTTCTGAAATTCCTTTCATATATTGATGGTAAATTAACGTTTTACAGATGTGTTAAAGGGAAATTCTGATTTTTCAGAAACATTTCCGCAGTTTCTTTCATATCTTAACGGAAACATTCGTTCTCACTTCTTCCGTATTCGTATCACGAGAAATTCCTGGTAAGAAGCATGACAGGTGAAAATACTTGAGGTTTCATAAAATTTTAAATTTCAAACATCAGTCGAATTTTGTAGTTCTGTAGCGAGATCGGATGTTGTAGACAGCATATCGCATGAATTTTGTTTATTGGGGACAGGATATTTTTTCACCTCTCCCATATTCTGTGCACCAGCTACTAATACCTATTGTGTTACTCCAAAAAACCGAGTACCTAACTTATTCTATATATGGTTATACGATATCTATGTATTAGTCTTTATACAACTTAAGACAAAATCTATTATATCTCAAGAAGTAAGGTTCATATTTAGGAGACATTTTTCTGTGAAATAATACTATAAAAATATACATTTCAAATTTTATAGGTGCCTAAAGGTAATTGTCTGCTTAAAAAATCAAGTTGCAAAGCATTTTGTTATTTTGTAAAGCCAGAATGAAAATTGGTTAATTTATAAATAATCCTCCTACAGTAAAAAAATTGCACAAACCTACTCAGCAAAGTAAAAAAACTCCAACAGAAAATAAAGTGAATAAATCACACGTATTATTGACAAAAAAACCTCATTGTCGCGCAATTTTTTTACATTGTACGTGATTTGAATTCCCAGTGTCTGTGGCACAGTGTTTAAAAGCGACCGTTATCTGATGAACCAATGCAAGCGACGCGGGTTCGATCCTGTCTGGAGTGAAAGGAATATCTGGGGTAAGGGTTGAAAATGCAGGGTCGTCGGTTTTTCAGAATTTCAAGTTAAACACAAAAAAAACCTGAAATAGGTTTTTTCCGTGATAAGCGGACTTTCTGACTACGGACAGTCTGTAAATATACGGAAGTTAAAATAAACGAGCACTTTTAAAAACAGAAATTTCAGAAAAACACGGACACATACCAGTAACTTTGCTGCACGTTTTTTTCAGAAATTTACCGTGAATTCACTCCATTTATTTTTTTCAGTATGAGCTCTACCGACGACGCATGTGTGATAAACAAGGGTTTCCGATTTCAATTGTTACTACAACGTCTAACGTTTTTTCGAGACTGGTGCCAAGGTCGAACGCAGTATTGCAAATTTTTAATGCAAAACTTTTTCTCAGATGTTTTGGGAAAAGATATGAAAGTCCTTGTATCCCTTTCTATTTTTTGAAGAGATGAAATAGCCGCCCCGGTGGCGCAGTGGTCTAAGGCGCTGGCCTCTGATCATTCGTCCGTAAGGGGTCTGGGTTCGAATCTCGGTCAGGCATGGATGTTGTGTTTGTCTTATGGCACTGGCTCTCTCGCTTCCCTGGAACCAGTGACCCTAAATTATGGACGGCCGACTGCTTATAACCCATTGAGTTGCTCACGGTGGTCGTTAAACCTCCAATAAAAAAAAAAAAAGAAAAAAGAGATTAAGTATATTGCTCAATCGCTTTACATTAGGGCGGTCCAAAAAGTTATGGGAATTTATTTTTTATAGATTTGATGCTCCCGCCCACTAGAAATATTCCTTGTATATCAGAAAAAAAATTAAAACAATAGAACCATGTTTAGAGGTCGCCCAACACGTTATAAATTTTGTGTTATTTGCATGCAATGCGCTACATTATGGTGGAACAATAATACAGCCATTTATTATCTTGGACAGCAGATATCAAGTGAGGGTCACATTGATGAAGAAATTAATCGGCGTACAAAACTTGCCTGGAGAGCTTTTGGAAGAAACAGCATAATTTTCAAGAGCAATATGCCATTATGTCTTAAAAGAAAAGTGTTTGATCAATGCATCCTTCCAGTGCTTACGTATGGTGCAGAGACGTGGACCTTAACTAAAAGAGACATACAAAGGCTGCAGACAACTCAAAGAAGCATGGAGAGGTGCATGCTTGGTATAACCAGGAGAGATAAGAAGAGGAACTCGTGGATCCGAAAAATGACGAGAGTGGAAGACATCATGATCAGAGTTAAATCCCTGAAATGGCAATGGGCTGGACATACTGCCAGAAGGACAGACCATAGATGGACAGCCGAAATTTTAGATTGGATTCCAAGGGACAGAAAAAGACCACATGGGAGATGGGTGGATGAAATTCGTAAATATGCGGGAGTGACATGGAGGAGACTGGCACAAGACAGACCGTTGTGGAGGAAACTTGGGGAGACCTTCGTCCAGCAGTGGATTGATAATGGTTGACAATGATGATGATGATGATGATATACATACTTATTGAAAATCTATGTACCAGTTTTTTATCCTTTGTATTTTTTGAAGAGTTGAAATATATTGTTGAATCGCTTTACAATGTAAACGCACACTTGAAGTTTATATGTGTGTCATAATTAAAGAATTGTAGAAGGTAAGAATATTTTGCCATCACATTCCCACACTCCATGAAACTAAATCTCGTACTGATCCAGTTCTTTATGATCGTAATTTAGAAAGTTCTCTGTGTTGCCAGTTACATTAATAATCACTGCAGTGATTAACAAATCTAGGTAGTGCCTTTTGAAATGAAGAAGAGACAGACAGGTGACTTGTGTTTCTGAAAGCGTATGTCTTTCCAATTGATGTGCACTTACCGTCCCAGATAAAGATCAAACCAAGCGGTTCCCACGACTGGTTCATGCCCTGTGAGTATCTCGGTTGTTTCTTTCCTCATGCACAGGGCACAACGACGTAACTCATATGTTAGAACAATCAACTACACTCACGGAGAGTGAAATTGCGCACCTAGAACAAAACATGCTACAACCGCGAAATTTGCAAACAGCTACAGTGCCTGCTGGTATGTAAATGTTCCACGTATGGTACGACTGAGCATGACCGCACACTATGTTCTGGTGATGCAAGTACGAACCGGTAACCTTATAAAACAGCGTGTAGTCGATGCCCCATGAAAGCGAAAACCACCGGCCGACGTAAGCAAGAATATAGTGTCATAAGAATGCCGTTTATACTCCAGAGATATACATTTACGCAACTTACGGATTTGAGAGGAGCCTGATCATCCGGTTGAAAATCTCAGGGTGGTCGGCACCCCATACAGCACGCCACGTGGATCGTTCTTGATCATACTGTCCGACTGGGTTGGGAGCAGTGGACACGTGACCACCCTGCCACACGGTGAAGCGGTTCCCGATGGACTAAGAGGACCACCGGTAAAGAGGATATAATAATCGTACGCCAGGCACGAACGGATCCAACACAGACCCGGTTCACTATAGAGGTAGATGTAGCGGCTACTCTCTGCCTACGGACAATTTCCCAACGCCTGGATGAAGCGAATCTGTGATTCCAACTCACCTTACGTATGCTGCCATTAACATCGGAACATCGCCGGCTCAGTTTGCAATGGTGCCAGGTTGGAGCGAAGTGGAACGCCACAGACTGGAGACGTGTGGTGTGTAGAGAAGAGTGCCACTTCGTTTTTGGGACAGATGATCATCGTGTCCGGGCATGGAGGTCCCTGGCCCAACGACACAATTCCAACATCGCTATCGACCACCGCACCTCCCCAACTGCAGATATTTTTGTCTGGGGAGTAATTTCTTACGATAGCCGATCAGCTCTAGTATTGGTACCTGGAAAATTGAGGCGGTGGCGGTGTGTGGATGAAATCCTACGACCCCATGTGCTCCCATACCTGACTGGGATTCCTGGTACGCTATAGCAGTTAGATAATGCCCGCCCGCACACGGATCGGGCTGTCGAGGACTGCCTACGTCATATCCAGACACTTCCATGGCCTACCCGCTCCCAGACATGTAACTTATTGAGCATATGTGGGGCCAGTTGAAACGACGGCTGTCGCCGTGCCGCTTTATCCGGGATTTGGAGCACACTGTGCAGCACGCGTGGGCCAGTCTTCCGCAGAACAACATCAGGCGTATGTTCGTCCTACATGCTAGACCGTAGTACAGCATGTATCGCCACACGAGGCGGTGAGAGAGCTATTGAAGCTGAGCGGACTGCGTGCCACAGATCCATCTGCAATTATCCTGCAGCTCTGTTTCTGCCATCATATGTATCATTGATCTGTATCATTACGTCTAAAAAATTTCAGTTCAATTCGATGCTTCCTTCTTGGTGATCAAATTTATTTGTCCGTGAATGCAATCTGATAATAGCAAACGAAGATCTTTGGAACCAATCTTCCATTTTTAAAAATCATTAGTAAAAAATACGTATTTCGCAGAAAACTGAAGGTAAAGAAGCACTGTTTGAAAAATTAGTTACTGAGTATATATAAAAGATATAAGCACTGTTTCTGATGCTGTAATATGCTACATTGAAAAACTTTCCAAAAACGTTTCACACAGTTATTTTTTTCCTTCATTTTCTTCTTTTTCTTCTTTTGTCTTCTTTTTTTTCCTGCATGAATTGTTTTCAGTATATTGGAAATTTTATGCTAAATTGCTATTCTGTTAAATTCATGTAAAACATATTTATTTTCCTATCTTCTAGTTAGTCAGTAATGACATTTCTTCTATCTTTATTTCAATCTTTTGCCAAAGCGAAATTAAACTGCTTTGGGGAAATGGAAACGTTATACAAAACTAATTGCTTTCAAATCAGCAGTATTACTCCTTATTTTCGTGGTAATGTCCTAATAAAAGCAACTTCGAAATCCACCGACAGACATTATAAAGTCTCGAGGCGTGGGTCAGGGGAACGCACGGCAGCCTTTTTTGCGGGAAATCGTCGACTCTAGAAATTTAAGGGACCAGTCATCAGATTGCGTCTGTAAAAGCAATCTAGCTGACACCGTCGGATTCTTAGGGGGAGGCATGCATATTAAAATGCGACTTACTGTGTTGACAAAAAGACATCTCCAGTCTATTATAAAACAATAACTTCTTCGTCTATACCCATATACATGTACCTCTCGTTTTCATATTATCACGTTGTACTCTTTACGACACATGTCGTACTTACAATTGATTGGGTAACCTCTTGGGATACTTGGCTAGCGAGTACTGTTTTGGAATGGTGCGCTGCTTCTGGGCCCTCCTCTATATACAACTACTGTTGACCTAGGTACAAACCTCTTTGTATCCCCTTTCACTGGAGTCCGAAGTTTCATGCTCCCATAATTCACACCCTACAAAGTACAGATGCATTAATTTATGAATTTCAGAAAAATGGATGTTATGCAAATTTAAAAAATATTTCCTGGCGCTTGAACTAGTACGACCCGGTGTGTTATGTGTTCTTAGCTTCTATTTAAATACTGTTGTTGCATTTTAAAGACTTTTAAGTTCAAAAGTAGCTTTATTTTCCTTAGTTGCATAATTGTTTCACCTGCTGTGAAGGTATTAAATTATAATAACAACTTTGATGTTACCTCATGGTCGATACTAGCGATGTATTGCAAATAGTAGTTGCTCTATGTTTTTAAAAATGTGGTATTTGATTCCTGTATCTCCCTTAGTTTGGAAGATAGCTCTTGGTGTCAGCTCATTTGCATACACTACTTCGCATTTGAGCACTGACATCGCATTTGACCAGTCAGGGTCATCGCATTTGAGCTGTCACTCATTTTCCTGCTGAACAAGTCTTTTAAACTGGTGACTTCAGCCTGCAACATGTATTTGATGGTGCATGCTGCATTTGTATTAGTCAGAATCGAACCAGCGAAAAACAATACTAGGAATTAAAAACAAAATGTGACCCACATAATTGCAAGTAATAACACCACGCGTGTAAAGGGTGTAACGTGGTAATGTGAATAAAGAAAAGTACATTTACAAGAGTATGAACGAATGACATCCTTGCACCACATAGAGTGCAAATGCTTTCCTGTCTATGGTGTAAGTCAGAATTGAATTTGTATGCAGCCCCTCAACAGTCCTAGTTGTTTCCTAGGTCACTGTTACAAACGCAATTTGCAGACGGGTTCCTTAGCGATACAGGTGTCGACGGTCGACAGCGAAAAATGCTGCAGGCTCTTGTATTAGAATATTAACATTTTTTCCTCTCAATGATGTAGATCTAAATTGACTTGACTCTCTTTTCATTTTGTTTGCAATGAATCATCAAAATTAGACATGCGGCATTTATTATGTAGTAGTTCAGAGTTTTGTCTAAAATTTCAGTTATGCAACTTGTGTGTTTTGACTTTTAATGCAGTGAATGAACCTTTCTGTTTAAAATAGTGAACAAATTATCTAAACAAATCCATTGCCGACGATTCGTAAACTGTTTATTTAAATCCCGTTCATAATCATCTCACTAAAGTACGAGTACTTAGAGCAAATTCTGGGATACTTCAAATTAAAATATTTTCGTTTACATTTGAGTATTCGCGTTTTTTGCAACATCTGATCATTTGGGAATACATGATGTCAGTGAAGGCATATTGTTACAAAAATAACCATAAATATTTGTTTGAAAACGCTGCGCTAATTGATAAAATTATTTCGACTATCAAGCTTAATGTGTTGGAAGCGTTCCACATATAGCGGAGCTCTTCACGACTCTTCAACAACATGACGTCGACTTCATTTCTTTCAACCGCGTAGAAACATCTCACCAAAAACCGTGACTGTCAGAACTCTGCTGATGTCACAATAATTTGAATGGTTGCGCTCCATTCGTCTTGATGATGCCGAGTCCAACGCTCTGCCAAACTATAGTCGATAAATAATAAACCGTTGATTGTGGCAAACATTTTTGTATTCATTATGTCTCAACACCTCAAGTGCTGTATTTATAAATTATATATCTCATCAAGTTTGTTGGTTGAATCTGGCTTGTCAGTCAGCTTTGCTTCTTCAAAGAAATGTATGGTCCTTTTCGTAACAGTGTTTAGTCATCGATGTTTTAGCTATCTGCTTTAATTCGCAGTTAAGAATATAGGCCTTGACTTTTCTTCAAACGAAAAGGCAAGGCTCTACATGTCTGAATCAGGATTAATGTACCATTCGTCCTGACGAAACTAAATTAGAACCCAGCGAACCTTTGTCGACTTGAAAAAATAAAATATTTGTAACAAACCTTGTATTACTGTAACATATATAACCGTAACATGATTGTAGTCTCTGACTTCGAGAATAATTTTCTGTATTCAGCATTCCATGCCTCTTAGTATACCAGAAAGTTTCGTGCCGATTACAGAAAACAGGGTGACAAGTATCTAGAGAGAAATCAATCAACAAATCATTATAACTTGAACGACTTTTTGTCATGTCTTATGATCTATATCAGAACATATTTCTATAACTTCTTGCCCTCTTTTATGTGAAAAATATTTTTCTTAGTAAAATGTCAAATTCCCTATTTGTTATTTTCGGCAGTATAATTGGTTAACAGTTTGCCTTTGTGTAGGCTCAAAACAGAATGAAACACTATACGCATAGGAGCTTTTTAATTTTTTACATTCCAAATAAAATTTATTTCATTAAACATATCGGATCTTAAACACAAAATTTGCCGGACGGTTGCCTTTCTCTAAGAATCGATTTTTAATGTATACAAGAAGCAAATCTCAAAATATTTCACGAGGTTTCAATATTTACAAGTTTTTCATCGTATAAAATGTGTTCTCTTTGGCAAACAATGGATGTAGTGGTTTTGTAATTCCTTATTGTTAAGATCAGACTATCAATTTCCAATTGGATGCTGAATGCAAAGGGATTTTTAGCTTACGAATTAAACAAATTTGTGTTCAAAATTGCGTGTCTATTGGATCGATCCAGCATCCACAATGGAAAGAAAGGACTACTTTCGACGTCTTCCTTACTTTCTTACGGGGATTTACGATTTCGTACTTTTAGATGGTGTCTTCAATACTGTTCTAGATGTTCAACTAGACAGATTAGGTCAAAAACAATACGCACGTGGGAATGAAGTTAATTTTAAAAACTACGTAAGGGATTATGATCTTCTGGATAATTGACAGTTATAAAACATTCTGAGTCGGGGTTGACCTGGAAGGTACAGGAATTTGTATTCACAAAAGGTAAAAGCATTTTTTATAATATTGAAATTATTGAGAAAAACTATTCAAATCTTTTCATTTTTGACAATTTAATTTTAAGTTGGAGAATAACAAGCAATGCTACTGAATTCTATAGGAACAAATTGCTCTGCAAAATAAATTTATCACAGTTGTTGATGGAAGTGGTTCAAACAGAAGTCGAAAGGCATGTTTTAGAATAACATCAGGGAACAGGGGTTAAACTTGAAAATTGAAAAATAATTAAGAAAAAAAAGGAGTATGCTTTGAATAAAAGAGTAAGACAGAAGAAAAAGATAAAAGAAAAGAGAAGCTTCAAGAAGATAAACGGAAAGAACACCGCTTTCTCAAAAGCATGGTGCGTACTTGATTTGACTCTTGAGTAAGGGCAACAGTTTAGAAAAATTCGCTGTTAGTGACCAACAGATCGAACAGAATTACATTACTGCTACATTTCAAAAGAAAAAGGGAAAATACAGAGCAATGAGACTTTCCTTAACATATGTTAATAAGCAAAAACAATTCTGAAACACAGTGAAACAGATATATAATTAAAACTCATTTCTATTAAAGAAAAAAATGAGGAGGTGTTGAAATTGAGAGTTTTGTAGAACTGCCGAAAATCCCAGAGGTTGATATAAAATAATGGGTTTCGCCAGTTTCTACGGCAGAAGTAAGGATTGTAATAAAGAAAAGAAATAGAATTTATAAACATATAGAATTTTATAAACATTATGAGAACAGAATTTCCACTTTCTATATCAAATGTATAATGAATTAATGGAAACAGAAAATGCATCTCAGGATTTTAATGAAAACATCGTTAAATATAGAAAGGGAATGTGGATGAAGTCGACTTTAATAAAATAATAGTAGTTTAGTTATTGACTGTGGATTACAAATCATAAAGTCAATTATTAATAATAAGCTACACGGTGTAATTAAAAAAACTAATTTGCCACAAACGATATTGTGCAGTGAAAAATAGAAATATTAATTAATGTCTTGAGGTGAGACGTTATACAACTGGTTACAGAGACAACCAGTAAATTTCGGATTTTTTGCTGAATCAGGAAAAATCATTTGACTCCGTTGACCATGAAGCACTGCATCAGATTACAAAAGGATATTTTTAGTGTAAAATTCAAAAGTGTAATACATATTATGAATACTAGTTCCTACTCTCGGGTAATAGTTTGAGGAAATGCAACAGGAAAGAATCCTTTAGAAAAATGATTGGAACAAGTTCTCCCATATTCAGATGCCTTATTTGTTTTTTCTAACAAAAATAAAAGAACATGATAATTCAAGGTTTTCCATTTCGTGGGGGAAGTAATCAGGGTATTAAATACACAGCATATTCAGATGATGTGCCCTTATGCATGAACTGTGAACAAAGTATTTACGCACAAGTACAAGACCTTAATGTATATGGAAAATTACTGCAGACGAAATCAATATAAGAAATTCAAGTGAACTTATTTGAAAACTTTGGTCTGAACATAAGGGAATGGGTAGTCACACAGAAATCACGATTTCTGAGTACACGTTTTAGTATTTTGGTTACAAAAGGCGATTTCCTATTTCGTACGTTCATATAAAATTTCCAGATGGTACAAGCATGCTATCGACTCTATTTACAGGAAAGATAAAATTAAATTTGTTATTAAAGGTATTCAGAAGATGTAGAAGACACATTATTCTGCCTAGATGAGAAAGGAAGATATCAAAATTAAATTTACATACCGCATACTTTACAAATTTTACAAAATTATAATTTGGAACTTTGGTTATTCAAATCTTTACACATTTTATAAATCTGTTTTAACTGGCTTGTAAGCTTGTCAGCACATGCAAATTTTGAAGGAACATTTCAAAATTTAAAATAAGAACTAACCGATTGAAGTTAGTTAGCTATGAAGCAAAAGGTTTTAAAAATCCATCTTCTCAGCAATGAAACTGGGTATCGTTTTGAAGTTTACTTTCTTTTTCTTTAATAAAATAAGAGCGTACAAGTATGCAATACTTCGATGCCAGATCTCTTTTCGTTTTTATAACTTCACTGGAATTACTCCACAGGTATTTAAATAATAAAAGCGTGACATTTTGTTTCTATGCTTATATTTGAACTTTCCATAGATGTAATACTCGATTTGATCTTCACGTTGTAATTTCATTTAACTGGAATTTAAATTTCTGTTTTTTAAGTAACATGTTTTAAAACAATTAGTCATTGAATACAATGCTTTTCTCTTTCCACATCGGAAATTATTATTTTTTCTATTTAGTATGTTATGTTGCATATCATTCCTAGAAAAATATGGTATATGAATAAAAAATGTTCAATAAAAATGTTTTAACTGATTCTATTGGTTAATTTCTTTTAAATTCTGCCCACCGATTCTTCGATTGTGGATTCTTACATCGTTGTATCTGACAAACACTGTTATGGACCTGTGTATCGCAAACAAGCTAGTCTACATTTAATCCGTAAGGTGGATTTAATATTAGCACTGTGATTTTCATCTAACATATTGCTGTGAAATTATTAGGTTAAAAAAGATATCGCTGTAATTCTTATACGAACTACACTCTTCATATTTTTGTTTTCATGTTATCACCTTTAGCTCTTTTCCCTAACGATAATTTTTACGCTTCAAATAGGATCATTTTTGGTAACTGTAATGCAATTAAGATTGAATCTCGTTTTATTTGCAGACAAATATATATGTACATCAAGCAGCCTCCTACGTATGTACATACATATGCGTGGAACATCACAAGTCACAGAAAAAACGTCGAAACATGTTAGACAGTATCTATACATTAGGAATTCCTTTTCTGACCTGTAATAGTATTGTGAATGAAATCGGTGTCACATGCATTTGCACCAATATTGTAACCATTACAACGCGTCGCTGAAAAGAAAAGTCCTCAACCGATAATTATTCTGAACACACATTTTGTTTCCGTGTATATGTTCCACGACGTATTTATTATTGGGCTTTATGGTGTGTTTGACAGGATTATTTTTAATTTTTCTACCATAATTCCATAATATATTGCTACGATGAAATAATACATGATGGTTCACATGCCACTGACAGACTAAACCAAATGATGAATAGAAGATGAAACCAAACTTTAGTCTTTGCAGGAGTTAGGGTGTTGTGTCCTCGACTTATTCGCGTTTATTGTAGTAGCTGTTTCTTATGGTAATGGTTGGCAAACTTATTAAACTGATTAGTGAGTAACATTCATGTAATGTTCTTCCGTAAGCTGCAGGGCTCTAAGTGTGAAAATTGTATTACAGGTTTCTGCAAAATTTTATCAACTTATTTTTTGGAATTCTGCGTCGCGTGTGATCTCTACGCTTCGCTATGGCATTAATAGCATTAATAACCGAGAAGAAAAGTGAGTCACTTAGTTCCTAAATAATCGTTAATTCCATTGAATTCCACTTTTATGATATTGTTCGGGAAAGAAACTAAGGAAAGCTGAAGATGATAGAAGTAGCAACATGAATAAACTGTATCTAAATTCGGGGGATAATATCTCGAAGTGTTACTGGTATCCTACTGACCCGCTTGCCTGCGTTTAGTTTGCGTTTTATTTCAAACCAGGATTCTCCATGTGATATCACACGTTACAAATATTTCCACTATTTAATAAAATAGGTCCGCCTTTTTGGGGGTGATTATATACGTCAACAAAATGCAAATAGAATACATGAAATGAAACACAAGAAAAATGGGAATTTTATCAATTCTTTTTCTGCAAATCCTTGATTTGCTAATGCAGCGTTTCCGTATTCTCCTTATTTATCTGATTATTTGTTTATTTCATCTTGATGGATGAATTGATTCCTCGATTTGATCTCTGAGGGTCATTTGCCGATGTGGTTTCAGTATTATTACCCTCATCATTGAAAACTAACTTTAGTTTTCCAACATTTAATTCAATAATAACTTGCTTATTTTGGATATGTGTTTTCGATTTGTAATAGGTGATTCATATGTAATTACCTTTTTATGTAAGGGCATTATGTTCGGGACGTGATAGAGTCATTGGCGTAAATTAAATCCTTGAAATAACTCCACACAGTAAAAAACTTCCTCACGAAGAAAAGAAATAAACAACGTAAACTCAAACGATTATTCCAGCATGTTGAGAACAGCAAAGACCAAGTGAACCACAAAATAGGCAGCTACAAGGCAACAGATTTCATTCAGAGAGCATAGAGCTACAGCGCAACAGTTCCGCACACGACATAGCAGAAGCATGAGCAGTCTAAAGAACAGAACTGATAGAGAAGATAACTAAACTTCCCTGCCTTAGCATCGCGATTTGTTATCACAGGAAAATTGAGTCTTCCACTTATCCCATCAGCGAGGTAGAATCCATTTTGTTGTTCTAATCGCCAGAGACAAGCGCGAAAGGAAACGCAGCACTGAATACAGTAGGTAGCACTTCCACAGTAATTGTTGGTTGGAAATCCTAGCTACAAAGCAACCTTCTCATTAGAATTGTCTCCTATTCCGGTCTTATCGCCAAATAGAAATGAATATGGCTTGATTGGAAGATAAGTTGGAGCTGCTTTTCTTCTCGGGAGAAAGAGTAGAGCAGGGCCTGAAAGCAGTGAATTCATCAACATAAAATAGCCTGTTCCTGTTCAGTTGGAGGACCTGGTGAGGATTGCGACGTTTGGTAACGTATTATATTTGGAAAGTAATTAAACGGGAACGCCACTTCCCTTTTTTGCTGTTAAAGAAGCACTCCAAGAATTCGCACAGGTGTCCACGAAACACACCAAAAGTCTAAAGTTCTCTATTTATCTAGGAATTTCTTTCAAGAAATAAACTACTTATGATGAATTCAAAAGAAAAAGCCTCAAATTTCAGGGCCTCCATCACATATTTGCTTCTAAATAAATTTTGTACTATTATATGAAAGTACAGATCTCTGAAGTAGATATAAAACTATAATGTTCGCTGACGTGCTGCTCATATTCACCATTAAGAGGCAAATCAAGTAAATACGCCGCAAAGGGAAGACAATGTTAAAGTAAGAGGAAAATGAAATCACCACAGTTAGCTTTATTTTCTTTTTAGCTTTAAACTACACTGTTTGCTGGCCACCCAAAATGCATCGCCAAGAAAGACACGAGATGGCACAGCCAGATTTACTGGACACATAACAACAGATATAAAGATAAAACTATTGAACTTACAGGTCCGTGCGATCTGCGGAACACGCAGACATCAAAAGTTCGTGTGGCCCCACGGCTGGCAATAACGGCAGCTACACGCGGCGGCATCGAACGAAAGGGTCTTTGGATGTTGGCTTGGGGTATGTCGGTACAGGCAGCTTCCACACGTTGCCACAGTTCATTAGGCGTAGCCGCGGGTGGTGTTTGCCGGGCCACTCGGTTGCCGATCAGCAACCAGACGTGTTCGTTGGGCGACATATCGGGAGAACAGGCGGCCCACGGCAGCAGTGACTCCTGGTGGGCCGTGAAGAATTGTTGCACTATGCGTGCCACGTGCAGGCGCGCATGTTCCTGTTGAAACGTGGCCGCTGGCAGGTCCTGCAGTTAAGGGAGGACTACAGGCTGCAAAACGTCGAATATGTAGCAGTGGCTGTTCAGTGTACCGGTGATGCGTACCAGAGGGATGCGGGTGTCATATCCAGCTGCGCTCCAAACCATAACGCCAGGCGACGGACCGGTATGGCGATGCATAATGCAGGCGTCATACAGTCTCTCGCTCCGGTGCCGCCACACGTGGATACGACCATCGTGGTGTTGCAGGCCGAAGCGGGATTCGTCGGAGAATACAATGTCGTGCCATTCCGTAGTCCAAGTGCAGCGTTCATTGGTCCACTGCCGCCGCACTCGCCGGTGGTGTAAAGTCAACGGTAATCGGAAGCAATGGGCGCCGTGCGACAAGTCCCCGCTCCTGCAGACGACGTCGAACATTACGTGCTGACACAGGTTATTACGCAACACACCCTAATTCCTGCGCTAACGTTTGTGATATGGCGTTGCGAGCCGTCAATTCCCGGCGCACAACATGCCGGTGCTCTCGTTCGGGGGTGTGCCGCGGCTGCGGCAATCGCTTACGTCAGTCCATCCGTCCCTCCTGCAACCACCGAATCCATACTAGCGTCAATGTGGCTAGATATCGTCCCACACGGGCGCCAATGTATCGGTACGATAAACCGCTGTCGCGATAAACTACTATTTGTCCTGTGTCGAACTCCGAAACATGCTGGAATGAATGCCGTGTTATGCGACGAGGCATCAGGAAGCTTTCCACGCACAGGACCAGCAGCACAACACACTTGCACTCCTTACACCCCGCCTTCTGTGTACCCTTCTTATAGTGCTTCTCGGTGGCCTGCCGGTCGCACATGATTTGCATATGCCCTGCAATGCTAACCGTTTGCATCTCCTCTCGCGGGCGACGTATGCTGCGAATTTGAGGCCAATCGAATGCTTCCTTCTTGGTGTTGCATTTTGGGTGGCCAGCAGTGTAAAACACGTTCTGAAAATCGTCGGACATTTCTATATGAATGATGAGATAGCTTTTCTAAAATATGTCAGAATTTTGGTATGGTGGCAGAGTTTAAACTAAAAGGACTATTTTTTTCCGCTGTGTCTGAAATTTGAGAAATAATAGCGTGAAATAAATTTACAACAAAGAAGTGCAGAACAGAAAGTAAAATTTTATCCAAAGATATTAAATGTATGCATAAGAGTCTGCGTTATAATGGTAGCGTATGTGGTTAAATTATTCATGCTTACACTAATAGGTCACATTTGATCTTCATCGATGTACGGTTTCGATGTATGGTACTAAGAGGAAAAACTACGAACAGCCAGCAACTAACGGATACTAGAAGTGAAAGAAGGCTATTCCGTATGTTAAGAACCAAGAGAAAGAATGCTGTGGTGCAACTGGCCGGTAATTTTAATGCTGGTGTCTAAAGTAATGGTGTCTGGTTCGATATATTGTGTGTTGGTGTCTGTCACAGCACAGTACATATCGTTTGCTGAAAATGGGCTGCGTAGCCATAGGCCGCTTTGAGTGCCTAATACTAAACTCGATTCAGTGTTGAAAGCACCTACAGCAAGCAGGCGAACAACCAAAATGGACCTTGAATGTTTGGTAAAAGCTCGACTCGTCTGAAGAATATTGTTTCCAGTTGAACCATGTTTGCACCATTTATGCGGGAAGTGTTCTCACCAGGATGCACACAGGCACGAAAACACGCCTGTAGGAAATAAATTTTTGTAATGTTATACTGCAAAATTCTAGGTCCAGACATTCGTGTGCAGGGACCTATGACGCCTACCGCCAATTGCCTACCTAAACATAATTTTAGACCAGGTATACACTCTTTTTAGCAACTTTATTCCTCTCTATTAGTGCCTTCGCTCAGCAGGATAATACACCCTGTCACACCACTGCTCAAATTGAGCAAGAGTGATACACCGCACATGGGGAAGACTTACAGATGTTTTCCTAGCCTCTATATTCCCCAGATATGAATCCACTAAATCATCTATGGTTTGTGTTTGAACAGCAACTGCGATCTTCTGAGGCTCAACCAGGTTATTTAAAAGAGTTAACGGATCTGTTTGTAGCACGTTGGTAACTAATATCACGAGACACCTTTATTAATATTGTGGCATCCATGCCTCTTCGGTTAAGAGCTGTTTTGGAGACACGTGTAAGACCGACACTATACTAGGCATGTGGTCATAATGTGTTTCGTATTTTCGGTGTATATCTATCTGAAGTGGGATTACTAGTTCCAAGTTTTGATTCTATAAATAATCAGCCCCCACGATGGGGTATTTGGTCTAAGCGCCGGCGTCATACCAATCGCCCGAGATGGCTCTGGATTCGAATCCCTATGAGCATGGATGTAGTGTTTGTCTTCTGGCAATGTCTCCTTTTCCTTGAAGCAACAGCCCTAAATTAGGTACGTGCGACTGCTTTTAGACCGCGATTTTCCATATAGTAATATATTGAAGAAACAATTTCAGTCGCTATGAAACTATATCTGTTCGTAAAACTTTAATTATTTCCACGTTTTCATTTTGCGATTGATGCGATTAGCAGGTAAGTTCATCATTCGAAAAAACTAGCACACGTCTCTACTACTACCGGAGACAAGGTACCACCAGCCCCATTTAGTAACCAAAGTTATAAATTCGTGAGACCTTTCGCCGCTTCTCTATGGGGAAGTAAGGAACTGACTGGCGTAGCTTTTGTCCAGATTCCCTGCCGCTGACAAGTGATTGTTTGCAAAACATTGGTCAAAACATATAGCAGAACGAAAAAACTGCACTTCCTCCCAAAGGTTTCATCCTCCGATTGTTTGCCAATGCCGCTTTTAACTATTGGTATTACTCTGATTTTTATACTAAAACTTTACCAATAACACGCATTTATGGAACTACCAAAATGACTATAGGCTGCTGAATTATTTCGATTATATCCTAGCAGTCGATGGATGTCAAATTTGAATGTGAACATTTGGATATGAATTTTTACACGTGTAAAAACCTGCTGTTTCTTGGATATCGGCATTGATGCTTCTGCCATAGATCACCAGAAACCATTTGTGGAGGCAATTAGTTTGAGAAGATTTTTTCGTGGAACGTTTGTGCTGAACCTGCTGCGCTATTATTTCTTTTGAGTCCACTTGTTGAACTAATATTTTTGACTAAATCCGTTCCTTGTTGTTTTATTAAGCTACCTACGTAGTTTAAACGTGATACCTCTATTTCTGGCTTTTCTAAAAATAGGAGAGGGGCATTTATTTTATAACCACCCTGTACAAAACAGGGAGCACCCACGGCTGAGTTATACTTTGAGAGAATCGTAAGTGTGATGAAATGTGAAATCCAAAATGAACGGAATTAGTTTTGCATTAGAATCATCCACCATTTTATATATTCGGAGCCATAATGAAGTACCACGTGCTATCAACATCACGTGAGGGTAATATGTATTTAGCGCAACAATCCCCTGTTCGTGATCAGAAAAAGTTTGCTAGTAATTGGGAAGCGTAGAGAGGTATTTCAATTAGACCACGTCCAGCTGGTTCCGTTCTGAAAGGCAAGTGTTAACATTTTGGAAACAAACGCGCATTTTCGCTGCTCGCCTAGTACTGAATCAAATATGTACCAAGAATGGTGTAACGATGCACAGATGTCCAGCGGAAGGGCTCACATTTGCCAGCCGCTCATGGTTGATCGTAGATGTGAGCGTCGAGTGTCCCAACTGGTATCTCTGCAACATCGTGCAAGTCATTCCCCTCGCCCACCAGTTAAATAGCGGTGCAGTTCAACCTATTTCCAAATGCACCATGCGCCGTACCCTTCTTCCCTTGGGGTTTCACATCAGGAGCAAAAGAAGTTACCGATGAAAACTACCAATTACCTCGTATAAACCAAGGAACGTCTGAAGTGGACGCTCGACAGATTGAAAAAGGTTGGCTGGAGTGATGAAACCTGTGTTCTGCTTTGCCATGCTGTGGCTGGGTCAGCATATGGCCACCTCGGCTTAAAGCCCTATTCCCTGGTACACGGTTGGGGTTCGACATGCCGGTGGAGTTGGTGTTCTTGTCTGCGGAATGTTTTCCAGGAAAGCCCAAAGTCAGTTGGTTATCATCCCACAGTCACTGAATAGTGAATGCTCCGGAGACCTGTTAGTGGACCATCTCCATCCATATTTGCAGGAGGTTTACCTGGGCCACCGTTCCACCTGTCAACTGCCCAACCAAACGTGTAAATGTGTCGTACAACTTTGTGCTTGGAGGAGTGCGACAACGAATTCGCCACATTGCCCTGGTCTGCAAGCTCCCCTGACGTAACACAATTGAACATTTGTGGGATATGCTAGAACAGGATCTGAGAATTGCTGATCATCATTCAAGGAACGAACGTGACCTGATGGGGCTGTTGCAGCAGATATTGTTGAATTTACCTATAAAGCATGTTCGACACTTTGTAGAATGTGTTTTAGGCTTCTTTAACGGAAATGTGGACCAACGCGGTATTGGCTATGTGTTCGTGATGCAAAGCTAACTCAGTGCAATTCGTGTTTCGTCTGCAAATGAATTTATTCCTAGTAAAAATCGTGTGTTTCTGAAACAGCAAACACCCCGTAAAATCAGTTATCAATGTAAGTTACAATTTCTCATACCAATAAAGAACGCCACCCAGGTGGCGCTGTGGTTTAAGTGATGGCTTCCGACCATTCGTGCAAGACGGGTACAGGTTCGAATACCGGTGAGGCATGGATGATGTGTTTTCTTAAGACACTGGTTCTCTAATTTCCCTGGAGTAAATGACCCTACATTCGGGACGGGCGACTGCTTATAGCTCATTGAGTTGCACATGGTGGTCGTTAAACCTCCAATAAAAAATAAAATAAAAATAAAGTACTCAAGATATCTCAACTATGCATATTGGTTTTGACATGTACCTGGTACTCAAAAACGTCCCCGAACGAATGATAAAAATGTAAGGTGCATGATTGGATAGTGCAGATTTTACATTTATAACTAAATCCTGGAAAACTGGATTGCATTATGGCATGTAATTTGTACATATTTTCATTCCTTTTCAACACATAAGTCTGTTAGAAAGCAGGTTGTACATGTAAGGAAAACTAAAATATCCCCTCATAGAAGTTGCTTTTGCGCTCCTGTACCAAAATTGAATATTGCTTAAAATATAAAATGATCGCAGTGTTGTTCTGAGGAATGGTACCTGTAACAAAAACAAAAAAGCGAAGTGGAATACTAGATATGATTAGTCATTTAAAAGCCATAATTATAAATAGTTGTTTATATAGGCTAGAGGAACAAATATGAGCAACAGAAAATCACGAGCTGTGCGTATGTCGTTAAATGATATTTTGGAAAGCAATAATTAGCAAAGAATATAAGTATAATCACTTGTGATACATTACACTCCTACTCATAAAGTTGTGCGTCATTTAAAGGAGAAATTTGGAGCAAACTAAGCTTTACATTGAACTTGATTCTTTGTGTAGAAGATTGTTTTCTAAGAGATATTTAGAAATTGTGATACCCTTCAAACAGAAAAATACACTGACGACAATTCGTTTCAAAAGTGAAAATTTTAAAGTGTGCCTTGATGTGGAAGAAATGAAACATTAACTAAAATTAAGCTCTTGTGGTTGCCAATAGTTTGAGAATTCTTCTTGATACGATTGTGCTGTCAAGAAACTTGTAAATTCATACACGGATTGATGTTTTCTTCGTCCGCGGCGCCACTTATCCCCAGGCGTCCATTTTCCTGATCTATCAAGTGCTTGTTTTTTTAAGAAATTTACTGTAAAATGTCGGTACCATATTGTTAGAAAATATAAAATGTCAATGTGATGACCTACTCGGATCGAGGTGTATTCATAATGGCACCAAGACCATCAAGTCTGTCATTTGGCAAGTGATCCTTTCCCGTACGAACTGCGAGGTATTAATATCGGAGGAATGGCAACGTGTGCTATGTCTGATATCATTTGGACATTGGCAGATTGGAGATTCGTTGCTTAACTTTACGCTATTTCATTTCTTTGCCGTTCAGATCACACTGAGACTACAGAGCGTAAAAACCTCATCCGGTTTCTGATATTACAAGTAAATATTCAATACTGGAAGAAACGTTTTCAATAGAAATCATAGGTGCCAATTGCGATACACCTGCTTAGTAGTTTTTCGAGCAGCATTATGCACTTATTGCTCTTTCACTTACTTTAAAGATTCAACCCGGTAATGCAATACTCTACGATATAAATGTTGGTATTGTCGTTCACTTGTAGCACTGGTTTTCCCCAAAGTTTTTCCGAGTTCTTTAAGAACATACTGGCAGCATATTTTTTCAGTTATGCTCGTGTTGTGGCCAGTACGGCGTGCGACATCTGTGTCACCGAGTACGGTGCGCGAGATCTCTACAGTAAGGCATAAGGAATTACTCTCTTTCTCCGACATCTCTGTCGCTGAGAAGACAAACCCGCTGACACCGTTGTCGACATCTTCTTCGCAGTGTTTTTGACAATTTCGAACATAACCCAATGGTTAAATTTTTCCATGGTGTTAGTTGCTTTTCTTCACTCTATATCTATATCGTTATTTGGTGTGACAGCAATCTATTCAATCTTATCACGCAACATTACGAATTGCAAGGTTTTAGAAACCAGAACTTCACATAAATACTTTCCACTTGCATCACTTCTAGATGTATCAAATTTCAAAGATTATATTAGGATTATGACAAATATTAATTTTTCCGTAAAAACTTGTTTATTTAAAGAATTTATTAGAGAAATTGTTCTGTATATTTATTAAAAAAATATTATTGTTTATTAAAGGAATTACTGATGACTTATGACAACTATTCGGCCTGCTAGATTGCAGTAGGAGAATAACGCCTTTGATTGTCAAATGTCCATTAAGAACACAAGCTTAACTGGTTGACATATTTTTTCCCTTATGAACAGAAGCTTAACTGGTTGGCGTATTTTCCCCTTATGAACACAAGCTGTTGATTTCTGTTTGGTGTTCCTGATCCACGTCAAGTGTTTGACGTGGATGAGGAACACCAAACAGAAATTGAAATTTTTGAATAAATTCAGAATCTAATTTTGCCTTATTTGGAAATACTCTTACTGTATATTTAGCAATATAACCTGTTTACAGGCGTACAAGAAATAACGCCATCGTGATATTCAAAAAGAAAAGTAAAGTAATTTTAAATAAATACTTTTTTACTAATATAATTTTAAAAATTTCCGTTTTCCGAAAATGAATTTCTAGTTTGGAACATAGTGTGTTGTAAACACGGACTGGAATAGGAAAGCATGAGAAAATTAGTGTCGCATACGAAGTTGTTGAAGCATTTTCCTTTTATCAGAATTCTTTATAACCTTATTTTTTTCCTTTACATTTTGGAACTCCCAGTATCCTTTAGGAACAACTTCATAATCTGCTAATATTATTATAAATACACGAGACTATGAATACCCAAGAAAAGCATATACAGTATTAAATCCGTTTATTTTTGTGGTGTAACATGCACGAAGATTAGCCAAGCTTTCGCACTTCACTAGGAGGCTTTTTCAATGCATTGGCAGACATAAAATTCATTTTTACGTAGGCATAAAAATCATGGATGCATGAAAATGAATTTTTATATCTACCATTTTCTTGAAAAAGCCTCCCAGTGGAGTGCGAAAGCTTGACGATTTTTGTGCTTACTATACCACTAAAATAAATGTGATTTAATACGATATATGTGTCTCTTGAGTATCCGTAATCTGCTTCTTACACATTTCTTAGCGTCCACTAAACGGCGTTTTGCGTGGAATTTTAACAGGAAAATGCAAAAAAAAAAAAACTTAGGTCTTTTGCATCTGAAATTTCATTTTCGTAATCCTCTTTCCAAAACCCTAGCTATATGCATACCTTAATAGCGATATTGCGAAAAAAACCCTACTTCAATAAATTCATGTAACATTTTGCTCTGCTCATAATCTCACACATATTAGAAATCCCTGAGTACCGATGGGCCTTTAAATTGCAGTAAAACAATGCCAGATAATACTATCTTGTGATTTCTTGAATAAACCATATATGAAGGCAACATGATGTACAGCGCTTTTCCATATCATATAGGCTCTAAAATCGTTCCATCCTGAGTTTTTTCATAGATTGAGTAATTCCCTTAACTGAACCCAGCGTTGATATACATAGTTCTAAGGCACTAGTTCCGCAGATATGAAGAATATCACCGATGAAAAAACTGTAAAACTCCTTTCCAATTAACGTGGTAACTGCGTGGAAATTCAAGGACTGGGGAGAAATTCCAAATCATTTATATCAGTGCTACTCTAAACATGTGATTTAGTGGACCGACGATTAGATTCGCTAATCTGCCTACAAAGGATACAGGATTTTCTAAACGGATCACTAAATATTTGAATCCAAATATAGCGTGATTTTCGGACTAAGACTTTTAACGAGATAAACAACAAACTTAAAAAAAAAAAAAAAAAAAAAAAAGAAAGAAAGAAACATGTTTTTCCGAAGCAGATACATTGCAATACTTGAACAAAGAAAATAGTTGTCCCCCACATGTATTCAGTATATTAGCTGAAAACAATAAGTTAAATATACTACACCTGTATTCGCCCATTGGGAGATTTTTTGAAACTGTGTTCGTCAGTTGTTTCTCAGTGTTTTCATCTTCTAATAGTCAATTTTGAAATTTCTGTTTGTAAGATTGAATAACTGTATATTCTTTATATCAGTGGTTCTGAAACTGTGGTACTCGTACCCACAAGGGTACGGCGCGCGACTTTCAGGGTTACGCGAGCAGCTCACTGACTAATGAAATTTGTTCAAACATTCTAAGTCTAGTCGTTTATTTATTAGAACACTTAAAATAGTTCTTATTTATTTATTCACGTGTAGGAATAAGTAAATAAAAGCACCAATTTCTATTTCTTGTTGCACTGTGTTTTGATATACTACAATTTAGAAAGAAAACAGGAACAAAACAATATAATAGGTATTTCACCGGTTGAAAAACAGTTGTCAGCACGATCACAACGTAGGTACTTTCGCCAAATTTAATGAGTTTTCAGGTGAAATTTGGAGACTTTTGTGTAACAATAACAGAATGGGATGATTGGCATAACTGATGTCAGTTACACGTGTTGAAAATAAGAGTCGCGTGTTTACGTAGTAGAATTAGTATTGAATTCTCGTTGTTTTTGTTTCACAAACGATAGAATAGTGAAATATTACAACTTAGTTATACATGTCTCCTTTAATATAACCAAGGTTGCATAACTAACTCCCTTAGCTTTTGGCGTCTTCTCCTACTGATGACAGTGACAATGCATTACTCGCATCACTCACACGCAATCAACTCTACTAACTCAGTTTTATTCTAAAATCTAATTCTAATATAATGCAAAACACGTAACTATAATACATACGTACATCGTTCGCCTCTCCAAACAACAATAATCTTCCTCTACTCCTCCTGGAGTCGCTCCTCAGATAGCGTCATTTCTCGTTCAGGCTTGGAACGAAACTCCAACAGGTAAAGTAGTAGAGTTTGAAGCATTTTTGCCCTTTTCTCGTATTGGCCGATATGGATAAGTGGCTAATGAAACAAACCCGGCCTGTTAAAAAGCAAAGACTCGGATCTGAAAGCGAGGTTACCAGTGGTGAAGATGATGATTTTAAAAACGTTGGTGAAACAACAGAAGCTGGACCTTCTTTACTTAAGATTACTCATACAAAAAAATCAGCATAAAATAAGAAAGTATGATTCAAAATACTTGTCGTCAGGATTTCCTTATCCAGGAAATCAGTCAGAAACTACACCCCTATGTGTTATTTGTCATGAGACCCTTTTCAACAATTCAATGAAGCTATCGTTACTAAAAAGACATTTTCATACGACATATGAGAACCTGGAAAATAAGCCACTTTAGTTTTTTAAGCAAATGGAAGCAGAAATAAAATTTGGTAAACAAAGAATTTGCGTATTTCATCTCTGAATATGAAAAACCTTGAAGCGTCATTCAAAATCAGTTTAAAAATAGGAAGGGCTGGAAAACCTCTCACTGATGGCGAGTCATACTTACTACCTGGTGCCAAAGACATGGTGCCAAGTGTTATTGGTGAAAAATAATCAAATCAGCTGGATGCTATCCCTCTGTCCAATGACACTGTGTCTCGCAGAATCTCCAGAATGGCTAATTATTTGGAGGAAAAATTCATAAGTATAATGAATTCAGCAAAATACTTGGCTGTACAGCTGGACGAGAGTACAGACTGCAAAAATGTGGCTCAGTTTCTAGCATTTGTTACATATATTGTGATACTACCCCCGCTGTGGCAGAAGACATTTTCTTCTGCAAGGAAACCCCAGGTCGGACAACGGCCCAAAAGATCGTTGTCACTCTTAATGACTTTATAACTCAGCATGGTGTATACTGGCAGAAGTATGTTGGAGTTTGCCCCCGCTGTGCACGAGCTATGACTGCCAAGCATAGTGTTGTGTTTTCCCAAATAAAGAATGATGCTCCACAAGCAAAATTGGTCCACTTTACTTTCATAAAGAGGCTCAAGTAGCCAAGAAATGTCCAAATGGTACGAAAATAATATTTCAAGCAGTAGTAAAGACCGTTAATTTCATAAAATCAAAGCAGGCAATTCCAGATTATTTGCAATCTCCTGTGAAGAAATAGGTAGAGAGCATAAACATTTCCTTTTCCACACCGAGGTAAAATGGCTTTCCAAAAGAAATTGTCTTACTCGTTATTATGAATTGAGACAAGAATTTCAAGTTTTCCTCTCTGACAGTAAGTATGAGCTTCATTACAGGTTTACAGATGAACAGTGGTTGTGTAGGCTAGCTTTCTTGGCTGACATCTTCCGGCGGCTGAATGAGCTGAACAAAAGAATGCAAGGTAAATACACAAAACCCTTTATAGTTCATGACAACATACAATCTTTGAAAAAAAAACTTCAATTTGCAGCAAGAGAAGTTGTGAATAGACAACTGTCATTATTTCCGTTCTTAGAAAATTTAGTGGAAACAATGAACTTGAGCTTCATGGTTCTGTTGTCAACGGCATAAACATCATTGTATGGATTTGATTGAAAACTTTGACGAATATTTTTCTGATATTTTAGACAGCCAGTTCGGATGCGAGACTATTTTTCTGGTGTGTAAGATTTCTTCTCAACAAAAGAAAAGGAAGAAATTATTGAACTGTCCTGTGATGAAGCACTGATATCCAGTTCCAAGAAAACATCTTTTAAAGGCTTTTTTTGCAGAGACCGAACGAGTTTCTACATATCGCTGACCGTGTCATCAATGCATTTTTCTGCAACGTATCTATGTGAGAGTGGTTTTTCATCCATGGTGCACCTAAAAAATAAATACCTCAATAGGATAAATTTGGAGAAAGAACTCCGCTTGAAAATATCAACTAGACACCCAGACATCAAAAAGCTATGTGAAGCCCTGCAGGCACACGCCTTTTAGTGAAAAATCTTGAGGATTCATGATCTCTCAACACCAGATTAGGAATTTTGATTAGAAACATTACTGTCCGGTGTTTTTTGTTCATTATTTTTGAACGACCTACCGAAGATAAGATTTTTCCGCAGACTTTTCTTAATGAAATTGTGTTTGTTTAACAGGTCATAACGATTCTCAATAAACAATAATATTAAGGTAATAAAAGTAGGATATTTTAAATACACTGGGGTGCAAAAATTAAGGACGAGACGGTTTTTCGAATGTAACGTCGTGCAGAAGTGCTCCACATCGACTCAAATCATACCATAAGATCCCCAATATGTAAGAATATGGGACAAGTGAGTACAACCCTCCAAACCAGGAATCCAAAGGATACAAAGGCAATTTATTGAAAAGGTATCTTCGAGCACAACTGGACAGAAGACAGAAACGTCCATGTGACAGGCGGCTGACAAGAAAAATTCAGCCTTTTGTAGGGGATATGATCACCCCTGACTGCATTGCAGGATTTACAACGTCTGTCCATGCTGAGGCCGAGGTTGTCAAGGAGCTGTAGAGGCATCGCGGCGCATTCCTATTGTAGCGACAATCGCAGCTGCGGAATCGTCGCTGGCGGCTGGTGACGTGCTGCCAAGCGTCTCCCGAGAAGGTCATACACGTGTTTGATTTGATTTAGGTCCGCAACCCTTGCGGGCCACTCTATGCGTTGAATATATTCACTCTCCAACAGCTCTGCGACAGCAACTGTACGATGAGGTGTAGCGTTGTCGGCCATGAAGAGGAACTCAAGACACACATCACCTCTAAACAGATTACGTGAGGCAGGAGAACATCGTTACAATAGCAGACACGAGTGACTGAAACTTATTGGAATATTTGGAAGTTAGTACTGCTAGCAAGCGTGATACCGCCCCAAACGAGAACTCCGCCACCTCAAAACCGATCGCTTCCGATAATGATGGAGGTGTGATTGCGTGATCCCTGCTCTCTCCAGATGTGTATACGTCAGGAATCGCTCGTCACAATAAATCGGCTCTCATCCGTAAAGAAAACTCGACCCCATTACTGATGTGCCCAGTTTTTGTGTTCCTGGCACCACAGAAACCGCCGTATCCGATTAGCAGGCGTTAATGTCACACGCCGTACTAGTCGTCGTGCAAATAGACCACCTTTTTTCAGACTCCTGGCCACGGTAAAACGCGATAACGGCCTTCCATTTGTCTGTTGCATGTGCCTTGCTTGCGATTTTCCCCGCTGTCTGCCGTCTGTCTCTTTTCGCCTGTAGGACAATATACCAGTCGTCCGCCGCAGTGGTTGCTCGTGGACGACCACAGCTAAACTCACGGACAGCTGTTCCTGTCGTTTGGAATGCTCGCCAAGCTCGCAAAACGATACTGTGAGCGATCCCGAAATCCTCGGCCACACTAGTCACACTTAGACGTTCTTCCAACTTTCCAATGACGCGACCTCGGGAATACTCATCCAGATGTCGTCTACTGGATTGCTTGTTGGCCATATCACACGGTGGTAGCAACTCGACGTCGTTCAAACCGATGTACACCGTGTATTGCTTTCACCGAATTGCTGTGCGTACACCGCCCGTGTGTTTTATACCCTTCCGACACCCATTCCCCCCTACGTAATGCTGCATATATGCGCATGCCCCACCGTACCGGACCATAGTCTATCTCCTGAGTGGTCTTTCGGTCTGTTCTGCCTGCTTGTTCCGCTGTTATGCTAATTTCTCCTCTTCGTCCTTATAGGTTCGCCACATTTCAAATATTTTTATTTTAGATGTGCTTTCTTTTTCAAGAGATTAAAACTGCCACAATAATTTGCTACATATTTAATAAAAAAATTTAAACCTGTCATTTGTGGAAATTTCATTGGGGGTACATTACACTTTAAGTCATGGCCAATGGGTGCAATCTAAAAGAAGTTTGAGAACAACTGCTCATACGAACAGCTGTCCGTTTCGAGATTGTATTTAAAATCCTAATATTAACCACTTTCGGAATCAATCATACACGTTTACATGCCTCAAAACACTTGAAAATTACCTCAGTCCCAAAACATATCCTGAGTTGTTTGGAACACTTTCTGGGTGGTGTCATGGTAACATCATCATCATCATCATTGTCAACAATTATCAATCCACTGTTGGACGAAGGTCGCCCCAAGTTTCCTCCACAACGGTCTGTATTGTGCCAGTCTCCTACATGTCACTCCCGCATACTTTCGAATTTCGTCCACCCATCTCCCATGTGGTCTTCTTCTGGGTCTTTTCGTGTCCCTTGGAATTCAATCGAAAATTTCGGCTGTCCATCGATGGCCCGTCTTTCTGGCAGTATGCCCAGCCCATTTCCATTTCAGGGATTTAACCCTGATCTCAATGTCTTCCACTCTTGTCATTTTTTTTATCCACGAGTTCCTCTTCTTATCTCTCCTGGTTACACCAAGCATGAACCTCTCCATGCTTCTTTGAGTTGTCTGCAGCCTTTGTATGTCTCTTTTAGTTAAGGTCCACGTCTCTGCACCATACGTAAGCACTGGAAGGATGCACTGATCAAACACTTTTCTTTTAAGACATAATGGCATATTGCTCTTGAAAATTATGCTGTTTCTTCCAAAAGCTCTCCAGGCAAATTTTGTACGCCGATTAGTTTCTTCATCAAGGTGACCCTCACTTGATATCTGCTGTCCAAGATAAACGTACATGCCTGTTATCTCCTGCTTTTCTCCATCAATCGTAAATCTTCATTTCTTGTAAAAGCATTTAACATCACTTTTGTCTTCTGAAAGTTCATTTTTAATCCCACTTCTTTACACTTGTCAGCAAGTTCCTGGATCATACCCTGCAGCTCTGATGGGGTAGTTGCAAAAAAGACTACGTTATCAGCAAAACGAAGGTGGGTTAGATAATCTCCATTAATATTTAATCCTTTGTTTTCCCAGTTCAGTGATTGAAAGACATTTTCCAATGTGGTACTAATACGCTTCGGAGATATGCTGTCACCTTGTCTCACTCCCTGTCCAATTTTTATGTGTGTTGTATTTTCAAACAGCCGAATCTTTGCACTTGCATTTTCATAGATGTTATTAATAATATTAATGTATGCATCTTTAATACCGCAAGATTTCAGAGCCATTGTAATTGCTGATGGTTTCACCGAATCAAAGGCTTTTTCATAATCGATAACAGTCATGCACAAGGAAGTTCGTATTCCCTCGCTCTTTTAATTAGTTCTCTCAGTACGTAGATATGATCTATTGTGCTCTAGCCACTCCTGAATCCAGCTTGTTTTATCGGTTGAGCCATGTCCAGTGTAACCTTCAAGGGGTGTGAAAGAACTTTAGTGATGATTTTATAAACCTCTGATAGGAGGCTGAGAGGTCTTTTGTTTCTGAGATCCTCAATGTCACCTTTTCTATGTAGAAGGACCATTGTAGTGTTGTTCCAATCCTCAGGAATCTTCCCTTGATTAAGGCATCGAGTAAAAATTTGGGCGAGTACTGTTTTGATTTCTCCACTTGCTTCTTGTATGATGTCTACAATAATTCCATCTACTCCCGGAGCTTTTCCCCGCTTTAATTTCTTGACTGCATGTGCAACTTCTGCTGGGAGGACTTTTCGCTCTTGTCAAAATTTCTCCTTTATTCCTTGTTACAGAACCATCTTCTTTTCTCAGTGCCATAATCTGTTTTTTTCCCTTACTGTGATGTCCCTTTGCTATCTTTAGGCTTTGGTTTTATTCAATTGCTTTCCTCACTAGTTCACAGTTAAATTTTCTTACGTTTTCAGTGATACATTTTCGTACTGTCTTCCATAGCTCTATATATTCCACTTTGAAAGTCACATCTTCTTTATTTGTCCTGATCTCTCTTCTTTTTTGCATCAACATTTTGGTTTTTCCTGATAATTTGTTCACATGCAACTTGTTCTTAGACCCAGCTAATTTTGTTGCTGTTTCCATAAGTGCTTTGGTTACTTTTCTGTTAACATTATGAGATACGGATGCGATTCCGGTTTGATATATTTGTCACCCATCTGCCTGTAATATCTATTTGACACAGTTCGAATATTTAAATTGACACAGTACCTAATTCCCATAAAATTTAGAACGTCTCGCGTATATTGTCAGTATTGAGAAATACGTCAAAGCGAATGTATTTTGAAAGAAGTTATAGCTGAAAACGCGTTTAAGATAAAATTTTAATAAAATGCCCTTGTGGGAATTAAAATAATGCATTAAAATATAGAAAATGTATTTCTAAATCTCGATGACTTTTGATCATAGGACCATAAGTAATGTGGATCCTGATGAACTTTGATTATCATTTCGCAGTGTTAGTGAGAACAACTCCGATACACTGTAAAAAATAAGTGGCGTGAATTCCCGATAAATGTCTTTAAAAATCATGCAGCAAAATTGCGAGTAGGTATCCGCTGTTTTCAGAACCTTCAAAAGTACCCATTAATTTTAACTTTCTTGTTTTTACAGATTTCCTGTAGACAGAAATTCCATTTACTTCAGAAAACCCCATTTCCAGGTTTTCCTTATTTAAACTGAAATTCCGCAAAATCGACAATCCTGTACTTTTCATCCCTTATTCAAGAGAATCCTTGAGCTGAGTTCCGGATCGGACCCCTGACGCTTGAGCTGGTTGAGCAGGTAATTCGCTCCTTTAACCACTGGGTTGCAAAACTCTCGGCAATCCGAATTACATACATCGTAAAACCTAATTCCGCGAGGATGAAGCTTTATTTTTCGTCATTCATGCGAGTGATTTAGTCATTTTATTTTCTGTTGGAGCTCATTATTTTTCTGAATAGGTTTGCAATATTTTTCCCTGTAACAGGACATTTCACAAACTAAGCATTTTTCATCCTGATTTTTTGAAACAACAAAGTGCTTCGATATATGATTTTTTTAAAACTGACAATGAATTTCATTTATATCTAAAAAGTTAAATCTACCTTTTTATAGTATTATTTCACAAAAAAGAGACACTAAATAGAAAATTTACTCCTGATAATTATAACAGCTTTTGTCTTAAACCACGGATTGTTAATTTTCAGACGAGTTCTATACTCAGCTGTGTCCGGTTGAGGATTAATCAAACGAACAAACAAACGAATTATGGACTTTAATTTTTTAAATCATAGACTGTTTCCACACACTCGGAAAAAATTACAAATCCCCATAAAAATTAAGCAAAGCAGGATCAAGAGAAGCGCCTGCTGTAATGATGTAGGTAACAGATGGAGGAAATTTATTAGACAGCGAGCTCAGACTCTCCAAAACATAAAAGTAGCGAAAGCCAAAAGATTCAATCAAAATTATTAGAAACCTATCTAACAATTTTGATAGGAATTAGCACAAAACTAATGCCAAAAATCACTAGTAGCTCCTCCGCCCTAATCACCGAGATACTGTGTCTCGAAAGAAGGCAGCAAAGATAGATGACTACGGGACATTAAATTACAGAGAGTGGACTAATACGTGTATTCAAAAAAGAGTGCCGATAAACATACTTGCATTTAAAGATAGAATGAATGTCGAATTAGAGAAAAACACCCAATTTCAAGACATCGAGCGCTAAATTTCAGGAAATAAATTTCCAAGAGCAGCTGCTGCGTTCAACCTTTACTAGTCGGTTATTTACTTCGCCACACCTGGTAGTCAGGTTTTGCAAATTTCAAAAAAATGCGCTAACAAGTTATAAAGTAAAAACTAATTTGGAAACTTTAAAAATATAATTTAATTTTCCTATTGATATACTGAATATAATTTTTTTAACATTAGGTAAATAAGTTCCAAGCAACGTTTTCCCCCTTAAGAAATAATTGCAAAATATTCTTTTGGCTTTTAATCAAAAAGTAATTTAACTAAATTAAACAATTGTGATGTGTTTTAGATGAGCTTGAACCAATGTGTTTTCGGCCAATTGCCAATAAGCAACACGAAGCGAACGTAAAATTTAGATCTTGTATTTCATCGTATATACACTCTCTCTTTAAAGTGTAGCTTCCTATTCATATTCTAAGTTAAATATTTACTTACTGTCAATAGCATGTTAACAGCACTTCATTTTTCTTTACTGAACGTGAAAAGGTTTGTTAATCGTGTTTGTTGTATAATCTGTGGTTATTAATTTTATATTTGTTTTCAGACGTCCGAGTAATCCTTAATATGTTTACGTTATTTCTACCAGCTTTGTTAACTAGTTTTCTTGTATACAAACAAAGTAATGGTCTGGAACTAACTAAAATTTCCGTTTTGATTTCAACTGTGACCCCAAAGAAGGCAACAAACATCGCTTACAGGGAGACATAGGAACATACTCTGTGACAGTGAGGGGATTGATGCCTGTATTCACTGTGGATATATGTTTCAACAGGGAACGAGCGACTGAAAAATCCTATAAACTGAGTGGATAAGCTCCATAGGAAACAAGCAAAGCCCCATTTCAAGGGAGAGATAATGTCTCAGAAGGCTCATTATGCAGGGGTATATTCCACTGTTACAGAATGTTCATGAGTAAGGAAATGCATGATTGTAAATGTGTATATATTGAGGGTAAAGCTATGAAGTCCACCAAAAGATAGCTGAGAAATCGCACCGTCTGATCAAATGTAACGAAAAGCCATTCAGTGCAATAAAAAACGCTATTGGCTAACGCTGTCACTACCCAAATCCAAGGAAGTTTTGAAAGTCAGTTCAACTACGTTTTAGAAACCGTGTGAACAACGAATGATGTTATTTGACTTTACAAAAGTACGTTATTATCCTTTTTGCGAGCACGCACGCGTTGTTTTGCATTTCGTTGAGGAATTTTTATATCGCGTAGTGGTATACGGAGAGTCACGGTAGGGAAGTTAAACAAGCTCGCCGATCTGTACAAATTCCAAACTGCAGCGAAACCCTTCCGAAATCACAAGATTCTTTTCTCCTGTATTTTTATTATCCTTTTTTTTAGGAGGCGAAGATAGTTTATTTGCCTCGTGAAGGCGAGGTGCGTACGTTTATGTAAAAAAAGCGCATTGATACTTGAAACTAATTGTGCTGAAAATCAAAAGCAATGTAATGGTTTTACACGGGAAACAGGTTTCAATACCAAAATGTTGATGTGAAATCACTTGTGGATCTTTCTAACAAACGAGTATGCCATGATTGGACAGTCAATGCGCCAATTTTCGATAAGGATAGCAAGATCATACTCGCAGTCTGTATGAGTAAGCAGACTGATGACTAAGATTTAACCACAGAAATGTAACAAGAAATCTTATTAATAAGTGCTATTTTCCAAAATTTAGTTTTGTTTTAAGATTAAAAGTAGCTCTTTCAGCCCAAAGCATTGGAATGATATTGTTATTTTTGCTCTTTACAAGACTGCTAATAGTTTAAGCTGTAAAAGACAATCTGCCCAATACTGCATGAACGTTCTTTATTAATACGAATATTCTCCCCTCAGGATCACTAAGGAAGCATTTGAGAATTTCTATTTCTTGAATTTTCGTAATCAGTTGTAGGACAAACACCGCTTTATTTAAAAACTTCTCTTTTTAGAGTGAACCTGCCATTTAAATGTCTTCTGTATCCAGTAATGTTTATCGGGAATTTCGTGTTAACTAAAGTACAGTTATTTCAACTGACAACAAATCCGAAATTACATTTTCAGAGCATGGAAATATTGTACGATTGCGCAGTAATATTATACGTTATCAGTGCACGACTACATCTGTCTGATACCTTGAGAGTAATTCTATAATGCCTTCAGTAGATTATTATCACTATATTTTATTTTTGGCTTACAAATGATGCATCCGAATCACGTGGATTCCCTAATACCCCATTCACACTATGTTGTAAACTTATTTTACTTACAAATTTGTGGAGGGTTTGAAAAACATTTTCTCCCATCGTATGCTGTTGAATTTCTTTACATCCGAGCATATCGTCAGTTGTAACACCTTTCTGAGCAAAATATTTTGTAGTAGTTTGCATCACAAAAGGATATTTCGATGTATGGTTTAATTCCTTAAGGGGAGATTTAACAGGCCTCACAAATTTTATCCAAAGATTGCAACTCAAAAACTGGTAATTTGGACAGAGAATTTTTATATGGATTAGAAATAAGCAAAGCATTATTCAGCCTGTTACTTTCTCATGAAGCAAACAAAAGTTTTGAAATAAAATGCAGATAATGGCATAAATACCACAGATCTAAATTAATAAAACGTTTCAGGTTGAAAGCTCTCAGTATATTTATCCAAAAGTTAATCAAATATTTCTTAAATTACTTGGTCTTCAACTTCTATTTTATGTAGACTTATTTAATTCACACCAACAACTGAAAAGTGCTGGTGATTATGAAATTTGATATACTATCAGTTACTCCTATCAAAAAATTCAGAGTCTACATGATACTGACATCAAAGTAATGAAATTCAACGTGAAGGGACATCACCTTCCATAACGAGACCACGTTTGGAAATTTGTCAGAAGAGTTTCAACCCTTCAGTTCAGCAATTTCTGCATGATTCCTAATGCCTGTAGCACAACTTAACTATGTTTTTTCAAGTGTTTTCAAGCTCACCTCAGTTTGAATTTAAATTCCTTACGGTCTGAAAATGGAATTCCACATCTATGAAGAAATCAGGAGTCACTCTAAAGGATTACAACAATAAGTATTTGTAATATTGGACTTCAAAACCCGTTCTTCTGCTAATGGCCACTTTAATTTCCGAAATGCAGCTCGACAGCTTCCGTTTTTCCACATGTTTTGAATAGTGGGAAAGTGTGAATTATAAAATAAAAAAAAACTGAGAACAATGTTTATGTAATATAGTTCCCACCTAAATATAATTAACTTTAGTGAATCGGTACTACTGTGGTTCTGAGGAGATATGGATTTTGAATTATGAACAAGCGTTAAATTAAGCAAAAACGTATTTTGAATTAAGAACTGGACTCTTAAAACATATTTTGTATTAAGAACTAGACTCTTAAAACGGATTTTAATAAGAACTAGACTCTTAAAACCTGAAATTTCACACACACAGAAAAGCGGAACGGATAAGTCACATACAAACTAGTTTCTGAAATTTTTATTTAAAAAAAGTACTGGAACTAGTAAATTAGATGTGTTTGCAATTAGTTATGCTAAATTCTTATCTTATGGTATGAACCTTCAGCTTTTCTGTAAGTTATGAAAAGCAAACAAAATGAAAAGAACAACGGTTTGTTCCGTTTTCTGAAGCATATTCTTTCATGATATAAGTAAAATGTAGATATGCTCATACTCCCTATTTTTATTTACAAATGTGATTACTATGCAAGATGAGGTGTTCGGTGCCCTGTACTGGGATCGTGGGTGGACGAGACTCAACCCCACGCGCTATCACCTTTGCCCTGATCATAGTGAATTGCTGTAGGAAAACACAAACCTACTTCACATGTGGTAAGGTGTAAAGGTTACGCAACACTAAAAAACATTCAGGAAATTATGAGTACCTTTAAGCATATCACAGGTTACTGCTACGGTTTTTAATGGTTCCTCTGTTCAGAAGTTCTAAACACTGCATGGTTGAACGACGTTCTATACAATTGAATGCAACAAGTCCTGATAATTGTTTTTTACACGCAATGTTCTGTTTTTTAAGACTTCCAGTTAGTCATGAATCTAAAGTAGACACAGACTTTTCAGTAAATTAGTTCGTAGGAATTCCGGAGTTCTTCATCTATGTTTCATTCAGGGCATGTACCACTTAAAAGCACAATTATCGCAAACTTCAAAGAGAACAAGCGAAGCATCTTTTTTAACAATCAGGTAAACAGAATGATGAATCACAATCAGGCATGTTTAAATTCCATTTCCTCAAATGTATTTAAAATATATAACTTTTACATGTAACAAAGTGGAAAATTGTTTACTTTCCATTGTTTCTAATATTAAAGACACATCGGACTACGGATATAACTTACTATAACAGTTATAAAATATCAAATGCATAGGGCATCGCAGAAAATATGTGCAGCAAGTCTTAAAACTGATAAGGGCCATTCGACAGGGCACTAGAATACTGTTGATATCAATTCGTGCAACAAATTATGAAGAAAAGTTGGATTATAGCAAGGCATTCGTGGAGGAAATATTAAAAAAAACCCTGAAAATTCCACCGACAACAGGAAATTATGGTGTTTATGGAAAATATCGATTACAAAATTCTGAAAATTCCATTCAATTGATTTTATGGTAATATACCAAACCTATAACAGGGCAAACATTCTAATAAAAACATTATGCGATAATATATGGTAATGATCCAGCAGGAGAAATTAACAAAGAAAAAATAGGCTCGTAGCTGGACAAAAAGAACTGTAACTGTAGATACTGTATCATTCAACAGTTTCGCATTGTTTTAATAAAAATTGCACAAAACCGATATAATTATATTTTTCACAAACACCTGCAAACATGAGTCGTTGTCCTTTATACATTTCGTTAAGGTATTGCCCTCGTTGCTTTTCTATTGGTACCTATGCCGTGCTGTACGTTTTAGTTTGTAGGTAGGTAGGCATATATTTGTATCTTGATTCCTGTATTTTCATCACTTTGTATCTTCATTTCTGAAATGGAAACCCCGCACTTCAGGAGCCCTAATTTTGCACTAATTCTTTATTTCAAATTATTTTTTCAAGAACTTTTGGGCCCGTATTTCACTTCGTCGTTGTAGCTCCTCACAACAATATCCTGTACAGTATGCAGATCTGATTCTGGAATATTTACTCTCTTCATCGCCCATTGGATATTTTTAATTAATCGATTTATTAATGGAAAATGTTTGGGTTCATCAGCTACATTTCTCTGCAAAACAACAAGTCCATTTTCTCATGTTATCTGAGTTACTGTTGTATTTGTTTATTGTATTTTATACTCTGAACAGAAAGGTATTTTAACGTCATCGAAAAACTCCTTGCATACCGCAATAATTGTAATCAGTACACTGGGAATTTTGCGGAAGCTGTGATTGTGGTTACCAAAAAATTTTGAAAAGCCAATTTTAAATCAGAAATGGTATTACCGAAGATGTTGTAACAATAATGGGAAATTTCCTTCAAGAAGTAACATTTTGCTTCTGGAAGTTTAGATATTATTTTTGTAATTTGGGCCGTACGCAATTATTTTCGACGATAAATATATTCCAGTGTTACTTTAAATGAAATGTATTGGTTTCAGAACCACTTTACTCACGGCGTAATATATTCTTTGTGCGATTGTATGTCTAGTTTCAGTGCCATCATTCATCCAGATCCTGATAAATGTATCTTAAAGTTTTTCAGGAGCATGAAATCCTATTTTCGTTTATCCCTTTTCATGCATAATAACTGTTTTTACTCTGTCCACTGAACAATTCCGCAGTTTTAGCAGTTATTGAGAATGTACATGATTGTGCTCGAAAGCAACAAGAAGCGACCATTACGATACTCCGGTAGCCCCGCGTCAACCCTTATAAAAGGGTGAAGTAGGATTATGATAGTATTTGGAATCAACCAATCAGGTAAAAAAGACAAGTGACTGAGGGAAGTACCTTTTGAATATATTATAGCGTGTCGTAATGTAATGGTTGCGTATCCATGTAGATTGACTAGATTAACTTGCAATATTTTTTCTTATTCTCTTGAATAGTTTTCGTGAATTTAATTAAAATTAGTACATTGGAAGTCGGTAGTACTCAACTACTTAATATCAGGAAGACAAATCTAAGCAAAATTTTTTTCCAGAGAAATATTAGTGCTTTTCTTAGGAATACGTTCATCCAGCAGTTACTTTAAAACATAATTATTATAGATACTCTTTAAACATGCATTTATTTTTACGTATTGAATGAAAGAACGTTTAAATTTTCAGTTTAGTATTGTAGAAATAATTTTTTTACATTCCCTTCCGGTTGAAACCATTTCATAATTCAGAGTGTTTTGTCCTATGTTCTTTCGTTGGTCGCATGCTAAAATGTAAAATGTAAAGTGCTCAGTAATTTTATTCTCTGCTGCACATCTGAAAAGCAATTCGATCTGCTGAAAAAATGTGAATCCGTTTTGTTGATTTTGGGTATCAAAACGTTGCAATTATGTATTTAACTTCAGTTTCGTTCTGAAAGGCATACAAGGTACAGTTTGTATGTGATTAACTACAATTTACTACAGATGGAGAATTTAGAGCGTTTTGACGAAGTCATGAAGAATGCGATTTTTTTTTGATAAACCGAGTTCGTCTAGTTTTTCGTTCCGGGAACCTGCTTAGTGGGGTCGCTGTAAAGAAAGCTTTAGTGTTTCACTGGGAGGTATTTGGATTGGAAATTTGCATTGTGCGTTATGGAGATATTTTGAACTCACATAAGGTTTGACTTGCACCTGAGGATTTTCACTTTGGATCTAGCCCTTAGGATTTAACCGCTATAATTAATATATAGCCAATGCCGTTAATGCCCACCAGATGGAGACGTATCAGTAGCTGAACCCATCTTACGGATTTATGATGTAAAAATCTGACAGAAAAGCACATATAGCGTCGTGGATTGTTGGACATTGTGGTGTAAGGCTAACGCGCTTGGCTGGATATCGAGATATCTGGGATCCGATTCCCCAGTGGTGACCGAATAATTATTTTTCAGTTGATGTGTGTTGATAAAACGTGGAAAGAGCGATGTCTTTGTTTATTACCTGATACATCGGAATATATATGTTATAAGAAACTGTTCTCTACATCATTTCTGAATGTATATATGTTTTCATGTTGAAATAACTTTGCTAAAAAGAACAGTTTATATTGCCTGGCCGGAAGGGACAGAGCATGTTAAAAATCTGCAGACTTTCAAATGGTAATGCAGTTTTACCTTTGACACAAGAAGCCATATCAATGTGTGTATGTAAGGGTTAGGGGTGGTGTGTATGATCAGCTTAAACTTCAACAATGAGGTATGCCTTACGAAAGTAGTCATAACTCATAAACCAAGTTTAAAATATCAGTTCTGTACCAATACTTTAAACTTGATTTACTAAACAACGCCTAATTTTAGGCTAGTCATTAAACTTTTACCCTCATTTATACTGTTTTAAACATTGGTTTCCAATTCCAATTTAATGTAGTATCTTCTACAAGGAAAATAACAAAACTAAATTTCAGTTATAACAGGCCCGGAATTCGTGTAGACGTTATATTAATTGGAAGCTTCTGTTTTGAGCGGAGAATGTAATCATGTATAAATATGTAGATTGTCGTAAACAAACTGCGAATGTTGTTATAAAAATGTGTAAAACTACGTTTGACTTCGCAATGAGACTCCATAAAACGGTAGTCGTTGTGGTATCCACAGCAACCGGGGCATTGTTGCTTAATTACACTCTTGTTTAGTGAACCACTTATATTAGGGAAGTTCAGAGGCCAATCGATTTGGGAGTCTGACTGTGCTTCTCAAACCGTTCCCGCACAACACTGGACCTGTAATTCAACGCATTGTCATCTAGAAATCCCCATTCGGGAAGAAGTGCGAAATTGCTGGGTGTGAAAGGTTAGCAAGCACTTCACGATCATACGTTGTTCTACATACAGCAGCTGTCCAAGTTCCTGTCAGACTAGTGCACTTTTTTCAAGTCATCCGTCGTTGAACTTGCATGATCTTTGCACCAGGAAAGTCCTTTGGGCCATTGAGCCGTGGTCATGAGAGGAGGTCGTTGGTGTCGTCTGCTGTCAAAGTCTATACTTGCGAGCGTCCGATGCATGGAAATGACAGACACTGCTGCAGGTTGACCTCCGTTGAATTGGGTAGTCAATAGTTGAAAAGTGCTGCGTATCTACAGGAATCGCTGCACCCAGGGATAACCTGTCACATCAACGTTTTCCTGTCCTGAGCAGTTTTGCCTCCGAGTCTTTGTATGACCATTTTCACATCAGGCTTGATACACTTTAACTACAGTGGCTCGTGAATATCTCACCATTTGAGGTATTTGCAAAATCGAGGCACCGGCTCTCAAAGTTCCCACAATCTGTCGTTTATGAAAGTCCGATCTATCTATCGTTCATCCACGACGCTCCGAATTTAACCACCTACTGGTCCCTTCTCACCTTATATATGTTACGTCGGTCGACTAAACACGCCATCTAGGATATAAAATGGAAAACAGCAGGCATCCGTATTGGACAAATATACAGAGTGTGTTTATTTGATAAATTTGACAGTGTGTCAGGGAATATGTGAAGCCTAAATAAGAAATACGCTCTAATCTCCAAAATTTTTAACTGAATGAAAACATCGTCTGGAAGAAAGCGAAGAGTCATATTTCATTGACAAAATAAATATCGGAATTTTTTTACCAATCACTGCAGCCGTGGATGATCAGTGAAAGGCATGTATATGATGAAAGTACTGTGTCTATTTAGTTGGACACACAGACCTCTATATGCTTCCAACTGAAACCACAGAACTCGATGCTGGAGCAGTGATTTTCTGGTCCTTATGTTTCCCCGTACGCAGCTGTCAGTGGAATTTCAATTTTCTTACAAAACAATATTGCTACTCCCCTCTGGTATGGGTTGGTAGAATAATATATTCAAGAGGAGAACATTGTTCGTATGGATTAGCCAGAAAAATCTCGTGACCTTGACTAGATGGAAGATGCCCGGGGTTCTCTGGGGAAAAGTGTTGTAGCGCTCAACCCATTTCTCAAGACCTGGAGGGGCCCAAACATGGCGTGGAATAACTATGGTCATTGCTACCTACTGAGCTCCGTAATAGCATAATCAGCATCAAACATCACTATGAGGGGTGACAACACTCCCTATTGGGATACATGTGTAATTACATTTTGACACTTTATTTTTCCACAGTTATAGATGTGGTCATTTTTGTTGTGATGAAATGTTTTCCACGTCGCGCTTTAGGCTCTTTAATATACAACATTGTGTAGGTTTTGAACAAATTTCATACCATTTAATTAAGTGTGTTTTTAGTTAACCCCATGTTTCTGTCCTTTTCCTTAATTCATGGAATTCATTGTATTTGTCCTTCACAACCGCTTGTTAAAATTAAGCACCTGAGCGTTAACGTTTGGGTATGTTTCGTAGAGTATTAAATCACACTGTCCACAAAGATCACTTCAATTCGTTTCAAAGAGTCTACATAGGTTTAGTGCGAAAATTTGCAGCAAACTCGTCTAATGATCCTGCTGAGTTCTTCTGGTGGTTTGCACTACCAATTACCACGGTATCTAAAACTAAGTAAACACTGATATTGCACTATTTTTACAGGGTGAGGACATACCATTCCGTTGGATGTATACAATTTGAAATTAGGACAATGCCCAACATTTGCTATACTTGCTGTAAGTGATTCCGCAATTGTAACAAGAAAAAGCAAAAAGTGAACCTCCTAATTTTGGTTTCGCTGAACCAGATTTTATTTTAATAATAATCCGGTATATTGATATAGCGAACTTCAGATTTACCCTCGTAGAATGGGTTTTGAATAATGCATACTAAATCAAAAATGTTTTGCGCAACCTGATACTGAGAATGAAACTAACTACTAAAGGAACGTGCAATTTATTTTGCAGGAATATAAATTTGTGTAAGAGACGGAATGTTTCCGTTTTGGTTTTCCTTTAGATTACTTTGGAATACCTAGCATTTTGTTCCAAAAATATAGAAGATACCCAAAGGACTTTTTCCGGAGTCCCTAATATGATAACGGTTAAACGAAAAGCTTTTCACCATTTGACATTATCGAACGTATTCCCAATTTCCACGGCTGTTTGGTTCAGGTCAATTCTGTTTTCGAGTACGTTTTATATTTCTCAGGAAACATTCTTTTACTTTTTCTTCCATCTATTATTTTCTCCTCTGCACTTTCTACATCAATGAAATCATAAAATGCCTGGAATAATTGTGGAAGTTTTAGCATAGGTTTTGCACCTGCTAATTAATCTTCTCCAATAATGTTATTAGTTCGTTGTCTACAACATACATGCATGTTTACATTTGTTTCCCAATTCAGAATACACTGGACAACAATTTTTGATGAAGTTCATGCTTCCCAGATAAAAATAGACATTTCTTAATGAATTCGATGTGCTGAAACAGAATATGACCATAAAAAATTGAATTGGCTACGGTTTGTTTGTAATATGCAGGTACACTGTTTGACCACTGATCAGGAACACGTGCATGCTATTTCAATGGGAGAGAAGCATATAATTTGCCTGCAACTCTCGATGCGCTTCCCTTATAAATAGCAGTTTATGCTGCTAATTAAAGAGCTTTAAACACTTAACAAAATCAAGAATCATAATCAAAATATGTGTTTCAAACAAATTTTCCACGTGTATATGAGGAAATTTATAATTCTAAATCAGTTTTTAGGACATTTTGATTTCAGTCTGCCAACCTTTATACCAAACCTCTCCCATTGAAATAGCATGCAAGTCTTCCAATTGCAATAGGTTTATGTATGTCTTCATATATATATATATTTACTGCATGCGTCACATTACACTTCTTTTGAAGTAAATACAATCCGAAACAGTGAGTTTAAATTTTTATAGTACAACTGAAAATAGATAGTGTAATTCTTTTTTTTTACCTTTGTATTAAATGTAGTTTTGAGATATGCACATGAGTTTTTCATGCATAGATAGAAATCAGTTACAAGTTCATGACGTTTTACTTCTCCTTGCCTTTCAGTTGTATTCCACCCCAGGGGAATATCTGAAGAGTGTCCAAATGTAGTCTGCGAGCATCAAAGTGGACCACTTTCCCTGGTATCGTTGCTCCATTATGACCATATCTTCATGAAACCATTCACCATGCTGATCACTAAATTTGCCAGTTATCCGGGAAGAAATCCAGGTGAGAATTCAGGAAGTGGAGTTTTAAAGACATATTACAGCCAAATTTTTGGTATAGAGCAAGCAGTTCGGTAATGAGATCTTCGTAACTTTCAGCCCTGGAATTGCCCAGGAAGTTTGTTGATACTTGACAAAAGGCATCATACACTTCTCTTTCATCACACTGAAGCATGTCCTCAAACTGCGAATCTTGAAAGAGCTGTCTGACCTGCGAACCCACAAAAATCCCCTCTTTTATTTTTGCTTCGCTCAGTCGAGGAAATTTCTCATACTAGTACTTGAACGCTGGTTTCGTTTTGTCCATGGCTTTAACCAATTGCTTTACAAGACCGAGTTTTATGCGCAGAGGGGGTAGTATGATTTTCTGAGGATCTGTCAGTTGTAAGTTCTGAACATTCATTTGTCCAGGTGTGAAAGACGTCCTAGGAGGCCAGTCTCTATTGATATAGTGAAGACATGTTGCTCGGCTATCCCAGTGACAAAGAAAACAGAAGTGCTTTGTGTATCAATGTTGAAGGCCCATCAACAGAGACACTACCTTCAGGTCAGCACAGATAAGCCAACCTTAATTTTTGTAATTAAGTCTGTCCAACAGTTGTTTAAGGTTGTTGTAGGTCTGTTTCATGTGCACCGCATATGCAACTGGAATGGACGGTAGCTGATTCCCGTTATGCAGTAAAACCATCTTAAGACTCAACTTTTATTAGTCTATAAATAGACGCCATTCTTGCGTAACATGTTGTATTCCTAGTCCTTGCATTAGGCCGTCAATATTGCAACAGAACACAAAGCTTTCACTTTTTGGAAGAATTCCTTGAATTGTCGGTGACGAATACGAAACGAACTCATTCGAACATTTTGTTCTAGATGATTCCATTGACGAAGCCTTGACGCTAGTGGCTCTGCTATAACTTTGGTTAAATTCAAATCGCGAACAAGGTCGTTCAGTTCCTTTGATGTAATTTTATGTAGCATAGACTCAGAAGATGCATATTCGTCATCGCTTTCATTAATCCGTGACGTTGACGGTTTCGGATTACACAAATCGTCTTCCTGGACCTCATCTAAATCGATAACTAAATTTGTCGGAGGCTTGGGAATGGGGGTTCTTCAGAATGAGGTACAGGTCGTACAGCAGAAGGTATATTTGGATATTCTACAGTCCATTTCTTCTTCTTTGTGATACCTTGAGCCACTGGTGGCACCATACAGAAAAAACAATCATTTATGTGATTTGTGGGCTCCCTCCAAATCATGGGAACAGCAAAACCCATCGTTTTTCTTTTGCCATTAATCACTTGTGACAGTTTCGTTGCACACGTGCGACAACATACATGTGGAGCCCAGTCCTGATGCTCGTCGCCTATTCTGCAGCCGAAATACAAATGAGAAGCCTTTTTAACAACTGGAGTGATGGCCCTTTTTTGTGCAGCAAATGTCACTTTACCACATATATAGCAAAAGTTATCCGCCTTATTCACACATGCACGCGGCTTAGCTACGTAATGTCACAATACAAGGATCACTTTAACAGGCTACTATCACGAGAGTACACTCACCAATGAAAGCAAAGAAACAAATGGACAGAGCTCTTTACCGTTGGCCTGTTAAAACTGAAAGGATTACATCACAACAGGTAATACTACACCGGATGTCGCGGGAACTCCGGACTTCTCACCCAATGATGCAATACTTCCTGGTCTAAGAGTACGGAACACGCCGTACGAACTTGATGTTATTACTATATTTTTATTTCAGTACCATTTTAATATACATTTATTAATATTTATTATATTTATCATAAATTTATTAATATGTAACATAAAAGGATAATTACTCATTATACCTACTTTTTTACTAAAAATCCCAAATTGTTAACGTTCCATTAGCTGTATTTCCGAAACAAGAGCTAATGAAAGTTTTTCATGACGATATTCGTGTTCAGTGGGTTAATTTCATACAGAACTACACACTTTCCCGTAAGAAGCAATTTCATCGTTGTCCAGTGATATCAGACATGTGCAATCAAAATAATTACTTCAAAGCAGAACTAAACCTACTGAAAGGCGTTATATTAAATTCTCCCTAGAAAGCGAAAGCTACAATTTCAGATCTTTTCATTAATACTTAAACGTTTTTTTATTGAAATAGTACTAACAGATATTATATTTTTGTTTTTTCTTTAGGAGTAATTTAAAAAAAGACTTAGTTAGAACTGCATAACCCTTTTTAATACGCATTGAATATTTCCTGCGGTTCGAATAAGACACTGTTAAATATATATTCAGTAAAGCCTCGTTTAACGGATACCTACGAACAACGGATGCCACCAAAGAACGGTATCATACAAACAAAATCTCCCTCCAAGCAATCACAGGTTTTGGTCGGTACAGAACAGCTGAGGCAGGATTATCATTTGATAACTTCACCTCAGAAACGTGAGGCCTCGAAGTCCTACAACGGACACCCCAGTCTGTCCGAAGCAAGTCTAAAGTACAATTTGCCCATAAGGATTTTACGCAGTTCATTCGGTAATTCGGCTAAAGAAATAAGACAACAAAGAAATTTTGTCATACATTCATTACGGCTAGAACAATGGAATTCTTATGGGAAATTAAATGAGTTAAAGTTTAAAATGACTTGAAACGGTAATTAGTTAAGGCGAGCCCTATATTCCGCGATAGTTTCAGTCCCCCCACTTCACCCCCGCGTTAGGGGACGGAAAACGCTGCAGTTACACTCCACTGTCTATAGCACTTGCCTGTTAGAGTAACGTAACGCTAGTTACCGTTCAAATGGTTGTTTAGACCATGGGTCAGACACTGCCTTCCTATAATCCTTGAAAACATGATTGATTGATTTTAATGGCTTTACTGGTATCATACAGTTCTAGTGAATAATATAGGAAGACAACGAGAAACGATTGTGCATTTGAACTGCAAGTCCTACTCGTTACTTCTTTTCCTGCTTAAAAATTTCAGCTGTAAACAAATAGTTGTTTCACTCTCCCGAATCTGAATAATGTCGCCCTTCAACTGATTTAGTCCTTTGTTGGCTAATATTTGCGTTTGCATTCTAACTCCTACATCTCTAGAGGCGCGGAGCACATCTCTTTCTGATTCCGTATTGGCTTCGTGAGTTCTTGCACTTTCATGAAAATGAGTGAAAAAAGAAAGAGGAAATTGTTTGGCAATAGCAGTAAATTTGGAAGCCATTAAAGAAAGCGAAAAAAGAATGAGGGGTCGCCATTTAGAAGAACGTTATGGTTGTGGAAAAATGCAAATCAGAGACTTACTCCAGATGAAATGATTAGTGCAAAGATTTCAAGAGATCAAAGCCAACATGAAGTTTAATAGATAGAAACCGAAATACCGGCAACTGTAAAGTTAAAACTGACATGTTTTACGAAAATTAAATGCTATTGGACATCGTATTGCTGAGCGTACACCGCCCGTGTGCTTTATACCCTTCCGATAACCCCCCCCTACGTCGTGCTTCATATATGCGCATGTCCTACCGTACTGGACGCTTGTCTATCTCCTGAGTGGTCTTTCGCTCCGTTCTGCCTGCTAGTTACGCTGTTATGCTAATTTCTCCTCTTCGTCCTTAATTTTTGCACACCAGTGTAATATCAAACTTCAAGGAGAGACAATGTGAAAAATAAAAGACTGGTGTGTACGCTATAGCTTTGTTATATCCTGACAACATGAAAAATATATATATCGGAATGACAAAACGATCCTTGGACACTAGATAAAAAAGAACACGTACGAAGTGTCAACCACGACATTCAGAATAGAGCCATCGCCAGAAAAGTCATGCATTCATCGGCCGCTACGGTATGGAATAGTACTAGAATAATTGTCCCTTACACACACTTTAAAGGGAGTGCCATTGGGTACCTGTTGAAATCCTCTCCAGCAAAGTAGATTGCAAAGATATGATCTCTACTGAACTACCAATGGTTTTGCATGCGTTATTAAAAGACGGGAACACGTCGCGTTATTTCACCAACGTTATTTTCAAAAATAATCTTTGATCCTTATGTGTTCCGGTTCCCTGCATTTTTTGTCTACCATTGCCTTGAAAAAGCATCCCACTGGAGTGCGAAAGCTTGACGAATCTTTGTGCTTATTACACAAAAAAAAATTAACGCATTTAATACACTATATGCGTTTCTTGAGTATTAAGAAGTGTAAGTACGGAATTATTTGTCTTTAGGGAGACAGCAAGTGGGACCGATCCTACTGTGACTACTAAGATCCTTTACACAATCATTAGTGTTAATATAAAGCAGATCATCGGGAATATCTTATAGAAAAGCTCTGAGAATTGCATTGGTTTGAATTTTATTTAGATGTTTAGTATCAGTTTTCGGAGTACTCGTATTATTTCAAAATACCACTAGATTTACGTGTTCCTTCATATTGCGATTATAGCAGACACATTTCTAAGGTGGTGCATATATCATGCAAAAAATCAGATCTACTGATTTCTACTAGTTTTTTTTTAACTCTTGTCTACAGATTTCTTACAAATTTCCTGATAACACTGAAAGAAACATTTATTACGTACACCTACCTAATATCGTATGGCATCACTTTTTTGTACGCAAGAAAACATTCAACGTCGTTATACGAACGCAATGAGGTTCCGAAACACAGACTCAGGTAACCTTGACCAACAGTCTGAAACTGCATGACGTACAGCAGGCAGAGATGTAGGTTGGGATGGTTAATCACGAACCCCTCGTTCCAATATGTCCCATAAATTCTCTACGGGGTCGGTGTCTTTTGAGCGAGGGAGCAAAGCGATTGTGGAAAGCTCACTGGTATGGTCCTGGAGCCAGTCGGTCACTAGCCGCGACCAATGGGGTGGACCGTTTTCCTGTTGAAAGATCGGAACTTGGTTCGGACAGAGACACGTATTGAAAGGGTGGAGATGATCGGCAAAGAGCTGCAAATAGCTGGAACCAGTGTCGGAAGGCACAGCAGCTACCAAACAAGAAAGGTCGGACCACGTGAAAGCTACCTAAACCGGTTATACCGCCTACACCTGCCTGTAGGTCCCCAACTTGGCATGCAGGAAACATAGCCTCATGTCGTTTACGCCGCACACACTCCCTGCCATCGGCGCGATACAGTGTGAAACGGGATTCTTAAGAGCATATAATGCGTTTCCAATCATCCATGTTTTAGTTTCAATAGGGCTTCGCAAACTGCAGCCGAATCATACGATGCTGTGCGGTTAACATCAGGTCACGATGTGGTTGTCGTCTGTTCCAGCCAAGTTGTGCCATGTGTCGACGGAGTGTCTTTGCGTATAGGCTTGTGAATGCTCCCTCCTTACATTATGACGTTATTTGATACAAACAAGGCTTCCGATTCGTATTTATGATGCGGGCCAACCGTCGGCGTCCTCGATCACCCAATGCACATTTACGGCCACATTTCATCTGACTATTAGCGCTTTTGCAGGATTTCCCGTACTCCTGGTACACAATTGCTACCGTTTGTTGCCGAATTACTTACACTTTCGCCGCTGCGCTATTTGAACATCCGGCCTTCCTGGATCCCACGATTTGACAAGTCTCGTCATCGAATTATGCTGGCACTTGACAGAATGTATACCTGTGCCTACCGACCAAGCCTATTTATAAACCCAACCGGTTTTACTGCACAGCATTGTGCTTCTGCTTTGCGTATTTTCACCGGGGTGTAAGAAATAATTTGTCCTTCCAGTTTATATCCCCTATTTTTAACTTCAATTTTTTTGAAAAGCTTTAGTGATACTTTTCGGATGCTAATACTTTATTCAGGACGATATTCTCTTACCGTTTATGAAATTATCATGTCAGCCAAGAATCAATTCAAACTACCCAACGAATGGCAGTAGCAGGAAAATTCAGCATACTAACAAAATTAATATAAAATATTTTTTGAATTTAATACTGTAAACTAATTTCTCAAATTCACTTTTTTTTAAATATATAAAGAGACAAATAGAAAATCTGACAAATACATAAACCTGATAATAAAGTTCTAAAACAACTACAACGATTTCATTCCTCCAGGTTTCGATTTGAGATTGTTATTAGGAAATTCCTGGTAGTAACCAATGCGTTGAAAGATTTAGTACATTCCCCCAAAAAAACGACTGATATATGAATCTGTCTTTCTGTCACTGTATTTTTACCTTGGTAATTTGTTTTTATGTGCACAGGAAAAGAAAAATTCTTTACAGGTTGGTAATATTTCCTTATTACGAATGTTTGGTACATTCCTAAAAAAAACGACGCTTATACAAATCTGTTTTCGTGTCACTATTTTTACAAGTTTCGGTAGAGCTGTTGTATCTTATAGTATTTTGCTCACCTAAATTGCCTGTGCAAGTGCAATAGTGTGGTGATACTTTTTAGTGTCATTTTTAACTGCTATTGAACCTCCAAATAAAATCACAAGAAATACGAACATTGACGCAAAACGATAAACTGCTATCAGGAAATGTTTGAAATTACATACTTTTTGTTTCAATTATAAGCTTTGCATTTAATATTTGAATAACCTTCAGGACATGCTATATTTCTTGCAATTTTGTGTTCGAAACTTTTTGTTCTAATTGTCTGAAATCCAAAATAATTGTCTTTCTGTCTTCTAGAACAATAGAAACGCGCCTGTTGGAAGGTCCATATTTGTTTGAAGTTTTTGAGTTGCCCAATTAACAGCATTAAAGTTACAATATTCCTTTTTCACAAGACTTTATTTTGTCTGCTTAACTTTTGAAACCAAAATGGAATTCTTAATTATGTGAAGGTAGGTGCCTCCAGTTTGGATTGTACCATGGAGGCCGCTCTCATTTCCGTCAGTTTTTGAAGGGCGAGCTGGTATCCTATGACAATTATGCTAGTGTTTATCCGATACTTATTTTTCGTATATTTGCTTATGTTTTTCGACGGGAATTTTTCCTATTTGCATTGTTTGTGTTAAGGTCGATGCTGCTGAAATCTGATGGTTTTCCTATAAATCTTTCTAGACGGAAAACCGGATTCCCTATGATTTGAACGGAATCAAAGCTGTCATCTAATGAACCCTCTTATTGTTTAATAAAGAAGTAAAAGCAAATAATTTTGGCTAAGTCGTCGAATTAAGTTTTTTAGACAAATGCTAACGGTCCAACTACATATTTTGAAATGTTATTCTTAATTACCGGATGTCAACTACTTCCTGAATGATCCCCAGCCACTCTCTTTGTACTTTTTAGGAATTTATCAACAATGATTCACAAAATTTGTAAAATGGTAAAAAATTAAGAGTCAATACCCCAATTGTCCAGAATACGTCACGCATAACCTTGTTGAAAAAGTTACTTTGCGTTCATATGATGTCTCCGAGCAATCATGAAAGCAACCCTGCATTGATGTTACTTGCTACTACTGAAAAATAAGTTAAAAGTATTAATTTATTTACGTACTTTAACTCAAAGATCTGTGAGACGAATAAACACACAAAACTGTTGGAATGGGTTGATTCACACCAGTTTTCGAAAACAGCGTGCTGAGAAAAAGAGTCATATTTACGTTGAACAAAATATTATATAAATCAGGACGGTACAATAATTTGCTTATTTCTTCATTCCACGGATATATATGATTCATCTCCCACATTTATACCGCGTCACGGTATGAAACTGAATATACACTCACGGACAATGAAATTTTCGCACCAAAAAGGAAGCCTCGGATTGAACTGAAATCTTACGGAAATAATCACACAGATAAATGATACACATGGTAGCAAAAATAGAGCTGCAGGACATTTACAGAAGGATCTGTGGCACGCAGTCTGGTCATCATCAATAGCGCGTCCCACCACCTCGTGCAGCGATATAAGTTACAATACTCTCCGCTAAGGAAATGAGCAGACACATGATATTGTCCTGCGACAGGCTGGCACACACGTGTTGAACGGTGTGCTCCAAATCCAGGATGGTGCGGCACGGCTGTCGCCGACGTTTAAACTGGGCCCACACATGCTCGATAGGGGACATGTCCGGGGAGAGGGCAGGACATAGAAGTGTCTAGACATGAAGTAGGCCGTCCTGGGCAACCCGAGCCGTGTGCGGACGGGCAATGTCCTGCTGGAATAGAGCACCTGGAATCCCGGCAAGGAATTTGAGCACACGGGGCCGTACGATCTCATGCACATACCGCTCTCACGTCAATGATCCACGTACCACTACTACAGCTCATCAGCTATCGTAGGTCATGGCTCCGCAGATCATAATACCTTTAGTGGAGGAGGTGTGGCGCTCGATAACGAGGTTGGGATTATGTCGTTGACCCGGGGACCTCCACAACGGGACACAATCATAATTTGTCCCAAAAACGAAACAACACTGAACGATAAATACCACACGCCGGCAGTCTGTGGTGACACACTCTACCTGTTTAGTGGACCGGGTCCTCATGGGATTCGTTCATGCCTGGCTCACCGTTCGTCGATCCTCTCTACCGATGGTCCTCCTTGTCCGTCAGGAGCCACTCCACCATATGACAGTGTCGACACGTGTTCACTGCTCCCAAAACAGTCGGACGGTATGGTCAGAACGATCCATATGGCAGGCTATACGGCTCGCCGACAACCCTACGCTTTTTATCCCAATGATCAGGCCTCTCACAAATTCCATTTGTTGCGTAAATCGACGTCTCTGGAGTCTAACCGACATTCTTGTCATTCATTGAATGAATGTTTATTATTAAATTTGAACTGCTAGAATATTAATTAAAAAGGTCTAATATTATTATTAACGTTTAATAAATTAAGTGCGCCATTATACTTACAAGGTCCTATATATAATTCAAAAAGACATTAGTTGCCAGCCATTAAACTCTTTAAAAGTTGTATGCCTGCGGTTCTGTGGAAGTTGGGCAGAACTAGTGAACTCACCACCATGTTTTTACTCTGAACACTTTAGGAAGCAGAGAAATTTAAATAATAAGAGATAAATGTTACACTTCCTGCAGGAATTTAAAAGAAGTAGTTTAGGATATGGAAAGTTATGCGGACCCCTTCGGTAATTAAAATGTATAAACAACATCTGATGATACATTTGGAATATAAGAGTTGCCTCCTTCTGCGTGCTACTATATGGTTGAAATGAGAAAAAAATGTGTCGGTTGGAGAATCCATTTCTTCCACACGTGTCAATTGACACGCTACTGGGGAAGTTCCTTGAGGTCCGTCCAACTTGAAAGCAGAAACTTGCTGTTGCGAGAAACTCCTTCTCGCTCTTTGTAGATAAGGCGCAGAACTCTCAATCGGCAACTGAGTGAAGTCGAAACTCCAGTGTAACTGGAAGCGTTTAGGCCGAAAAGTAGGCTATATCATCAATAAGTATGAAGAACGATTTTTAGGGATTTGTTATAAGCTAGCTGCCAGCGAAATAGAATATTTCATGAAATGCGAAATGGACTTCGGAAAACTCATGTAGAGAATTTCATTCCATACATCCAATGACCGGAGAAGAGAATAAAGGAAAGAAAACGAAGAAAAATGCACTTTTCCATTTTGTTGAACTTCGGTTGAAGGATGCTCTTCTCTCCTTGACCTTAAGCTTAGAACTTTGAACGTACACTCAACTTTATTTAAATAAAGCATATTCATGTACATTAAATAAAAAAATATGTCTTCATAACCAAATCGAATGTTACTCCCACTTTCTCTGATAATGTCAATAAAAGCTTTTCCAAACACGTTAAAGTGAAAGTGAACCCGAAAATTTCAGAGAAAAAAAGACGCGTTTTAAATGATTGACCTTATCTTTATCGGTCATTATTTACGTCGTGCATACAGAACATATATTTAGAGAAACGGTTTCTTATTGGTTTCATTTCTTCGTTAACTTCTTGGACGAAAAAATGTATATGATTATTCTTTCTGTTGAAAAGCGAAGTTCGTTCATTCTTCTAATGACACATTTTATTTAGCATTTCTGCATTTCCAATGTTTGAATGTTATGTACAAAATTATTTGTATTCGTTTGAGTGTAAAACCTTTACGAAATAGGAAGAAAAGAAGAGAAAATGTAAAACCATAGAATAGGACAGAGTGCTAGAAAAAGAGATATTCATTGATAAAATTTCATGCGAAATATGAGTAATGACTGCTGTTTTTTGGAAAAAATAATTTTCCATTTATACAAGCGCATTCAAGTTCCTGATTTGATAACGTGGCATGTGAACAGAAGTAGAAGCAGCAGGTGTTCGGAAACCTGCTTATGAAAGATTCTGGTTCATAGCTTTTCCCTAGAAATATCTCTCTGCTACATCAGGCGACCCATATTAAAAATAAATTAGCATCTCATTATAAATATTATTTGATTCATGTCATGTATTGCTAAAATTATTTCAACAGCAAAATGCTGCTGTGTCATTAACAGCTCAGTTCTTCTGCGGATTCGGTAAATTTATTATTTTGAAACCTTTATCATTGCGTAACGTCGTTATGTGCTAAATGGTTTTGATCTCTAATATTTTAAAACCAGATGTGACAATCGGAACTGCATAGCTGATATATATGCATAAAAGTTCTGCGCTATGATCCTGCTATTTGGAATTTACTTTAACAAAAGCACCCACTCCAGAAATAGTTGGAAATATTGTATGTACATGTACATCGCGTTAAAAATAAAAACACTCAGAGATTTGGAAGCGTTTTAATATGGAAATCTACTCAGAATATTGAAATTCCACGCAATTCACTAAGAGAAAAATTAGTTTGCGCTTTATTTATTCCAAAAGTATTTATAAGTAACAATTTTAAATAATTTCTTGAATTGTGATGCTGAAAATAAATTTTGCAATATGGCGTTCGTTAATGTTAACGATGCTTGTGCTGTAATTCCAATTAGTGATGTTTCGTGACATTATCTCTTACAGGCTCTGGAAAGGTGTGAATATATAGGAGGTGTGCTTCACGGTTTCGGAGGAACATTGTAAGCACAAATGCATGGGTTATCTTCGTCGCACTCGTGTTAGAAGGTTTGAAATATCATTTATATAAGAACTTAGATATGCATTTATCAGCAGCAGCGAGCACACAGAACATCTAGTTTTATTTAGGATTTGATTCAGAGACATTTCTAATTACAACGTTAAGTGCTATAAAATAGGGAAGCTACATGACAATGGAAGAGACGGTAGTATAAACTGACTCGCAGTCAGAAAAAACAAAATATGTAATTGTACGAACCATTTCCCTGAGAGGAAAATTTAACAGAAGAAACCAAAAATAATGAATTATTACCATTTCAGTGACTATGATTGACAGATTTTTCAGACATGTATTGCAATATATATTACAGTGAACAACAAACTTTAACTTTATTTTTGCATCGAACAAAGTTCGGTGACATTGACTAATCAGCCAGCTCTAATTTCTTATCTGAAATACTAAATGCTCTGTCACCTATCAACATTTTTGGAACTCAAGTGGAAATTTTGAGGAAGAAATTAAAAAATATATATACATGAAAGTACAATTTCATTGCAGTTTTTTAACAACTTTTTCTATATTAAAGATTTGAAAACTAGTCATTTAAGCTAAGAATGATATGCTGAATACAGAAATGTTGTCAGAAAAGGTTTATAAAAACAAGAGATTGGACAAACATGCCTAAAATATGGAGAAAGAAAGTATTTCATTCATATTTTTAAAATGTTTTCCTGGAAGACATCTGCTTGTAACTGTAATAGCAAACCAGCAATAGTCAGCAAGTACCTACACGTACATCGCTTTTCTATTTCAGATATATACTCGTGCATTCTTTCTTCGCGATGGTCGCACGCAACACCTAGGTTTGTCCAAAATAAAAAAGAACTCCAAGTGCGAATGGAAGGAATTAATTTTAAGTGAGGTATCGCACCCCATAACTTTGTATGCCTCAATCATAGCTTCCAATATTTCACAATATTTTTTCGCCCGAACATTTTGGAGAAAGTTTTCTCAAACAGCTCCTGAATGCACATCACGCTATTTTGTCCAGTTTGAGTCAGTTTTGTCACGGACACAGGTCCCCATGTTAATTTGGATTTGTGGTCGAATGAAAATATTTTTTTTTAATTTTGCTTTGCTTAATCTGCAAACTTTTTCTTTCAAATACCGAAATCCACTGCCCCTTTATTCCTAAGTTTTACAAAATTTTTCATGAAGCCCATATTGACATAGAATGGGAACAACAAATTTTTTTGTGAATCAACCAGCGATTTCTATTTTACACTGTTTCCCCCAGACACTGACCTTTTTTCAAATTTACCTTTTACCTCAAAATTATGGCCCCTATCCCGACTGTCCCACATGCAAAAAAGATAAAACAACAACATTTAGTATAACATGGTTTCTATAAACTGGTTACCTTCCTATTAGAAATCCAATTAATTTACTCGTAATGAACCCATACAATCGGCACACGTCTTCGAAGTAATTGATAAATTCATGGAGAAGATTCATGTTCTGGTGAGTTTCTTTCCAGTGGTACCGACGGGTAAATTTTTCCATTTCGTAATAATACCGCCTTTAAAGTTAGTTTGCACGAATCAATGAAAAACGCCATTTTTTCAGGACTGGTGATATAATATATTGTACAGTCAGGTACGATACTGCGGGTTGGGTTTTCCATGGTACAAAGCATTGGTCTCTAAACATTTGTCCGAGATCTGTCCAGATTTGGATCGCAAGATAGGTACAGGTGGTCTATTTCCCTTACGGCAATGCACATCCATTTCCCTGAGTACAGAAGCCCTAAATTAGGTACCGTCGAATGCTTACAGTACATTGAATTTTTCACTGAGGTCGTGACCCCCCATGAAAAAAAAAGTTACATGCTTGGAGACAATTTCCAGCAGACCAATTTGCCTTCGAATTAGGAAGTACTGGCATAAGTCTCAAGAGACAAACCAGAACCAACAGGGCAACACACAGAAAGAATACACATGTGTATATCAGGCTACAAAAGAAATTTTCCGGAGAAATCGTATGTGGCACTTGTAATGCAAGATACGTCCAACCTGTGGTAAGTTAAACATGTCAATGTGGTGTGTGCAACAGAATAGATTATAAGGACAGAACCTACTCGGTAGTGGTCAAGATTAGTTACACTGGGTGACGATACGATGACGATATCGAAGGCAGTTGTGCATGCAATATTGTTCTATGAATGTTTGAATTGCTTAAAAGTTACGGAAGCACATTGAAAATTCCCGAAACGCCTTTGGTGGCGATAATATCAGAGAGTGTATTTGCTACGACTGGTACAAGAAATTCGACTCTTGTGTACATGATCTGTGTCATGCGCCCAGAAGAGGCAGACCCAATGAGGTTGAAGACGATACATTACAACACGTGTAATCGACGAAGCCTGATGCAAAACTACACGAACTGGCAGAGTAACTGAAGACCTCACATACGACCATCAACACCAGACCTTCAGAATTTGCGAAATTTGTGCAAAATATGCAAGTTGGTACCCGATGCTTTGTCTGAAAGCATCGGGTGCCAGAATTGGATGCAACGCTACTCCACAACTGTTGCTCTGCGTGACAGTAAAACATGAAGTGCCGAACGTTTAATTATCGACATACAGTTGTTTTTCACAAAGATAACGCTCGTCCACCTGCCTATTTTCCGACCTAGCAAAACAAAACTTGCATGAGCTGGAATTAGTAATACTGTCGCACTCCTCCCTATCATCTCCTGCGGTCTTCGTCAAATTTTGTCGCTGAGAAAAATTTGCTTATGACGATGAGGTGAAACGGTGCATGGATGACCTTTTCAACTACCGGTTGCCATACTTCCATCGCAATGGCGTATTTTAACTCGTAGATTAGTGGAAAATAAGGTCATCGATTCCCATGGGGACTACTTGGAAAATTAGGTAAAGTGTTTTGTACGATTTTTAAGGTAGAAATAAATGACGCTCTCTTTTCCAGATTTTTTCCTTATAACTTGATAATTGTAGAACGCACAGCTGAACTACGGACAACTAAAAGTGCTTTCAATCTTTCTTCTCGGGATGATTTAACTGTCTTAAACCCTTTTACAATAGACATGAAGCCAGTATTACTAATGCTACTGAAGTTATCAACACGTTAAAAACAATTAAAACCTCCCATTTCAAAATGGCCGTTTAGATGCCATCTGTCTATATCCTAATACTACAACCGATATCGCTATAGACTTTAATAATTCCAGATTAGAAGATGAAAATCTTACAAATAATGTCAGAAACAGTGTTATATCTGCATTATTATTTATTACAAATAATAATTTTTCACATTTAGTGGAACAATTTATAAACAGCAATATGGCGCCCCAATGTGGTCCCCCAATTTCAGGGCTACTGGTTGAAGTCGTTCTGCAAGACACAGAAAATTATATATTAGATCATTCTAATATATACTTACCATATGTATATCTCCGATACGTCGATGATATTTTACTATTTTGGCAGCACTCCAAACCGGAACTGGATAACTTCATTAATAAATAAACAATTGTTATCCATCAATACAGGTTAGTAAAGAAATTGAAGTTAGTGGCCAGCTAAACTTCTTGGATATCTCTATACACAAGGATAACGTATTTGTAGAATATTCATTCTACCGGAAGCCGTTGTATGTACAGGCAATTATCCCAAAGGATTCTACACACCTATGGAAATACAAGACTGCAGCGTTCCGCTTTTATATTAAAATAACCATTACACACTCATCCTATAAAATATCAGAGATCAAAGAGATAAAATGGATTGAAAAATGCAGAAGAGTTTGGATATATTAAAGGATTAGTCAAATTATTATATAACAACATTACGGCCAGTATACATCGTTCCGAAAGTAATATTGAAAACGAAATACAGCAATATTATGGAAAATTCCATACTTACCTCCTATTAGTGCTATTTTAAAAAAGAATGTTACAACCACAATATTAACATTGCAGAAACAGTTACTGATAATGAAAGTATACTTACTACTAATAATAATAGATCAGTTCTAAATAAATCTGGCGTTTATCTCATTCCAACAGTTAAAGATGATAACCAAAAAAAAAAAAGTATATATTGGAAATACGCGTAGAAGATTTTTGACTAGATTAAATGAACATATTTCGAATTGGACATGAAAAGATGAAAAAACTTCATAATACAACATTGTTTCAAAAAATCATGTAACTCCTGATTGGACTAACACGAAAATGATAACATCGCATAGATCACATGCCTAGATTCTGACCTCTGAGGCTGTAGTCTTTGAAAAACCAAAAGATACAACTGTACCGTTAATTGTCCAGTAGAGCTTCAGTTTGCATGTACCTTATTGAACAGGAGAAAAAACATTTCAAGAAGAAAAACAATAACATAAAACAGCTAACGTCAAATATTACTTAAAAATACAAGTGCATATTTCTACTCCATAAATGTTAATTCTTTATTTTGTTAACCTACTGATGGCGACACCATAGATGTGCGCAGTAAAACCCAAACCATGATGCGCAAATATCTACATGACAGGGCTGAACATGCATTCGGGTTGCGCAGCATACCTGAGCGAGTGAGTGCGGTAATTCCAATGTCCGTGCACCTACCACTGATGATAGGTATGAATATTAGCAGAAACTAGTTTGGGGCTTCGCAGTCATGAGATTTATTTCTTTATGCTTTGCAATCAAGATGATTATTTCTTTTTCAAGACTGTTCGTTTTTTTTAATTTCGGCAAAATTATATTTCGTTTTCATGTTTCGTTTTTATCATGGTGCTTTGCAGTCAAGAAGATTTCCTCTTCGTGATTATAGTTCGTTTTTTTTTTTTTTAAATCGACAAGGTTTTAATTCAGTTTCATATTCCTTTGTTGTTAAAGGAATTTTTAACTTTCATTGTAAAAATTCATCTTATTCAATTTTATCTGGTGCAGATTTTACAATATCATGAATTTTATTCTAAACTTCACAATTGAAAAAAGTTCACATTCTTTGAAGACGTACATATGAAGCCCCGACAGTAAGAATATTGTAAGTACAGATATAGTTTCTTATTTATTGATTTCATTGCCAATACTATGCTAACATCATTTAACAATCTCCCGATTGCTGAACTTGCATAACGTGTGAAACAGTAATGACGGACATTTAATGTCAATCGAATTACACAGCACATTTTGCTTCTGCATAATAATATAAGTGTTTTTCGCTCATTGTGTCGTCACCAAAAATTTCTTTATGTGTATTACTTTCAACGCTGAATATTGAAAACACAATAACTCCGGGGTCATGTTAATGTAGGAGAAATAAGGAACAGAATATTTCTACATTCCGATCGCAATACCGTTTTACGTGTCATGATGGGAAAAAACAACATTATGACGCCCTCTATTTATTCAAATTTTCTTCAAAAATGATTTATAACACAATGCGAAAGGCTTCTGAAGTGGCATTTGTATCCCTACGCAGCATTCCCCGTTACATTTGTTTGCCTTCGAGATCGTGAGTTTTCGGAAGCTGTTACGCGATATGAACATTTCCACATTTTTCTCATGGAGCAGTAGCCAGAGAGTTTATTAAAGATTTAAATCTATTATTATTCATTTTGGAATGGCATGCGTCCTCAGCAGTGTTTTTCTGCCGACTATACTGATGGTATTAGTTCAGCGTCCTAAATTATTTGGCAAAAAGTTTAAAATAAAGGATATACATATTTTAAAGTACGCCATGTGACAGAAAAAAGTAAAAACACTTTATCTTTGGAATGTATCTTAATTTGTTTACCTTAAAATTTACTGACAAGTACTACGATGTTCACAAACCCTGCAGTCGGCTTCACATAGCTCTGAGTGACAATTTGAAGCTTGGCTCTACTTAAAACGAACGCCATGCGGCTAATTCCGGCGGAATATTATAAGAGGAACCGTGCACCTTCTTGCCAGGTAAACGTCCTTTTTGCTACGCTACAAAAATAGCTTTTTGTTTCTACTTCAGTTTTTAACATCAAAAGCTGTGAATCTCTTGATTCTATGGCAAATGACTCCTTAATGTGGTACAGAAATTATACGTATGCCCATCTCGCTTCTAGAAGACAGTTAAAGTAGAGATCGAGTTCTCTCCAACGGAAGGTGACGAACAGCGACTCACGTTGAAAATTACGAACTCAGTTCTTTTTGCTGGGTTTTCTGTCTTTGTTTCTTCTTTTTTAAACGGAGCGGTGAGAAACGCTGTCAGGTCCAAAACCAGAACTACGGCTTTCCCACATGCCATCGTTCTTCCGTTGATTAGTACGGGGCCTCTACTTTAACGCTTTCTTGAAGGGAGAAAGACGTTTGCATACTTTCTACTTTACATTGAAGAATCAGTTGCGAAATAACCTAGTAATTCTCAGCTTCTTATGTTAAAAACTGAGACAGAAATTGTGAGCTATATTCTGTAGCGTAGCACTAGAAAATGGAAAGCTTGTTTGTCAAGAATGTAACTGGTTCCACTTGTAGTAATCCGCCTGTTATCTAGCCAGCAGAGAAGACCTTCTATTTCAGGAATGCCAACCTTGACGTTGTCACCACACCGCTGTGTGTGGCACATTATGCAACTTTGCACAGCATTTTGTAAATACTTTGCACACCTCTCTGTCATTGTATCGTCGCTGTGCTCCTTTGTGGCTTGCTTGTTAATCCACCATTCTTCTCTATTTCGTCATGTGCCTTCCGTTCAGTGGCGTCTTCGGTCTGTGTTTTTTCAACAGCAAGCTTCATGTTCTTGCCTCGTCATCTGCGGAGTTCTTCATTGCATACATTTTGTGTCTGCACTGTAATACTTGCTTTCCAATGCCTCGTCGACCACTTACTTCTCCGCTTGCTGTCAGCAGTTCGTTTTGTTTAGTCTCCTATTCTCTTCCGCTTTGCGCCGTCAGCCTGCACCAGTCTGTCGTCAATCTGTTTCCAGTTGTCACCCTGTATTTTTTGGAGTTCTTCTGCAAATCTGTTGCTATTTGAACATCATGAGTAAAACGCTTTTTCAATAGACTGTTTCATGACTTACATTGTTCTTTGGAGTAGTACTTCTTTTTCAGTGTTGTGTCTCAGAGGTGCTCCCTTAGCATGAATCGTTTCATTGCTGAATAACTTCACGTTCACGCAGAACTCTCACGTTGGTGATAGACGTTTCTTCCGCATTCTATGCATCACGATTCACTCTCGTCATCATTTTGTTTGACTCATGAACATTCCCGACTCTCGCGAGCTTATTTCCGTGTTTTCCATATATCACGTTGCAATTTTTTTACCTGCCATGTGATTTGTCACTAGTTTTTTCTGAGTGCCTGTGTGCTACTTTTTCGCTTTGACTGTACATATTGTAAATATGTTTTATCTTAAAGAAATAACTTCTGAACTGTTAGGTCTGGAGCATGGTTTGTTGACATGGGCATGCTTGCTGATACGTTTTACCATAAAAGTCGTTAAAATGTATTATAAAGATTATTTTTTCACCATTTGCTATCATATCCAGTCAATGATAAATTTGTTCAACACAAATTTTGAAGGTATGAAACCACACTTTTAACATAGCTCCAACACTACTCCACTCTCGGCAATTTATGGTTATTACAGTTCGGCCAAATGATGGCAGCACGTCAGCTCTTTTGTTGGCAGGCGCTGTTTTGCTTTGCACCTTCTGGGTCTGTTGTTTGTCCTGACAATGTGTTTGTAGCTGAAGCCTGTAAGTTCTTTTTGTTTCATACGTCTTTTTTTCCTGTACACAATCATGGCAGATCGTCGTCTCGGCTGCCATAACCTGTAAAGCTCAGATTTTAAACATTTAACAGTCAATCCCTCATAATGGTGTTGGTCCAATCATACATAGCTTACTCTCAAGCTGAGTGCAGACCTATTGGCGTCCCCTAAGCCACATACTACTAGAGGGATATCAACAGATTAATTTTGTAGACCATATTGTAGAATATTAATTCTGACAGAATTGTCGTATTTACACTCAAAACTGTCTTGCTCTGATGATTCTGATCATCATGGTGTTCTTCTATGGCACTTAATTTCCTTATCATACATCAGGAAACAAAACGTTTTATTCATAAAATAATATTTTTGAGTTGAGAATCAAATATTCATAAATGTCGTTTTCAAGGCCAACGAAATTTGTCATGAAACAAGATTGTTACACAAAAGACAGGTTGCAGGTTTTATAGTGGCTGATAGTTGGCAGCAACCTTGCGTTTGGTTTTGAATCGCAAAGGCAGTGGAGCAGGTCTGGCAGTACAGCTATCTCTGCCTTCTTCCGGTTCGTCGCGCCGTACCTTTGGAGTGTCATACAGATTAGCATGTAACACGAGCACCGGTCTAAATCATAAGTAAATATCTTATTTTAAAAATTAATGTATTTCAATAAAACATATACCTAAACACAATTGAACGACAGTTACAACTATCTAAAATAATGTTTTATTTTTTATTTCTACTATTCAGTTATTTTAATTACATTTTCCTGTTCATTAAACTATAATAAAGGCCAACCATAAAAACCCAGAACGCTATCATCTAATGCTATTATTTTGCGAAAGTATAAGTTCAGAGTCCCACAAAGGCAACAGTACTTTTTTTATACATTTCAACGACATAATTAAGATCATTCAAGTAAAGGAAGAAGGCTCTTTGACTTCATCGACGTCTGCCATACTTCTACCCGCACGAATGCAATTTTTTTCTGTTTTTGCATTTTGTTGGGTAACTATTTATATCGCGTACTGACACACTTATCGTAAGAAATGCAGGCAAACCGACAACACACAGAACTGTGAAAGTACATCTCCAAATGTGTAAGGCTTTTCTTATTATTCGTTAAAACAAAAGTTCCGGTCGGTTTGGAACTTTTACCGTCTTCGTAAGTTTGTCAGATCTGCACATCCGTCATCCTTTGTTTTACCTTTATACCTTGAATGAGCTTACAGAAACGAACTGTTATAGTCACCAAAGAACTATAATAATCACCGACGTTGAATTTGAAAAAAAATAATATAAACTAAATGTGTAAATTGCTATTATCTTGTGAATAATCATTGAGTTTGTACTATCATGCTCGCTACTGACGCCGAAAGCCAGTGGCGTAAGTAGTGTAAGACCACGCTTGAAAATCCGTCTGCTCGGCGTGAGGGAGGAAGACGCTGGCAGCGCCCTCTGGTGGTTCGCGAACATTTGCAGCGCCATCTGTCGGCACATTTTGAAATTAATTTCCATATGGTGAATTTTTTATCGTCGATGTTGACGAAGCCACTTTTAATTCTGGGAAATTTCTCCGCCATTTTTATTTTGTAACTGTTTTTAGGGTGGTGGTTGGAAATTTTATTGCAAGTGGACTGGGAAATTTTTTTGAAACGGATTTATGTTCGGAAAAAAAGCGAAGACGGGGTTCGGAACTTGTTGGGTTCGAACTTGGGCTGTTTATATTGCAGTCTGAAGCTCTACCGAGACATTGTTGGGGTTGGTCAAAGAGATTAATACATATGTTTCCGTAATGGAAGAAGACTGCCTGAGGGATTTCCTGTTGGCTCTCTTTAGATTGAATGCAGGGGGGAGAGCGTATGAGCTTATTAAATATTTTTTCATGGCGTACTGTTCTTCATAATCCTAAACATACTCTTTTTCTTCACGAATTTTCCAATATAAAGCGTTGTTTAAACTCCCCCCCTCCACCCCCTCCACCGACGTAATTCACACGCGTTAAATCTCTTTCATACATTTCCTTATGAAATGAAGGACTTTTTTTTTCACGTTTAGAACTTTTTTTTTCTGTCGGGCTTTCTTGCAATTAAATTTAATCAGTCAGACGACCTGTGAAATCTTATTTTTTATACCTTTTTCGGCGCAGCATGTTGTTTTTAATGATTTGGATTTTTTTACCGTATTTTTGTTCATGTTTTTATCTTGCAAAATGAAGAAATTGATTTATTTTTTCTCTTCATGGGTTTATTATATTTTATTCTTTCTGAAAGAGGACATATTAAATGTTTTCGTTATTTATTCTGAGCAACGTGTTTTCAAAAATTCAGATTTTTTTGTATTGCAACAATTTTTCGTAGGGTTATTATATTTTAATTTTCTGTAGGGGACAAAATTTTGTTTTTCGTGCGTAATTTTTCCAAACGTTACGTTATGCTTTGAGAACTTAACATTTTTTGATCTGCTACGATCGTGTTTAAGTTCGATCATGCTTGTGACCACGTGTCCGTCATTTTATAAAACGAGAGCTCTTTGAGAAAGAACGTACCCCCCCCCGTACGCCTGCCGGTTTAGGGGGCAGTCGTAAGGGTGTGGTGAAACGGCTGACGAACATTGTATATTGACCGGGTGCAACGATGAGCGTGTGACCACGTGTTTTTTTTTTGTTTTTTTTTATGACATGTTGGCTTTTGTGTGACTCATATCCCGAATTGTTGGCTTTGTGGGATTTATACTCTGACATGTTGGCTTTGTGCGACAAAAGTATTACCAAGGTGGTGGGTGTAATGGACGTGGTCGGAGCACGTGACACATGTATTTCTGAGTTGACGTCATTCTCCTTAAGTCTGCATACAAGTTTCAACTGGTGTTGTGCGTGTTCGTGCTTGTACTGACTCTCGTCTCATGCTTTGTTCCCATCCGTTGCTAGCGACCACAGGATAATATACAATTATTTATTGCACACATTTAAATCTTACAGTTATATGAAATTGCAATACACCAGGAGGAATCTGAACACATTGGTTGTAAGGCGATTCCCCTATCCGATGTAAAAAAGAATAAAACATATGGCATATATGAAAGCAAGTAAGATGGTTATAACAGAAGCATCATTGTTAGCAGCATGCTTGGAGCTACAATTTAATGATAGGGTTGAAATTCGTTATGGAGATCAGGGTGATTTACAATGTAATTTCGCAGAGACAAGGAAAACTTTTTAATATTTTCCAGGGATCTGATGCTCTCTGGGAGATTATTCCATAGGATAACGGCTTTATACAGTATGTTATTTAGACCATAATTAAGTCTAACACACGGCTGACATAATTTGTTGTTAGCAACAGATCTGGTGAAGTTAGAATAATCGAGATATTTGATGTCAGATTGAAAATAGGCAGTTTAAGATGCATTATTTTAAAAAACATGATACCTAGTTACAAGGTAAAAATTTCATGAATTTTTAGAATATTTAGTTTTAGAAATAATGGTTTTGAATGAGACATGTTTTCTGTGTTCAGAATATAGCGAACACATTTCTTCTGTAATTTGAGCAAGCATAACTTATTGTTTGCACTTATATTTGAATACCAAGATTCCAGACAATAGGAGAGATGGGTATAAATAAAAGCATAGTAAAATGTTTTTAGGACATTGATAGGGAAGAGTTGCTTAATTTTACCAAGCAGGCCAACCTGTAAGGAAACTTTTTTTTAAACAAACTGAACATGCGTATTCCAGTTAAAGAATTCATCAAACCAAACACCAAGATACTGAACTTTGTCCACAATTTTTAGGGGAAGATCATTAATCCTGACTGGAAATTTGTTTATGTCCTCTCTTTTATGAACGTTTCGGAAATATACGACATTGGTTTTTAGAATATTAAGTGATAATTTGTTAGAGCATAACCAATGAGATAAATTTGATAGATCATTATTGATCATTATCTGTAACTTATGCAAATCATGACATTTTTGAAAAATGACAGTGTCATCAGCGTATAGCAAAACATGAGTTGATGGTAGGCACAGAGGAAGGTCATTAATATATAACAGGAACAGTAACGGTCCCAATACCGAACCTTGAGACACTCCGCATGAAATATTAAGTAGATCGGAGTTTATTTTATTTACAGTGACATACTGTTTGCGATGAGAGAGGTAGCTCATTAAGAGGGAAATAATTTTGCCACGAAAACCGTATTTGGGTAATTTATTTAACAGAATGTCGTGATTTACCATGTCGAAAGCTTTTTGGAAATCAATAAAAACACAAATAGTATAATTACTGTCATCTAGTGCTTCGGAAATGAAGTTTGACAACTTAGCAACAGCCATTTCAGTAGATCTGTTTCTTTGGAAACCAAACTGTTCCAAAGAGAGCATACCATGGGTGTGTAAAAAATCAACCATTCTGCTGTGAATAGACCTTTCAAAAATCTTACTCAAAACGGGTAACAAAGATATCGGTCTGTAATTACAGGTAGATTCCCTATCTCCTTTTTTTAAAAATTTTAATAACCTTAACGATCTTCAGACTGTCAGGAAACTGACCTGAATAAAAACTCAGATTAATAATATGTGTTATAAGTGGTACTAAAATAGAGATCGAGTCTTTTATGACTCTGCAATTAATATTGTCTGAACCAGCACTTGTTTTTAGGGACAATGAAGTGATAATATTATAGGTTTCAGTATCATCCAAAGGGCGTAGAAACATTGAAAAAGGAACTTCCTTAATTTTGGATAAAGAATCATAACCTTTAGTATTTGTGGGCAAGTTTTGCTGAGATGCTAAATCATGACCTATTTTAATGAAGTAATTGTTGAATTCATCAGCGACTGATTTTGAATCAACAATAAAATTACCAGAATTTCCTTTTAACGTCAGCGGAGTTTCAGTAGCACAGGATCGTTTGTTAATTGCTGATTGGATTATTTTCCATTTTTGATATGAGTTATTTCCTGCATCTGAAATAGCGAGGTTGTAATGAGCAACTTTCGCATGCTGAATAGCATTTCTTAGGGCATAATTATACTTTTTATACTTATCACGTAAGTGACTGTTATAAGGATTATTTCTACTTTTTTTACGAAGCTTATCCTTTTTTTTTTGATTGATCTAATGATTCCATTGGTCATCCATGGTTGGATCTTAATGTCATATTTAGTGTTAACTACCTTGTGAACTGTTGTGATCTCAAGGAAATCATTCAAAATGCCTTGCAAAATTTCGGTAGCTATAGTTGGACAAGTTGTATTGAAGATACCCGACTTGTCCCAGTCAAAATTTGAGACTAGGTCAGCTAACGTGGTGTAGTCACAATAGGAGATTGTTTTGTGGTTAATTGAGGAATGGTAATTTGTAAAAACTGGAACATGAATGAAGACAGGGTTGTGATCACTAATACTAAAATCAATCACTCCGGACTTTAAAGCAGTATTAAGTAAGTTAGTACCAATATGGTCTAGAATATTGGCACCACGAGTTGGTAAAGAAATGCACATCTGAAAAAAATTGCCTGATAGCATATTAAGATAGATTTCACTTAGAGATAGGTTGTTAATGTTAATATTAATATCTCCCAGAAAAATGCAATTTTTATTTTCGTTATTTATTTTGTTTAAGATATTGTCAAAGCATTCACAAAAGGTTTTTCGATCATTACTTGGCGATCTGTAGATAATGCCAATAATTAGGTTTTTGGACTTGGGACTTTTGATTTCAATCCAAAGCATTTCACAGGAATCAAGTACAAGGGACATATTATTCAAGTCATCACGAATAAAGTAGGTGATGTGAGACTTCAGGTATAGGCCTACTCCACCAGAACCCCTTATATTCAGTAATGGATTATTCCGATTTCTAACTTTGCATTCAAAATTATAGTTACTGAGATTAAAAAATTCCTTTTGTTTCTCATCAATTAAATGAGTTTCGCTAAGTGCACTTACAGAAAAATCATGATTCAATTGTGATAGAAAAATTTGAAGCTTATCAAATTTAGAGTTAATGCTTTGAATATTGATATGTAAGAGAGACATACCAACTTTGTCGATTTCATCGGAGAGATCATGTGAACATACCTTTTCACAAGTACAGTACGGATGGTAATAATCCAGATAAGGGTCATATATTTGTTCCGGGCCAGCCATTAATCAGAGCAGATGAAGGGTGAATGTCATTGTAATGCCTAGTTAATTTTTTCCGTGTCACTAATAGACTGAATGTGCAGTGCAGGCGAGTCCTTATCTTTGCGGGCAAAGATCCTACCGTTTCGATCCGTCCACACGAAATTCCACCCACATTCTCTTTTCCTTGTTTGCACTAGTCCAAGAAGACGTTTACTGGCAGGGCAAAGATGATCATTTACATAGATTGAACTGTCGTTATTAAAACCAATGGCACGGGCTGTAAAGTTTCCATGTTTTTTCCTGAAATTTTTTGCAGCCATGAAGAAAGCATCACGCTTTCTTCGATTGACAAATCTCACAATGATATTTTTTCGTGATGGGTTTCGAGGAGTGGGCACCCAGTGGACTGCATGCGTCTCCTGAATGATGTCTAAATCAACACCCACCTTACTAGCCACTTCACAAATAATGTCATCAGCGCTAGATCCTTGTTCATATGGCACACGTTTGATTTCAAGGTTTTCGCGCCGGAGATATTGATCAGTTTCTTCCAATCTATTCTGCAGAATCATCACTTCTTTTCGTAATTCTTGATTATTTGATCTTAGATCATTATTGACTTTATGGATGTCATTTAGCTTAATGAGAATGTCATCATACTTGTCACTCATAAACTTTACACTTTCGTGGAGAGCGAGAATGGCAGCAATCAAATCGGAATTTTCCGAATTTGCACTGATTCCAACCAACAGGTGGTCAGATGCGTTTAATCTAGAAGATTCACTAGTAGTCTGCGATACATTAGGGCACGATGATTCAGAGAGCAGTTTACAATTGGCACAAATCCACTTCTTTTTTGCTGTTTTGCTTATCTTTCCAAATTGCACTTTCGAGAATCCAGCACAGCCTGAGTGGAAATAACCATTGCATTTATTACTGCACTGAAGACCAGTAGTTATATTAACATTTTCACAACATACCTTGCATTGCTCACCCATTACGAAGCCAGAAGGATTAGTCTTCACAGGATCCAGCAGCGGGAAGGGGAAAAAAGCGCGGGGGGTGGGGGGCAAGATTGTAAATTAACAGGAGAGCTCCCAAAATACTCGGCGAGCCGTCACTTAGCCAAGAACGGTAGCCCACAACGGCAGTCAACAGCAAACCAGTTATAGCAGGGAACGAGCGGTACAGAAGACTCTCAAGGCAACAAGTTCCCGAGAACAAAGGAGACTCCGAACAAGGAGACCCCGAGGTTAGTCACCTGATCCATTTCTTTAATTTGATTGGCTGTTTTGTTTTCGAACATGAGTACTACAGGGAATCACTTCATTTCAGTATTTGTCTTCGATCGATGCAGAACTTTCTAGCCTTCCTTTGAATTTCTGTTTAGTTCAATATTTTGTTATCACGGCAGCTGTAAAATCTATTGGAAGTTCTTCGATGATGCTGTATATGGATAATTTGCCAGAAAAGTGTTTCCATCTAGGAGATAATATATTCGTTTACGTATCTTCGTGTGCTCATCAAGTCGGCGTGCACATCAGATAATTTCAATGCGATGGCAAGCAATGCTATCCACGCAAATCTGGTATTTGCATGTCTTTAGATCAATGGCGTGAAATGATGGATGAGAAGGAAACTATATCACGTCATCTAGCCTATGGAATATCGGCTCCTAATTTTTCATTCTCGAGATTTCTGAAGGTAAAAGTTATGGCACAACCTCATGAAATCAGTATCAGTAAAGAAATGTATAATTGGAAGGCTGCGAAAATGTACAAATCGAATAGTCTTCTCTCTGAAAATCTGTGGAAAGAATTGCTTCATATTTCTCCCAGTGTATGGCATCAGGTGGTAATAGAATTTAACCGAAAAATACCTTTTCATACTATATTCAAGCAAGAGATACAATCGAATGGACAAACCCTGACTAGCAATTTCACATCTCCAGAGCAAAGTGAAATGCTGATTAACGAACTGAAAATGGTTCTTACAAATGCAGTAGTTGAGTATTTGAAAGAAACATCTAGATCAAAGTCTTTAGATTTATCTGAAGTGTATTGTGATGACGAACGTTTCTTCACAGCCCTTTTAGGAATAGAATGTAGTAAAATAGCGGAAAAATATCTCGAATCCCTAAAAAGAAGAAACTTGCTATCGTTTGTAACGGATGCTTTTTTACAAGCAATAGATCTACAAATTATTTTGAGTATGATCAAGGCAGAAATTCGTGAAAGTGACTTTGGCAAAGAAATCGTACGTAAAGCAAACATCTACACAAAAGAAGAAAAGAAAAACCAAAGGCCCTTTTAAGGGACACACAATTTCATCAAAAAGGATTATCATAATTGTACATTTTTTCTATATTTGTGATTGTATGTGGGCTATTATGTAGCAGTTTCATGTTTTATTTTGAACTTCTAGCATAATTTTTAAAAGTTATATGTATTAAGAGAAACAGTGTCTTTGATATGAATCACCATAATTTGATACATTTTGATAGGCAACATATCAAATGTACCAACTCAGTGATTTTTGTTTGTTTGTTTGATAATTGAAAATATTTCTTGTTTGAATTTGTGCAAATATGATCTTTTTTCTTTTGGCTCCGTTTCCACATTACCCTAGAGGTGCTAATGCTCACCGACCTGGCAACAAACTTTCGTCAAGGCTATTCATGTTTGCACCCGATAAAGATCTTGTCAGCCACGTGGTGCTAAACAACCACATGACGCGGGTGGGGTTCCAGTTCTTTGTTTATCCTCTTAACTCGTAGAATAGGTAGGTACATGCACAAGAAGAGTATTGTGAATATTGGTTAATCCCCTAAAGCTCTTTGTAGAACAATATGTGCTCAAACTAACACAAAGAGGAAAAACGGCTACATATTAGTGTAGGTAGGTTTCGGAACTATTACATAATCTCTAAAAATTGTTTGCTGGTCGATCCTACCCTTTGGGAGAATGTACGTGTGTTTACAGGCAGACAAAGAGAAACGCTAAGGGGATACGGTAGCTGCTTGTAGTAGGGTAACAAAAATATTTGTTAATCCTCAAAACATGTTCAATGCAAGTAAGCACGTGTTTAAGGATAAAGAAATGCAAGAACGTGCCGTTATTTATTGCTGACGTATGCTGACACCCTCATTTACTGATCAGACGGAGTTCAGCTAAACTCGAGTTTTTCTTCGTGCGTTTTCTTTCCAAGTCAATTTTAGTGTTTCTTCACTGTTCCTTAAGTTTGCAAAATGAAACGATCAATTTACTATCTTGGATGTATTAGAGCTGCGAATTAAGCATCAGGTTCTGGTAACAAGAAAGTATTTTTTGAAGAAACAGAAGATGGTCTTCCTGAAACACAGCCGAAAAAGTCATTCAATGGTTGATATTTTTAAGAACTGTGCTTCGTCGGATATTTTACTAGTCGTTCAGTCTAGAAATTCAGAGGACAGTGAAATTGTAGTGGTGGAAACAGTGTTATCTTCGGTACAAATATTTCAAGAGGATCCTCCGAAGCACCATTATTCCCTTGGTGGAGTGAGGTTTGTAATTGTGAGTGATTTTCCCTTGGTGGAGTGAGGTTTGTATTTGTGAGTGATTTTTCATTTGGTGGAGAGAGGTTTGTCATTGTGATTGATTTTTAGGTTTGTAATTGTGAGTGATTTTATTTTTATATTTTCTGAAATGAATAAAAATTCATTTCAGAAAATATTATTTCTGCGGTGTTACATACAACCCATCAAAAACATTAGTAACAATGAGAGCATCAACGTTCTACAAACTCAAAGCCAAAATTTCAAACATGATGTCAGGAGAACAGATAGCAATAGGATTTAATAAAGAACTGTTTATGCCTTACACCTTAACCCCACGCAAAGGACTAGAAGTGAAGTGGCAAAAAAATGTATGTTGAAATAAATGAAAGTTCTGTTTTTGCTCCGGGAGGAGACATCGTCACCAAAGAACAAATTGAAAACTTGCAAATTGCCTGTGATGTCGTGGCAGATTCTGTCGCAGAGTTATTGTTTGGCGGAGCCTTTCAAACTTCGGTTAAGAAACACGAGACTCCCCCAGAATAAACGCACCAAATCAAAAGATGATACATTATTAGTAATCTTTTCAAAAAAGGCTGTCGCCAGAGCAGTAGCGGAATGTATCGGAAAGGTGTTTGCTATGAATGTAGATTACCTCTGGAACTCCAACAACCGAACCGAGCAGCGCATGACTGTATTAAGATATCAAGCGAACACAACTGGGTATTTTACAAAGATGACGCAATTCCCTACTTAGAACCAAGATTGCTCGCGGAGTCGTTTGTTGCAGAAACTAACGAAACGAAACCTTACATTCCAGATATATTTCTAAACTCTCTTAAAGAAAAAGCGGTACTGAATGAGGTTAGCGTTATCTACGTAAACAGGTGGTAAAACAAACAAACAAACAAAAAACAGTGGAATATGCTTACGCGGGAAACCACTTAAAAATAAAACGCATTGGGATTCCTACTTCTTGGGTGACGGGGAAACGGAATAAAAAATAAAGAAAGAAAATAACACATTTACACAATTCACACAAGAATAAAAAAAATCGTCTGTTTTAAAATGTTGCTTTGATTAAAATCTTGAAGTGGTATTTTCGGGTCCACCAACTTCGATGTTGTGAAAGCAAGTTAATAGAAATATTTCAGGAGGCATTTTTGAAGGTATTTGAATTGTTGATTTTTCTAATAGTCAATATTTTAAACGTTCGTTTTTCCAGGAGCCAATATTTGAATGCTTCATTTTCCTAAAAGTCAAAATTTGAATCGTTTGTTTTTCATAAAGTTCGTTTTTGAATCGTATAAATTTTAACGTCAAAAAATGGTTTTGTTGTTTTTACTAAGAGGACGATTTTTTAAATTTTCGTTTTCTCATAATCGCAAAAACCCCATAGAATAACATGGAAATTGCTATCCAACTAAATGTCAATATTTGAATCGTTCATTTTTCATAAAACTCGTTTCTGAATCGCATAAATTTTAACAAGACAAAAAATGGTTTTGTTGTTTTTCACTAAGAGAATGTTTTTTTAAATTCCATTTCCTTATAATCGCAAAATTCACATTCAATAACATGGGAATACTACCATGCATAAAAGAGCTGTTTTGAAACGAGGAAAATTCTCTAAAAGATCGATTCCGTAAAAGTTGAAAATAGACCAGGTGGAAAATGGAATGTTCTAAAAATGCCTTAAGGAACAGAAATGAACTATGAAAAAACTATGTAGAAAAGAATTATTAGCTTAATGAATCGTTTTTTAAAAAAATAGGAGAAAAAATTCAACTCAAAGAATGACACTTTATTTTCTTTCCATATGATTTTAATAGGGAATCCATCGATATGACACAGAATTAAAAAAATTTCATATTTTCTTAGTTTCTGTCTTTTTCCGTTTAGAAGTTACAACAGAATTTCCTTTTTGCACAGGATCTTTTAACATTTGTTTAATTTGATATACTTTGTTGGCAAATTTATATCCCTCAATGCTTTTACAAATTCAGGAGGTATTTGCAGCTTAAGAACCTTTTGCTTCGAAACATGGAGTCTACGAGATCGACAATATTCGAGTTTTTCACAATGCGTCTTCGGACTTGGAGTTCTGCTTTGGGGCTCCTTGTAATTATGTCAGAGTTTGTTTAAAAGATATCCAACACATTTCTTGAATAGCGGTTCAATTTAGTAGGAACGGTCTGTATGACAAGATCTTCCACATAATGTTTTTTCTTTCTCTCCTTTAAAAAGCACTTCTTTCGCTGGTTCTTCAGTTCTCGACGGGGTTTCATGAGATGTTACCGGAGGTATAAAGCTGGATACATGAATGCGTTTATTCAAGACTTGGTTATATAATTTCCCTTTCGCTTCGCCAGGCTCTTTGCTTTGCAGATTTTTTTTTCATTTCTTTGTGCAAGTCCGTTAGCGTTTCATCTGTTGGCATATGGCGAGAAAACCGTTCTTCGGGAATCAGAACCATTTTCTTAACGAATTCCATTATTTCGTAAGCAGAGTCGTTAGCACGCTGAGAGCAGCAGGAATCAACACGCCTAAAAATCCCCTTTTTGAATAAGGAGTTTCCTCTTTTTATACAGAGGCGTATTTTTTCGAGAGAGAGCTCGCAAGGTGTGCTTATGCCTTTGCAATGAATGTTTCTGGGCGTGAGTAAGCAGAACATTTCCTTTTTAACGTATTCATACAAACTTCGCATATAGCTTTAATTCCATTTTTCCTACATTTTGAAAATAGGTCTTTTAATACTTTTTTTTGGACAGTGTTGAATCATACATAAAAGTTGGACCTGTTGCTTAGACAGCGTCATGATGAAAACTGAGACATATTTCATATCACCGAGATTGTTATATTACTTGAATGTCTCCCGGAAGTATCTGGGAGAGTAATCTTATTTCTTCCTTTGTCTCAGGTTTTAGATCAATCAACAAATAGCTGTAAGGGGATTTTGTGGTATCTATATACACTTCTTGAAAGCATTTAAGTTTCCTAGGGTACAATTGCCTCCCTAAATAAGTGATTTGATTCACATCTCTTCGTGTTTTGAGCAGAAACAAGAAATGAGCATTCAGGGAAATTTCTCGCATTTCTTTGCCTTTATGAAAAATATTTTGAAGTAATGAAATCACGGACACACTGAAATGATGAGTCCCTCTAGTGAACAAGTGAGTTAATTTTTTATCGCTTCCGCATTCAGTCATGAGATCGTCAATGACAAACAGCGTTCTTCCTTTCACATATTCACGGAAATTAGAGGGGAGGCCTTCCACAAATGTCACGTCTTCTATTTCATCGTACAGTGTTTGGTGAACCCCATAGAACCAGACCACGTGTTCGGGAGGGGGAGAGATGAATTTCTCTTGATGCTGAAGTAAGCGTTTTACAAACTGGGCCTTCCCACATCCCGTAGGACCCGCTATCAGAGTTGTGAAAGAATGATGTAGTCTGGGCGCTTCCATGTTGTCAACTGAAGTCATTTAAAAACTTACAAAACAATTTAAAGACAAGAAGCATAAAATAGTGATCAATTAATTTTTATTATTCACATTCTAAATTTTTGGTACAATTCCAAATTTATTTCGAACAAAATGATAGACGCGCACGTCGTTTGTTGCAGATTTCCATCAAAAATTTCTTACAATGGAGTACAAGCTTTTCCCGCGACATCTAGAATAAAGGAAAAAATACAAAACTGTCCACATACGGCCGTAAACGAACTTTAAAGAGGAGCATCATTAAAATTCACAGTTTCAAACTTGGAGACAAATCGTGCAATAGGTCTTTGAAAATATTCTGGAGAATGTCCGAAGGAATAAAAAAGTCCATTGTTTTTGGGTTTGGTATATACATAGCTAACCAGTGTTTCCATGTATTTCCATGCCGTTCCGTATTCACAACAAGGCATGCTGGGAACTTGACAATTCTCTTGGGAAGTCGGTCACAAGCAAACACTCCAAAGAAGGAACGTCGGGTCACGTGATCTTGCTTAAGGGACTTGGTTATTTGCACACTGTTCATTGCTTTTAATTAGCAAAATCACAAAGAATACTTCTGGACTTGGAAATGTCGATAATATTCTGGAACTCGGCGTAGATTAGCACCGAAATGGTTTTTGCTAAAGCTTTCCCGAATTTGACTTCCACTCTCAAATTTCCTTGCTGGATCAGGTTCATATGTCCTCCAACACACTGATCGGGACTGAGGTCGAATGCATAAAGAGTGTATCCCTTGAAAATTTCTTCTCGGTTGATGAAAATTCCTCTATATTGACCCAGTTTCTCGGTTCCTTGAAATAAGCTGTATTAGGAACGAATAGTGTTTCCTATTTCAAAATTGGGTTCTAGAGGTTTATGAGGATCTGGCTGTCCGTCGACGTACACGGCGATAAAGTTGACGACATAATGCTTGAATTCGAAGGGATTTGACTTATATGTACCATTAAAAGCGTCGTTATCTACACATGCAATAACCAGTCTTTTGGGCATCTGCCCGAGAAATACGTTGTCTTGCACGAAGGACATACTTCCTTGAGAAATGGAATACACTTTGCATAAAACACGATCAATAGGATATTTGGCAGGAGATTTTTCTAAAAGCTTTTGCATGACCTATGGCAACTCCTGGGTTGACTTTCACTTTTCTCACAAAAATTGATGCATGCTCGATGAGAACTCTGTAATTGGGTGTCCCGAAGGAGGAAACGAGGCAGAAATCCGGTTTGATTCAATTTAGTTTGATTTTCACATCCACTAAATTTAGCAACAGTCTATTTTGAAAAAATAAATCACAATGCAAGGTTCCAATCATGTCCAACGTCTTGCTATTCTTTACGAGCTCGTAGCGTTGATGCAATCCCTTGTTCGTTGTAGCGCTCGTGGGGTTAATTTCATGTAAATGTCCGGCTGTATCCTTGTAAAAACCTTCACATGCTAAATAGGTTTTCTTTGCTTCTTCTCCATAATTCCAGCAGAGTTTCAACATAAGCTCTGTAAGGATATGTGTTGCTTGATGACGAAATCTTTCTTTTCGTTTAAACTGATGTCGACTTGTGAAAACAGGGAATGAAGAAAACAATTAACGGGCCCCACGGGTTCTTTGTCGGGCTGGACGGAATTGTCGGATTTTATAATTTTGACTTTCACGTAAAGTTGACTGAAAGATAAGTCCATGTATTCTTCTCCACTACCAGAAATATTAAAATCCAGAGGTCCGCCATCTCGAATGTTGGCTAAGGGTGGTATTCAATCCATTGTCCTTTTTCTATGCTTGTTTGTGTGGGCGGTAAAGCAAATAAATCCTGTTCCGACTTGAGACATACGGGAGAATGACTGTGATCAGAGCCATGGTTTTACGGATCAAAAATATCGTGTGCTGTCCTCCTGGATTTTTTTGAACGAATAATGCATGTCTTCAATTTTCTCTTCCTTTTAACGTTTCCATACAGCATTTTCTTCACTCTGTTAGCGGCTTTGTCGGTGAGTAGTTTTCCTGCTTCTTTAGTTCTTTGTTTGGCTGCTATCTTTACATCTTTTCCTTGAATAACATCCGTGGCGAGATCCATCCCCGTTCGTAAGACTTGTTTTCCGAGCGTTTTAGCACCTTGTTTGAATAATGGTACCGCCGCTCTAAATAACGAACGAAAGAGTCCTCCAAGTCCACAACCTTTTTGCAGTGGTACTGCTTGATAATAGACTAATCCTTTTCCAGTGTAGCTGATGTAATAGTCCTCAAAGGATTCTGTACAACAGTGGTATGGTTCATACATGATTACAGATGTTTGAGACGAAAATGAAGTTTTACTATTGCTCTCCCACGTTCAAATGGCACTAATTGACCTGTGTGATTCCTTATAACAATTTTGATGGTTTGGAAATTTTTTCTTGCAAGAGACAAATAATGAGGTCGATCGAACAAAGCGCTCACCATCTCTCCATCCATACCACTCACTTTAACGATGCGAAGGAGTGGAGCAGCCATGTCTCCCACCGGTTGAGGGTTCCACAATATCGCTGTACACGTACAACAGAGAAAACCGGCCGTTTAGATCCGCGATAAATTCACCATTTACAGAGAGAGCTCCACTCACAGCCGAAAGTTGCATGGGTTGGTATCCTAAGATCTCTGCAATCCCATGGAGGCAAAGCCAAGCGAGTACCTTTAAGAAGAGTTGACTTGACCTTTTGAGTTGCTTGATTTTAATTCAAAAATATTTTATTGGCAAAGTGATTGCTCATGGATTTAACAATGTCCGCTATAGACTCGTAATGGCCTGGAGAGATTCTTCCCGTCTTAAACTGGCTCGTTCCTAAATCGTATTCGAAATGATTGGAATTTTTCGTGATATTATACCACGAATGGGGATAGATGAGTTCGACGAGTCGCACTTCCCAGTCTCCATTCAGTTCGATTGGGGAAGGAAGCCGCGTTATGAAATGAGATATTTTGTTGTCCAAAAAGTAGCCGAGAGAGCTGTCGCTCGGTAACGTTAGGTAGAAACTCATCTTGACCAATGACGCTTCGCCGAAGAAACGTGTGGCTTTTATAGCGATGTTAAATCTACCGCAGGGATCCATGCATTGAATTTTTCGGGATAGCCTTTTTAACTTAACAAAGTATTCCATCTTCCCTCTTCTTTTGCATTTCTTTAGAACACATTCCTTAGGAAAGGTCTCAGAGAGTGTTACTTTTTGTAGCACTTCGTTCAATAAGTCTTTTACTTTGTACACGGGAGGATCTTGGATTAAGGTTGCTCACAACAAATATTTCTTACGTCCAGTTTGATTCGTACACCTTTTCAAACGTCAATTTTAGTTTACGAATACGTACGTGATCACCGACTTGAAATTTATAGGAGGGTTTTCCCGATTTGAGATCTCCGTACAGGTTGTTCCAAACCTGATTTTCATTGCGTTCATTCTCATCCACAGGTTTCATTTTTATACTCCGGTGAAAGGAATGATTGTAACCATGAAGCACGTCTAAGAATCTGAAGATGTTTTGACTTGTAAAGTAGCGCCACATTCTAGTTTTGAGCGTACGATTGAATCTTTCCACAACACTTACTTTCGTCTCATTATTCGTCGTAAAGAAATGCACCCCTTGCTGTTTTAAAAACTATAGAAACTCTTTGTTCTTAAATTCTGTTCCTTTATCTGTCTGCAGTTTTAATGGTTTTCTATGTTCAAAAATCTTGGAAAAGGCTTGGAAGATGTGGGACCCTGATTTTTGTTTTAAGGGAATCACCCACGCATATTTGGAAAATATATCGATACACGTCAACAAGTAACGAAATCCATCGTCATGATGACTCAGACTGCTCATATCGGCTATGTCTGCTTGCCAATGTTCATCGATTCCCACCACTATGATCCTATTTCTCGGAAAATGGCGCCACACTTGTTTGTGCAGAGTGTACGTCTTCTTCCCTTTCAGCCATTTTTCGACAACTTTTTTCTTTACTTCTTCTTTTTGAACAGCATGGAATAAGGCATTCACACCAGCCTAACTTCCTTCTCGGCCGGGATTTAGATACGCTTGTTTCAGAAAATTCTCCATTACAACATTCAAATTTTAGACTCTCCACCGTAATTGAAAAATACATGTTGTCAGTTTCCCATGTAGAGTTCAAAATGAAATCATATTGCTTCCTACTCTTATTTTTATACGTCACACAAAGTCAACAAATCGGAATATGAGTCACACAAAAGCCAACATGCCATAAAAAAAAAACACCTGGTCACACGCTCATCGTTGCCACCGATCAATATACTATGTTCGTCAGCCGTTTCACCACACCCTTACGATTGGCCCCCCTAAACCGGCAGTCGGGGGGGGGGGGTGCGTTGTTTCTCAATGAGCTTCGTTTTATAAAATGACGGACACGTGGTCACAAGCATGATCGAACTTAAACACGATCGTAACAGATCAAAAAATTTTAAGTTCTCAAAGCATAACGTAACGTTTAGAAAAATTACGCACGAAAAACTAAATTTTGTCCCTCTACAGATAATTAAAATATAATAACTCTACGAAAAATTGTTGCAATACAAAAATCTGAATTTTTTGAAAACACGTTGCCCAAAATAAATAACGAAAGCATTTATTATGTCCAATTTGAGAAAGAACAAAATATAATAAACCCATGAAGAGAAAAAATAAATCAAGTTCTACATTTTGCAAGATAAAAACATGAACAAAAATACGGTAAAAAAAAATCTCAATTACTAAAAACATGTTGCGTAGAAAAAGTTTTGAGAAAAAAAGATTTCACAGGTCGTCTGACTGATTAAATTTAATTACAAGAAACCCCTACAGAAAGAAAAAATTCTAAACGTGAAAAAAAGTCCTTCATTTCATAAGAAAATGTATCAACCAGATTAAACCCGTATGAATCACGTCGGGGGGGGGGGGGGTGATTTTACACAACGCCTTACATTTGAAAATTCGTGAAGAAAAAGAGTATGTTTAGGATTATGAAGAACAATACGTCATGAAAAAATATTTAATAAGCTCATACGCTCTCCTCCCTGCATTCAATCTAAACAGGGCCAACAGGAAATCCTCAGGCAGTCTTCCTCCATTACGCGAATCATATGTCTTAATCTTCTTGACCAACCAAGGCAAAGTCTCCGTAGTCACATCGGTAGAGCTTCAGACTGCAAAATAAACGGCCCAAATTCTAACCCAACTCGTTCCAAACCCCGTCTTCTTTTTTTCCGAACATAAATCCGTGGTTTCTAAAGCATTTCCCCAGTTCACTTACAATACAATTTCCCACCACCTCCCTAAAAACAGTTACAAAATAAAAATGGCGGAGAAGTTTCCAGAATTAAAAGTGGCTTCGTCAACATCGACGATAAAAAATCAGCATATGGAAATTAATTTCAAAAAGTGCCGACTGATGGAGCTGCAAATTTTCGCGAACCACGAGAGGGCGCTGCCAGCGTCTTCCTCCCTCACGCCGAGAGGCGAGCAGACGGATCCGCCCACCCGTCACGTGACCGGAATTTTTGCCACCGAAAAGGGTTATCAAGCGTGGTCTTGTACTACTGGCGTAGTTTAAAATCAAAGTTGCTGCTTCGTACCCTGGAACAATTTCCAACAAATCTGGATGCTTTTAGCAAACCGCTGTCGACTAGCGTTTTGATTTAGAGACGGAGGCAACCCAGTAAAAGCCACTCCGTTATCTCATTCGGCAGGAGCGAATATTGAACCCACGAATTTGCGAACGACTTGGCACGTTTGAAATGCGTGCGTGACATGTTCGATGAAACACAGCAGAGCGCTAGCAGATCAAACCTGGTATTTGTTTGGTTTATGTGTATGTTCGATGGGATATACACTAAGTGGTCACTTTATTATGACCACCCCCTCAGTACTTCGTCGGGCCACCTTTTGCTTTTAATACTGCGTCGATTCTTCGTGGCGTGGACACCATGAGAAGTTGATAGGTGGTTTGTGGGCTCTGAGACCATGCTTGATGAATAGCACTTTCCAGGAGTGTGAGATTGCAGGGTTGTGGATCCAGCTGTCTGATGGCTCGTTCAACTTCATCCCACAAATTCTCAATGGGGTTGAGATCTGGATATTCTGGGGTACACCGAAGCAAAGTAAACTCACCGGCATGTTCCTGAAACCAATCCTGTACAATACGAGCTCTATGGCAGGGCGCATTATCTTGTTGAAAGTAGCCATCGTCATTGGGATAAACCATCCACATGACAGGATGTGCTTGGTTCGCAACGATGTTTAGATATGATGTGCCAGTCAGACGTTGATCAACACGAATTAAAGGGCCCAACGCATGCCAGGAAAACATTCCCCAAACCATAACGTTGCCTTCACCAGCTTGAAGGGTTGTAGAAATGCATTTTGGTGCCATGCTTTCGTGCTGTTTCGCCAAATTTTCACTCGGCCATCGGCATGGGACAACTGAAAACGTTATTCATCGGACCACATAATTTTTTTCCGATTATCAACTGTCCAATCCTTGCGCTCCTGTGCGAACTAGGGGCGTTTTCTCTTGTTAACTGCAGACAGCCAAGGTGTTCGAACAGGCCTTCGACTGCCATATCCCATCCAATGCAGTGTACGGCGAACAGTGTGTGCAGAGATGATTTGAGGGGACTCTTAATTAAGATGGTCTGTAATTTTGTTGCACTGTTGCCCTTCGGTTGTCTATTACCAGTCTGGACACTCTCCGTTCCGCCCGAGCAGTCACTAGTCGATGACGACCACACGTTGCACGTAGAGACCCAGTTTTTTGGCTGACAGTCCAGTCTTTAAACACTTTAACAACAGCTGCTCTGGAACATTTCACGAATGCGGCTGTTTCGGTGATATTAGCTTCATGGCTCCGAGCTCCTACAGTCATACCACATTAAAAGTCCGTGAAATCACATTTTTTACCCATCTCGTCACTCACAAATCACTCCTACTACTGTCTCAAGCACTAAGCTTTTCCTTTTGTATCATCCTCTCCCTCTGATGGCAACAACGTGCAGTCATACCTCATTTGCTTAAATCTGTCAGGTGGTCATAATAAAGTGGCCACTCAGTGTATAAATAGGTTTGTATTGTAGTACCAGGTACTATGAGTGTTATACATATTCATGTTTAGTTCTAGCAACCCTTCTTATGTGTTCAAGTATTCACTTCATATGCACGTTTGAAATGTGTGCGTGCCGTTTGACGCCCATCGACGGAATGCCAAGTAAATTATTCACTAATCTTTTCTTGTTTCAGACAATTGTTAACTTCGCAAAAAAAAGGCTGTCATAGTTTTTTTGTTTTGCCTTTACATCGAAACAGTGGAGGACTAAGCCTTTTGAAAGAATAAACATATGTATTTGTAGACCACATTTCATGTGATGGATAGCATATTTCCGAAGCTGATGAAGGATGTCACTTGGAGATTACCTCAGAGAAATTGCATGTCAGTCCCTTTGCAATACGTGGTTCATATATAACGGAAACATCCGGATGAAATTTCTTAATATGCTGTTTAAATTCTTTGGTTTGCCCGTAAGATGCATCACTAAATTGAATGTCAAATGAAACCGTTCGCAGATATCCAAACTCCCCGAGCACGTATCAAAAATAAAGCCCGCCAAATGACTCAATGAAAATGAAGCAACACTACTTACCTCTTCGCAGTAGCCATTGTTCCCGCTCAAAATATGTTAGTGCTTAGCTGTGTTTCATCATCGCACGTCACGCACGCCAATTGGTGGGATTCTGTTTTCGCTTCTAACCAATGAGATAACGGAGCGAGTGTTTCCCATTGTTCCCGTCTATATCTCCAGATGCTAGCATCTACACGAGCATCAGAACAGATAACTACGAGAAGAAATCTGGCCATAAACCCCAGCATTTTTGGTTTACATAATGACAGGAAATCAACAACAGTAATTATCAAATTTTAAGGGATCGTTGTTCCATTGAAAATGCTTCTACATATTTCCTGTGTGTCGCTGCACCTTTAATATGCGTACGACAGGCTCACACCCAATAACAAAGAGCAAACAGAAGCAGCTACTCATAAACTGCATACGGATAATTTTGCAAACCAAAAAATCATTTTAAATCTGTAATCTATATGACTTCTGTTTCACAGAAAATTTCTGCTATTATGTAAATAGGAAATCATTATTAAACTGCACGTTTCATTAAATTCTACCCATGAGTTCAATTCCTTCCGATCGGCTGTTAATTTCCATTTTTAAGCACCATGCCTTCTTTTTCTCGGCAGGTGTAAATTATAGAATACTAAATGAACTAAACTATACGAATTTCGCAAAATACAGGAGAACTACGCACATCACTAGCAACCTTTTCTTAAGTAAAGACCTTTAAAGCATCAACGAACTTTAAACCACTCGATGCATCGAATAACAACTCTTCAAAGGGATCTCTAATTTGGCAACTTTTTGCACAGGTGAGTAATGTTCGTTCTACTAATTTTCCTTTTCAAAATAGTTTACCAATTTTCTCATTCAAAAATAAATAAAATATTACAGCGTGCCACGGAGAGTGTGCAAAATGAGATTTTTGGTCAAAGGTGGGCCAATCAATATTTTCCCGTAAATATTTTTAAACATAGTGTATTTTTTGTATAATTTGTTGTCTGTAACCAAAATGGCATTTAGTGTCAGCTCCCCAGTCATACGCGGCTTTAAGACGACAATGCAAACGTCGCCGTCGCACAGAATTCTCAGCAGATCAAATACCTTAACATATATTTTTATTTATATTTATTATTATTGTTTTTGTAAAAAAGGTAAAGTATATAAAAAAAAACGAACAACGAATTGGAGTTGAAAAATTAAAAAAATTAAGATAAGTAAATTTGCCTAAAAATTTAAATAAAAAGGCACCTCTCCCATTCCATTTTAAATGAACAAGAATTAGGGTAACTATCCAAAGAAAATGCGCTGGCGTACAGCTCTTTGCACAAGTTGTTTAAGCAGAACATTTATGGAGTGAACCTACGATGTATCAAATAAAGTGCGAAAACCCTACAAACTCCGCAAATATCCTCATAACTAATACTGAACGAGGAACAACTACCAAGGCCAAAAAAGCGAACAGGAATTCGGAATACACTAGCGGGACCTCCTCACCACGGGGAAAGGCAAAGCGTGTCAGCGTGCGAGGGAAAACCTTTTTTTTTTTTTTAAGAGGGACTCGGTAGGAGTGTTTTTGAATAGTCATGTTGCCACCTGCCTGAGTGAGAAGGCTGGCTGAGGAGGTTCATCTGAAACAGAAATGCCGGCGGGAATAATTTATTCCCAAAATTCAGCATAATATTAAGACACACGAAGAAAAGCTGGTGGGTGACCCCAGAAACGATAAAAATGGCTCTGGTGCTACTCAAAGTATATGAATATGTAGCCAGTCGTACCAAAAATTTATTAAGAAGTAAATTTTGGGGGGAAAAATAATTGTTTGGAAATTCAGAAATTCGAATGAAATTTATATTTTTATTTCTGCTTAAAGCGATTGTTGATCAATTCTTCAAAATAATATTTTGTTTATTTTTTGGCATAGTGTATAAAATATTTATAGGGACGCGAAGTTTCTTTGTATACTTACCCTAATAAAAAGCGAAAAATTTTCTTTTTATTTTAACATGTGTAGATTAACAAATACATAATACTCTTTGATTTACCAGGAGAATGCTTCGGGGAAAACAAAAATGTCAATTGTTTCTGAAGATTTCCAATTACAACAAATTAAGAATTACTATGCTTTTACGAAATTGTTCATAATGATATTGAACAATTTCAGAAATTATAACAATATTCCCGTTATTACTATAACATAAATCTATAAGCTCAAAGCTATTATAATGTGAAATGATGCTAGTGTCTTGATCGCAACACTGTCATACCAACAATTTGAAAATTATTTCTTCTCAAAAAAGCACCTCTTCCTTATCATATAACGACATTTGTACTGCGTTAAGTTCAGTACATCCACCCAACTTATAAGTGAATTCAAAGCCTTTATCCTAGTGAGAACAGATGGAGTTACATCTACCGTTAATTTGGCGGAAAACTCCGAGGACGAATTCATAAGCATAATAGAAAAATATTCTCCCAAATTACACTGATCAAGACAAAAGGCTTTCTGCCAAATTATGTAATTCAAAACGAATGGCTTACTAACCCACCTAGCGTCTATAGCATCGCTGTTCATCAAATGTTTGTGATCCATAAATGTAATAACCTATAGAATCTGCATCAGCTCCCTCTATTCTTTATAACTAGGATTAGGATTTATATGTAATAAAAATTTCGAAATATGTTCATAAAATATTTATCAAAAATGAAGAAATATGTAGTGAAAAAACGAAAACACTAAAATGCGTCATACGTTTATTTTTATTTTTAACAACTTTCTGTAATTTCTTTACTTATACAATCATAAAAAATTACAATAATACTTCACAAATGTTTAGTTACTTTTACTCAAATCCAGGGTGTTCAACTAACTCACAGCAATTACAACTAGCAACCTCATAGCATTTCAAGATGTCGAAAATAAGGATCCTGCTATTTTCTCTCAAAATACTTTTAATTGGTTGAACGATCTCTCAACGTCACATATGATAATTAGCGAGAACTTAAAACCCACTATTCGGATGGCGGAAATTCCTTACCTATTAAAACAGCACAATTGCCAAATGAAGTTCCCTGGAGTATGTTTATTTATAGTAATAATGCTTTCTAGGCCTGGATATTGTTCTTCAAATCTTGTGTTTCGTAATCTCTGTGTAATGTGACCGAGTACTTTTCCTAACAGCTCAACTGTCTGACACAACGCAAAACAATATTTCCGTCAGTTCTCAGTCATTCATCGGGAAACTCGTTAATAAATGCCTTTTAATTTAGATGATATAATTGATTTAATTTTGAGCATGTAGATTTACTAAAACCTTGAAATAGGAAAAAGAAACTTCTGACAATCACGAGAAAGGAATGATTTAGGATGAAACTGAATATGAAACTAAGTATTAAATGACAGATGACTCAGTCTGCTGTCTTCATCTGTCTTGTGAGATGAGGAAGCAGTCAGGTGGCAGTATAACGCTGCCGTCTTTTAGCTGGTGATGTGTTACAGAAACTAGCCATCTGTTTGCTCGCAGGTTGCTACAACAGAAAACATTTCGACGTTTTGCTTGGAAACTGGCGATTCATATAAATTCCCCATAGCATACTTTCCGAGTCATCTAAATTACGATACAGTGCCTTGTAATTATCAGAGATAGATGTTTTGCACCGGAATGCAAGAGGCCCTGGTTGATTATGTATCTCCTGCATATTCTGATCGGTCTTGCATAGACGCACATTGCTCTTAGTCCCTTAATTATACAGAAAGTTAGGTACTGGATCTTTTCAAATCCATACAACTACGACAGTACCTGAGTATGTATTCCACGTGAATTCTTCTCTTTTCGTCTGGTGTTATCCTCTGTCTATAAACATTGAAAATTGTGCCATATTTCTCAAATGAATTCATCACTTCCCCAACAGGAATCTCCGCAGCAGAAGCTTTATAAATACCCTCTGCACATTGTTACCGGCCTTTGAAACTGTAAAGTTCCTATTCTTCTACACAGGAATTTTCCTGTTTACCAACTTTACCAATACCACTCTTGTATTTCTCAACAAACTGGAAATCAGTGTTTCCATTTGTTATCACCCGAACGGTGTCAAACAAGTCCCAGGGCGGGTTTTCCTAGGAATTCCCATATAGCTTTTCCCACTACTTTGTGTCTGTCCGAAGGGATGGACAACTGAAATACTTTTTCGATCTTTGTATGGTGTTATTCTTTCCCACTGTCAACAAAAGGTAAACAAAAGGAGTTATCAATTTCCATAAGCATTTGTATGTAATCCACGATGGACTATATGGAAAAGAAGGAAACATTTTACCTTGTAGCACAACACTTCACTTATTTACCGTCAAGCAGAACTGTTCGAAACACACAAAACAGACTTTAGACGTCGTGCACGAGCAGATGATACTCAACAAAAGGTGATCTGTGTTAACACTCAGATAGCACACACTGTATATATAAGCTTCACACACACTTCCTTGCTGAAGTGAATTTTAATTGAGAGTGGTGTTGTTTAAGAAATCGCAATTTCTTAAACAACAAAAATCGCAATTTCCGACGTGCACATACTTTCGTTGCACGCACTGTATTCACCGGATTCTCGCTGGGGTAATACTCACACTGAAGTAGCACTTCACTTCGTTGAACAAGATGGCGCTGTAAAAAATATCCTTCCGGTGAAAAATAACAAGTCCTCCGGCTCCTTACTAGAAGTTCGTAAGGGTGCTCGTAGGCTAACCAGCACTTCGAAGTCCTTAGTGTGAACCGTACCCATCCTCTTCAAAAAGTCTCTTTTTTTTATAACCAAGAACAGCTGGCTAGAATGTAATGAGAATACTGATGGATAACGCATTTTGACTCAAAGCGTTTTTTTCACGGCTTTTCCGTGTTGGTTTGGGGTGGCATTCTGAGGTTTCAACAACATATTTTCACAATAGAAAGTAAAACGCCTCTTTCACTAATTCCTGACATGGAGAAAAATAATGAAATATGGCTATCTTTAAAGTTACGGTACTTAAAAATGTGTACTAGTGTTACTTAAAATATTAATATTTCAATTATGAAGTGCTTTCCTTTTGTGCATAGTTCAGACGGGGTAGCACTTCGAGGAAACAGGAAACAGCAGTCTTGCCTTAAATTTAGATTTTACCATATCAAGGTATATGCAGTTTTCAGAACAGGAATGAATATTGTTATAAAGAAAGGCAAGAAACTTTATCAAATCGAAAGAGAGTGAATATATCATAGCGTATTATTTTGTAACATTCTCACCACTTTAGTAGGCTTACGCCAAGAATTTCCTCTTAGGAAAGTCGATATGTGCGGCAAATGAAGATTCCCTTGAAATGTTTGAATCTTAGATTCAAGGAGACGTGGAGCATTGTCTCATTTGATTGTATTTTTGTCACAATGAAGCGCATTCATACTGTCATGTAATTCCTGAACAAAAGTTGTCGCTGTTACCATATGATTAAAACTTGCAGTTCACATTACAGAAAATTACTAAGCACGCAAATGTTGAATAATATTTTAGCATAACCTAAATTAAGTAGTGAAACGTCAGAAATAATTTTTGTGACGAAGATGTGCTAAAAATAATACTTTTCAGTCTGGTGGAAAGCCGATAAAACCTATGATGTTAACAACAAGGACAACAAAAACAAAAATCGAACATTCTAAGACAATTTCAAATACATTTGATTTAAACATTTTCTAAAATAAAAAAAAAAGAAACTAAAAGAAATTAAATTTCAGGTCTACTTTAAAAGTTCGGGTAATTGAAACATTCCGTTCCTGCAAGCTCACTTAAGCTTATAAAAAGGATAAAAATGCTAGTTTTTGTATAATGCACAAATTATAAAACAACAAAAGTTGCGAACACCCAGAAATATTTCATATAGCCGAAAGTAAGTGAAACCTTACAAATTGGGAGTTCTATTTCTAAGTTCTACGTGTGTGTGGTTTATTTACATATCGCATGGTAAGTCTCCGTGGCTGGCACGCGAGCAGAAGTACTTCCTCAAGGAAATGATAAAAAATAGGAAGAAATGTGTGCCAGTAGTATAATTACAGACTTCCGAGAAATCAAAAGAGCGTTTCTCGTTTGGTTGGATGGCCTTCAATGTGCAGTTGAACTAACTTCCTAAACTTGCTTGCCTTTAGGAGACTCTGGATATTGCAATTTCTTTAAATACAAAGCTTTAACCGACAGCGTTATTCTGTTACTTGCTTTGTCTGTAGTACACAGTTTAATGAATAGAAAATTAAAATTACTGAATGAAAGAAATGAAAAGTTAATTGCTACTTTAGATATTTGTAATTCTCATTCAGTTGTATTTATGCTTACATGTGACTAAAGTACAATTCTTTATTTTTGAAAATAAGATTTTTACTTAGGTTTTAGACCAATATTTCTTTTTTATATCCTCAGCCGTATCGCGCTCCCAATGCTCAACGCGGCGGGCGGAAGACTGAGAACGTTATACTTTCAAACCTGTCTCTCTCTCTCTGGGATTCAAAAATCAGAGCTAAACGGGCTATCATCTATCGAATACTGTCAGGTATTATGCGAATGAGTTGCATAAAAATCTTTATTAATGACTATTTTAGCTCATCCTGAACAGGATCTTTATTAACTTTAATTGTGTCCCTACTACAAAATACTTATTATGACCGAACAGTTCTGCTTCCTCATGAGAGACAAAGTGTCTGTCTTGCAGAATAAACCATTTGACTATGCCAATTTAATGCCACTCAACGAAGTGTTAAGGAATATCTGTCTGGTGATGGGAATCAACGCATGAAGCAGTGTTCTGAATACAGAAAATTCCGTTTTTGCCGGGAAAAATATTCCGCTGTTTGATATGATAAATGATGTTTTTCATTTCCCCTTTAATTTTGCATCTGAAGTGGAAGTCAGCAGTTCTCTATATTTTGAATATAAGCCCTCGTAAGAAGGTCAAAAAAATCAAGAGAGCAAAGTTAACTGTTAGATGTCGAAATCCCAATCTTAGACCTTATGGTAGGTGCCGAAGCAGTGAGCTGTCATGACTGCACAGAAAAGAAAAAGGTGAATGAAACAAAAAAAACTTACAGCGTACATTAGCAAAACACATGTTCATTACCGTATCCCTTGAAAGGCTACACGCTTACCGATACAAAACACGCGCTCAAGACCGGGGACCCCGTAATGGTCAATGCTTACCTATACAAAACACGATCTTATGACCGTAGACCCCGTAAAGGTAAATACCTACCTATACATAACACGATCTCAAGACCGTAGACCCTTAAAAGGTAAATGCCTACAGATTTACTTCGAAACCTTTGTCTCCTGTCAACACGTTGTGCTAGAAAGCACCACAAGATGTTAAGCTTCTTTCGAGCTGTCTCACAATCGGACATTCTGGAACCGACCACAGACCATCATCTTGCAAACTATTTTACGACCGATTAAGGGAACCATACATCAAGAAAATATTAATGGGATTTATTCATGTTATACTGAGGAATTTTCTACCGGGCGCAATTATTTACATTTGATGCCATAATTTTCTAAAATGTTGAAACAATATTCATGAAAAATACAAGATATACCCCTCCGTTAAATTCACTTCCGAGGCACAAAATGTCTGCAAATTTACATTGGATGATATTTTTTGAGGAGCTTTACGAAATAGTTATCGAAATATATTGTCAAAATTTCAGAAGTTCATGTAGTGAGTGTATTCGAATTTTTGAGTCTGAAGTTATAAGAAATACTGTATTAAATTGATTTCTTTAAAAATTGCTTGGTGATTTTTCAGAGATCAGTGTGATTAGAAGCAACACTGTTCACGATTCTGAACAAAAACGTTTCTTCACTGCAGTAAAAGTCTCAATACATCCTGGAAATATTAGCTTCCTGCTAAATGTATTTCAAATGTAAATTTATATCTGAATTATTCTAAATGCTTACCTCTTCAAGGTCGTGAAATTCAAAATTTAGATGGAAAAATTAATAATTCTTTGAGAGAAAGTGAATTCGACTACATTTGGGAACAGAAATCTATTTAATTTCTGGTATTATTCAATACAAACCTTAATTTTTTTATTTAAATTTTGTTTGATGAGTAGTTTGTGTTCTGGTAAAATAATCTTACAGTTGTTTAAAAGTATTTGTGGCAAGCACCCCAATTGATGAGAATATGTAATTCACCATATTTGAGAAGGTGACACTCATACGTGATATAATGAAAACAAATCTTAACTCTTGAAGTAGGAAACCAACTGGATTATAAATTGTATATATATATATTCTTTTGCAAATATTAAACTATAAATCTTCATTCGAACTACGATTAAATATAGTGACTTGGAAAAAACAAGCAGTTCCTGGTGGTTTCCGAAGTTTATCGGTTGGTACCAGAAGCACTCGGCATTTTTATATATGACAGGTTATCTTGCATCATTATATACAGGTGGACGCACACGCCATTTTACATAATGGCGTAAATACGGCATCTATAGCTTTACTGCTTTTGACGCCGACGGGACTTGAAATTATCGGAGAAGTTCATATACATAGTCTTCTGACCGGAACGTGCCCTCTTTTTATCTTCTATTACAT